>CM062819.1:1024830760-1025430760 GCA_031772625.1 Pinus tabuliformis | reverse complement strand
ACACTTTTCTACTAGCCACCATCAACTCATAAAATGTTGTTATAAGTTGGTTTTTTGGGAATATGCAAATTTACAGCATGCAAAAAAATATAACAGAAATAGAAATAGCCTATTTATGGTATCCTCCTTAATGGGCTTAAGGCTATCTATAAAAGAAAACAAGGGAAAGGTCAACAATGTGTTTTTGGTGGCTGAAAATACATATAACAGCAAACAAGACCTAGACATCGTCCCTAAGATTGGGGATAAAACATGCGATAGATTTTACTTTTCATACAATAATAGATGCAACGCCTACCTAAAGGACAATAACATATAGGTACAATTTAGCTATAAAATCCAGATTTAACCAAGCCCTAACCCTAAATTACTATGAAATAAAGAAAATTGGAAAATTAAGGTTGATCGACAAACCTAGACTAGTGCCTTTAATCAATTAGGGCAAGGTGAAGATAGAAGGACCTTAAATAGAGAGGGTAGGAGGGCAATTGCCTTCACTCCCCAAAACCCTAGCGACTTTTATATATAGGAGATTTAAGGTCAAACAATTCAAAAACTAGTTGCTTTGACCAATACCTCATGACAAATTTTACATACCAAGAAATAAGAGCTCGTAAAAGATCTTGCAATTTTTAATATGGCACATAACAAACCCTAATTTCAGCAATTTCATGCTAAATGGAAGAAAAATAGCATTAAAATTACACCATTCAAGCAAATATCACTTTATCAATCCAAAGAAAGCCTCTTCATGCAAAACATATCCTCCCCAAGAAAATTCGCACTATACTCAGCGATTGCACACTCTTTCAAGTGAGAAATGATGAGTGTGTATGACAATGATCCAAAGGAATTTGACTCCCCTCTATTTATATGAGGGTAACCAAGTCAAATTTCCTTAATATACAATTAAGAGCCCTAAAAGTTCACCTAAAGTTTCCAACAAGGCTAATAGGTCACAATTCGACTTAACAATAGCTTTACAAAATGATAAATCACAATAAAATGACATACTTTTTCCACACGTAGGACAATCATATCTCCAACATGACGTCACCCTCAATTAATGAGCATCTCCATCAAGTAAAGCGACAAATAGATCCAAGGTTGTTCCTCAATCCAAGACACCTCATCAAAGTCAAAGGGAAGCCATGTCTCCTCATCTAAGAATTCATCATCAAGAAGCCCTGCATCACCTTCATAGGGTTTGCATGGGTGGTGTGGTAACCCTAGGGCATAATGTTAGCATCAAAAGGAACTGTTCCATCCCTCCCAAAGTGTGTCCAATGATCACCATCCTCATTTGGACTCAGGAACAAAGCAACATCCAACAAGTGTACAAGGCCAGCTTGGGGTTGTCCTGAGTCCTCTAGGGCACACTATTAATCCCTGCCAATGAACAGACTTTTTGGCTCAACATTTTAGCATCTAGTGGTATGGAAGGGACCCTACATCCATGTTGAAGCTCCTCAAGGTCCAATGCTCATCTCTATGTGGGAAACATTGAGCATGCAATGTCACAAGTGCTCTCATCTTGGGCTAAATGTGCTCTTCAATGTGATGAAAAGGTGTCAAGCCATACCTAAAAGGATATATAATGCATCTCTGAGAAACTATCTTAAACATACCATCAAGATCAAGTGAGATCAACATCATTAGGTAAAGAAACCATTGAAGTATCGTAGTGAACCATAATCAAATCTAGGGGCACAAAAATACTTCTCACAAACCTTGCCTTCAAATGTCATTCTCGCTGATGATTTGTAAGAAAGTTACCATATTTGTGTTGGGATGATTATACAGTTAGCCCTATTAGGTGCTTCCAACTCCAAGGAGACCGACATTTCCTAGGTAGACCCATCAATCCATAGGTGCATGTAATAAATGTGTATATGGAATTGGAAAGAAATTAAGGAAGATGTCAATGTCTCAATGCAAGTTGAAGGAGGTCCAACATTTTGAGTGTAATGCTGATAATAGGGAGCAATCGTGGAGACCTGAGCTACCCCTTTCCTTGGTCCACCCCTCTGGTGCACCTTTTTTTTCAATGTTTTTTCTTTTCTTTCTTTCATGGCTTGAGTGACCAACTTGTTTTATGTTGTTTCAATACCCCTTAAAGATGTATAGTTTTATTGCTCATTAATGTTGGGACATTAGAAGTTCTTTTGATTTAAACAAAGCATGATATGCTTAGGAACTAGGTGATGGTTAATGAGGACGGTAAAGCTCAGGCTAGGCTTTTTCCCACGTGCTTATTATCAGTGCCCTCCATCTTTTACATTTTTCATTTTCTTTCATTTGTGGCTATATATGTTTTTATCTTTATTTGAATTGCATCAACCTCTTAGGGCAAGGCTTCAAGCTCTAACTCAATGTGGATAAAGGTTATCACTCCCATTTACAAATGACAATCAACCCAAAGAGTGGAAGTGGATACAAGAACATATGGAAAGCGACAAGTGTGGATTACCTTCAACATGCTACGTCAATTAGTGCCTTCTATTCGTGCCCCTCCTAAACAACGGAAACAAAAGGCCTTAGGGGAGGTCACACTAGACTAGGAGTAAACAATAACCTCCTATGCGAAATGTGGGAACAAGGATACAATCAAAAGCAGTCAATCATCCAACTAAACTTGTGATCCACATTAGAATGTCCTTAACAGTAAATGGAAGCACATCATTACAGAAATGGCTAGTGTACCTTCTAATAAATGGCCTACCTTCCTTCAAGAAGTATGTTAAATGGGAGAAAACATTAACCAAATCATAAGTGGAGAGCCCTAAAGTGAAGCTATATGTGGATAATTATAGGGTTGTTGGATGGCTAGTTGTCTGAGGAGAAAAATTTTCTCCTAAAGGTTACCCACCCAAGTGGGTAATAGGGAATATTTATTACAATATAATTACACAAAGAAACAGAGTCCCTGTAACATCTCTAATCTAGTCGAACCCTAAACTATAAGTCAAAGTTAACTAGTTGTAGACCAACAAAAGGCCTCGTCATCATCTACAACCATTACAAAACTCCCAAAATATACTGATAAGTGTCATCTAATAACACAATGCTATCTGTTATAGCAAAATCTAGCACCCTAGTGCAAAGCCTCACTAAGTGACATAGACAATGAGCAACAAAGGGAGTGTCACCACCAACACCTTAGCAACTATTCCCCTTTTTTTATTGTACAATGGACATTTGACAAAACATAGGATTCCCTAGTCGATCTTAAAGATCAAATGGCCAGTCAAACCAAGTCAAGAGCCCTCTAAGGGCTCTCCATCAATTATGACCAATATGGGAGATCATACAATTAGGGTTTATGGTGGATTTCTTAAACTAGTTTCCAGATTTTAGTTCAAAGGGTCCTATGGTTCTTTTAGTTCAAAGGGTCCTATGGTTCTTCTTAGGATCAAAGAAGGTCCCCAAAAACACACAATCCAAAAAACACCTTTTGTTGAAGTAAACTAGCATGCAAAATCAGAATCTGCAACATTCATCCAGTTTATAACATTGGCAAATTCAGCCCCATAAACTATGATAATAATTAAAAAATGAGGACTAAAGATAAAAGTAAACAAGACATTGCATTTGACAAATTTTAGGGTTAAAATTCGAAATTTGCCAAATATTAAGGCCAGCTGAATTAATTCGACAAAGATTCACTGAACTTGAAATCAAACTTCACTTTGCATTCAAATTGAAATGGATACGAATTTACAAAGAATAAACTCAACCAATTTAAACTCGGTGGCATTGAAAATCAACAATGGCACTAAAATTAAAAAGAAATATAATTGTGTGGTTTTTATCCCATAGTTTTGTGCATTCCCTGTGGTTTTGTTGGGAACCCATGGTTTTCATTACACCCGAGGATGTGGTGCGAGAGCATATTATTGATTTTCCCTTTTCCAGGCTCCACCGACTAGGGTTTCAACTTGATAGCATAATGACTTAGCCAGTTTATAACTAGCATCCTCAATTGTGTCTCAACGCTCCAATTGTATAACACACAAGTGATGAATAAATAAGATTGCTTCTGAGCCACTTGCAGGCTTATGGTGCTCACAAAGTTGTAGGATTAACTCAAAATGCGTGTAGCCAGTTGTGCAAGTGTTTAAATACATATATTTTTATTTTTAGCTTGGTTTATTATATATATTTTTAAATTTCTTAATATGTTGAATGTAATGTCCGATTTATTACAAAAAAATCACTATCTATTTTTTATCGACCATCAAGGTCATTGAACTTGAAATCGAATTCGAACAAGGTGACATATATCACAAAAACTTTATGCAAATAATAGGCATATAACAACAATTATAACTCTAGACGTCAACACTAATTTAGGGCTAGAAAATACACTTAAAATGACACCTTTGGTTTTCCAATATATGCCAAACAATTCCTAACCCTAATACCAAATCAGATCTAATACAATAAAAGCTAAAAATATGTGATTTTTTTGTAAGTAAACCCTAATTTACCCTAAAACATGTAAATAAAATGAATTCTAGAGATTTAAATGATTTACACAAGAGGAATAAAGCCTTTCTCAATCTCAAAGGACTAAGGTACGTACACTCACTTATACCTAGGGTTTTGAATCGAGGCTCTCAATCTTCAAAGATGAAATAAAGGAAAGAGTCTACGTGTTATTTCCTCTAAGATTTGGAGAGAGGATTTGCCTAAGAAGGTTAAAAAAAAAACAAAATATTATACCCACTTGCTTAATAGTTAATTACCATCATCTATAAACAATAACCAAGATAAAAAGAAGTCCACTTACTAAGTTTATCATGCATTTATCCAAGCTTTACTATAATTCATCCATGAAAAAGGAACAAAATCCACATCAAGAAGTCCCCAAAGAGAGTTGTTCAACTAGTACTCCATAGCGAATTAGAGAAAAAGACAAGTAATCCAAGAGAAGTGTTATCTCTCAAGTGTGCAACGACCAAATGAATGTTAGTGCTCTCCTATTTTTACTAGGTCAGCCAAGCCCTTAGCATCAATTAGGACGAAATTACCTAAACAAATAGAAACCCATCAAATAAGGTGGATAAGTCTCACGTTGACCACCAAAATAGCCTAAAAGGCGAAAGTACGATGAAAAATGCACTCTGAAAGGTCACACGTGTGAGCATAATAGTGCAATGAATCATGAAAGGGGCATGTCTCTTCATCCAATGGTCATGGCATATCATCAAAAGGTGTGCCCCATCAATCCTAACATGTTATCCATCCAAGCCTCTGCATCATGAATAGGGTGCCACATCAAGACCATGAGTACATTGCCCTAGCTCCAAGAGGGGTAACGTCCAAAGTGTAAGGGGTGATAAAATGCCTCCAAAGGTATGCCAAGTCATCCTCAAGATGCAAGCACAATGCCCATCATCAAGTGTCTAACCATATAACATCCAACGTCTAAAGGGTACGTAGCATCATTCACAAAGTGGAAGAGAAGCATTATCAACGTCCTTGAAAGGACCATGACCATGTCTGGATCATCATTAAGCCTAGGCTCAAGGGATCAAGACAAACCAACTAGCATGCATACAAGAGTCATAGAAGCATAAAAGATGAACCATATCATGCAACTATATCACATAAAGTATGTTCTTCAAACTTCAAACTAGCATAGGACCATATACAAGTTGACAGATTTAGGTATGGGAGGGTCATTAATTACCAATATTGGGTGCTCCCAACACCAATGGGAGGAACAAATCCAATGCCATTGTCATGACGCCAAAGAACCTGCACACATCTTGCCACTCTATTGACCTCTAGGCATGCGACACCACGATTGTTCTGACAAGTTGGAATTTCCACTACGAGCGTACTAAGCTTGGACTACACCTTAGTTATTTACTTCTTGTTAATCCTTGTCTTAAACATGTAACTCTTACACATTCACAAAAATATGCATCATTAGAACATCTACAAGAGTTTTTCCTAGCTCGGGCTACACAGTGTCTAACACATGACCCCAACAGTGAAAATAGAATGGTTACATTATGTTACAACGTCAGGGTGACAACCCAAATACAATGATACACTTGACACAACCATGTCCTCACCACGATGTGGAGGAAACCTCTGGTAAAATTGTGTCTATACCAAGTCATGTGAGAACCCCCGACACAATTGTGCCTCTTACCCACCACTAGTGGGTGACCCTTATAGGAGACTTTTTCTCCTTGATTTTTCTTCGGCAGGTAGCCAACAGCCACCTGATAGCTCGATGTGCTACCATTTTCCACCACTTGAGCTATCCATTGTGAGACATCTCTCATCTATCATTATCGTACATTTGAAGGTAGGCCATCCAACCCCGAAGGTATGATTTTTCATTATGTAATTAGGTATTTGTGCTTGCTTTCCTTAGGTAGACTTAGGCATGGATTAGGGGGGCAGACTTGGAGGAAAGAAAGGGCTTGGGTTGTACTCTTGTTTCCTGGTCTCAGCTTTGGGGTCAATCTTGTATCCTAGTCCCATGGGATCTCCTTTATTGGCTACTAGCTTTAACAGTGACACTACGTGGGAAACCCAAATTTTGGTTACGTCATCCTCCTTCCCGACACCATATATATCCCACTCCCTCCACTCATTACAAGCCCTTTACACGCTTTCCCCATATGGGTCCACATTTGTCCATTGGGTCCACAACATGTTAGCCTCCCCTTCCCCTTGTCCACACCTTGGGTCAGGCCTAGAATGATGCCCCAGAGGTTGATGAAACTATAAAGAAAGATAAAACCATAATTTACTCGCATACAATAGGAAATGTACCGCAAAATGCAAAATATGGTCGAGGCAATAAATTTAGCACATGGGCAAAATCTAAACATGCGCCATACCCTTGTCATTATGGCCATCACCCTAGTTCTTAGGGCCCCTATGAGTGCCCCTTGCATCATCGATGAACCCATGTATGTCCCAACCCCTGGTGGGCGATGAACTACACTACCCTAAGGGGGTAATCACTACTACATCTTACACATCATGCTCTCATCCCCTTGAGCCCCAAGTAGTTAAATGAAGAAAAATCGATAATAGACAGAAGGAAAATCAAGAAGGGTGGAAAAACAAAGGTCGGGGTAACTCATGTACCACGACTGCTCCCTCCTACATTCATATACCCAAGGCATGGGCCTCCCTCACCATAGTTACCCATGTACCATGGCATATGGCTTGGACCCTCCCCTATTGCCCCCACTCTGTTTCATCACTATTTCACATGACACTTGCCATTTGATGGATCTACCATGGACCTATCATTCCCTTAGAGGTTGAAACCACCTAATAGGTGTTGAAGAAAGTGTAACTAGGTTCGGTCTTCATAATGACATGTAATTATGACTGATGTAAATGATGTAATAAAGAGAACAAAATTATTATTGTAAACTTGCTTCATGGGTTTCATGAGCAAGTGATTTTAGAATAATAGGATTTGTCATTTAGAGTCTAGAATTAATGTCATGTATGAAGAGCTCTTCTTGAGCCTATGTTTAATGTATACAAGTCTATAGAAATGTCTAGAAGCCCTCCAAAGACAAGCACAATCCCTCTTGAAGAAGTCGGCCTCCAAACAATAACAAAAGAAGTCATGTCGGCTCACCTATGGAGACACACCCGTTCAACATGTCATGTCGGCTCAAGTGTAGAGGCAAACCACTATATATATGCGGTTAGGATCACCACAAAAGGCAGAGTATTCGGACAAGCATCTTTGTGTTTTTCGGATGGGTACCGTAGAGATGAAGTCTCGGCCTCCTCACAGTCTTGATGATCACTGTCTCGGCATATTTGTGATGAGGAGGATCTAGGTGATCTCACAGTGATACACTCTTGGCATACATTCTAGACACAGTCACAGTCTCAGCATACACTCTAGACATAGTCACAGGAGGATCGCAGTGATCCCATAGTGACACACTCTGTCTCGGCATACATTCTAGACGCAGTCATGATCTCGACATAGTTGTAATCATGGTCTCGGTCATGATCTTGATGAAGACGTAGTTACAAGGTCATGATCTTGATGAAGATCTTGGTGCAGCTCTTATATATATATATATATATATATATATATATATAGAGAGAGAGAGAGAGAGAGATCTCGTTGTTATGGTGAAGGTCTCAGTGAAGGTGCAGCAATGATCTTGGTGAAGGTGCAACAATGGTGCATCTGTAATGACCTTAGTGGTGCAATAGTGATGGCCTCAATGTAGCAGCAGTGATGACTTCAGCAGCAGTGATGATTATCTCAGCCATGACGAAGAAGAGGATTGGTGTCTTGGTCTTCGAGTGGCCAAATAGGTCAAGGGTCATGGTCTTGGTGTAATAGATCTAACCTGAAAATATAATAAAAATATCGAATATACCCAAGAAATAACACAATATAAGATCATGAATTTCAGATAAACTTCTCTTTATTGATCAAACCCTTGAGGTAGGGTAACACTATACAATCACTCCTTAAGGAAGTAGAACACTCCACAAGCCATATGTTTGTCCATACAATATTCCTTGACATCTCTCAATGGGGAGTCTCTAACCTCTACATATGATTCATACATACAATACCATGGGTCATTACCATGGTTCTCTCAATACCATATATCTAATACCATGGGCTTACCATATAACTATGGCACATCCCATTATTACATTATTCCCTTGGATACCTCCCTCTATACCCCATAATATCTCCCCTAGGTATACTACATTCCACCCCCCTTAAACATGTTTCGTCCCCGGAACATAAGAAGAACACAAATAATAAGATATACTCAAAAGAGTAGTCCACGGGTACCATGCACATGCATCTAGCCATCCCAGAGATAGGTGATTACTCGATCTAGTGGTGCCTCGCTCGCTTGATATGGGAGATGATCTTGGCAGTTCCTCTGTGTTGATGTGTTGTGGATGGATTATCACACCTCTTTATCTGTCATGCAACGTTTGTTGTCCTTATTGCTAATTCATTGCCATCTTGTTGGTTGTTTTCTTGTTGGGTTATGTGGGTGGTGATATGCTAAAGTTTTAACCAGTGATGTATCTTTCTTTAATTCACCACCTAATGGAGTCTAATTGGTATCTGGTACCTATTGTGGTGCCTGCAGTTGTCTCTTATCTTCCAGTATTACTTCAACCACAGATTCCTCATCTGATGTGTCAGTACCTACAACATTTTCTACTTCAGCCTCCATGGACTCTACCTGTTTATTGATGGAAATATCCTGTAATGTAATTATCTTCTTTTTATACCAGAACTTCAGGATTTTTTTCTGCACATTAATATTGATAGTACCAACAAATTCCATCCAAGGGTATCCCAAAACAACATCCACATTAGCCATATTTGAAGCATAAAAATCAGAATGCAATACATACTTGTCCATAGAAATCTTCAAATCTTTATAAACTTGCACCTCCTCATTATTAACCTGTGTGTACTCCATTTGTTTGATTAGTACTTGTAATTTTTTAGCCAAATGAACATTAATAAAATTATATTTGCAATTAGGATTAATAGACACAGTGATCTTCTCCTTCTTAATACATCCATGAACTTGTAATAAGGAGATATCAATAGAAAATAACCCCTTTTGTTTCTTATTATCCTGTTTTCTGGCATGAGACCATTTGTCTAAAAGGATTTTTTCAAATTCTTCAAGGGGCAGGTTTAACCACTTTATTCTGTTAAGTAATTCCCACCATGTGGCCGCCTCATCTTTAAAATTAGCCACTACGTACATTCTCCAATATTTTGTCCATAATGACTTGTGTATTTTTATGAATTCTTCAATAGTAGGACCCTTATCGTTCCCTGTAAAAAATTCCTTGCTACAAGCCATGAAGAGGGTTTTGAAAAAAAAAATTCACTTACTTGGCGAAAATTTGAAATGGCCACAGTTCAGTGAATATTTCTCAGAATCCTGCCCACGGGGCTTTGGATTGACGGTGAATGGGTGCACTGTTAAGGTACTCCTTCCGATAGGTCACCGGTTCAAGTCCCCCGTGGGTGCTTAGGTAGTATTATATAGAAAAAATAAAATATTTCTCAGAATCCTTATTATGACCTGTTTTCGGAAATGGAACAGCCATTCTGCATCTTCCCATGTGATAGAAATCTCGATCTTGGCACTGAAATTTTATATTTGCGCTGCAATTGTCCCGTCGTCACAAAAAATTCTTAAAAAAGAGTTGATTTTAAATCAACAATATCTCCCTCATCTGGACTCCGATTCGACCTATTTGTTTTTTTGAAATTAGGTAATTTTTCAAGAGGATCTCAAATCTGCAATTAGTTTCTCAAAATTCCCCACAAAAATAGCAACAATTAACTAGAGATCCGCCATCCACGAATTTTCGTCAAAAAATTTGTGCAACACAGCTGATTTTTAAATCAACGATATCTCCCTCATTCGGACTCCGATTTGGCCTATTTTTTTTTACTTTGGGTATTTTTTCACAAAGAACCCAGATCTGCAAATTTTGCACTAGAAGTTTCAGATGTGATCTGCAAACTCGCCACCCCAAAAATTTCCTGCAAAAAATAAAAAAAAGTTTCCCCACTTTCCCAACAAAGTGCTCTGATACCACTTATAATAGATCTAACCTAAAAATATAATAAAAATACTGAATATGCCCAAGAAATAGCACAATATAAGATAAGAACTTCAAATAAACTTCTCTTTATTGATCAAACCCTTGAGGTAGGGTAACACCATACAATCACTCCTTAAGGAAGAAAAACACTCCACAAGCCATATGTTTGTCCATACAATATTCCTTAACATCTCTCAATGAGAAGTCTCTAGCCTCTATATATGATTCAAACATACAATACCATGGGTCATTACCATGGTTCTCTCAATACCATATATCTAATACCATGGACTTACCATATAACTATGGCCCATCCCATTATTGCATTATTCTCTTGGGTACCTCCCTCTATACCCCATAATATCTCCCCTAGGTATACTACACTTGGTATTCGTCAATTGGAATTTCTATAAGAAGAATTTGTGCGGGTTTTCCTCTCAAAGAGTTAGAGGTTTTGGCCCCGGCAGAAAGCCAACATCTTGTGTTTTTGTCTCTTTTGTTTTGGTAACTATTTGATGAAGTAAGAAAGCACACTCTAATAATAAAAGAAGATCGTGCTAATAAGAAAAGGTAAAAAGTACCTCACAAATAGTTATCATTGTGAGAAGAATCTTATTAACCTAATTTCCCTAGATTCTTCAACAATAGTGTCCTTTATTAACCTGTCTTGCCAAGGAAAGAAACATTTTGGCATGTCCAAAGCCCCATTTGGAAGGGAAATCCACTATCAAGAGTCCACTTCTGCCCTTGATTACCAAGCTTACTTACTCAATTGCACTAATGAATTATTGTATTGGAAGGTGAGGAGACGCATTGGATCTTATATAGGATTGCCGATGGGTTTTTCAACTTGGACTTGGTCTCCCTATATGTGATCCAAGCCCTCCAGAGTGTCACAATGGCACTTGTGGGTGAACGTAGAGAACCATGGGTCTTCATCCATGCAAAGCATTGATTACCACGCCATGGGCTTCTTCAACACCACCACTTGCTTGTTCGTGCCCCAATTATACAGAGATGATGATGCACTTGGACCACATTGCCCTGTCGGCTACACATTGCAACCAAGACTTGGCAGTTGATCCAGGGCCCAAAGGAAGTTGTGTCTTTCCTAGGGAGACATGGGATGACATGTGTCGTCCTCTAGCCCTCATTGATGGACCATCGACTTGATTATGAACCACTTAGAGACCCATGAAACCCATTTGGAGCCAACAAGGCCCAAATAGGGGTTTGGAGATGTTTTGCATCATTTTTTAGGTCCTCGCTCGCATCCTTAGCACTTGAGGCCTCAATGTTGCCCTTCTAGGCCCCGAGTCAGCCTTGCATAGGCCTAAGACGGCATATTCAACTTAATTATTGAGTTATCATGGTTGGCTTGTAACCATGGGTGGGTTACTTAGCATTTTGGGCACTGGAGGGGTTTCATGTTTCATAATTTGAACTCTTAGATATTGTATAAATAAGAGAGAGTTGGTCTCACCAAAACATCACACTTGGGATTTTCGATCTCTCCTTAGAGCTTCTCTTTGGAAATTTAATGCAATTTGATGTTTGAAAATTTTCACTCTCTCTCTTAGAGCTTCTCTTTGGCATTCTTGTGGATGGATATATTCTTCATTGTCTTGTAAGTGTTATTTAATGTTATATTTCTAATTTTATAAATGTCTAATAAATAGAATATTGTCTTATGGTCTTTAATGTGCCCTAATTAATGAAATTTTGTTAAAACATTGAAGATATTAGAAATTTTGCATGTGTTATTCATGGATAACGAATAAATGAATGTTCCTAGAGGTTATGCTGCAATTTTCACCCTTGAAACTCCATTAATAATTGCCATCAAGGTATAAAAATCTAGAAGTGTTGTGTAATTGCTTCATCAAGGCTAGCAAAGCTACTTCTAGGTCTCCTTGGAGAGTGAATTGCCAAATCAAAGTCATTTTTTACTCCAATTCTCCCAATTGCTAGGAACTGCTCTTAAGTCCTTGATGATCAATCTTAACTCAACAAATCATCTTCCTTTTCACCATTTTTCTCACCTCTTTTCCTCATCCCTTTAAGGATAAGGAGACCTCTCGAGGACTTGTTGCGAACTCCAATAGTGTGTTTTCAATTCCGTTTGGATAGATCTCTTCTTTAGTGTCTCCTTTGTGATCCTCACATTTTGATGTAATTTCTAAAATGAGGTCTCCGGAAATTTGATGCCTTGGAAGTAACACCAAGTGGGAACCCTAGAAGTTAATCCCTCAACTTGGGGATTTCATTAAGGCTTGTGCTTTAGTACTTGTTGAAGTATATCATTCATAGCCTTTTCTCTTATTTACCCTGACCTTGGATGAACTCATATATCATCAAATATCTCAACCCTAGGTCTCGTGTAGTCTTCCTTTCAAGGGGTTTTTCTTGGAAAGTCTTCCTAGCTTCTCCCAAAGCTCACACTTTCATTGAACCTTTCCATTGAATGAGCCTCCTTACCTCACTTCAAATCTATCTATTATATCTATCACATGTGAGGGATATTTGGACTCCTCCCATAGGTGAAAATCTGAAAAGAGAAGGGGACTTAGGCTATGGTGACAATGGGCCTCTGTCCCAGGGTGTTGTTGTGCCCTCTAGCTTTTGCCTCTTTACAAGGCCTCCTAGTTTGTGCAGCAACATTTTTGGTGTCGTTTTCCGGGACACGAGACATGTGTCTTATCCCTATACAACATTATCAATATATCCCTTTGGCGACTCCATTGGAAGAACGAAGTCTTAGTTATTCATTGAACTTCAAAGTCAATGCTTGTAGGGTGAAGCAAGCATTTCTCAAGGCATTCAAATTCACCTTGGCAACTCCACTATGGTTTAATATGCAAAATCATAAGAGATGGCTCATTGTGGAAAAGAAATTGTCCCTAAGTTTCCTTGTAATTACCTTCATCCTGAAGACCTTCGAATACTACAAGAAAGGTTGGATGGATGGAGTGAATATTGTGAGCATATAGTAGATCACGAGGACAAGAACTTCCTATTCGATTATTGTAATAGGAAAGAGGAAGATCTCTATGACGTACAATGTGAATATGAGGAGAAACCTATGGATATCCTTTTCCTTGAGCTCGCCTACTATACTTGTGCATTCAAGGCCCTATGTCATGCAGTTGAGGAAAGGCGTGGAAGGTGCAGCGAAATCACTCCATGCCTGAAGAAATTGAAGATTTGGATGACCCTAAGAAAGACACAAATGTTGAAGGCAGCCATGAAAGTAAGGGGGGTGTTAGGAAATTGTCGATGCAAGTAGGGAAATTGATTATGATAGTAAAGAAGAGGAGAACTCCAATGAACCCCTGGACCATGTTGAAGAACCGAGTCCTTTGATCCAGGAAAGAGAAGTTGAGATTAGCCCTACCTCTTTTGAGAATATTATTCTTGATCATGTGGTCTTCAAGGATCTTAGAGTAGATGATCCCATTAATACCTTGGAGATTGGTATTAGTGATTACTTGCATGTTAAATAAGGGAAATGGGGGGTCATTGGCAATCAATTTGATAGTGATCCTATTTATGATACAGATAAAGAGGATGAGGTTGAGGTTGGTTTTCCCTTTATTCAAGACATTACATATAATGATTATTTATTAGCATTGAAAGGGAGGATCAATATTTTCCCTTACATAAAGTAGTGTTCTTGGAAGCAATTGACTGTCATTTTAACAAAGGCCCCATTCACGACACTGATGATGACATCAACAAGGGCCTTGCTTCTCCTCATCTTCTTTACGATTCTAGGAATATAGTTGAAGCATCCATGAACCATTGCCTCATCCCTTCACATACAATCACTAGTAATGATGAGTCTTTCCCCTTCTTGAAGATGATCTTAAGGAAGAGCAACTTATTTGATGTATCACTTCTTCCCAACCATGCTCTAAATATAATGAGCACATGGTGATTGCCTCTCTTCAATACAATCATCCTATCAACCAACCAATTTGTTGTGACCCTTTATGCCATCATTCCCCTTATCCTTCTCATCATGACCCTAGGGTAACCATGAAGCATGGTGATCCTAAAAACAATTTGGATAGGGAATTCATGGTATCGATGATCCAATCATCCATTCTCTATTTGCAAGAAAGGATTTGTTTTTGCAGATTTGTGTCCTTCCCTTCATGCGTTACTCCTTTCTATGATATCTTGGTCTTTTATTTTCCCACCTCCTGCCCTTGTGATCCTACATATGATTCTTCCTATCTTTGCTTTTGGACTTGTTGCATAAGTAGTCTTAGGGGCAGGTGTTCTCACATTGACTAGATGATATGTTGGTCGCATTGGATCAATGATTACACTTAGTACTTGCATAATGTAACAAACACATTAGAGTAGGATGCATTGCATATTGATTTTTGCATTAGAATTTAATATCATATTATGTTATCATGCTAGATTAGGTGCATTTAGATTAAATTTGCATTCTAGAATATATTTTATTTCCTGTTGATTTTATGGACTAACAAAAGCATGGGCAATCAAAGGATGCCATCAAAACATGCTACCCTATTTGCTTTGTCTGTGATGTGTAGGTAACAGGTCTAAGATCCCAGGAGATTGTTGGTGTTCTCATGACCTCCCCATTCGAGTACATGGTTCATGCACTCTACTGAGAGCTCATGTCCCAGTTGGAGCCAGATGTTACCCACCACTAGTGGGTGACCCCTATAGGAGAAATTTTCTCCTAGATTTGTCTTTAGCCGCCAGCCAGCAGCCACCTAATAGCTCGATGTGCTACCATTCTCCGCCACTTGAACCAGCTATTGTCATACCATGCTCATCTATCACTATCATATTTTTGAAGGTGGGTCATCCAACCCTGAAGGTATGATTTTTCATTATGTAATTGGATGTTTATGATTGCTTTCCTTGGGCACACTTGGGGCATGGATTAGTGGGGGGACTTGGAAGAAAGAAAGGGCTTGGGTTGTACTCTTGTTTCCTTGTCTCAGCTTTGGGGGTCAATCTTGTATCCTAGTCCCGTGGGATCTCTTTTAGTGGCTACTAGCTTTAGGAGTGACACTACATGGGAAACCCTGATTTTGGTTGTGTAGTCCCACTTCCCAACACCATCTAGCTCACTACCCTCCACTCATTATAAGCCCTTTACACGCTTTCCCCATCTAGGTCCACATTTGTCCATTGGGTCCACAAGGTGTTAACATCCCCTTTCCCTCGTCCACACCTTGGGTCGAGTGTATAACGACGCCCCGGAGGTTGATGCAGCTAAAAAGAAAGATAAAAGCATCATTCGGCCACATATAGTAAGAAATGTACTGCAAAATGCAAAAGATGGTAGGGGCAATAAAATTTAGCACATGGGCAAAAGCTAAACATGCGCTCTACCCCCATCATTATGGCCATCACCTTAGTTCCTAGGGCCCCTATGAGTGCCCCTTGCATCATCAAGAAGCCCATGTATGTCCCAACCCCTTGTGGGCAATGAAATGCCCTACCCTAAGGGGGTAATCACTACTACATCTTACACATCATGCTCTCATCCCCTCGAGTCCCAAGCAGTTAAATGAAGAAAAATCAATAAAAGGCAAAAGGAAAATCAAGAAGGGTGGAAAAACAAAGGTCGAGATAACTCATGTACCATGATTGCTTCCTCCTACATTCATATAACCAAGGCATGGGCCTCCCTCATCATAGATACACTTGTACCATGGCATATGGCTTGGGCCCTCCCATGTTTCCCCCACTCAATTCCATCACTATTTCACATGACATCTACCGTTTGATGGATCTACCATGGACATGTCATTCCCTTAGAGGTTGAAAACCCCTAATAAGGTCCTTTATTAACCTCTCTTGCCAAGGAAGGAAACATTTGGGCATGTCCAAAGCCCCATTTAGAAGGGAACACCACTATGATGTGTCCACTTCTACCCTTGATTACCAAGCTTACTTACTCAATTGCACTAATGAATTATTGTATTGGAAGGTGAGGAGACACATTGGATCTGATACAGGATTGTAGGTGGGTCTTTCATCTTAGACTTGGTCTCCCTATACCAGATCCAAGCCCTCCAGAGGGTCATAATGGCACTTGTAGGGTGAGCGTAGAGAACCATGGGCCTCTAGCCATATAGAGCATTGATTACCACGCCATGGGCTTCTTCAGCACCACAACTTGCTTGTTCGTGCCCAAGTTATACAGAGATGATGATGCACTTTGACCACGTTGCCCAACCGGCTACACAACGCAACCGACACTTGGCAATTGACCCAAGGCTGAGAGGAGGTTGTGTCTTTCCTAGGGAGACATGGTAGGGCATGTGTCATCTTCTAGCCCTCATTAATGGAGCATCGACTTGATTATGAGCCACTATGAGACCCATTTGGAGCCCATAAGCCCCAAATAGGGTTTTGGAGATGTTTTTCAGCATTTGGAGGGCATCCCCCTTTTACTCATCATTTTTGAGGCCCTCGCTCACATCCTTAGCACTTGAGGCTTCATCGTTACCCTTCTAGGCCTCCATGTCAACCTTGCGTAGGAAGGCTTATTCGACTTAATTATTGAGCTATCATGGTTGGCTTGTAACCATGGGTGGGCTACATAGCATTTTAGGCATTGGAGAGGTTTCAAGTTTCATAATTTGAACTCTTAGCTATTGTATAAATAAGAGAGAGCTAGTCTCTCCAAAACATCACACCTTGGATTTTCAATCTCTCATTAGAAAATTTTGGACCTACAATTAGAGGTGAACTTTGGACAAATTTAATGCATTTTGAATTTTGGAAATTTTCGCTATCTCTCTTGGAGCTTCTCTTTGGCATTCTTGTGGATGGATATATTCTTCATTGTCTTGTAAGTCTTATTTAATGCTATCTGATTTTATGAATGTCTAATGCATGGAATATTGTCTTATGGTCTTTAATGTGCCCTAATTAATGAAATTTAATTAGAAAAATGAAGCTATTGGAAATTTTGCATGATTTATTCATGGACAATGAACGAATGTTCCTAGAGGTCATGTTGCATTTTGCTCCCTTGACACTCCGCTAATAATTTCCAGCAAAGTAAAAAAATCTAGAAATGTTACGTAGTTGCTTCATTAGGGCTAACGAAGTTGCTTCTAGGTCTCCTTTAAGAGTGTATTGCCAAAACAAGGTCATTTTTTACTCCAATTCTCCCAATTGCTAGGGACTAGACTTAATTCCCTTCTGATCAATCTTAACTCAACGAAGCATCTTCCTTTTCACCTTTTTTCGCACCTCTTTTCAAGGAGGCCTCTCTGGGGCGTGGTGCGAATTCCAATAGAGGAGTGTGTTTTCAATTTTGTTTGGATAGATCTCTTCTTTAGTGTCTCCTCTAGTGATCCTCACATTTTGATGCAATTCCTATGGTGGGATCTCTGGAAATTTGATACCTTAGCGATCACACCAAGTGGGAGCCCTAGAAGCTAATCCCTCAACTTGGGGATTTCTTCAAGGCTTGTGCTTTAGTACTTGTTGAAGTATATCATTCGTAGCCTTTTCCCTTATCTACCCTGACCTTGGATGAACTCATATATGATCAAATATCTCAACCCTAGGTTTCGTGTAGTCTTCCTTTCAAGGGGTTTTTATTGGAAAGTCTTCCTAGCTTCTCCCAAAGCTCACACTTCCATTGAACCTTTCCATTGAATGAGCCTCCTTACATCACTTCAAATCTATCCTTCATATATCTATCACAAGAGAGGGATATAGTCCTGTTGGTGAAAATTCGAAAAGAGAAGGGGAATTAGGTTATGATGACAGTGGGCCTATGTCCCATGGTGTTGTTGTGCCCTTTAGCTTTTTCCCTTTTACATGGTCTGCTAGTTTGTGCAGTGATAATGCCACCACAATAGTTATGCAAGAGTTCCCCCGACACATACCTACCTGGTTACCCAACTTGAGCAATACACATCATCCAACTGTATCACAATAAATAGACTTACATGGCCACACCCTTTCGTGCATCTTTCTCCCTCACTATACTCCAATTAAGCAACCTCCTCATGTCTTGCCTTCATTACACTCTTGTGACTTGTGATGTGCTTTATTTTGTGGTAATCGAAGTGTATTCTTTCTTCATTGTGTCTTTACTTCCCACCACAACATGTCATATATAGGTGCCCAGCTCGTTCCATCAAATGAACACATTTTCCATGTGATCTTAGGATGACATTCTGTTCTGTGTCGTGCCCAACGAAAAAACCCCAAATTTCATCCAACGAATTCAATTGTCGTCTCCTTCATGCAAGCATGCGCAACCAAACTGACCATCCTTCTCAATTCATGCCCAACCAAACTCAGCGACATTGTGTTGACCCCATTGCATTCTCTCTCACATGTCTGGTAGACCCGAGGTGCCTTGTGTCGACTCCCACCATGTGTTCGCTTGCTCGTCTAGCAAGCCCAAGAAAACTCTATGAGGTGTGCACGATTCCATCCAACCTTTGCTCGTCGCGCCATGCGATTGATGTGTCGTGTCGTCGTTCTGCATGCCATCCTTAAATTTCCCCAAGGCTCATCTATGTGATCTACTCATCCAACCAAACACCTTGTTTGTGCAATCCATGCACAGGAAAGTCCCTTGGTGCACCCACATGCCCAAGGTGATTGCCTCGCTGAATATGAGTATGGAGCACCCCAAATAGTTCAATTTGCTACCTTGTGGGTGTTGCAGCAACCTCAACTTCCATATTTTCATGAAGTCACCCGTGCCCATCAAGTCTATGCCCTTACACCAACCCTTCAATTAATAGGTGTAAGTGATAAGTGATATGGTTAGGGATAGACTTCATGTGTAGTGTCATAGTCTTATATATGGGTTATGCAAGACCATCATCCATGAGCAACTTAGTAGAGAGGGCACTTTGTACTAGAGTCACCCTTTCCTCGCCCTTTGTTTTGCTTCCATCGGCTCGCTTGGAAAGCTTTCATTGATTTCATTTACATCCCCTTTAAGGATGTGTTAACACACAATCTATCATCCAAAATGTACAAGTCTCAAGCACTGAGATGATTGATTTGGATAACTCAAAGGTTGGCCACAAACACCTCGCCAACCCAAATCAAGTCGGCTCTTCAGATCGGCTCTTCTCCAACTCAAGGGAGGGTTCCCTAATTAGGATTGCTAGAAATTAAACTAAGACATGCAAGGTGATATGAAGGGTAATTTCCAGTGAAACAGATTTAAAAGTTGAAAGGAAAATGAAAGGATGGTGCACTGGAGAATAGTGCTTACAATATTGGGTAAATGGAGTCACAACCAAGGCACAAATGCAACCAAGAAAGAGATATTATGGCTAAGAAGTACAAGCCACTAATACTCTTTCCTTTCTGCCTTGTATTGCAGAAATAGACCTAGTTGTTGCAGTAATAGACAATATCCAACATTTAAGAGTATTACAGTTACCAAGAGTTGTGTATATGTACGTCCAGTCCATAAGTAGAAATAGCAACATAATCATTGACAAAAATCCAATGATAGTACACCTAGAATTTCGAAAAAGTGTACCAAACTCCTGCTCCCAAAAGAACATGTCTAGATTACTTAAATGAAACAAAAATAGCATTTAAGATCTAAAATACAGCTTTACCCACAAGATATTTGCACAGCCCTAAAAACACATCCAACAGGACTCTCATTAAGCTCCAAGGGAGAGAAATCTCCCACTTCCAACCATGCCTTTAAAAGGTGAGGGAGTTGCTCTTAAAATAGAGTCTCTATCTCAAACTTTTTAAAATAACAAAAGGATATTTCCTCTATTTTAGAAAGTGTTGGACGTTTGCGATTTATCAATGTAGTCCCTTGATCTATTTGACCCACCTCAAAGATGTACAAATAAAATAAATCAATTAATTAAAAAAACACTAGGTTTGCTAAGGTTCACATGGCCCTTATGCAGCACCTTAATTTACCCATTGTAGTTCATATTCTAAAAATAAAAATGGCTCCTTGCATCCTCGATCTAGTTTAAGGTCTAATCGTGCAAAATGGATGGTCGACCCATAACACATGAAAAAAATTGGCCTATAATGATTTGTCCCCTTTACCATATTCATGAGCTAATGATAATCATAATAATATTGGAGTTCATGCCATCAGTATCATGTCACTCTTCATCCTTATGGTGGCTACCATGATAAGATAATAAAATGCCCATTGCAATTGAAGGTGGCTCCTTTTATTGCACCGAGAGGCGCTCTCTAGCCCAGTATGCAAGAGATGTTTTAATGTATTGTCATGTAAACATTTTGACTCAGTCAAAATAAAATAAAATAAAAATAACTCTGTTAAAATAAATATTCTACGCTACTATTTTTTTTATCAGTTTTTGTTGGGTGGTTAAGCTACATTTGAAATAAAAATAAAAATAACCCTATGTTAAAATAAAAAATTTACGCTATTATTTTTTTATTAATTTTTATTGGGTTGTGTTGACGTGCTGAAAATCCGTCAACCAAAGGGTCTCCCTGATGTGAAGTCCCAATTAGACCTCACACCATTTGGTGTAGGAGCCCCATCCAGAATATCAGCATGGTTGCCATATAGCTCAAAGATATGCCTTGGTTCTAACTGTCAACACGAGAGAGGTATGCAATGGTGTCTTCGAAAAGTGAGGTGTGCCTGGTGAGTGTTCAATTGTATATATGTCAAGGTTCTTCTACTGCAGAAAGGGGAGAAAAGTGAGCCTCTAAGTGAGAGGTAGTAGTACCACCCAAGAAGAGAAACACATGAACTGGAAGGATCTGTCTAACATCCAGCGGAATAGTCCACAGAGGATGTGATGGTTGATTACAACCAACCAATGAAGAAATAATTGTCTAATATCCTACAGAATAGTCCACAAGGATGGGACAACAATAACAACCATTACAACACATTCTCAATAAGATAAGTACTAAAATAACCGAAATAGTTCAACTATCTTAGCACATGTGAAAGAAAACATGAAATACAAACATCCGCAAATAGTCTTATTCATAATCCATGCATGAAGAATGTGTTGGCCTTGAAGGCTTCTATTATTAAGTAAAAGTTCCAAGACACATGTTTACAATGTACATCACTAGCTCCAGTAGTGGAACATTGGAGCCACTCCTTGCTCCTCAAAGAACTAGCTTATCTCTCTAATGCCTTACGGGAGCAGCCAACGTGAAAACTCTTTTGCTCATACAATGAGGGTGTATATATAATCAAGAGGTGATGCTTCACCCTCCTTGTGACTCTTTGACTACCCTCATGACTGTTTGACTTCCTATGACCTTTCACTTTACATGACTTTTCAAATTCCATGTGTGTCCCTTGGACTTCCACTTTACAATACATTTTGAACATACATGATCCACAATGATGATGTGGCCTATGACAACTCATGACATGACATTGTTGACATGCACTGCTTGACAATGTGGCAGTGTCATGCCACTCTTGTTGTTGTATCTCTAATATCTGCTTGAGAATGCTTTTGTCTTCCACCTCCTCATGGCTTGGCGATAAGGAGTCTTCGATGATCTCAAGTCTTGGGTTGTGGTCGCAAATTAGTGTCCCTGTAATATTCCAAACTTAAATAAACAGTTATATGCAAAGAAAAAACGATTTACAGCACATAAATTTTAAACAATCAGTGAATGCTCATAAAACTCCAGAAGTAATAACCAGTTGAGCCATTTTATTAATCAATGGAGCAAGTACAATAGTATGGAGGAATGAACCTGGGCTTGCCTCAATGGCAAGCGTGACAAAACTCAGGTGATAATACAATGATCTCAAATGTTGGAAATGATTGCTCCTCTAATGCTCTGCGTTGCCCAGAAAACTACATTGTTGGCTGAATAGGGATTGCAAGAAACTCCACCTCCGATGCTTAGAAAATGCTGCAAATTTAATCTCAAGCTCCTTGACCAAAACCCAGAAAGGGTTTGGCCTATCTCCGAGCCAAAGTCGAACCCACAAAATGGTGCGAATTCCCCGGTTAATTTAGTAATTCGCCCTATTATAAGAATTAGGATTTCAGGCCTGAATAGCATCCAGAAAATTATGAAACTTTAACCATTGACTCCTCTCAGAAAACCCACAAAGGAATTTGGTTGGTTTAGACTTATGAAATTCGACCCCCTTGGAGCCTAGCTTCAGCTCCAACTACAAAACTCGCCCTGTTGGAATCTGCCTGTAAATCCTCCTGGAAATGGACCCAAAGTGTTGGGCTGACCTTTGCTATCAATCCCCTAACTTCCCGGATGAGCTTCCGACCTATGGCACTTGCACCTTAGCTCCACGAAATTGTTGGACTGGCCCTCTGCATTGTCCCCAAGCCCAGTGATTCGAATTGTTGGGATGTTGGCTCTGCTAGCTCCAAAACTCACAAGAAAGGCTAGCCCTTTGCTGCTCTCCCAATCCTCTAACTCTCTCGGCAAATGCTTGATCACTGATACTCTAACACACTCCTGGAACTACTGAAATACTTATGGAACTGCCTCTCTAAGGCGAGCACGAATGGTCCCCCGATGTAGAGGTTGAATCTCCCGCTTGAGAGCTTCGTGGCTAAACAGTCAGTTGACTTAGCTAAACAGCAAAGCGAACAGTCGAGTAATTTTGATTGCAAGGTGTAAGAATGAATCCAAATGAGAGCTCTCTCCTTCTATCTTTGTGGGCCTTCCTTGCCTCATGTGAGCCCCTCCATCCAACACTAAGAATTCCCTCCAAGCCATTCGAATGGCCTAGTTCGAATTCCCACATGGGTGACCCCCACCTTCCATTAGCAACCAAATTAAGTCGAATTTTCTCCGAAGTCCCTAAGTCAAAAATGTTGGGTTCTTTCCCTTAGACAAAATTGTGCAAAAATGGGTGGAAACACCTTGTTACAAATGTGCTTCATAAGGGACATGACAATCCCTTTACTTCACCTTGATTCATCAGCTTGCATGTGCAGTTGCAAAGATGTCTTTCAACATCCTCCCCTTCTGCATCTCCTTCATCATCCTGTCATGGTGTGAGAAAGTACCTACATCTGCAATTCACTCATGGCGAGACGACATCAATCTTAAATCCCCCTAGCCTAAGATAGTGCATTTGGACCACGTGACAAGTCGAGAGAGAGGGCTCAGTGATTGCACAATTGTGCAGTTCAAGCAGCCAGGTGTGAGGCTTGATCACTGAGACCAGTGTGGAAAAAGTCGGGAAAAAATCGGGACTAAATCCCCAAAATGCGATTTTTTTGGCTAGTCAATTAAATCGGCCGATTTTTTACCGATTTTTTCCCAGTTGAAAAAGTCGGGATTAAATCAAAAAAGTCGAGATTAAATCGGGACTTTTTCCAAAAAATCGTGAATGAGGTAGTTTCTTTAACGATTTTTTTTTTTTTTTGAAAAAATCGGGATTTTATTGAAAAAGTCGAGATTTTATTGAAAAAGTCGAGATTTTTTAAAAATGAATATTTTTGTATTTTTTTAATTTTGCAGACATTTTGCCTACTTTTTGCCGACTTTTTGCTGACCTTTTCAAAAAACTCCCGACTTTAATGACTTTTTCAACTTCTAGACCCTTGTCGATTTAATCCCAACTTCGACTTTTTCCACATTGACTGAGACTACACATTGCCCAGTTCAGGCCAGACTAAGGGAAAAAACTGCGCAATCCTAACTGACAATGAGGCACACCAAGGGGATGGACAATGGCAGGACATATTGCGCAGTTTCAGGAGGCAAGGAAGATTGAGCTACTACGCAATTGCGCAATTCAGAGATGCATGGGTTGAGCTTGAGGCTTGTGATTGCGCAGTGAATGTCAGGATGGGAGGAATGATTGTGCAATTCTGGAGGTCAAGGCCGAAGCTTGAGCACAGAAATTGTGCAGTGCAATAGTCTTGAGAGGCAGGAATTGCGCATTGCGTAGAGGACTGGAACTGCGCAGTGCGCAGTTCAGGGAAGTTGGGTGAAGCCAAGCTGCTTAGTTGGGAAGCCTTCTCATAAATGACTAAGTGTAAGACTGTTAGACTCATGTGAACAGTGATTAGACTTCCACTGTGATCTCACACTTAGAATATTTAATGACTCAACAACATAGATCAGTCATGACACAAGAACAACACATTTCCCTCAGTGTGACCACTTTATGACCAGTTACAACAAGTGTGACACTTAAGACACACTTTGCTATGACCGTGACGATACTTGTGCGATAGTGCTCAAAAATTTGTGAATGAGTGCGACTGGTGTTTACATGGTTACGACATATCATATACACAAAGGTAGGCCCTTAAAACAATCAAAATAGGCTGTTAAACGTTGAGCGACAGCCAGTATGCAAACAGACAACACTTTGCCTATGTTGCAAATGAGACCAAAACACTTAAAGAAAATACATGAAATGAGTTTCAATGTTTGCGACAATACATGACATTGAAGACATAATGATGTGGCAATGATAAATTGTCCTTCTTACTTCAACTTCATGAGAGATGTCCTCTGTTTTTCATATCTATCCTCCAAAAATATGTAAATCAAATGGGGTCTTCATACAGTCTTGATCAGATTCCAGTGTTCGTTCGTCTTCTTGCCCGATGATCATCCTTTGTCCTCAGCTCCTTAGGTGTCATCTAACATGTCTTCCTTCTCCATCTCCTTTATCATCTTACCATAGTATGGTAGAGCTCCTATGTCTGCAATCAACTCATGACAAGATGACATCAATCTGATAAACCCCTATCTAAGATGTTGCATGATGATCCACTGACTGAGTCGGAACCAGTGGTGGGCCAAGGGAAAGGCCCAATGACTACACAGTTTTGCAACTCAAGCAGTCAAGGGCGGAGCTTGGGCTCTGAAATTGCGCAATGTGCGGTTCAGGCTGGGCTAAGGAAGAAGATTTTGCAGTTTGAGAGCTAAGTGAGTTAGGCTAAGGGGTTGGGCACTAGTTCAACCAACTTCAAAGTTCTCGAAGACAGAGGGGACTGGGTGGTTATGCAATTATGGGAGAATGGGCTTGCGCATTGTGTAGTGCCAAGAGACAAGGTTGTTGCAAGGGCTGAGACTACGCAATGCACAATTCATGAGTGCTGGATGAGGCTAGGTTGCTAGAACTTTCCGAAATTTGGCTACGTGCGAGATCAATGAAAACAATGTGAACAATGATAGAACTTGACTATGATCACACACTTAGACACTTGGCAACACAACGTAGATCATCCAGAACCTATGAACACATACTTCCCTTAGTACGACAACATTTGTTGCAACTTACAACAAGTGCGACACTGAAGATAAACTTTGTGATGATAATGACGACACTTGTGTGACAGTGCGTGAATCTTTGGAAATGAGTACGAAACAATCCTACATGATAAGAACAACTCATATCACAAAGATTGCCTCTTGAAACAAACCAAAACTCCAATTTGCATGATAATCGATAATTTTGATGCCAGAAGACGACATAAATGTGAACGACACTTGTAATACATGAACGACGGTGAAAAAAACACATGCCAGAGCAAAGATAACATGAAAACGACATTGGTTAGAATACAAGCAAGTGAAAGCGACAGCCAAAAACACGAAAGCGACACTCGCGAAAACAAAGGTGCGTGAGAGCGACAGATTGCAAAACTCACCGAAATAGAAGTACAAATGCAGCGATAATGTGAGAAACTGTCGTTGTTAGTGCGCACTAACTGTCGACATCGATTGGACATCGCATAGGCACAAACTTGATAGTAGAGTGTTATGTTTGTCCAAGCCTGCATAAAAGAATGCGCTCATGCACTTCTTACAGACTAATCATGTGTGGAGAAAGCGACTTCAACACTTCCAGTCCAAGAACGGAGCTCAAAACCATATGTTGACCAAGAAGTCACTATGGAAATACCGATCATAAGATCCACAAAAGGATCCAAAATTCGAGTTCACGCAAAATTTTTGGAGGATGTTGTAGCAACTACAACAGGTGGTTAAGGTAAACTTGACATGGTCAAGTTACTGGTGGTTTTTGAGCTCCAGGTTAATGAGAACCCATGGTATTGTCCATGGTATTCATGTAGAATATAACCTATTTAAAGGGGGGAATTAAACCAACCTAGATCCATCTTAACTCTGGATCTACCAAGCGCTGAGAGGGATCAAATCTCTCGATATGCAAATATCTTAAGATACAAAAAGATTTGATCCCTCTCGGCGCTTGGTAGATCTGGAGTTATATGGATCTAGGCTAGTAATATATCAAATCTTGTAGGTGAAGTGCCTTTACATATTCCATTTACGCCATGTGAACACGGCCCCATCACCAATTACAGCATGGTCTATGGATTGTGGTTCAATCACACCTCAAATCAAGTGCAAGCAGTTGTTTTATATGACAAGGTGGATCCACGCAGTGGTTTTCTTTCCTTACTACATATGTGTTGCATAAACCATAATCTCGAACTCATGGAGTAGCTCCGAGTAATGTTTCATACACTATCGTCAAGGTTTAAGAACACAACCCCATACAATTAGAAATATGCAAATGAATTGACTCACAGCCTGGTTAAAACAATGCAGTTGTGTTCAATATGGTATCACTCCAATGTCTCACAACCTCCATTCACGCGTAATAAGCTCGATAACATATCAATAGGGACATGCGAGTCGCCCCTTCATCATTTACAATCTCCATCCAATTAAAAAATTGTGGTTGGCTCAATCCGTACTCGTGGGAAAACATATAATACATCAAGCATGAGTATTGAAACCACTCCATCTATGTACATTTACCCTAATTTAACCATTGTGGTTCAAATTCTAAAAATAAAAATGGCTCCTTGCATCTCAACCCAGTTGAAGGTTCAATCATGCAAAATGGATGGCTGACCCATAACACATGAAAAAAATTGGCTTATAATGGTCTGTCCCCTTTACCATATTCATGAGCTAATGATAATCATAATAATATTGCAGTCCATACCATCAGTATCATGTCACTCATCATCATTATGGTGGCTACCATGATAAGATATTAAAATTCCCATTACAATTGAATGTGGCTCCTTTTATAAAATATGAAATCATGTAGGTGAAGTGCCTTTACATATGCCATTTATGTCATGTGAACACGACCCCATCACCAATTCCAACATGGTCTATGAATTTTGGTTTGATCACAACTCAAATCAAGTACAAGCAGTTGTTTTATATGACAAGGTGCATCCACGCCATGGTTTTATTTCCTTACTACATATGTGTTGCATAAACCATAATCTCGAACTCATGAAGCAGCTCCAAGTAATGTTTACATACACTACCATTAATGTTTAAGAACACGACAAGGTCGTGGAGGCGGCGTAGTGGTAAAGTCGGCCTCGTCATGACGGACCGGTCTTGTGTTCAATCCCGAGCAAGGTCGTAGCTCGTCGTGCGAGTAGTTAGTCTAAACCGGGCCAAGCCCACTACCTTTTTGGATCTTGCATCGGGTGAGCCGAAGCTGGAGAGAGGAAAACCCTAGGACGAGGTCTAAGGTTCGAAACTTGGTAGCGGCCATGCTGAATAGCAATCGCCAGAAGCCGACTGTTCTGGTGGCTGAGAAGCTCGGGGAGGCGGGACTGAAGGTGCTTCGAACCTTGGCCAACGCGGACTGCTCGCATGATCTCACGCACGAGGAGCTGTGCACCAAGATCTCGCTCGGCGACGCGCTCATTGTGAAGAGCGGCACCAAGGTCACGCGCCAGGTCTTTGAATCCTCCCGCGGCTGGCTCAAGGTCGTCGGAAGGGCTGGAGTCGGGATCGACAATGTAGATCTACATGCTGCAGCTGAGTACGGTTGTTTGGTCGTCAATGCTCCCACTGCTAACACCGTGGCCGCCACCGAGCATGCGATTGCTCTCTTGGCTACCATGGCACGCAATGTGCCCCAGGCAGATGCTTCCATGAAACAAGGTCTGACACCCCCGATGGAAAAACGCCCTGGAAGATCTGCTCTCAGAAGCACAAGAAGCCCTGGCACTGGGTCTAAGCACTTCATTGACTCTTTTCAGATTCAAATTTCTCATCCTATAGGCAGAACCATCCTGCAATGGGTCAGTTCTTCAGATCTGGTGCTGGATCTCAAACTGGATCTAGAATGGCGGATCGGGATCCCTTCAGACCTTCAGAGACTTCTCTTTCAAGGTAAATAACTTGAAGACCTTCTTCCCCTCTCTTCTTACAACATTTCTAGGAACAACTCTTTGGTGTTAACCCTTCGTCTGAGAGGAGGTGCAGCGGGACAGTCATCCTCTGCTCATCCCTTCTCATACAAAGAAGTTGTACACTCTGAGAACCCCAAACCCCCGGAGGCCCTCAAACCTAAGCCCTTTTTGGTTGATAAGTTAGAAGAAGTTCCCTCTGTTGAACTCAACCATGAAGAGCTTGCAACCCAACTTCAAGATTTTGCAGAAAGAGCCATCATTTGCAGATTTAACGGACTGTGGCCGCGATCACAGGATCTCTATGCATGGATCCATGCAAACGGACTCATCATTGTAAGATCTGTTTCTATTCAAAAGGTTACTTCATTGTTCTATTTGATAATAATAAGCATTATGAAAAGGCCTTAGAAGAAGGTCCTTGGTTCATGGGAAATGCGGGGCTCTTCTTGACTCCTTGGTTCCCACATTTTGATCCAACAACTGCAGTCATTACTAGGACACCTGTTTGGATCAGGCTTCCAAACCTACCTGCCCACCTGTGGCATACTCGTGTTTTTAGAGCTATAGGCAACACCTTGGGCAGTTTCATTATGGGAGATTTCAAGCAGGAAACCAAAGGTCTCTACTCATATGCCAGAATATGTGTGGAGTTAGATTTGAGCAAAGGACTTCCAGACCAAATCAATCTCAAAATAAACGACTTTGTCTAGTCCCAAATGCTGGATTACGAAAACACTGCCTTCCGTTGCCACCATTGCCACCAATCAGGGCATTTGCAGAACGCCTGCCCATCTCGCTCGGCAAAAAAGAATAAGGATAACCTCTCCAAGCACAAGCCCAAAAGATGGGCTCCTTGCTCTCCACCTCCAGTCGTGAACTCTGATTCCTCCAGCTCTGAAGATGAAGGTAGCGATGCGGAAACGGATCAAGCCCCTTTCACTGTTGGTCCGGCACAGTCCTCCGATACAGCCACCGCTCATAAACGTGTCCTTTTGACCTCCTACTCTGATTCAGAGAAGGAGGGCTCCCCTGTGGAGAACCCCAATCTTCAAGTTGTTCCTGCTCATTCACCACACGACGGTTGGGTCGAAGTCAAAAAAAGGAAAGGGAAAAAGCTTCGTATTGAGGCTTCTACCCATTCTGGGTAGAAGTCAGTGTTTCCCTGCTTCCAGCCTTTTTTTGGTAGCTTCTTGCTTGTTTCACCTCTTCTCCGAAACCGAGGTTGATTCCCATCATTTCCGGTTGCCGATTTTCTGTCTCTCTTGAATGTATCTTCTTGTACCATATTTTCGATTAATAGATTTAGTCCAATTCAGAAAGGAAAAAAAAAATGTTTAAGAACACAACCCCATGCAATCAGAAATATGAAAATGAATTGACCCACGGCTTGGTTAAAAGAATGCAGTTGTGCTCAATATGGTATCACTCCAATGTCTCGCGACCTCCATTCACACCTAGTAAGCTCAATAACATATCAATAGGGATATGCGAGTGGCCCCTCCATCATTTACAGTCACCATCCAATTAAAAATTTGTAGTTGGCTCAATCTCTACTCGTGGGAAACCATAAAACACATTAGGCATTAATATAGAAACCACTCCATCTATATACATTTACCCTAATTTACCCATTGTAGTTTAGATTCTCAAAATAAAAATGCCTCCTTGCATCCTCAATCCAATTGGAGGTTCAATCGTGAAAAATTGACGGCTGACCCATAACACATGAATAAAAATTGGCTTATAGTGGTCTATCCCTTTACCATATTCTTGAGCTATTGATAATCATAATATTATTGGAATTCATGCCATCAGTATCATGTCACTCCTCATCGCTATGGTGGCTAAAATGGTAAGATAATAAAATGCCTATTGCAATTGAAAGTGGCTTCGTTTATAATATTTGAAATCATGTAGGTGAAGTGCCTTTACATATGCCATTTATGCCATGTGGACACGGCCCCATCACCAATTCTAGTATGGTCTATGGATTTGTGGTTCAATTACACCTCAAATCAACTGCAAGTAGTTGTTTTATATGACAAGGTGGATCCATGCCATGGTTTTATTTTAATGTTCCACCAAGACTCCGGGACGGTCTATGGATTTGTGGTTCAATTACACCTCAAATCAACTGCAAGTAGTTGTTTTATATGACAAGGTGGATCCATGCCATGGTTTTATTTTAATGTTCCACCAAGACTCCGGGACGGGGAGACGCACAAAGGGGACGTGCGGGAGTATACTCAAATTTTAGGGAAATTTAGGGGGGACGGGGGGACGTCGGGGTATATAATTTTTTTCCTTTTTTATATATATATATATATATATATATATATATCAAACTCATATTCTATAATGAAAACATAAATACAATAATACATACATATTTGAATTAAATAATGAAATACGTTTATCCATACGCATCATCCTTACTAATACATACATGATTCACCCATAGACCATGTGATTTAATAATGAAATACTCTGATCCATATTCATTATTCATTATTCACCATTCTAGAATCTACATTGATTTAAAAATTAAATCCAACATTCAAGATTCTAAATTGATTTGAAATTTAAATTCATCATTCATCCTTCTAGAATCTAATTAGTACTAAGAAAAATAGACTATAATAGATATTACATGATTCATCCATAGACCATGAGATTCAATAATGAAATACTCTGATCCATATTCATTATTCATTATTCATAATTCTAGAATCTACATTGATTTAAAAATTAAATTCATCATTCTAGCTTCTAAATTGATTTGAAATTTAAATTCATCATTCATCATTCTAGAATCTAATTAGTACTAAGAAAAATAGACTATAATAGATATTGAAATCTAAAGTCTGGAATAGTAAATTGATATAGCTAAAACTCAAAAACAATGGAGTGATGAGTCTAAAGATCAATTTACAATACACAGAGGACTTGGTACTCTTGATTAAATACTAATTCCATACCCTTCTACATGACAAAATGCAATGGAAACATTGCAATCCATCGAAGAATCCTGAATTCCTGAAAAACTATTAAGTCTACTAGATTTTGAGTGAGATCTAAAATTCTACTTTCTCCATATGAAACCCAATGAGGTCGGAACCACTCTCAAACATCCTGAGTCATTTCAAAATTCATGGTAATGTTAAAAATTTAAGTAAAAGGATGAAAATGAAAGATAAAGGAGAATGTCACTTTTACTTTAAGAATTTAACATTACCATGAATTGCATAGCATTAGTAGGGAAATATGGTCAAATAATTGAGTTCAAACAATCAGTATCATGCCACTCCTCATTTCTATGGTGGCTACCATGATAAGATAATAAAATTCCCATTGCAATTGAAGGTGGCTCCTTTATAAAATATGAAATAGAGTAGGTAAAGTGCCTTTGCATATGCCATTTATGCCATGTGAACATGGCCCCATCACCAATTCTAACATGGTCTATGGATTGTGGTTCGATCACACCTCAAATCAAGTGAAAGCAGTTGTTTGATATGACAAGGTGGATCCACGCCATGGTTCTATTTCCTTACTACATATGTGTTGCATAAACCATAATATTGAACTCATGAAGCAGCTCCAAGTAATGTTTACATACACTATCATCAAGGTTTAAAGACACAACCCCATCCAATCAAAATTATGAAAATGAATTGACCCACGGATAGGTTAAAATAATGCAGTTGTGTTCCATATGGTATCACTCTAATGTCCCACGACCTCCATTCACACCCAATAAGCTCGATAACATATCATTAGGGATATGTGAGTGGCCACTTCATCATTTACAGTCTCCATCCAATTAAAAATTTGCAGTTGGCTCAATCCTTACTCGTGGGAAATCATAAAACACAACAGGCATGATTATTGAAACTGCTCCATCTATGTCCATTTGACCCATCCTTGATGTATAAGTGTTGGGCATAAACAGCAGTACACTCGTGGAATGACATAGAGCTAACATCAAAAACTATGGATGCCTCCAAGGTGGCTCGAACCCACTGTAATCCGACTTTGTGGATTATAATTGAGAGACCCATCCTCAAATACGTCATGCACTCAATAGTTCAAATGTGTTCAAAGGACCCCTTACCCCCACATAGTACAATAAAATCCCTATTATATAACAATACACTTTGCATGAACATGTGTGCCCTTTTTTACACACTTGAGAAAATAAAGCTTAACTCTTAATCAAAAGAGGGGATGACTAGGCTTAGGATAACTTTTTAAGTTTTCATGAAGAAAAAAAATATCAAGGTATAAAGTGAGGGTTCATAAAGAGAGGGTTTTACATGTTTTCTTGTACCATGGTCTTATAAGTTGTTACTCATAGTAAACCTCACCAGAGCCAATAAGGCCAATGACAAAGAACATAATCATCTACCAATAGCATAAAGGAGTGCCTCACAACCATTACCAATGTATCAAGTGATACCATAATATCTAAACCCGAAACTCCATAAACCAAGATACAACATCATCAAAACAAGAACCCAACCATGATAATCCACTACACAAGTAGCAAGCGCAACACCATCCAACCAAGGAGATTTGAGACTGTCCCAAAAAAAGAACCCTATGGTGCAAGACCAGAGAAAAGATCTACCAACATCCCATGATATAAGTTGCCTCCATTAATGTCCCAACCTTTTTAAGTCTAGAATTGTGAAACCAACATGTAAAAATCTAACTCATATAGCTAGAGCAATACCAAGGATTGCATGTACAACCATCCTACATTATAAGTCGTAATGCGATCACAATTCATTGTTCATATGCGTTGGGATGTTTCCTTTAAGTCCCTTTTACTTTGATAGGTGTGATGTCCATGGGACTAGATGTGATGGTCTCATATGAGGGGATAGAGCTCAAACTATATTGGCTTTTGATTTTGTATTCATCCCTTGCCTTTATTTTGCATTTTGACAATCAGCATTTTCTCTTTTATTCTTTCTTACAGTGGCATCAACCTTTGGGGATTTCCAAGTTGCCTGGTAAGACCTTCAGACTTGGAGATGCATCAAGCGCACGAGCGTGCCCAAGCATATCAGCGACAATCATCTTGGTTAAGTCTCCCTTACATGATTTGGGGTTTCCTTGTCTTGGTAAAACCTGCACGACATCTTAGCAAGACGAGATGGTGAGGCGAGTTGGGCGCCATGTCGGCTTGTCATGCAATATTGCATGGTAGGGACACACCTAGATAAGCAATTTGGTCCTTGCATGAGATGATGTAGAGTGGAACACCCAAATTTGGGGTTTCCACTGTCATGCGGCGTGGATGTGGACCAACCAATGAGACAGATGATATAACATAGAGTCAACCAACACAAATGTGATGGCTCATTCGAGTATATGGAGTATGGGAACAACATGGGACATGTTAGCCCAAATACTTGGCTCGAGCACAATGTAATATATCGTGAAAACGAGTTGGTTGGTGTGTTGGCATGGGTCAGCTAGCAGACGAATGTGCGGACAAGACAAGGCAAGTTGGTTGTTGTGTTGGCATGGGCATGTTGCAACCAAGCGAGCCAGGTCAGCTAGAAAACGAGCATGCACACAAGATGAGACGAGACGAAACGAGTGAATCACCTTGAATATGTGGAACATTGGCACACGAAGGAATGCGACCAATCGAACAAATGCACAAGTTGGGCTAGCCACGAATAAACTCGTATATATATGCGCGAGTTGAGACGAGTGAACACAAGCAAGAGAGAGAATGTTTCTTCGCAGAGCAAACTTCCCTAACCAAACTTCACACATAATGGAGTCAAGACAAACAAGGAGTGGCGCAACAGGGACCACATCTTGCTAGATGAGCAAAACGTGTAGTCCTTGGTTTCATTCAACAAATAATTTCAACGTGCTATCTACAGCAGCACAAGTCTATAAGGGCGTGAGCCAAGGCAAAATTTTAGTGTTTGGTAGTAAAACTGAAATTGGTGTATGTCAGAATGACATGAGGTGACAATGATCTAAGGTAGCCAAATTTTGGCGCTCAGGTAGACCGAAATTTTGTTTTCGACAGGGCCAAAATTTGGAATTTGAGGTGGACTAAAATTTGGAGTTCAAGTTGAACCAAAATATGGATTGTGGGTTGGACTGAAATTTAGTGCTCGAGAATCCATCGAAATTTTTTGTTCAACTCTAAAATTCTGCCAAGGCAGGCCTTTGTTGTATATCTTGGCTCAAGTTGCTATTGTTGTAAGTAGGTGGCTTGATATTGTAGATCATGTCATTAGTATACATCATTGGGGTATTATGCCAATGAGCCACCCACATCATATTGGATTGTGTACATGTGTTATTGTTTCTTATAATTGGAGATTATTCCAGTTGTACATGTATGAATTTTGGTTAGGTAACATATATATTATGCACACACTTAACTAAAAGAAGCAAAGGAATAGTCCAAGTTTAAGTTAGTCCTTCTCGAGAAAACTTGCAAAAAGAAAAAGCATTGGTGTCGCACACCATGGAAGTTGACAGTGTGCCTTGAACCATGTAGGCCTCCCTAGGGCCATGATAGGTAGTATCATAGCAGAAGATCAGAAGATCATGAATATGGTGAGAAGATTGTAGAGGACAATTTTACACTCCTCATCATTGTCACTTCGTGTTCAATATTTTATCACTCAAATCTCCCACAACCTCCATTCACACCCAATAAGCTCGATAACATATCAATAGGGATCTGCTAGTGGCCCCTTCATCATTTACACTCTCCATCCAATTAAAAATTTGCAGTTGGATCAATCCATACTCATGGGAAATCATAAAACACATCATGCATGAATATTGAAACCACTCCATATACGTACATTTACCCTAATATACCCATTGTAGTTCAGATTCTAAAACCAAAAATGGCTCCTTGCATTCTTGATCAAGTTGAAAATTCAATCGTGCAAAATGGATGGCTGACCCATAGCACATGAAAAAAATTGGCTTATAGTGGTTGCTCTCCTTTACCATTTTCATGAGCTAATGATAATCATAATAATAATGGATTTCATGCCATCAGTATCATGTCACCCCTCGTCTTTATGGTGGCTACCATGATAAGATAATAAAATTCCCATTGCAATTGAAGGTGGCTCCTTTTATGAAATATGAAATCATGTAGGAGAAGTGCCTTTACATATGTCATTTATGCCATGTGACCATGGCCTCATCACTAATTACAACATGGTCTACGGATTGTCGTTCAATCACACCTCAAATCAAGTGCAAGTCGTTGTTTTATATGACAAGGCGTATCCATGCCATGGTTTTATTTCCTTAATACAAATGTGTTGCATAAACAATAACCTCGAACTCATAAAGCAGCTCCAGGTAATGTTTACATACACTACCATCAGTGTTTAAGAACACGGCCCCATGCAATCAAAAATATGCAAATGAATTGACCCATAGCTTGGTTAGAACAATGCAATTGTGTTCAATATGGTATCACTCCAATGTCACATAGCCTCCATTCACACCCAGTAAGCTCAATAACATATTAACAGGGATATGTGAGTGGCCCCTTCATCATTTACAATCTCCTTCCAATTAAAAATTTGTGGTTGGCTCAATCCATACTCATGGGAAATCATAAATCACATCAAGCATGAATATTGAAACCACTCCATCTATGTACATTTACCCTAATTTACCCATTGTAGTTCAAATTCTAAAAATAAAAATGGCTCCTTGCATCCTCGATCCAGTTGAAGGTTCAATTGTGCAAAATGGATGCTTGACCCATAACACATGAAAAATAATTGGCTTATAATGATTTGTCCCTTTACCATATTCATGAGCTAATGATAATCATAATAATATTGGAGTTGATGTTATCAGTATCATGTCACTCCTCATCGCTATGGTGGCTACTATGATAAGATAATAAAATGCCCATTGCAATTGAAAGTGGCTCCTTTTATAAAATATGAAATGGAGTAGGTGAAGTGCCTTTACATATGCCATTTATGCCATGTGAACACGGCCCCAACACCAATTCCAGCATGGTCTATGGATTATGGTTCGATCACACCTCAAATCAAGTGAAAGTAGTTGTTTTATTATTTATATGACAAGGTGGATCCACACCATGGTTCTATTTCCTTACTACATATGTGTTGCATAAACCATAATCTTGAACTCATAAAGCAGCTCCAAGTAATGTTTACATACACTATCATCAAGGTTTAAGAACACAACCCCATCCAATCAAAAATATGAAAATGAATTGACCCATGGCTTGGTTAAAATAATGCAGTTGTGTCCAATATGGTATCACTCTAATGTACCACGGCCTCCATTCGCACCCAATAAGCTCGATAGCATATCAATAGGGATATGCGAGTGGCCACTTCACCAATTATGGTTTCCATCCAATTAAAAATTTGTGCTTCGCTCAATCCGTACTCGTGGGAAATCATAAAACACTCCAGGCATGAGTATTGAAACCATTCCATCTATGTACATATGACCCATCCTTGTTGTGTGAGTGTTGGGCGTAAACAACAGTACACTCGTGGAATGACTTAGGGCTAACTTCAAAAACTATGGATGCCTCCAAGGTGACTCGAACCCACTATAATCTAACTTTGTGGATTATAATTGAGGGACCTCTCCTCAAATACTTCATGCACTCGATAGTTCAAATGTGTTCAAAGGAACCCTTACCCCCACAGTACAATAAAATCCCTATTATATAACAATACACTTTGCATGAACATGTGTGCCCTTTTTTACACACATGAGAAAATAAATCTTAACTCTTAATCAAAAGAGGGGATGACTAGGCTTAGAATAACTTTTTTACTTTTCATGAAGAAAAAAAAAATTATCAAGGTATAAAGTGACGGTTCATAAACAGGGGGTTTACATGTTTTTTTGTACCATGGTCATATAAGTTGTTTCTCATAGTAAACCTCACCAGAGCCAAAGTCATAGTAAGTACGGTGACTAAGGCCAACCATAAAGAACATAGTCATCTACCAATAGCATAAAGGAGTGCCTCACAACCATTACCAATGTATCAAGTGATACCATAATATCTAAACCTGAAACTCCATAAACCAAGATACAACATCATCAAGAACAAGAACCCAACCATGATAAACCACTACACAAGTAGCAAGCACAACACCATCCAACCAAGGAGATTTGAGACTCCCAAAAAAAGAACTCTATGGTGCAAGACCAGAGAAAAGACCTACCAACATCCCACGATATAAGTTGCCTCCATCAACGTCCCAACCTTTTTAAGTCTAGAATCATTATACCAACATGTAAAAATCTAAATCATATAGCTAGTGCAATACCAAGGATCACATGTACAACCATCCCACATTATAAGCCATAATGGGATCACAATTCATTGTTCATATGCATTGGGATGTTTCTTTTAACTCCCTTTTACTTTGATAGGTGTGATGTGCATGGGACTAGATATGATGGTCTCATATGAGAGGGTAGAGCTCAAACTATATTGGCTTTTGATTTTGTATTCATCCCTTGCCTTTATTTTGCATTTTGACATTCACCATTTGCTCTTTTATTCTTTCTTACAATAGCATCAACCTTTGGGCATTTCCAAGTTGCCTGGTAAGACCTTCAGACTTGGAGATGCATCAAGCGCACAAGCGTGCCCAAGCATATCAACGACAATCATCTTGGTTAAGTCTCCCTTACATGATTTGGGGTTTCCTTGTCTTGGTGAAACCTGCACGACATCTTGGCAAGACGAGATGGTGAGGCGAGTTGGGCGCCATGTTGGCTTGTCATGCAATATTGCATGGTAGGGGCGCACCTAGATAAGCAATTTGGTCCTTGCATGAGATGATGTAGAGTGGAACACCCAAGTTTAGGGTTTCCACTGTCATGTGGCGAGGAGGTGGACCAACCAATGACACAGATGATACAACATAGAGTCAACCAACACAAATGTGATGGCTCATTCGGGTATATGGAGTATGGGAACAACGTGGGACATGTTAGCCCAAATACTTGGCTCGAGCACAAAGTCATATACTGTGAACACGAGTTGGTTGGTGTGTTGGCATGGACGTGTCGGAACTGAGAGAGATGGATCAGCTAGCAGACGAGTGTGTGAACAAGACAAGGCGAGTCGATTATTGTGTTGGCGTGGGCATGTTGCAGCCAAACGAGACAGATCAGCTAGAAAATGGGCACGCACACAAGATGAGACGAGTGAATCGCCTTGAATATGTGGAACACTGGTGCACGAAGGAATGCGACCAACCGAACCGATGCACAAGTTGGGCTAGCCACGCCTAACCTCATATATATAGGTGAGAGTTGAGACGAGTGAAGACAAGCATGAGAGAGAATGTTCGCAGAGCAAACTTCCCTAACCAAACTTCACACATTACGGAGTTGAGACAAACATGGACTAGCACAGCGGTGACCACGTCCTATTAGAAGATGAGCAAAACGTGTAGACCTTGGTTTCATTCAACAAATCATTTCATCATGCTATCTCTAGCAGCACAAGTCTGTAAAAGTGCAGGCCAAGACAAAATTTGGGTGTTTGGTAGTAAAACTAAAATTGGTGTCTATCAGAACGACATGAGGTGACAATGACCTATGGCTACCAAATTTTGGCATTTGGGTAGACCGAAATTTTGTTTTCGACAGGGCCAAAATTTGGTGTTTGAGGTGGACTGAAATTTGGAGTTCAAGTTGAACCAAAATATGGATTGTGGGTTGGACCGAAATGTGGTGCTCGAGAGTCAATCGACATTTGGTGTCCAACTCTAAAATTCTACCAAAGAGGGCCTTTCTTGTATATCCTGGCACAAGTTGCTATTGTTGTAAGTAGGTGGATTGATATTGTAGATCTTGTCATTACTATACATCATTTGGGTATTATGCCAATGAGCCACCCACATCATATTGGATTGCGTACATGTGTTATTGTTTCGCATAATTGGAGATCATTCCAGTTGTACATGTATGAATTTTGGTTAAGTAACATATATATTATGTACTCATTCAACTAAAAGAAGCGAAAGAATAATCCAAGTTTAACTTAGTCCTTCTTGGGAAAATTTGCAAAAAGAAAAAATGTTGTTGTCACACGCCATGGAAGTTCACAGTGTGCCTTGACTCGTGTAGGTCTCCCTAGGGCCTCGATAGGTAGTATTAGAGCAGAAGATCAAAAGATCATGAATATGGTGAGAAGATTGTAGAACACAATTTTACACTCCTCATCACTGTCACTTCGTGATAAGTGGAATAGTAGAGAAAGAGTTTGAAAACTACTCGAGAGTTCTTCACAATGATGCCCAGTGGAGATTCTTTTGATAGGTGTTTTGGGAAAGTTCAGTGGCGCTCTTCAATGTTGCTTCTATGAGAGAGGATATTTGGGAGAGATATAATTGCAATTGTGACAAGTAGATGGTTGTGGTAGTTGTATTTGAATTCTAAAAGTGACTGGTTTGTAAGCACTCATGGCTAGTTCACAGCATAGAGATAGTGACACAGATAGGGAACAAATGACCTCCAAGACGAAGGATCAATTGCCAAATGTGGAACTAATTGTAGGTCACTTGGTTGACAATCTACAAATCCGTGGAGAGAGATCTAACAGACTAGAAAAAAGATTGAAGGATGCAAAGAGTGATTGGGGGATTGTCCAACAAAGATTGTAATATCGGGATGATTTGATGGCCATCTTGAAGGAGGATGTTAGGCAAGGGTCATCCAACACAATGATGAAGATCAAGGTTACAAAACCAAAGCCATATGATGGGACAAGAAGTGCAAAGGTGTTGGGGAAATTTTGTTTGGACATGGCGCTGTACTTGGCTCATATGAGTGTTGTTAAAATGAGGCCAAGGTAAGTGTTGTAACTATCTTCATAACAGGAACAAGCAAGTTGTAGTGGGGAAACCGAGTGGAAGACTTTGCAATAGGTACCATCATGGATAAGATATCTACATGGGAAGAACTCAGGGTTGCTTTGCATGTACAGATTGGGCCTACTAACCAAGCACGGATGTATTAGAATCAGCAAATGTTCCTGAAGCACACAGGGAAGATCCAAACGTACATTAAAGATTTTCCAAGGCTTATGTTGGAGATTAAGGACATGACAGAAGAGGACACATTGTTCCATTTCATGAATGGACTGCAGTCATGGGCATAGAGTGAGCTGCAACAGCAGAACGTTTAGCCTAAAGGTGAGGGGAAGTATGATCCAAAGAGAAATGAGATAGAGCATCGCGATAAGGAAAAGAAGGAAAAGGGGAAGTCGAAGGTGTCAAAAGAAGGAGAGTCGAAGAAGTCATATGCCTCAAGAGACAAAAAGCCAGTATGATATTGGATTTGTGCTAAGGAACATTATGAGAAGGATTTCCCATTGAAGCAGAAGTTATCAGCTTTAGAGCAAACAAAGAAGACAACAGTTGGGGTCATGCAGATTTTGGTAGCAGTAATGGGAGAACAACTTGCACCACTAAGTATTTAGAGGAAACCCATTTTTGTTATGTTTGTATAGAAGTCAATGGGACAAAAGTGTTGGCTATGAATGATAGTGGAGTGACTCAAAACTTCATTGGGAAGGATGTTGCAAGACAGCTTGGGTTGTGACATGAGCCCGCACACACATCCTATTAGTTTTTGGTGCATATAGTAAAATCAGGCAGGTGTTGTAGTCTCTAAGGTGTCAAAGAGGCTAAGGAACAAAGCACTCCAAAACCCAGAAAAGTTTTAAAGAGAAAACACTTAAAAAACCCTCGATTAAATTAATTGATCAATAATTGAAAGGTTCCTAAGTCTAACTTAGGAAAAATGATTAGTTAATGGGTATTAATTGAGGAAAACGATTTTTCTCTAGAGACTTCTAGAAAAATTAATTTGACGGAGTCTAAGATGATTTAAGCTATCAATCATGATTAGATCTTGGTCGTTGATGCTCCAGCGAGAGATTACAAGAGCAAGTCGATGGGGTTGGAGATGGACACAATTTATAGGTTGTAAGGCAGATCAAGCTACCCAGTTCACAGTTTTCAGTGAAGGCGCAATTCAAGCCAGGGAAGGAGACTAGCAGGGGTTTGCAACAGAGAGAATTTCCGAAGAAATTCTCAAGAGGTTTTCCAGTTTCCAGAGGAGAAAAAGGGAGGTTGTATTATCCAGCAGGGAGGCCACATTTGTAGTGCCACTTGCCCAGATTGCCAGTGCGACTTGCCAGGAGAGGATCGATTCAGTTGCTAGTGCCCGGATCTAATCCCAAGGCCTAGCAATTGATTTCAGAGGCAGAGACAGGCAGGATGGCTAATCTGGAGGTGTTCCAGATGCAGTACGAAATTTCTCCAGCAAGCAGTGCACATTTCTAGTCTAGCTGAGTGAATTTGCTGGGAAGTGCAAGTTTGACAAAGAGGCCAAATTGAGTTGTTGTCGGGGAAAGGATTTTCCCAGTATATTTTCTAGTTGAGATAAATTGTAGGAGCTAAGCCAGGAAGGCCAGCAGTTGTAATTCTTTATATTTTCTACATAATAAAATAAACCCTCATTTGTTGCAACAGTTTTCCCTTTGAGGTTTTTCCGAGGACAATTGTCCAAAAACAACGATGTCATTATCTTGTGTGTGCATCTATTTCTCAGTTCTTGTTATTATTTCTGCAGCGTATTTTATTTGTGAAGAACTGCAGTGTGGTTTATTCGTTATTTTCGTTAATAATTTAACAGAAGACAAATAAACTGTTAAATTAGGAGAATAATACTCGGTTGTTGTAGTTCAGGAATGCACACATTCTACCAGAGCACTAAATATCATATTAGAGGCTCAAAAGTGAAGGAAGCAAGATTGTGCAGTTTCAGAAGGAGATCTAAGCAAAATAATTCCATATCTGCACAGGCCAAGCTAGGGGTGTGAATTGCAAGAAGGCAGGAAATTCGATTTCCAGATCCAGCTAGGAGGAAAAGCATGAATTGTCTCAGAGCAGTGGCAACAGGTAGTGTGGGTGTTGGAAAGAGGTTCTGGTGAGTATATCAATGAATTCGCAGAGCAGAACTACTGTGGAAGTTTTGCAACAAGGATTTCGCAGTGGCAGATCAACGCAGGGAAGGAAGAGAAAAACACACAAGAAGGGAATTTCCAGAATTTCTCAGAGTGTTTCCATTTTTCGAGTTGCAGGAAAGGAGGTCATAATTTTTAGCAGAAAAGGTCATAGCAGGCTTGCCAATCCAACTAGTGCAAATTTCAGGGTCACCAGTGCATGTGCCAGTACTAGAGAAGTACCTTCGGAAGGTAGAGCAAGTTGCCTAGACGAGGAATAACAGGCAATGCGAGTTCCGGGAAGGAAATTGGAGGCAAGTACAGATTCAAATCTGCGCATTCCAAGAGGAGTGCGAGTAGCAGAGAGAAGGTCGAGTAAGTTATCAGAAAGAGGAGATTTCCAAAGTATAGTTCTCCAGTTATTTGAGTTTCGAAGACTTGGTTGCAACAGGAATCAGAGATCAAGACAAAGTTGACGGAGCCTCAAACTCTGATGTCTGGAAGGCCAGGATGTAATTCCTATTGGATGAGCATAGTCTTAAGGAGTTCGTGACAGCAATAATTGTTGAACCGACAAATCCTATCCAATTTCATGAGTATAAGAAGGATATGGCCAAAGTAAAAAAGATTGTTCTAGACGAGGTTTGGGATCATATCGTCCAGCATATTGCAGAGAAGAATACAACAAAGGACATGTGGGATGTTGTCGTGAAGTTGTACCAGGATCCATCTGAGAATCGAAAAATATTTCTCAAGGAGGAGTTGAGGACAACAAAGATGCAGAAGGATAAGAGTGTTATGTCCTACCTCACCAGAATTCAAGCAGTCCGAGATGAACTTGTAGTTGTAGGAGAGAAACCAGCAGATAGTGAACTGGTGCTAATAGCTCTAAATGGGTTTACCAAGAAATGGTGAAATTTCGCTTAAGGAATCACTGGACGAGGTAAGCTACTAGATTGGGAACACCTGTGGAGTGACTTCACTTGGGAGGAGCTAAGCCTCAGTCTCGCAGATGGTGCTACTAGCAACAGTAGCAAGGGATCGAAGGTGGAAAAAGAAGAAGCAAACGTAGAGGTAAAGGAAAAGCGAAGAAAGGTCCCAGTTAGACACAGGACACAAAGGGAGAGAAGAGGAAGAAGGACCTATCGAAGGTCAAGTGCTTCGGATGTGGTGAGCTTGGTCACTACGTCACACATTGTCGAAAGATGAAGAAGGACAAGAACGGGCAGCAGACAAGGAATTCGGCAAAGATCAATTAGTTGACCTCTAGATTGGAGGAATTCGCATTGATAGGAGTGATACCTCTAGATGGAGGAGGAGAGTGATGCTTCAAATTTCCAATATGGGCAGGGTCCATGGGGGAGCAGTCGGAAGTCTAGATCAGGTCCAGTTGTTATTCACATGGATCAATACCTTTGCTACGGGAGCCCGCAGTTAAGGTAGCAGAAGGATCGTGTTAGCAAGGCACAGTCAGATCTTGACAGATAGTGTAGAGCTAGTTGCAGTTAGATGCTTGAGATGCAGTTGCAGAGGCAATTGAGCGCAGTTAGGTGCTCAGTAAACAGTGCAGAGCTAGTTGCAGTCAGAGACTCAAGGGACAGTTGCAGAGCCAGTTGAAAATGCACAGTAGATCAGAGAGAGTTTTCAGACGGAGTCTAGCTTCAGAGGGAGCAGCCCTATTATGGCTTGATCTTCAAGTTCTGAGCAGATCAGTACACATAGTTGCAGTGGTAGTAGCAGCGCAAAGGTTGTGCAGAAGCAGTAGCGCAAAAGGCACCAACAGTGTGAGATCCAACACTCATTCAACTACAGTTAGTGGCAAGTGAATCAGAGTATGCGCAATACCATGTGTTGAGAAATCAAGATATTGTAGATTAGAGTAGATTTCTCTTAACTGGATAATTACTTGTGAATAGGCTTCTTATTAAAATTTTATGTTCTCTTTTTCATCAAGCAATTACCAAAAGTACATAACATGAAGATCACAAGAGACAAATAACACAAAGTTGTAGGCTCCAAGCCAAGGCAAAACCCCACAAGGGGGAAAACCCAAGAAATCCTCTTCTTATAGAATCCAAAGTGAGATATACAAGACCCAAGACCAAGACCAAGACCAAGACAATCACAATGTACCCAAGTCAACCCTCCTCCAAGTCTCTTCCACCAAGTCAAAGTCAACAAAGTCAACACTGGTCAAACCTATGAATTCTAGTCATCCCTTAAAAATTTGCCCCCTGAAATTTCGTCCCTGTAACAGCTATGAAAAGCCACAGAGAATACTTGCACGTGTAGACAGATTAGGGCAAAAAACAATACTCTCTTCTTAGACTTTGTTCTCTCTCCTTTTACTTTGTTGATTTTCTTCTTCTTTCTTGCACAGAAATCGATGTGATTTTCAAAATGTGGAGCACAGGTGCCAATATGTAGTTGTTCGACCATATGAAGAGACACAAATTATGGGTTGGTTGACTTGTCCATCTTGAGGGCTGACTTGTGAAGACACATTGACTCATGAAACAAATTGCTTTTATTTTTTTTGAAAAAGTCTAAATGGCACTTTGACTTAATGATTCATAATAAATTTTCTTTTTGACTCAAATGACTCTATAAGCATGAAGAACATGCTTTGACTAATAAAAATAATGATAATAATAAAAAATTATTTTCCTTCTTTTTGCTTTTGAATGAAATAAATATATTGATAATGATAATTATGAAGACCGAACCTAGTTACATTTCCAACACTCCCCTTAACTAGGGAGGTATTCATAATGACACAACAAGAAACTCTTAAATTGAAATATTCTTATAAGAAGGGATTCGGATTAATAAGCATCATCATCATCATCATAACCAACATTGTCAAACATAGCAAGGCCTTCATTAAAAAGCTCTATCTCTCCACTAGATCAGAGCACAATGTTTGCAAGCATACATTTGGACACCACCACCACCTCTCAAGGCACATACTCCATCTGGATGTTCATCAGGTATGTCCTTACAGGACTATTCTTATCTTGGATATCACCCATCCTCAAAGAATATTGGTCCTCAGGACTACTCTTATCTTGGATACCCTATCCTCAAAGAGTATGTGGTAGAACACCTGCATCATAATCCGAGCTTGGGTTAGATACCTGACTTACCAAAAGGTAAGGATCACATGCCCCAAGCCTCCTCAACCCATTGGCCAGACGGGGAGGGACAATCCCAACAAGCCCGACTTGTGGGTATGATGCCAACTGGGGTATACTCTGCAAAGACCAAGATAGGGAAGCAACATCTCCAACCCTATCGGTAACAGATAGGGGTGATACCCTATTTTCCAAAGATCCCTCAACCCCAGGTGCCCTCTAGCTCAATTCCACACCCTGGGAACTCAAACAAAGGGGAAGAGTTGTCTCAGTGTCCTCGATCAGCAATGCTCTCTATAGATCAGAAATATATCATCATGCTCATATCTAGTAATCATCATGTCTCAATAGTAGCAATCTCCTATTCATATCGGAACAAAACAAAATATATATATATATATATACATACATATATATCACAAAAAGGATACCATATTCATCTTCCCTCTCACGGAGGCAACAACCACAAGCCTAAGCTTGTCTCGTAGAGCAACATTGTCTCAATATATGAAGGCATCTCAGTCCCAGCTATATATGGGATTCTTTGCCAATCGATTCCCACTCTTTGTCATCGCAATGTATCTGTGTCATATCCAGAACCTACTCAAACATCTCTCCAAAGAGCTTCTTCATCTTGCCTCACAGCTAGCCATGCTAGCAACATCGTACTCAACCTTGGTCGTGCTTAAAGCTACAGACTTCTCATCCAAAACATCATGGTAGATCTCATACTAAGGCAGCACCCAAGTGTGCTTATCTCATCAACAAATATCCCAAACAGCATCGGTACATCCATGCAGTCACATATCACAAGAAGAATGTCTCAAACCAAAAATAGATCATCCCATGCAAATATCTTGAAGTGAGCTCGGTGGTAACTCAATGTGTATGAAGCGGCTCAATCATGCATTGACTCAAAATATACGGACAGGTGTTCACATGGAACATCAATGCTTCAATCAACTATCGGTTGCCAAGATAGGTTCAACAATATCTTTTCATAACTTCTTGAAATTTGATCGGAGTGTCCAAGGATTTGCATTTCCACTTTCTTTAATAGCTTCACTATATATATTTTCTTTTCCCAACTTCAGAATGTAATACATCATGCCATGATTCTTCATTTCAAGCTTCAGAGGCCATCTCCCTCTTACTTTGATCATCAAAGGCTCATTTCCTGTCAAGAATAGACCATCAGTATATAAAACCAAAATCAAAGCCATACCTTGGACCACTTTTGAAGTAGAGGTTTGGATCGACACATCATCCTGGCTTCACCAAATAACTGTCAATGCGGACATATCAAGATCAGGGAGCTTGCTTCATACAATGCTTTTTGCAAACATAACACTTGACCAAAGCAATATGTTTAGCCTTACACAAATCAATATTGTGCAATCAAATCAACTAAGTCAACTTAAACAAAGTTTGGATGCTAGAACAAAACTAATATCAAACTCATCAATATCATTTTATCAAATTCTTTAGACCAAGTGATAGGTAGAGCTCTCATCCAAATATCAAGTTATGACTTCATCTATTGTCATGCCAACAAATTGTCATTTACCAAGCAATATCAAACCAAGCTTCATCAAGTCATCTTCATGATCACAATATAAATCATTTTTGTTACTAGATGCAAATGCACACACCAAGGATAAGTCATGCAAGCTCCATCCATTTATTGTGAGATTACTTCATACTCAATCACAATTATTTATACTTCAACCATTATGCTAAGGACAATGAGGCCAATACAAAACCATTATTGAATACCAATATTAGTCACTGAAAGCTACTATGCCCACATAGCATTGTCATCAAGTACCAAATCAGATCGAAATTCTATATTGTCATCACCGTGAATTCAAATAATCCATAGGCCAAACGATATCTATGAACCATCATGTCAAAGTTCTAAAACATCATCAATCATTCAAGTCAATATGCTCACTAAGTCGAGCCAAAAGGTCAAATCTTGTCAAACCCATGTAATTGTTATCATATACTGTCATACACTAGCTTCAATGATCAAATTGAAATAACATACTAATATGCATATTTCGGTCACCTGCAAACACAAGTTTAGCCAGCACATTCACATTCTTTATAGCAAGTCAAACATTCAAACTTCCATGCTCATAGGACATTCTGATATCTGCTCCATATCTGTAAGGTTGTCATACTGTTGGTGCAATCCTGATTTTATGGATAAGACTTTAGCTTTGTGACCTTCAAGCATAACCACACCCATAGGCTTTCTTCCATGCAGTTGAGAGGCTATAACTCTACCCTCAAGCTTGCTTTCATGTAGATGAGGCTTAGAGTAAGGAAAGCTCTTTCTTCTTAGACCAGAACTTACTACAGACCAACAATATCAAATATTTGTCTATCCATGACCATAAATCATACTTGGACAGTAAAGAATCTTCTATACATATAATGCAAATGATAATAGGATCTTATGGAGAGTTTCTCCCTCTTAATGAGCAGCCCCATCAGCCATTAATATTCAAGTCATCAACCTGTCTATAATATTGTCATGCAGCAACAAAATTGTTAGATCATGGAATTGAACTATATTAAGATATAAAACATATATCCATCATGGTCCAAATATGTCAGCATCAACTACTTGATCATCCTATATGAACATGACATCAAACTTTCATCAAGAGTTAGAGTCTTATGATTAGGGCAGCAGACAGGTGTAACATCATACTTCAAGGATCATGAACACAATAGTACTTTCATCAAGTCAGGTCATTCAATTTTACCATATGTCATAATTACTAAGCTCATCAAAACCTAACCACGGTCAACAAGAAGATCATGAATATCAATCTCATTGTTACACTTCTATCATCATGCTTATCATGCTTATCACAAGCATTATCAATAGTGTCAAGCTACCATATATAAGGATCAATGTGCAAGCCTTCTTTATGAGATCAAGATATCCAAAATAGTAGATGTTAGCCAAACATCAAGTATATCAATATATCAAAAATCAATATTTCTAAGTAGCTTCATAGAATCAAGAAATTCATCATGTCTAAGTAAGATACTTGTTCAATACTAAGTGCACCATTTCATCATAAGAACCATGAATCCAAATCATTTTCATATGTATGTATGAGCCATTTGTGAAGGGGACATTATCATTAAACCTTAGGGCCTACCTTGCCATCAATATTGTCGTTGAAACATAACATTGAAACAATACACCATACATACGATGTAGTATTCAGATACCTGTGCACCTTCTTATTTGACATTGGTAATGAGAGCACATTGTCAACTTCTTTGTCATGGACAATTATAGCTCCTCTTCCTACAGTAGATATATTTTCCTGCATCCCAGATGATCCTCAGGAAGGATCCATTTATCACATCTCATCAAGAAGTTAGAGGTATCCAAAAACTCACATATGCACGTAGGAAGTATAAGTAAAAATCAAAACAATAATCAGATCAGTTAATCGAAACAAAAGTAAAGATATAAAGGAGCATCATAAATTGGAAAGTACTTATCTTCAATGGGAGGTGATCATCTTCCTCTTGAACCAAACTTCAAGAGCCATAATTGTCCATTAACCATTTAACATTGTTGCCTTCAATATATTTACCAAATTCATCAACAACCGGGCCTAATAGAAACTATTCCATCTAGGGCTTCATCAATTTTGTCACAAGTGCTTGAGCATCTTCACATCAACCATGCTATGGTTTCTAGATTTCAAATCTCAAATCTTTGCCATAATCCAGGGTTTCTCTCAAACCCTAACCTCATAATATCCATCAAACCCTAATAAACAAATTTCCTAGGGTTTCCTTCAAACCCTAGAATTCTTTTAGGTCTCGTCCATCTTCTCATGCATCCATCAAAGGTGTCTTCATAAGGGTGATTGTCAATGAATTTTATTAAGCCCAACTCTGATACCATGTTAATTTTCTTAGGGCAATATTGTTCTTTGCTTTGATAATTGCATTTTATCATTTCCATATTATTTTCACCCCATGACATCATAGCATTATTCTGATTGACATCATTAAACTATATAGAAAGAACAGTATCATCATCAATGCAACAGAACATAAAGGAACAATAGAAGAAAAGCATTCACACATAGAGACACCAAGATTGGTCGAAGACCAGGGCAAAACCCACTATGGGGAAAACCCTTTCAAATTCTTCTTCTTATTAGATTGTCATTGAATAATTCAGCAAAAGAGAGTACAATGATCCATATCTTCATCCATACACTATCCAGCGAAATCACCTAAACAACATCCATGAAATAAACCCAACAATGCTCACACTCAAAACCCTGATTAAGAAGCTTGTAATGAACTGTTACTATCCGCGGTCAACGAGCGAAAACTTCAGACATTTGAAATTTCAACAATAGGTCCCAGTCACATGTATGAGGAGTCATGCGTGCAACTGGGAGGTTCCAGTCGCTCCCTTGAGCCTATAAGCCAGCAACTGCAATCAAAATCAACCTTTGGAAAGCCTGCGACTGTGACTCAAAAACCCTAGATTCCAATCACATGGAGGACATGTTGTGTGTGCGACTGAAAAGCTTCAGTCGCACAAATGGCCAGCAATCAATTGCAGTCGAGATTTCTCTATGTCATGCCTATGACTGAGGCCCAAAACCCTAAAATAGAAATGTGAGCTTCTGACCCTACAATTTCTCCTTCATGCGAACCCATTCTCCACTAACATGCCTCAAACTTGTGTGAGCCAAAAACAAGAAAGAGAATAGAAGAATGCCTCATGATATCAAATGAGGTTGATGTCACTTGTATTTATAGCCTTCCAAGGGTGTCCAATTTGCTTTAGGGCTGACCTGATCAAATATGGACATGTGGGCTTTTAATTCAAAAATACACTTTCCCTTATCCAAATTGAGGGCTTCAATAGTCAAAATTGGTCCTCTCAAAAAGAGGAATCTAGTCCCATGGTTGGAATTTGTACCTGACCCTCTTAAGAATGCTCTGGCTGCCTGTTGAAATATGTAACTAGGTTCGGTCTTCATAATGACATACATAATCATGATTTTATGTATTTATTGTAAAGAGAAAAAATAAATTTATTATTGTCATTCTTGAGGAATGGGTTTCATGCTCAAGGGAAATTTATTTATAGGTCAAGCACCCATTGACTGCTTCTAGGGCTTATCTTTGAGTCAACAAGTCATGAAAGACCCTTTTGGGCATGTTACATATTGTAAAGAAAAAATTATTTGAGTCAAATTAGAGTCAAAGACCCTCCAAGACCTTATCATGGTGCCTCAAGCAAGTCGGCCTACATGAAAGATCAAATCGGCCTCAAGGAAGCAATTCGTACCCCTGGAAAGCCTATGTATAAGAAGGAACTCGACCTCATTTAAAGACAACTCAAGCAAGTTCGATCTCCTCAAGAAAGAAGCTGGAAAAAGGACGAAAATCAAGGATAAGAAGAAAAGTGAGATCGAAGTTTTGGATCTCTCTCTCTCTCTCTTGTGTTAGGGTTTCTAAAGTTGTTGAGAAAGTCGAGTTGTTGGAAAGTTGTTGGGCAAGTCGAAGTGCTGGAAATTTGTTGGACAGGTTGATGTTGCAAAAGAAACTGTTGGGTCGAAGTTGCAAAAGAAATTGTCGGGTCAAAGTTGCAGAAGAAATTGTTGGGTCAAAGTTGCAGAAGAAATTGTTGGGTCGAAGTTGCTGAAGAAGTTGTTGGGATTGAAATTGTTGGAAAGAAAGTTCATCAAGAAGAAAGGTTGACCTAGCCTTGAAGGGGTCTTTGTCAAGGGTCTTAGGTCTTGGAATTGGTCATTTGAAAATTCTATAAGAAGAGAATAATTCTTGTGGGTTTTCCTCTCAAGAGGAGAGGTTTTGGCCCTAGTTGATTGCCTACATCTTGTGTCCTCTTGTCTCATTATTCTTTATGCTTTTGTAGTTGTTTGATGATAAGAACACTAAATATAATCAAGAGAAAGATGAAGCTAATTAAGTTAAGTAAAAATACATCACAAGCAGTTATCAAAGTAAGAGAAATCACCTAATCTAGTGGCCCTAGATTTCTCAACACTGCCATTGAAGCCAAGTACGAGAAATGTGAGATAAAAGCAAAGAAGATTATTATTGATTCATTAAGATATCATTTGATTGTTTATATTTCAAAGTTGAAGAAGTCCAAGGAAATGTATGCTAAGTTATTTGTGATGTACGAAGTCAACAATTTGAATCACATTCTATCCTTGAAAATTCAACTCAAGGATATCAAGATGAACAAGGGGGAAACTGTGCAATCATATTTCATGGGGATATCCCAATTTAAGGATCAATGGTTGTATGTTAGAGAAGTTACTTTTGATAGAGACTTGGTTCTAATTGCCCTTGGAAGTCTTGCACCTATTTGGGAGACATTTATTACAACTATTATCAACAATGACAAGTTCCCGACATTTGATGAGCTCATTGGAAAGTGCACTCAAGAAGAGACCAGGATGATATCTAGAGGGAGAATTCAAATGCATGAAGAAGGAGAGCCCTTTGCGTTTGCTACTCAAGAATAGAAGAAGAAACGATGAGGGAGACCATCTAATTCTAGAAAGTCAGCCCCTAAATCTGAGGACTCCAATAGAAGATTAAGGAGAATTGAATGCTTCGATTGCCACAAGCATGGTCACTATGCCCGAGACTGTTTGGAAAAGGGAGATGCTCCAAGGTCCAACTACAACAACAACAGGTTCAATGATAGAAGGAGAGATGATAGAAGAAGAAGAGATGCTCGTGATGATCATGAAGAAGGCCACCCTCCTCAAAAGAGATCAAGGAATTCAAGGTATGGAAATAATGCAGCTACTACTCAATCTGAATATTTTCTTATTTCTGCTCTTTCTAGTTCCTCTCCTCTAAATTCGTTTGATAGTTGGTTGGTAGATAGTGGGGCCTCTAGACACTTCACTGGGTATCGTGAAGTCCTCTCAAACCTGGTTGAGAGGGAGACTAATTTGAAGATCATTCTTGGGGACAATTCTACTTATCCTATGAAGGGCTTTGGTTCTGTTTCATTTCATTTGGACTATGGTGAAATTGTACATCTACATGATGTTATGTACATACCGAGATTGAAGAAGAATCGTGTCTATATCTACCTCGGAAGACAAAGGGATGAGTGTTGCCTTCGTAAGAGAAGAAGGTCCTTCTTGGCCTATGGAATCTCGCATGAGGGATGCATTCACTTTGGGATCAAGAATTGAAGGACTCTATAGAGTCAATGGAAGACCAATCCAAGCATTGGTACATGATAGTAATCATCAAAGTGAGCTATGGCACCGAAGGTTTGCTCATCTTCACTATGAAGCCTCGCTAAAGTAAGGAGGACAATTTATGGAATGCTTGAGATTCAAGCAAATCATGATGGGGTTTGTCGAGATGTGCAAGTGGAAAGAAGACGAGGGGACCATTCCCTTCTAGCAGGAGCAGGACCAATGGTATTCTTCAACTCATACATTTTGATCTATGTGGACCCATGTTGGTGAAATCTCTTGGGGGCTATCTATACTACATAATCTTTGTGGATGACTTCTCTCACAAAACTTGGATATTCTTCTTGAAGCACAAGGACGAGACATTTGATATGTTCAAGGACTTCAAGGTGCTGATAGAAAATCAAATAGGGAAAATAATCAATCTCTTCAGGTCTAATAATGGTGGAGAATTCATTTCAAATGAGTTCATTGACTTTTGTAAGAGAGCAGGAATCAAAAAGGAAACTATCGTACCTTATAATCACGAGCAAAATGGACTGGCTAAAAGGAAGAACAAGACCATCATGGAAGTCGCCCGAGCTATGTTGCATTATCAAAAATTGTCGAAGTTTATATGGGGTGAAGCTGCAAACACTGCGATCAATGTTCAAAATAGGACCCCTCATCAAGCCTTGGGTGACAAGACCCCCGAAGAAGTCTTAACAGGTGTGAAGCCCAATGCTAGACACTTAAGGATCATTGGTTACCCTGTATACTTTCATGTGTCAAAGGACAAGACGAACAAGCTGGACACTTCAGGGAAGAAAGGTACATTTGTTATTATATTGTGAAAATTCTAAAGCTTTTAGAGTATATGTACCTAGTCAAAGGAATATAGAATTTAGCATGGATGTAACATTTGATGAAGATGTTGCCCTTGGGAAAGCAAGGGACACTCCTTCCCCTGCCAATATTGAAAATAAGGATGATGCCATGGATATTCTAGAAGGCCCTTCTCTGCCTGGGCCTGAACCTAATGTTGTTGATGATACCATGGAACATATGGACCCCTTGGATCCCCCTCCATGTGATCCTCCTGCCAGGAAGAGACCATTATGGCTTCAAGACACGTTGCAAGATGTTGAGAGACATGTCACTGCCAGAGGAACCTTCAAGGAAAGCAAGAAGCCATGTCGATATCAAGGATATGTTATAGCTATGAGCAACCTCATACAGGTTGAAACACACACCTTTGAAGAAGCAGTGAAAGAGAAGGTATGGAAGGACATTATGACATGGGAATATGAATCTATCATGAAAAATGATGTGTGGGAAGTGGTTTCGAGACCTGAAGGAAAGTCCATTGTGACTTAAAAATGGTTGTACAAGATCAAGCATGGGGCAAATGGAAGTATCGAGAAATATAAGGCGAGGTTCACGGCTAAAGGTTTCTCCTAGAAAGAGGGAGAGCACTCTGATGATATATTTGCACTAGTTGCCCGCTATACTACTATATGATCTATTGTTGCCCTTGTTGTTAGTCAAGGATGGACTCTTCACCAAATGGATGTAAAGAGTCAAGACTGCATTTTTACATGGAGTACTTAAGGAAGAAGTATATGTTGAGCACCCTTAGGGATTTGAAGTACAGGACAGGAAGACTCATTTGAGTAGTCTGAAGAAGGCACTCTATGGATTGAAGCAAGCCCCTAGGGCTTGGTATGCTCGCATTGATAGCTACCTGATGAAGCTTGGATTCATAAGAAGCAATGTCGACCCGAACCTCTACTTCAAAGTTGTCCAAGGTATGCCCCTTATTTTAGTATTGTATGTTGATGACCTATTTTTGACAGGTGGAGGGCCTTTGATTCTCAAGTGTAAGAGGGAGCTAGACTCTGAATTTGAAATGAAAGACCTTGGACTGATGCACTACTTCCTAGGCTTCAAGGTGTGGCAGAGGCCTGATGAGATTCTTCTTTCACAAGGGAAATATGTTGTGAAACTACTGGAAAGATTTGGTATGGTGGAATGCAAGTCCATGGCCACACCGATGGAGATGAACTTCAAAAATTTATGTGGAGAAGCTGCAAGACCTGACTTAGCATACCCCTCTGAGTATCCACAGTTGATTGGGGCATTAATGTTCCTTGTGAACACCCGACCCGACATCTATTTTGCAATTAACACTCTGAGTCAATTTATGACCAAGCCTCTACATGCACGTTGGGTCGCTTCTAAGCATGTACTAAGATACTTACATGGGACGATTAATCTTGGACTGAGATATACTGTCGGAGATGTAAGGCTACATGGATACACTGATGTTGATTGGACCAAAAATGCTATTGACAGGAAGAGCACATCAGGTTGCTACTTTAGCTTTGGATCTACGATGATATCTTGGATGAGCAGGAAGTAGAAGTCCATTTCCCTTAGCACGGCTGAGGTTAATGCTAGCATGGCTAGCTTTGAGGCAATATGGTTGAGGAAGCTCTTTGGAGAGTTGTTTGAGCAGGTTTTGGATACAACATTGCGACAAAAAGAGTGGGAACCGAATGGTTGAGAATCCTATATTTCTCAACAAGTCCAAGCACATTAAGATTAGATACTACTACATTCGAGATATGGTGCAGAGAGGAGCAGTGAGACTCCATCACATTTTAATTGATGAGCAGATAGCAGATTTCTTACCAAGGCTTTGTAGAAAGGTAGGCTCTTGGTCTTTAGAGAGCAGCTTGGATTGATGGATGTGACCCTCTCGAGAAAGGGTCACGGTTGATCAAGGACACTGACTATGCTCCCCCCCTATTTGAGCTCCCAGAGAGAGGAATTGAGTCGGAGAGCTACTGGGATTGAGGGAACTCTAGACAATAGGATAGGGTGTGATCCTTACCCATTGTGGTAAGTGTATCTCACCTATTCTCACTATAGGGCACGTGTGTGATCCTAGTCATTTATGACAAGTGGGTATCTCCCTCTACCATCAAGTTTGGGACTTGGCAGAGTATACCCCAGTATGCATCCCAGCCACAAGTTGGGCTTGTTAGGATTGTCACCCATCTAGCCAATGGGTGAGGAGACTTGACATAGGGTGTGATCCTTACCATTTATGGTAAGTAGCATCTCGCTCAAGTGATGGGATACAAGTGCTCGACCACTTGGTTCATGAGGTCCAAGGTGGGAAGTATCAGCGAGCAATAGGATAGAGTGTGATCCTTACCTCTCACGGTAAGTAGTATCTTGCCTATTGTCATAGGTCAATAGGATAGACTGTGATCCTTACCTCTCATGGTAAGTAGTATCTCGCCTATTTTCCTTCGATATAGAGTGGAAGCCAAAGCTCCCCTATGATGATTCTTCTTCTTTAGATTCAAGATTATTCAACAGATGAGCAGAGATGATCAGAGACGAGACATGATATGATTTAGCAATGGCGATGATGAGACATTTGAGATGAGACTTATGATGCAGTCGAAAATTCCTCCCTAACAGAGAGGGAGTGTTGAAATTTGGTAGCTCAAGGAGAAATTCCCTCCTTTGGGAAGCCTTCCTCACCTTAAGAAGACCCCTCCTGCCCTTGGAAGAATTTAATTTACACAAGTAAAAACATCATTTTTAATGTGAAACCCACGTGTACAAAAGCTCAAGTCAACCTCAAGAAGAAATTGGGTCTCCTCAACCTCATATAAATACACATCTTGCCACATCACTTGGAGGCATCATTCACACATCACATCTTCTCTTGATTGGTTTGTAAAACTCTAAAATTGCAGGTCTGAGGCCACGCGTGCGAAGGAGAGAGAAGGAGAATTTGTTGACCAATGTCTACTTATGTTTTGGATCTATTTGACCAACCTTTGACTTGGATATTTTGACTTCAATTGACTGAATTCTTGGACTATTTGGGAGGCCGAGATCACTGCGAATTTGATTGAGATTTTCTAAGCATTTGGACCAACGTTGACTTTAGATTTTGGGCTACAGTTTCGGCAGGTCTTTGACTTTAACTGAATTATGTGGGAGATTTGTTGATTGTTTTGACTGGGTTTCACTGAGCTTGGAAGGCCAAGTTTGTTGTTGCTTTGACCCAAACTCTTCAGAGGACTTTGACAATTGACTATTGACTGGTGAGGGGGAGTGTTGACTGTTGTTGACTTTGACAAAAATTGAAAATTTGAAGGATTGACAAAATTTGACTTTATTGCTCATAATTGATTGGATATTGGTTGGTTGACTGGTTAGGGCAGTGTTGACTGTTGTTGACTTTGACAAAAATTGCAGATTTGAAGGATTGACAAAATTTGACTTTATTACTAATAAGTGATTATATATTGGTTAGTTGACTTGGTTGGTCAAGGGTTTGACCTTTGACTCATTAGTGATGGATTGGACTATGTATCTCTTTGCTAACTTGTAATGCCTCCTCCCACATCTACCCACTTTCACTGGCTTGCCCAAGGTAAACATGAGCTGCGGGTCACTATGATAAGACTTAACCTCCTATATGACCTTAAGGAAATTGAGTCGACAACTTAAGACTTTACTGACTTCCCTCAGGAGCTACAAGACCTCCTGGAGCAACCCAACCCATCCAGGTGTCCAACCCCTGAGTTAACTCCCTTTTCCACTGATCTGGGCTCTCAGTCACTCCCTTGTCAAGGCAAGCCGACGTCTGAAATCCTTTGGTCGCTCCTATAGGCCTGCTTCTCAGCATCTATGAAATTTTCCAATTAGTTTTGTGTCAGAGACTGTGAGATTTAAGCCACTTTTTCAGGGCTAGTCTCCAAACCAATGCCCAGAACTTGATGAGACTTTCCAAGACAATAAATGGCACCAAGACAAAGCCTCTAACACAAAAATTGATCAAGGACTTGACCTAACCAAGCCTAACCATGACAGACATGCCGTCAAACACATGACGAACATGCAACCTACAAGGCATGAATGCAAATCTGAACATAGAGATCTTAAACTTATCTGAGGTTTAACAAGAAGGACCAATGCCTTCTCACATTAGTTGTCATAACATCAGTTAGGTCATGCATTCATTAAGTCATTTATCAACCAAACATGAAACGAGCCATAACTTAGATCTATCACAAAACTATGCTTATAACCAGCATATAACCAATAAATACCAATGACAGAACAACCATTTAAGCCACAAAACAAAGTTCATTTACTCATAAAAAGCAAGGGAAACTTAGCTCGTATTCACCATATACAAAATCCAGCCAGGTTCGATACTTCCACGTATCACCCGACCATAAATTGGGTTGAACCAAATCTTTCTTTCAGCCAATCACCCATGTGCCATATTCCAAGCATGAATGTCGGATCTCAAAGGATAAACCAATCCATAAACAACTATGGGAATCCAGAGGTTAAACCACCTCCACCCTTACCATATCGTGATCTCACCTAAACCGGACCGGAGATCACAAAACCAAACCAAGCTTGGATGCCTCAAAATTCCTTCACCATCCCCTAAGGAATTTTCCTGTCTCCACCCACCTATTGAGGGCTTCCCGAAGAAAACTATCTCCACCCCAAACCCTTGGGATTTTCCTGAGACCACCTCACTCGGATCCAAAACCTTTCGGCAATCCAAAGCTTAACCAATAAAGAATCCCATCACACCATGGCTATTCAGAAATGGCAAGGCAAGGTTAAAACCACTGTCAAAACCTAGCAATATCCATGCCACCGACAGCAAATAAACCAAATATACACATGCATATGCCATGCATACCAAAACCAGCTAGGACATCATACAAGCAACCAGTTACCTGCAAGTATTCCCACTGAAGCTGGTTGATCCAACTTTTCCTTGCTTGATCCTTGTTTTCCTTTGTTTTCCTTGTCCTTCCTTTGCTTCTTTGATTTCCTTCTCCTCTTGGTGCTCTTTGCCTCTCTAATACTAACTCCAAAATTGGACCGACAAAAAGATACCAATTGATGCTCTTATGCCTTTAATTTCTTCATGCCTCTAATTTCTTCATTTTCCATTATTTTCCTTCATTTTCCTCCTCACATGCAACTTGTGACCTTTCATCTTCCTTTTCTCCTAATTTCTATTATTTTCATAAATAAAATGTCAAATAATTACCACTTTGCCTTTCAATGTCTTTGCCAATTTCCTCTTAGGCGTAATAAACCAAATGAACACCCACTAAGATGTTTTGCCCAACATTCAACTTGGAATAAGTGTCCCATGACCTTGGTCTTATTTTTGCCTTCATTATCTTTATTACATGAACTTTTAACCCAGGGTTGTTACATTACCATTTGATGACAATCTAATAGAAGAAGAATTTGGAAAGGGTTTTCCCCCTTGTGGGGTTTTTCCATGGTCTTTGACCAAGTATTGTGTCTCTATTGTTCTTGGTTGTCTTCTATTATGCATTTGATTTACTGTTCTATCTACAATTGCTTATTGTTGTTGGAAGATTGAATTATATTGGAAATCAATGGCTAATTGAAGAATAATTGGAATAAGTAATTGTGTTAAGCATAGAACACTGGATAACAACCAATGAGCTTTTTCGAGAAACATGAGAGCATTTTCATGACACTGCTAATTTTAGCAATTAGGCTTTTAGGGACCATATGTCGATTCTCAACATATATTTGGATTCCTTGAAGAAAAACAAGTCTATTGAGACTGATTTCATCAACATGTAAAATGCGACTATTTTTCCCAATGCTTGTTTTGAGGTATGCTATTAGCACTAGTCTCATAGCAACTCCCTTCATTTTCCATCTTTCCTATTTTTTAGGATTACTATTTTTCTGCATGGCTATATTTACCATAGTTACGGTAATCATGAAAAAAATCATGCAACGAAGACTTTTACCATTTGCCAACTTTCATCAGTAAAATTCAACAATTTTTACCAAGAGAAAAAATCACAACACGGTCCAAGAGTTGCTAGCCATGCAGACAAAGGCGCTTTAAGTGGGTTTCAAGGTTTTTTTTACTCATTTTACAAACACAAAGAAGGGTTTGGAGAGCAAAGGAGGAGACTAGTTTTCATTTTATAGAGGAAATTAGAGTCCAATGCCAACTTAAGTCATAGGGTTTGTCGGATCTGAACCTTGAGATTTGGGATTTGACAAACCTCAAAAAATACATTCGAGTTTGTTCAGATTCGTTGATGTTCAATTTATCTCTGCGTTTAGGTTCAGTTTACCTTTGCATCTCACACTAGCTGCAGCAAAATAAGCATCCTTTCTTCCAACGAATAACCGCTTGGGCTCTATACTCCAACGAATAACAGTCGGGCTCTATAATCCAAATAGTTGTGACTAGCACCCCAAGAAGCAAAGCCAAGATTATTCATTAAAATGAGGCCAAGCAGCACAAACAAACAAAATTGGGCGAGCAAGTTATAGGTCGGATATAAAATCATAGGGCAGGCAGGTTACAAGTCGGAAATAAAATTGCACGGATCTGTGATTCATGGCTAAAACCGCATGTGTTACAGGTCTCGGGTTTACAAGTTACAATTGTGGGTCTAAAGTCGCAACATATAATATCATATATAAATACATATAAATTATAAATTAATATAAACTTTACATATAAAGATACATATTTTTATAAATTTTGAAAATTTGAAATATATATATGGGCAAACCTAAAGCAAAACTTTATTTGAACCTCATTGACAAATTCAAGTTTGAATCGAATTTTGTCATTACTGAACTCGAATTCAAACCCAACCCGTGAAACAGAGAAACCAAGCCCAGGACCTTCTTCCTCTAAAGGAAAAGCATTTACATTTTCCTGTAAAATGGGAAGAGGAAACCACTAGTTTATGTATCTAGTTTAATTGTAGATGACTCGTGATGATGAGATATATTTTTTGTTAATATTCTGACGCTGAGTCAGGACTTGGGACTCGAGACATGATTCACTGTTGATGCATGAAGTACCACTAGACATCTTATACAGCTTATATATTAGTTCTGTTTTCATATTGTGTCAATGCATTTATCAAACGTTGTTGTTGCTTTGGAAGTTAAAAAAAATGGGGAAAAAGTATATATATATATATTAATTTTGCCGATTTTTATAGATATTTTCCCAACTTTTTGCTTTTCCAGGCCATTGCCAATTTTATCCTGATGCCAAATGTTAGCAACATTGATATTTAGCATTACTATTTTTGGCAGGTATGGACTCTAAACTCCTAGTAGCAGTATGCAATCATGGATTGGTTTGAATTGAGCAAGTGGAAGTGTTTCAACATGAAAAAAGGCAGCCATTGAGAGGGGGATGTCTAATAAAGCAATTCAACCTCCTTAGTATATTTGGCAGTTTGCTGATATTTTTCTCTTTCCATGATTTCTGTTCTAAAAATTGTCAATGGGTGATCTTTACCAAATTTGAAAAACCTAATTCACCTTGATACTTCTCCTTTCTTTGACAAATTGGAACTTAGGTTTGGTTTGTTATTTTTCGATTAATATTCTTGCATGTGAGAAGTCGAATTCTTATTTGGCATGCTTGCTGTTCAAAAATTGGAACCCTAGTTTGACCTCTTCATCTAGCATTCATGGCAACAGTCTTTACAGGCAGATTTGGTGAACTAGAAATCAGTTAATCGCATTTTTCCTCCTAAATAGCAGCGTAGTGACAGTTAACAAGCAGATCACCCTGCTTTTCTGTGGTTCCAGTGCCTTCTTCCACAGAATTGGCCTTGAACAACTTATTTACAGCACATATGACACACATACCAACAAACAAAATACGACTTAGAGTTAACAGCCAACAGTGATGAGCATATTTAGTCTTTTTCAGCCTGTCACCAGTCTTTCCATGCATAGAAATTCAACCCTCGCAACTGTTTTTGTGTATTTGTTTGTTTTGCTTTGACAATCAATATATTTCATGGTTGACAGGTAGTTGGTACAGCAGATAACTAACTGCTATGAGCATGCATTGGGGGTTAACAGGAATTACAATTAACACATTGATAAGGCATACAGATTTGGGATTTTGAAGCTCTATAAGAGATCAGTGAAGAGGACAGAATGGGAAAGTTCACTAAGAAACAGTATTCATCGAGCCAGCATTCTTTATATCTTCCAATTCTGTCTTTCTAGCAAGGTCCTATTACCACCCAAACTAGCAGCCTAGCGGCTTGCCAAAGTCCCTGCAAAATTCTAAGATGGCATCATGGCACATGTAGGACAGGTGCCCACTATCACCTCGGCACGACTCCTACATAAATGGCTATGGGAAGATTCCCTAAACAAATTATTTCACCCAAGAAATTAGTAGATTAGTGCCATACATGGGGTCTTAAGATGAAGATAGGAGTCAATTATTTTATTTATGCAGAAAACAGTGTTGATTTTTCGCAGGACTTCTACTGGTAATTACTTCTAATGATATTCATTATAGATTCTTTCATATTCACATTAATCATTAAGCAATTAGACAGAAGATGTTCAATAATAGACATCAAGATCATAAAGGCACAGCGAAATCAAGAACACAAGCATTTACCCAGGGAAAACCCACATGGGGGAAAAACCCAGCAGCCTTTTCCTTAGAGAAATTCTTTAGTTCAACAAGAGACACACCTAGATCTTCTAGTCATTCACAAGGTCAAACTGACCATTAAAGAGACTTGGTCAAACCTGGTCCAGCTCCTTCTTAGTCAAGTCAGATGCCCACTGATCTCAGACTAATTATGTCTGTTGTTGCCTTGGTATGTCTCAGAAAGTTTGGTCTGTCACAGATAATGAACTCGGTCTCCCTCAACTCGGTCCTGCCTCAGCTTGGTCTGCCTCAGAATCAGTTTGTCTTTCTTTATCACAGATATCCCTCAAATTTGCCTCGTCCCCATACCTCAGATTATCCGAACTATCTTTGAACAAAAGAGATCTGAGTTCTTGCTTTGGAAGGAGGTTGAATGCCTCATGTATATATATAGTAGACTGAATGGCCAAATGGGTACCTTAAAGACTGGGCCGACTTGGCGTTTTTCTAGCCAAATATTCAAATTTTCTTTTTTAAAAACCGACATGAAGAACATTCCATATATTTCTTTTGACAAGGTCATGAAGAACATACCTTATTTATTAGTTCAAATACATCAAGAGTTAAAATATTAATTATGAAGACCGACCATAGCTGCAAAATTCAACACTCCCTCTTAAGCTAGGGAGGTATTCATAATGACTATCTAGATGTTCTCCTGTTCACAAATTTCTCTAAGAAAAGGTTATAACAAATCCAATTAGCATAATCTGGTCCACAATTGTGACACAAGGTAAAACAAGTTACCATAATCTGGTCAACCATTCTGACACATGGTAAATCAATAGCATCAATAGGTTACTATAATCTGGTCAACAACTGTGACACATGGTAAGCCAACAGCATCAACAAATAACCATAATTCTGGTCGGTACCTCTGACCTATGGTGTATTGTAACGAATAAAATATATATATATATAATGTAAAATAATGTAAATGATAATAAGCATAAATAATAGTTAGTTAAGCTAGTAATTAGGTTGAAGAGGCATGTCTAATTGAGACATGACTCTTCATGAAGAGACACTTGCCTGATTTATAAGCAAGTCTCTCGTTCTCATTTGTAAATCATTATTCTTATTCTTATTCATTTTAATATAATATTTATATCCTTAATGGATAATTTGATATTCCAAGTCTTTTGGAGTAGGAAAAAAAAAAGTAAAAGAAAAAACAAAACGGACATAAAATCTCATACCAAGTATATTTAAAACTTTTTACATGGAGAAGCCTGTGGTTTTATAATAGCCCATGGTATTTTAAAAGTTAAAGAAAAAACAAGGATACAAAATCTCGTACGTGAAAAGTAAATATTACTTTTTACAGGAGGTTTTAAAAACAACCCATGGTAATAGCCCATGGTATTTTAAAAGTTGAAGAAAAAACAGGAATACAAAAGCTCTTACGTGAAAGGTAAATATTACTTTTTACAGGAGGTTTTAAAAACAACCCATGGTAATAGCCCATGGTGTTTTAAAAGTAAAATAAAAAAACAAAAGAAAGGTAAATATTACTTTTTACAGGAGGTTTTAAAAACAACCCATGGTAATAGCCCATGGTGTTTTAAAAGTAAAATAAAAAAACAAAAGAAGGGATACAAAATCTCATACCAAGTGATATTTAAAACTTTTTACGTGGAGAAGCCCGTGGTTTTAGAAACAACCCATGGTAATTGCCCATGGTATTTTAAAAGTAAAAGATATTTTGATAACATTGGAGAAAAAAAGGTGTCATCTAAACAAAATCTCATACCAAGTGATATTTAAAACTTTTTACGTGGAGAAGCCCGTGGTTTTAGAAACAACCCATGGTAATTGCCCATGGTATTTTAAAAGTAAAAGATATTTTGATAACATTGGTGTGATCTAAATAATTTTAATCGTGTACCAAGAGTCACGTCTCATCCAAATTTTCTGAGAACAAAAATATTATTATAATTATAAAAAAGCATAGTATATAAGCCTTATATAGTTACATATAAAAGGAAAAGTGGGTCTCAAAAAAGTATATATAAATTTTATACAATTATAATTTTATAATATATAAATTAAAATTATATAATATATATAATTTATTTTTATATATAAAAAAAGTTATTATTATATAAAAAAATTTATTAAAAGAGTGAAAAGAAGAAGAAGAAGAAGAGAATATTTGATAAAATATATATATATATATATATATTAGATTTTTATAAGAGAGAAGTGGAATATATTTTATAGATTAAGAGAATATATAAAATTAAATTAAATAAAAAAAAAGTGATTTAAAAAGGTATTTGATATTTAAAGAGTAAAATGGAGACTAGTAATGAAAGGTTTCCTAGAACCTTTAGTAAAAGTGTTGATACATTATTTATAATCAAAGGATCGTTTGCAGGAAGAGATATCATAATCACTATCAGTCTTGCTGAAAAAAGTAATTATGTTAGTCCTAAATGTGCTAACCAATTGGTGATTCCTGAATCAAATATGACAAACAATTCGATATAAGCAATCTACACCTAAATATTGGAGATTATACTTTTACCTCACAATTCACCATGCAAACCTTATCTTTTAAGGATAGTGACATTGTTTTGGGATCACCATGGATGAAAACTCTAGGGTCCTTTATTCTAAATACTAAGAAAAAAAATTTAGCATTTTCTTACAAGAAGGAAGAAAATAACACTCCAAGATGTTACACTCAAACCTAATTCAATAACGCCAGAAGATATATTGGATATTTCAAAAGTAATTTCTCAACAAGGTAAAAAAGTATTACAAAATATGCAAAATGAAATTGACAAAATCACTATTGACAAAAATGAAGAAGTTTCTCGACTTAAAAACCATAGTGAAAAATTATTGACGCAAATTAAGAAACCTAAGAAGGATAAGAAGTCATTAGAAAACAAGGTACAACAATTTATCAAGAAAGAAGTATCAAATGTAGGAATTCAAGTTGATGACAAAACAACAAACCGATCCAGTGAATATGACAACTCAAGAAGACAAGTCAGTTGAAGAAACGACACATATAGATGTTGCAATTCAGACAATGAACATCCCAAGTGAATGTTCCATAACCATCTCAACAACATCTTTGCCAGAAGAAAATACAAAAAATAGCACATGCCCAGTAAGGAGAAATCAAACTAAAAAAGTTCCATATCGGCATCTGAATCATGAGAACAAACGAATCAACCATGCTATGTATTGGTACCATTCAGACCAGAAACAACAAATTGATGTTCCATATAATAGTGATGTAACCTCAATCCAATCTTATGCTGACAAGTCGTTACAAAATTCCAGTGATCAGAATGCTATACAGAAGATTAATCTGGGATGTTTTGATCCCTTTTTAGTGCGACAATTTTGTTTGTCAGTAAGAAGATCATATCAGCTTGTATCGACAAAGATGACTATTCTGAGACAGAAAGACTTTCGAAGCCGAAAAAGAGATCAATCCTTTTTCATCGACAAGCTTTGAGGACAAAGCTTTTTGAGGAAGGAGGCAATGTAACGAATAAAATATATATATATATAATGTAAAATAATGTAAATGATAATAAGCATAAATAATAGTTAGTTAAGCTAGTAATTAGGTTGAAGAGGCATGTCTAATTGAGACATGACTCTTCATGAAGAGACACCTGCCTGATATATAAGCAAGCCTCTCGTTCTCATTTGTAAATCATCATTCTTATTCTTATTCATTTTAATATAATATTTATATCCTTAATGGATAATTTGATATTCCAAGTCTTTTGGAGTAACTAAATTTGTAGAAGGAACTTTGTTCGCTTCATGTATCCTCACCATAATCATGGTCAGTACTTCTGACATATGGTACATCATTTAGCTTCAACTAGTCACCATAATTCCTGTCTATCTAACACATGGTATACAGACTAGTCTTGGTTCACCGTTATTCTGGTCAATATCTTTGGCACATGGTGAATCTCCAAAGGCCACACTCTATTAGAGTAATTTGGGGCCTGATGCTAAACAAGCCTGATGCTCCAGGACCATTATTCCTAATTCGGGTCAGCATACTTGACACAGGAAGAATGATTGTCCTCTGTCGGACCATTCTCCCTAATTCAGGTCAATATACTTAACACAAGGAGAATGTTGGTTTACCATGGTAATCTAGGTCTAGCTCTAGGGTTTTATTTCTAAAGTTTAAACCCTATGGCTTCAAGATTAATCTAGGGTTTACAAACCCAATACTCATTTTACACCTTTTGCAAGTCAATCAGATTTTGCAAATTCTCATTTCAATATCCAAAAGTCCAAAGATATATAGAGAGAGAGAGAAAGGGAGGGAGAGAATCTTCATGCTTCAGAATCAGAGATGTTCCATCTTGATGTCAGTTAAGGATCTTTCAATAAGTTGTCTTCATCAAGAGAGATAATATGACAGACCCTCTTGGTCCAGACAAAACAATAATCTGGGAGCTTTTCAAAACACTGCCAAAAACCTAATGGCATATACACTCAGGCTTCTCAAAACAATTTTTGCTCATCACACATTATGACACTGTCAATCTTTAGCAATAATCTCTTTCACTGACACCTTTATATTGGACCATTCTGCAATACAAAACTGAATCCAAATGTACCCGTTTACTGCAACACACCTCTGACTATCAAAGAGTAGTATATTCTCATACATCAAACTCCATCATACTGCGGTAACATCTGCATATTTATAATATGGACACACAAGTTTTCTCAATATATCAACACATTCAAGAGACTATCCTTTGTCCTTTGGAACCATTGGACCATTCTGCAATACAAAAATGAATCCAAATGTGCCCTTTTACTGCAACACACTTCTGACTATCAAAGAGTAGTATATTCTCATACATCAAACTCCATCATACTGCAGTAACATCTGCATATTTATAATATGGACACGCAAGTTTTCTCAATATATCAACGTATTCAAGAGACTATCCTTTGTACTTTGGAACCATATTTGTCTTATATCTCATATATCAGCAAATAAACTCTTATTTCATTGAACTATGAATTTTCCATGGTTCCAGAAACCATATTGGTTTGCAACTTCTTCTCTTTATTCCTTTGATCAGCATGAGCATCCAAGCATCTTTGTATGTAGTACACTTGGACTGTGATTGCATATTGAATTTTGTGACATCTAAACAGAGATTTGTATCATAAGAATACTCCTTTCTGTATACTAAGGTATTTTGAATCTTTAATAAATGGATTGTGACCTTCAGAACTTAAGGCTTAGATTTTCTTCTTAAACAGAGGTTCTCAAACTCTTTGAGAATGCCCTTGATGGTTCCTTCAGACCTTTGATACATTCCTATGATCAAAACATTGATATAAGACTTTTCAACCAAACATTTAAGTGGTCATTTCCTTTAGCTGGGGTCTATGAGAACGTTGCCAAAGTAAACCTTCGATCCCAAATGAGATTGTAAGTAAGTTGATAAAACATACAATATATTCCAAGCATCAAACTTCAGACTTTGACAGACTTTTGTTGCCCTTTTTTCCAAAACTTCATACTCGTTTCGAACACCTCATCACTGCTTTGCATGGAAACAATGTGCTTTCCTTGGAACCAATATGTAATATGTTTTGCATGGAAACAAAAGCCCTTAGATTAGCCATAAGAAATCTTCAAGATAGCATTCTTCTTTTGAATTACAAGGAAAAATGGTTAACTAGCCTCACAAGTCATTTATAACATTTCAAAGGAATATAGTCAAACTAAGTTTTAGACTACCATTTGCACAACCCAGAATTTGATCTCAAATCATTCTTCGAATAATCCTTGCATGTAACGGCATATAAAGCAAACTTATTTCCTTTCCTCATATGGAGTTGTAATAAAACAAGACTTCAAAGATCATATGTTCACCTTGACTGGCATATTGAGGCATTTAGAATTATACTTTTAGAGTTAAGGGCTTCTAAGCTTCTTGTTGTTGATCCTGAGGACACTTTCGGCCTCCTATAACATCCTGAGGCTTTTCGGCCCTTTGCAAACAATTGTCTCGGGTTGCTTTGTCCACTCCCTGAGGCTCTCGGTCCTTTCTCATAGAGATTTAGCATACTTGCAATCATCTCAGTACAAAAACATCACAATTTTATGCTCAATACTTCTCCTTGTAAACAACGTATGCTCCAATGATTTTGCCTAATGATACAGTAACCAAATTACAAAAGAATTACACGCCAAAACCAATTGTAGGTTGACTGTCATATTATGGGTTGTGGTCATTTGTTAAGTCACTCGGCCGTCTATCATTTACTCCTGAGGCCTTTGTATAGGTCTGAGATTTAAAATTTAAGTTTCATCCTTATTGCAACATGTTCTAGATATTTTCTGAGAATCTGAACATTATCATGATCTTCAAGAATGAATCCGGCAATATAAATTTTGGCTTCATACAAGAGGTATGAAATTTCAGTCTACCCGAGGTTACTTGGAAAATAGATTGAGGTTAAATTTCAGCCTTAGGAATTCGATCTTTAGCTCAGACCTAGAACAGATTTGTTTTCATGGATTGTAGATTACAAGAGAACAGATCTAGGCATCTTGGAATATTTTGCAACCCTTTTCCATCCAGAATAGTATTAGGGTTTTAGGGCTAGAACAAACCCTAGTAATTTGAGATAGACTAGCTTCTTTAAAGGTTGCTCTTTCACCCAAGCTCTGATACCATGTTCACTTTTCATAGGGCTTCTACAAGTAATTACTTCTAATGATATTCATTATAGATTCTTTCATACTCACATTAATCATTAAGCGATTACACAGAAGATCTTCAACAATAGACATTAAGATCATAAAGAGACAGCCAAATCAAAAACACAGACATTTACCTTGGGAAAACCCAGCAACCTTTTTCTTAGAGAAATTCTTCAGTTCAACAAGAGACACACCTAGATCTTCTAGTCATTCACAAGGTCAAACTGACCATTAAAGATACTTGATCAAACCTGGTCCAATTCCTTCCCAGTCAAGTCATTCGCCCATTGATCTCAGTCTGGTTAGGCCTGCTGCTGCCTCGGTATGTCTCAGAAAGTTCAGTCTGTCACATAGATAATGAACCAGGTCTGTCTCAGCTCGGTCCTGCCTCATCTCAGTCTACCTCAGAATCAGTTTGTCTTGATTTATCAGAGATGTGCCTCAGATTTGCCTCGTCCTCATACCTCAGATGATCCGAATTATCTTTGAACAGAAGAGAACCGAATTCTTGCTTTGGAAGGAGGTTGAATGCGTCATATATATAGTAGACTGACTGGCCGAATGGGTGCCTTTATGACTGGGATGACTTGACTAGTAGGAAGGTCGACTTGGCTTCTTTGGAGTCAAATTCAAATTTTCTCTTTTAAAACCAACATGAAGAACATGCCATATATTTCTTCTTTCGACAAGGTCATGAAGAGCATGCCTTATTTATTATTTCAAATAATCAAGAGTTGAAATATTAATTATGAAGGCCAACCATAGCTACAAAATTCAATAAGCAGTGCATACCAACAATGAAATTTACTCTAAATTCAAGATATTAGACTTGCAAACAATAAATGTACTGACCAAATATATAACTTATCCTTCATGTGTACCTTCGGTAAGGGGATGCCCTGTGTTATTCTGCTTGTTGTCTTGTGTCTACAGATCTGAAAAATCCGCTCATGGGATAGGGAAAGAAAGAAGCAAAGCACTTAGCAAACTCCAAAGCATGGCTAAAGTAAAACCCCTTCAGAGGCCACACAAAAGTGTGTGTATGCTCTAGATTGATAATCTAAGGATGGGAGAAGCTAGGACAGCAAATGGTAGATCAATTTTACCCTTCCAAAGCTTCATATCTGCAACAAATCTGCATTTCCAGCAAGCTAGAAACTTGTTGCAGAGGTCTTGGTATCAAATCCCACAATGGAAACCTAGAAATCTCTTTCAGCTTAAAAAATAACGTTCTAATGACTAGAATAAGCTAAAAGCGTGTGTATGCTCTAGATTGATAATCTAAGGATGGGAGAAGCTAGGACAGCAAATGGTAGATCAATTTTACCCTTCCAAAGCTTCATATCTGCAACAAATCTGCATTTCCAGCAAGCTAGAAACTTGTTGCAGAGGTCTTGGTATCAAATCCCATGATGGAAACCCAGAAATCTCTTTCAGCTTAAAAACTAACGTTCCAATGACTAGAATAAGCTATAAATAGTTCTAGAGTAATGATATAAACTTGAATAACAAATCTGGAAACTAATACAAGAGTTTGGGAAATGTATACTTACTTGAAAATGGCCCTTGTACTTCGAAATTCGCTAGATCTAAGTGTATATTGCTATAAAATACAGATTTGCAAAACAAACCCAATGTATCTCATGAAGTATGTGTGTTTTAAGATCAAAAAGACGGTATATCTTCCCTTGGATGCAATCTATAAATTATGGCTCAAAACCCCAACGGTTAACCAGCTAATCTTGAGATAAAATTCAGAAATATCAAAAAAGAAAAAAGCTAGTAAATATTTTTATTTAATTTTTATAAAACAGGAAAAGAAAAAAATATTTTGAGTTTTTTAAATAAGATGGTTGCTAAGATATGCTTACCTTGGCCAAATGTTACCGTTCAAGTGTCTGGTTGCCAATCACAACCACTCTTAAATTAGCCTTGCACTTTGGACAAGAGATGGACTTGGAGTCAAGAAGATTGTATCGTCCACCACCTTTGACTAGGATAGCTCCACAAGATCCCAAGTTCAACTAGGAGCGATTTCTAGTGAAGTGTCTCCAATTTTCAGATCAACTATGGGGTTGGAAGAGATATTCACCTAGTTGAAGATATCCCCTATGAGGATCTGTCCAACCACTAGATCTAACAGCTCCAACCTCCAACAAGTTTACAACAAAGACTAGCGCCTTCGTTGTTGTTGGAAATAATACTGAGAGCGGGGGGTGAATCAGTATTATCAAATCAATTATTTTTCATTTCACAATCAAATTTGTATACGCTACTTCAGTTATGGGAAACTGCGTATATACGCTACTGTGTCTAAAGCAACCAGCGTATATCAGTAAACTTATGATTCATTAAATGTTGATCTTTAATCAGTGCATCAGAACTTCATTAACCATAAGAACAGTAAACAAGTGCAATAAAACAGAACAGATCATCACACACATGGACACAAGATATAAGGTGGAAACCCAATGTGGGTGAAAACCACTTGCTGCAATTCGTCTCTATCTTCTTTTAATAAGAAACTTCTTTTTACAATATTTCTGTACTGGTGCAGTCTTATACCAGTACGCAGGCTTCTACCTGCAAAAGGCTACAACCTTCTCTCGTTCTCTAGCTTCTCCTGGAAGGGAGCTACAACCCCCTTAGCTCTTGTACTAGCTCATGTACTAGCACGTAGGTGCTAACCTACAGAAGGCTACAACCTTCTCTTTTCTTCCAGGCACCACGTTTCATAAATTTTCAGACTGGATCCATCAATAACAATAATCAAACATCAAATACATCTCCTTTGCTTCAATCAAAACTGAATCAACAATTACTTCTCTAAATGTAGTAACCATAATACATTAACAGTAACCAGAAATCAATCCTGAACCCAGAACACTACAGCAATAAACAGAAGTAGCTAAAACATATTTCATGAGACATACGCTACTTCAATATGTAGAACCTGCATGCATACGTTGTTGTATTAAGGCCAACCTGCGCATACACAGTTTTGAATTAATGAACCAACGTGCATATGCGCCACTGCTATGCCGAACCTGTGTACAGATCTATAAAAGATAATATTGCCCTTTTCAGATATTCAGACATCAGTGATACCCAGATCATCAGATTTATAGATCAAGCCATGCGCCAAAATTAACAGATCAAAATCACACAAAGATACTTCTCTTTAAGCCTTAAGATCTTGACCCAACAATAGAACTTATCCTTCTTCTAACGCTCAGGTTCCTCCTTGGTTCAGATCCAGCTATGCACCATAACCCAATTCTAGATCTTGCTCTTCATAAGATATTCAATGCTTGAGTGAATGCCCTTGCAATGATCTCCTTCCCCTTTTATAGTCTTAGGCCTTAATACCATGGTCCAAAACCATAGAGAATCAATACCATGGACCCAATACCTGGGTTCAACACTTCTGACGAGATACCATGGTCCAAAACCATAGAGAATCAATACCATGGACCCAATACCTGGGTTCAACACTTCGGACAAGATACCATGGTCCAAAACCATAGGTCCAAATACCAAGAACTAAATACCATGGACCAAAAAATAAGTTTTCCCACATGTACGTGCTTTGCCTTACATGAAAGTGCACGCATACGTATACGCGCCTTTTGATTGGCGATCCCGCATGTATATACGACTTGGTTAAGAGGAACCTGCGCATATCTCTTTTTCCTTCATTCTGAGAGCCTGAACTGTGATCTGTCATTTGAGTAAGTTGCCATCAAGGACAACACCTGAGTCATAGCGCCAAACCTATGTCATAATGCCAACAGTTGTAACCTCCAACCCCCAGTCGATCACCCCTCCAATTGTTGTGTAATCGGTATTTACCAAGGTCCATCTTATTAAGAACAATTACAACAAGAGCTAAGAAAAAATGGAATAGAAAGAATCAACCCACAATGTATACACAAAATTTGCAATGAAAAGTTCTATTATGGTGTTATGATCTCACAATTCAACAACAACTGGACTGAGGGTTGGGACTGGCATCTTATAATTTTTCTTAGTAACAGTTAGTTGGACCTTACTATCAAAAATAATTTTTCACTTGTCATACACAACCCAGTGACTAAGTAAATTCACCAAAAAATAATTTTATTACAATGACTATCCACATGAAGAGTTTGACTTAGACTTTGTTTAACGACTTAACGTAAAGGAGTTGAACGTCCCCTTTGCTTTGACCTTGGAGAAGCATGAAATGAAGAATAGAAGCCAAAGATGATCAACGACTCACTCAAGAAGACCCCAATAGCTAGGCGAGGTGGCTTGATTTGGTTCATAGGAAGCTCAACTTGGTGCATGGGAGCTTGCTTTAGTGAGGACGCTAATTTCACTTTGCAACAGCTATATTTTTTTTCCACAAGAGGTCCAACATTCGCTTTGACCTCATAACCAACTCAAAGTTCTACTTCATTGACCTCAATGGCTAGTAAAAGGGAAGTCAAATTGCTCCATCAGCTTAGATCGCCAATGCCTTAGCTCCTTTTGATTTGATTGCTTTGTTGAAAAGTGTGCAACAAGAAATGCTTGTTGAGAGTGCAACAAGATGATGGAGCTTAGTGAAAAGAGTCGCCTTCACTAAGTGGGCCCGCAGGCTATTTTTGGCGCAAGTCTATTTTTAGACTATGTCTATTTTTAGACATATGGATCATGTCTATGGATGATTGATCAAGTTGGGAAAAATAGATGGACTTCTATTTTTGATGAAAGTGTGAGTGATCACAGTGTGAGTGATTATAGTGTGAGTGATCACAGTGTGAGTGATCAAAGTCAAAAATAGAAAAGTCAAATATTATTATCTCACAATAATATTTGGACTATAAACTTAATCTTATTCTCTTGGAGCACTTCAGTTTGAGCTACGGAAGTGGCACATGCAGCTGTCAGAAGGAAATTCGTTTTTCTTATGAGTCAGTTGAGTTGTTGCATGCATGACTTCAGTTAGAACTCAAGTGAGTTGAGTTTAGTGGACTGGAGGTACAGTTGATGGAGTTGTGTTCAGTTTAGCTTTGTTAAACTGGTTGTATTTAGTCTAACTGATCAATAGACTAAAGATGAGTTGGGTGAATTAGTTATTAATTAATTCACAAGTTATTAACTCATAATGCAACTATAGAATACATCAATTAACTCAGTTGCATGTCAGTGCATGTTCAGTTCAGCAGGGACAGGTGTTAGAGGATCAGATTGCTATCAGTTGTGACTATAGCTGTGCATGATGATTTGCACAATCAAAGGATTGAGTATGCCAATGAGTTTGCTCACGTATCTTCATGATATTATAGCTGTTGCTCACGTCCAACATAGTGTGGGTGACTATTTTGCAGTGTAAAATCGAGTTTGGGAAGCTATTCTCATCAGTTCTTGAGCAGGTATTGAGCAGTGGAGGCAGGCAAGCAGTGGGATAGATTTGGAGATCAAATCTGAGCTGTATTGTGTGTAACAGAAGGGCATGGTACTGGATTGCTTGTGATAAGCATTGTACTTTTTAATGTTACATGAGTCAATCAATATAATATACAGATAGTGTGGGGTTTTTTAGCGAGATGCTTTTCCCCGGGATACATACTGTGTTTATGAGTTTGATTGATGCTTCTATGTGTGCCTGTGGATGTTTCTGCTTCTGTAAATTGATGATCAACGTAGAGGAGATTATGTATTATACATGTTCCGCTTAAATTGTATGATCAGGATAATCTCTGTGAATATGTGTCATATTATTCAAAATTTCTACATGCTTGACTATTCTTGGGATCTTTGACCATCCTCAACATTCAACTAGCCCCAATAGCTAGTTTGACCTTTGCACCATCTCTCTTCACCCCCGCGTGGCATCTAACGAGGACATCATCATACATGGAATGTAGATCTCCAACACCATAGGGAATTTGAGGATTCTTCCATCTAGGTTTTGTCCGACTGATTTTGTAGATAACTTTTAACATAAAGATCATTTCTTCATGCCAAGATTTGACCCTGTTTGCCACCTAGAAGCCCCTTGTGTCACTGGACCACATTTGACTGCCATTTTCTAGATGATGTTCACCTTCTGCAAAAATTTCCATGTGGTATGTCATCTAACAATTATGAGACAAAGTTGACTTTTTAACTTTCGAGATCACATGCATCAAGAACTGTGCATTGCCTCGAGAAACATGACCTGCGGAGAACTGTGACACTGCAACACTGAAAGCTGTCTAATAAATATTGTTCCAAATCCAAGGATACATATAGACTCTATGACTCATGAACACGTAGTAAGCCATAGGTGCGCACAACATGGGCTAGACTAGCCCCTATAGCTGCAATCACCCCTACATAACCAAAGGCTCCCTTAAACTGTGAGTCCCAAATGTGATCCACTCCAAGTCCTCCAATCCTATCCAGGACAAAAGGAGATAAGAGCGGGAACCAAAGGGACCAGCCATGGTAGACCATAATAGGCCTAGGACACCTTAATACAAAAGATCACATGGCCTATAGGGTTTTAACTTGCATCTTTGGGCTTACAATGGTGTTATGCAAAATGAAGAAAATCCATATGTACCCCTGCTGAAATGAGGGGTAACAAGTCCCATGGTTTGGATTTGGGATGCATTCCCAGGTGAATTGCACCTCCATTCTCAGTTCTCAGCCCTGTGGTCTTGCCTCATTTTGACAATCTCCAGTCTGGAATTCGTCAGGCATTACCTCGATCTCTAGGATTTGGCTCAATTTCAAGGTTTTGATTGCCGCAAGCACTCCAGCCATTGTATCCCATGTGAAACTTCAATCCTCCATGGAACATAGAGGAGGAGTGCATGCCACATTGAGAAATTACAGGTCGTCTTTTCTCATCACAGCAGCAGGATGACAAGTCAAATTGAATCTCAGGACACCAGGAATGCAGAGTTACCAAAAGTTGTGGCCCGTCAAAGCAGGAAAACAGAGAAATGAGAAGCAGATTTTAATATGCTTTGTGAATTAGTCCTGGGTCTTGCTAGGAGCTTGTATTCTCTGGCTTCCCTTCCCAAGATTAACAAGCATTTTAAATTATGGCTCATATTAACTCGTTGCACATTACAGCTGCAGCCTCATTTTAATACAAATAAAAACCATTTCATCCATTGTCCATTATTGTGAATTATTGCTTCTCAAGCTCTACATGACTCCAATAGTTAATCCAATACAAGGTCATCAATTAGTATTCTAATGGTTCTACATAATAGCATGTTTTGATATTAGTTTTGAAGGATGAGCTCAAGATAAGACATTTTTAAAAATACCATTAAGTGTCAACAACAACTTTGTAGATCATTTGTACAATGTTTACGATAGCTAAGATTCTTTCACCTACCACTTGTACTGATTATTTATTTTGAACTCAAGTCTTTCTTCTATATACCCTCCCTCAAGTGTTTAAGTGGTAACAGCTATTTCAAAATGTTTTGATCACTCCTAGATTCATGAATTTTTTTGCCTCTAGTTTAGAACTCTCCAAATAATCGATGTACCACATTTCTTTCTGTTCTATCACTTTTCTCTTTTGGTAAGACAATATTTTGGTATAACGCAAGTGCCCTCAATAACGGACCACTTACTCAACCCAAGGGAGCACATGCTCGTCTAACAAACTATGTTGTCTTGAGTACTACTATCTGGACAAATGGCAAGATACGCAAAGATAGTGGAAAGGGGCATGAGTGCTTAGAAAGCATCGCAGACCCATCACCATGTTCTGGATAAGGTACTGTTAAGAAGACAGAATAGTAAGAATTTGTACATGGATAGTACAAATTTGTACATGGAATGATTTTTTTACATATTAACACAAATTGCCAGGTATTTCCTAAGGTATGATTGTAAATGCCAGCATAAGTTAGTGTCCAACCACAATCTGCAAATGAACATTCAAAAATATTATTAAAGTCTCAGAAGAGTCTTACCAGCTGAAAACAGCTCAAGAATATATTTCTGAAAGCATAAAAATTGTAGTAAGTCACTAAATGTGTATCTTGAGCAGAAAAAAGATAATACCTAATGCAGAGATTATCAAGTTAACAAAAAATGCAAAGGCTTCATGGCCATATTCACATTTGAGGAGTTGTAGGACATATTAAGAAAAATCACACAAAGATCTGAAGCAGAAACAACTATACAGCAACGAAGTAGGGTGCATAGAGCATTATGCATGCCAACTGTGCTCTCAATTTACTAGCTAAGATTTTATTTCCATCTATACACCTTCAAGAAAAAATAAATAGGTCTTGCACATAATAAATGAAAAAGAAAAAGTGGAGCTGATGTATACCTATAACTGAAGTTCACAGATTCAAGAATCTCATTCAATGTGGTTTCTGATAAATCAGGAAAACTTCTTTTTAGCTGCTCCAAAGTTGACTGTGACAAATAAGCAAACCAAAAAGTCAACTGAATATGTTAACAAAAATCCTTCAATGAAATACAGGAACCATGACCAATGACACTAAACAGTTAAGCATAAGATAAAACTCACTAAAATAAATGCAAGATGTCACATATTAGTTTTACAGGCCTAGATATTAAGAAAAAATCCTGAAAAGGACCGCCTTGTGTTGCATATGATATGAAGAAAGTTTGGATATGAAAAACAGAGGCAATATAACCTTAAGGCAGAACCCATATAAAGAGGCTTAGCAATGAGAAAAGAAAGACATAGAAAGACGAGACTAAGAAGAATATGATATACAAGCTTCCAACATTGTAATGTTCCTAAGATGAAATATAAGTGATATAATTTATAAAGCATACAATCAGTTCAGCAACAATAAAAACGAAATATATATTAAGCACGCATGGAAATGATGGAGATAATGAACTGTTGAGCCATTTTATTACTTCTTTGAGGGCAAAATACAATAGATAATAGAGTGGTGCACCTGGGCTTGTCTCAATGGACAAGCATGACCAAACCCAGGTGAGAAATAGCTGAACTGATGGCTGCCTCAACTGCTGCACCAATCTGCACTGCGCTGCCCAGAAAACTGCCCTTTCTGCTAACTTCGAATGGCTGGAAACACCACTTCCCGTGCTCAGAAAATTATGAGATTTGAGCTCCTGACTCCTTGGCCTAAACCTAGAAAAACTCACAAAGGAATTTAGCTGGTTCAGACTTCTGAAATTCGACCCCCAAGGAGCACAACTTCAGCTGCAACTGCAAAACTCGGCCTGCTGGGTTCTACCTGTAAATCCTCCTGGAAAATGTCCAAAAGTGATGGGCTGATCCCTCCTGCAAATCCTCTGACTTCCCGGATGAGCTTCCGGGCTGTAGCACTTGCACCTACGCCCCCACGAAGACGTTGGACTAGCCCTCTGCATTGTCCCCAAGCCTGGAATTCGAACTGCTGGGTTGTTGGCTCTGTTGGCTCCAAAACTCTCAAGAAATGCTGACCTATTGCTGTCCTTCAAATCCCCTAGCTCTCCCGGCAAATGACTGATCTGTTGTGGCTCAAACTCCTCCTGCATATTCTTCTGGTGGCCCAAAAATACGCATTCCCTGTGTGTGACTAAATGGTAGTGTTGTAACAAACTCTCAGATCTCCTGAAATGCTGATGGAACTGCCTTCCTAGGGCAGGCACTCAAGGTCCCCCGAAGGTAAGGTTGAATCTCCCGCTTGAGAGATTCGTGGCTAAACAACCAGTTGACTCAGCTAAACAGCAGAGCGAACAGTCAAGTAATTTCGATTTGCAAGGTGAATGAATGCATCCAAATGAAAGCTTCATCCTCCTTTTATCTTTGTGGGCCTTCCTTGCCTCATGTGGGCCCCTCCATCCAGCACTTCGAATTCCCTCCAAGCCATTCGAATGGCCTAGTTCGAATTCCCACGTGGGTGGCCCCCACCTTCCACTAGCAACCAAATTAATTTGAATTTCCTCCTAAGTCCCTAAGTCGAAAATGATGGGTTCTTTTCCTTAGCCAAAATTGCACAAAATTGTGTAGAAACACCCTGTTACAAATGTGTTTGAGAAGGGACATGACAAACACCTGGCAAGGATAAAAGCTAGGGCACTACACATGAAGACAAATCCAAGAGCAAAGCACAAACTGAGGTTGGGAGATGAAGTTATTGGGCAACCTTCCAAAAGATTTCAAATCCATTTACCTGACAAAAATAATAAAACGTATTCATAATTCAAATAGTATTATTTGACTTTTAAACATTCGAGCATCATTCTCAATGTGACTATTTTCCCATTCAAATTGCAATTTTTCAGCAATGGGGAGAGCTTTAAAAAAGTGTGCTTGTTATGTATAAATTAATTTGATTTGATTTCTAAACTAAGGCATATGATCAAAGATCATGCCCCCTCATGTAATGGCACCTAGGTTGTATTTAAGCCAAGGCCTTCCACCATTGTATGGCATCATTCAATCATTCAAGTTATTAATAAAATCATATATTTCTTTTGTCAATTACTAAGCGTATTTGCTCCATTTGGTATCAAAGTCGTTCAGCGTTCCTCGGGTCCTGTTCCACTGCTGTGATTTACTCTTGTTCACACTGCACCCTATTCGTTTCTTATTCCACCATCATTACCACTGTCAAATCGCACTTTTGTTCCCACAACCATAACCCATTGCAAATTCCTTATGTCATCATTTACCTTGTCTTACAAGTTGTCCCCATCCCCCGTCCTGTCGTTCTGCCATTCTCAGCCTCGTCGGTGTCTCTGTTGTTCCACGCCAAAATTCCACCAAGCACGTGCTTTTGTTTGCCACATCTACACCATGCTCAGTCCACACCACTTCACCATTATCTAACCCCGACCCACCATGCCGTCAATTTACCCTGACATCTTGTCATTGTGTCTCAATCATCACGTTCGTTGCCAAGCATTACCTTCCACAGTTGACTGTCACGTTTTGCAGCCAAACCCTATCCCCCGTCGTTTTCCTAGTTGACCATCGACCGGGTTCCACCTTTTTTGTCCCTCGTCGTTTTTGTTCCCTTGGTGTTAATATTATAGTCATATATATTATATAAAATCATATAAGTTAGATATTATACAATCTTTATAAAATTAATTAATAATTAGATAAATAGTTAGTTATAAAATTAATTATTTATATAAAAAATTAATTAATGCAAAAAAAACAACATTAAATAAATAAATAATTAGGGTCAAGTTAAGGAGGAACATTACGCTGGATAAATACACACCACCACATACTCGACCAATGTCTTCATCAATGACGAGGAACGATTTTAATAAGAAAATGATAGGTCTTGAGAATAAGGTCACCGAACACACTAAAGCAATTAAGGAGCTCCAGGGCACAACGAAGAGCATAAAGAGTCAACTCGAGCAAAATCATAATGAATTTAAAATAGAACATGCATCCCTTACAAATAAGGTTGATCAGAATCATACTGAAGCAATGGTGGCACTGAACCTTGTCTGTCAAAAGTTGAATATTATAACTGATCAACTACATCAGAATAACAAAGCAACTCAACAACCAGATTCTTCAGGATCATCAAGCCCATCAGGCTCACCTCAAATCCATGAATCTCCACATACATTTTCCATTCCTAATCCACAAAATAGTAACACGAATTTTCAAAATATGCAGCTCTCAAATCAATACGCAAATATGCAGCTCTCAAATCAATACCCCTGCTTCACCCCAACAATCGCTACATATCAACAAAGAGCAAAACTTGAGCTTTCCAAATTTGACAGTAACGAAAAATACAGTGTTGCACAATTCAATAAAGCAGGAAGAATATTTCAGAATTTACAGTATTGGCAATAACGATGAAAAAATCAGCCATGGATCCATGCAAATGGAAGGCGAAGCATATAATTGGTATAAGTGGTGGAAGAAAACGACACATGCTATCAGTTGGAGGAAATTCAAAAATATTTTCTTTAAGAGGTTCCAAGTCGTCAAAGAGGAAGAGTTCTTCTCGACACTCACCAGACTACAACAAAAAGGAGATGTGGACGAATACACTAAAGACTCGTCTTATTCAATCATACATCGCAGGACTTAAACCACATCTCCAGGATGAGCTTAAGTTTCACGACATCACCTCGATAGAAGAAGCAAGACAAAAAGCAAAAGTTGTAGAAAAGAAGCTCGAAAGAATACAACTTCCAAAAGTTGAAATAGCATATTTGAGACGGAGATTTCCCCGGATTTCTAACGTGGAGAATACAAAGTATGTTCCACCACAGCTACATGAAGGAGGAAAAACTAACTTGGAAATGCAAAGAATAAAAGAGGTTAAGTGCAAACGTTGTGGCAAAAAATGGGATTCTAAACATAAATGTGTTAAAGGAAAAGAGACCAAGAACATGTATACATGTGAAGCAACCAATAATTCAAATAGTGAAGAATTAGATATAGAAGAAGTTGAAAGATTCTCCACAATTTTCCCCAAAATCAGACAATGAAAAAATCCACAAGTATCATTATCATCCATGACAAGGATATCCTAGCCGTAGACTCTGAAGTTAAAAGGACATATCAAAAAGAGCAATGTAATGGTTCTAATAGATGTAGGGAGCACTCACAATTTTTTGGACTCAAACATTGCTAAAAGGCTTAGCATCTTCACATATCCAATGCCTAATATGAAAGTAATGGTAGCAAACGAGAAGAAAATTGAAAAAGTAGGGAAATTCCATAAGGTTAAATTGTGGATTCAAGACTACAATCTAGAATCTTTGTTCTACATTGTACCACTAGGAGGAGCGGATGTGGTCCTAGGTATCTAATGGCTACAAACCCTCGGCACTTACTCTGCCAACCATCAAAAGCAATTTATAAAGTTTATATGGGAGGGGCAGAAATACAAGTTATATGGTTTTCAACCCCCTCAAAATCAAATTGTATCATCCTACCAGATGATGAAACTGATCCGAAAAGGAGCACCAACATATGTAGTGCAGTGTCATCAAATGGAAACGCTGACATCAAAATTGGTTAGCGAAGAACCACCTAAAGTTCAAGAACTGATTCAAAAATACAAAAGGTGTTCCAAGATCTTCCTATGAAGATGCCTCCTGAAAGAGAAATCGAGCACATAATCAAAGTCAAATCGGGGTCAAACCCTGTCAACATCAAGCCATATAGATATCCACATCATCAAAAAATTGAAATCGAAAGATTAGTCCAGGATCTTTTGAAGTGTGGAATCATCACAAAAAGTAGAAGTCCTTATGTTGCTTCAGTGGTTCTAGTTCGAAAGGATGGATCATTTAGACTATGTGTAGATTACAAAAGGTTGAACAAGATAACGATTAAGAACAAGTTTTCGATTCCTTTTATAGACGAAATGCTAGATGAACTTCATGGAGCTAGATATTTTTCAAAATTGGACTTAAGATCCAGATACTACCAAATCATAATAAGGTTAGAAGACATAGTGAAGACTGTCTTTCGAACACATGAAGGTCATTATGAGTTTAAGGTAATGCATTTTGGGTTAACTAATGCTCCAGCAACCTTCCAAGCTACCATGAATGAGGTATTCCGTCCATATCTACGGAAATTTGTGTTAGTGTTCTTTGATGACATTCTAATCTATAGTAAAACATGGAAGGAGCATCTACAACATCTGGAGCAAGTCCTCACTATATTAGAAGAACATCAGTTTTATGCAAAGATGTCCAAATGCACCTTCGGGAAGGAAGAAGTAGAGTACCTCAGACACATAATATCCAATGAAGGAGTAAAAGTAGATCCTAATAAGGTCAAAGTTATAAAAGAATGGCCCAGACCAGTTAACATCTCCAAATTGAGAGGATTCTTAGGGTTGACTGGATACTATCGAAGGTTTATTCGAAACTATGCTCATAAATCCACACCCCTAACAAACCTTTTGAAAAAAAACTCATTTCATTGGGATGATAAGGCAGACAAATGCTTTGACGACTTAAAAGAAATTGTGTCCAATACACCTATATTAGCAACTCTAGACATTTCAAAGCCTCTTGTAATTGAATGTGGAATAGGAGCAGTATTGATGTATGATGGTCATCCAATCGCGTTTGAAAGCAAGAAGCTCAACAAGCGAGAATGTCTCAAGTCTACATACAACAAGGAAATGCTTGCCATTATGCATGCATTAGCCAAGTGGAGGCAATATCTTTTGGGAAGTAAGTTCTTAATACGAACATACCATAATAGTCTTCAACACCTCCTCTAGCAGAAAACACTTTCTACAGAACAACAAAAATGGATCGAAAAAATTGTCGCCTTCGACATGGATATACTACATAAGAAAGGGAAAGACAATGTAGTAGTGGATGCTCTATCCAAGGAAGATGAAGAAACGTCATTACTCGCAATTTCAGTTGTAGTTCCAGAATGGCCTAATGAAATTCGAAGTGAGTATGCAAAAGATCCAAAAACATGTGCTATAATAAATAATCCTCATAATTCAAAATTTGAATGGAAAAACGATATTATGTGGTACAAGGGAAGAATTTACCTAAGCCCAAATTCCAAATTTAAATCCAAAATTCTCAAGTAGTCCCATGATTCACTGTCAGCAAGACATGTAGGTTTCTTTAAAACCTACTATAACGCACGCCAATCATTTTTCTGGAAAGGAATGAATAATGATATTCAAAAACATGTCGCAGAGTGTGATCAACACCAGAGAAATAAAAATAGAAGATTATGACACCCGAACTGCTCCATCCCTTAAAGATTCCAAACCAAAAGTGGGAAGAAATATCGATGAACTTTATCGAGGGGTTACCCATGTCTGTCGCAAGGACAAAATTCTCGTAGTAGTCAATAGGCTCACCAAGTATGCACACTTCATAGGAAAGAAGAAATTAGACTCGGCAAAACAAATCATTGAGATATTTTGCAAGAATGTCTACAAACGACGTGGGTTTCCTAAAGTCATTGTTAGCGACAGAGACGCCAAATTCAAAGGCAATTTCTAGAGGGAATATTTCAAACATATAGGAACCTACCTCAACATGAGTTCACCATACCATCCTCAAACAAACAGTCAAACAGAAGTTGTTAATAAATGTTTAGAAGCCTACCTACGTTGTTGTTCAACAGACAAACAAAATAAGTTGGCTCAATGGTTACACCTCGTTGAATAGTGGTACAATTCCACTTACCACACCTCAGCGAAAATGACCCCATTTCAAGCTTTTTACGATTATGAACCTCCTAAATGGAAGGACCTTGCCATTATCAAGAAAAAAACTTCCAGTAGTTAAAGATCAGTTAGAAGAAACCCAAAAAGTCTTACAAGTACTAAAGGAAAATATAAATATTGCAAGAAATCGTATGAAGCGGCGTGCTAACCAAAACAAAACAGAAAGAGAATTTGAAGTTGGGGAATGGATATTTGTTAAACTTCAGCCCTACAAGCAATTGTCCTTAAACCAGAAGGGAAAAACAAATTGGCACCAAAGTTCTATGGATCGTACCACATTAATGAAAAGATCAACCTAGTATACAACTTAAGCCTTCCTGATAAAGGTTGTGTTCACAATGTCTTCAATGTATCTTGCCTTAAAAAGGCACTTAGCAAACACCAAGCGGCACAGACAACACTTCTGACATTAGATGACGAAGGGAGGATCATGTTAGAACCAGAAGAAGTCATCACCGTCAAGAAAAAGAACTTGCGATCACGAGTGATCAAAGAATACCTTATTAAGTGGAAAGACCTACCAAAAGAAGAAGCCTCCTGGGAGACTGAAGCATTCCATCGACAACATCCTTCGTTACCTATGCTTTGAGGACAAAGCATTCTTTCGAGAGGAAGGCAATGTTATGTATAGATTAATTTAATTTGATTTCTAAACTAAGGGGCATGATCAAAGATCATGCCCCCTCATGTAATGGCACCTAGGTTGTATTTAAGCTAGGGCCTTCCACCATTGTAAGGCATCATTCAATCATTCAAGTTATTAGCAAAATTATATATTCCTTTTGTCAATGACTGAGCGTATTTGCTCCAGTGCTACAATTTTTCTACTACGGGTAGAATTTTGTGAATATCAACTACAATTTTGAATCATGCACATCGAATTTGCTCTTCTTAGAAGAAAAATTTTCTACTACCCTTTGCACTTATCGGCGGGAAATTTAACAATGTGAATGATGGATTTTACTTGCAGTCAACATTAACTTTTTGGGGTACAATTTCTCAACTGTGAATTGTTAACTGTAATATTATTGCAAGGTAAGTTGTAAAATTACAACAATTTTAATTCTTGAATTTAAAAGTTCACTATCTGTAATGGTGTGTGTGCATGTGTGCATGACAGAGACATAGCCTCATACCCGAGAACCCACTTTTTTGGTATCTGTGTCAAGTACTTTATGTTTGTGCATGGAAAACCCCCATATCCACATACACATGTACACTTCACCATGATCATTCTTCTGAAGTAAGACACCAATAATAGTATCTTCAAAAGCAAATGAAAAAATTTGGAAATCCTTTGCATAATCAGGACTTACTAACACTAAGTATTTCGTGATTGCTTCCTTAATCATGTCAATGCTCTTTTCTGTTAATTTTAGATAACAATGGTATGTTTTATGTTTTAGCACAATTTACTTCAATGTTCCTTATCAGCCATCACATTAACTTAATCACATTGACAGTAAATGCAGATAGAACATAAAAAACGTGTAGAAGACAAGGCAAGACAAGAGGACACAAGATTTGGCGGATGCCCGGGAAAACTCCAATGTGGGGAAAACCCTTTGATCAAATCTTCTTATTATTATTCACTAGTTCAACAGAGAGAGAGAGTACATAGATCAAATCCACTTGCCCAATATATAGTCAAAACAGCTCTGTCAAAATCAGCAGTAAATTGCATCCCTAACCAGAAAGTCAACGTTGGTCAAATCAACACCAAAATGTCCTCCAAGCAGCTCGGTCCATAGCAGTCCAATTCGGCCTCCAAGGAGAGTCAAAGTCAGCCCAAAATAGTTCATTCAAACCCAATCAACAGAGAGAAAAACGTTGTTGTAATTTCTGCAGTCAAATCTGAAGTCAACGCTGAAGTCAACCTACCCAAAACACCTCGGAATCTGTGCCCAACAACTCGGCCTAAAGAAATCGAAATTCTTCCCTGAAGATCGAAGTCAAACTTGGTCAAAAGAGCCATGGTCAACGCTTGGTCAATGTTGGTCTGTTTCTCTGAAATTTGACTTGTCCTTGTCTTGAAATTTTTGGCCTCCTGCCACACGTGCGAAGAAGAGAGAGGTTGTCCCCAAGCTGTACGAACCAATCAAGAGAGGAGAGAGAAATGATGTGATGTGTTGAGTGATGTCTAAATGAGGAGAGAGGTCACTCCTATTTATACAACTCATTGAGGGTGTGGAGACACATCTATTAGTCTTCTTGAGCCTACATTTGACTGAGGCCAACCTTGACAATTTGTGCATGAGAGAAAATAAATTCAAAATTCCACTTCTGCTTGTCAGAATGAGATGATTTTTATATCAAAATTGGACCTATCGAAAAGAGGAATCCAATGCAATAATCATCTCCATCATATGAGTTGTCCTAAGGTGGAATTTGGCCCTATTTGCCAATTTTAAAACTCCCTCTCAACTAGGGAGAATTCCACCTACCAATCCATCTGTCATCATGTGCCATCTCTGTCATCATTGCTCTGCTCTGCTAAACCATGAAGTAACAATGAAGAAAAATTGATCGAGAGTGAGTCACAAGACTTTACCACTCTCCACTGACAAAAGTCAGTCCTTGATCCCAGATCAAGTTGTTGAACACTAGGCATCCTAGTCATAGGGAGTACAGCAGTACACGATGCGTCCATTAGTAGTGCTATGGTCCCTAACCATCTTTTCCCAACTCATTGGCCAGATGAGAGGTACTTCCCATGAGTCCCGGACTCCATGGGTAGGATGTGTGCTGGGGCATCGGCAGGAGAAGGTGAACCACTCATCCTGCTCATATGCCATAGGAGAAGGTGAACCACTCATCCTATGCATATGTCAATCGTAGGGGAAGGTGAACAACTCACCCTACATACATGTGTCCGCAATCATAGGGGAAGGTGAACCACTCACCCTACACACATGTCAACCATCATGGGGTATCACAAGGGAAGGTGAACCACTCACCCTGTATCTAGCGCACCACTAGGGGAAGGTGAACCACTCACCCTATGGTCGCTCATAGCTCCAAGAAGTACCCCAAGCCCCCAGGAGCTCCCAGAGCTCAGTGTCCAACTCATACGGGACCCTCATAAGAGGGTCGTTCCACGACTCCAAGTCTCTCTCGAAAGGTTAAGAATTTGACCTTCCCCAAAGGCTTCGTGAGAATATCTGCGACCTGCTCGTCCATCCTGATGTGTTGGAGCCTTATGGCTCCCCGTTGTACCATATCCTAAATAAAGTGGTACCTGATATCTATGTGCTTGGAGCGGTTGTGCAACACGGGATTCTCTGAAAGGCAAATCCCACTTTGGTTGTTGCAGGAGATCACGGTAGTATCTAGAATGTGCTCAAATAGCTCACTAAAGAGCTTCCTCAACCAAACTGCTTCACAACAGGCCATACTCGCAGCAATATATTCGGCCTCGACGGTGCTTAAAGCAACCGATTTATGCTTCCTGCTCATCCAAGATATTGAAGCAGGCCCCAAAGAGAAGCAGCACCAGACGTGCTCTTACGAATCCACCACACTGCCAGCCCAGTCAGCATCTGAATATCCATGTAGCCTCAAGTTCCTGGCAGTGTATCTCAATCCATAATGGATTGTGCCCCGGAGATATCTCAAGAGATTCTTAGCAGCAATCCAATGAATGTGATGAGGCTCGACCATAAATTGACTCAACGTGTTCACAGTGAAGCATATGTTAGGACGGGAGTTGACCAAGAACATCAAGGCCCCCACAAGTTGACAATACTCGGAAGGGTTCGCTAATCTGAGCCCAGCAACACTTCCACATAGCTTCTTGAAGTTGAGTTCCATCGGAGTAGATACGGACTTGCAGTCCACCATCCCACATCTCTTAAGCAACTTCACAATATATTTTCCTTGAGAAAGGAAAATCTCGCCTGGCTTTTTGCCAGACCTCTAGCCCTAGGAAGTAGTGCATCAGTCCTAGGTCCTTCATCTCGAACTCGGAAGCAATCTCTCCCTTGCATTGATGAATGAGAGAGTCATCATCGGTCAGAAAGAGATCATCCACATAAAGGACCAGAATGAGAGGTCTGTCCTTTTCAACCTTGAAGTATAGGTTCGGGTCAGCATCACTCCTTGTAAATCCCAGCTTCATAAGATAGCTATCAATCCTCTCATACCAAGCCCTAGGGGCTTGCTTCAACCCATAGAGGGCTTTCTTCAACTTGCATACATGTGTCTTACGATCTTGAACTTCGAACCCCTTAGGTTGTTCTACATATACTTCCTCTTTAAGTGAGCCATGCAAGAAGGCAATTTTGACATCCATCTGGTGTAGGCTCCATCCTTGCAAAGCGGCAAGGGCTATGATCGAACGGATGGTGGTATATCGGGCAACTGGTGCAAATATCTCATCGTAGTCTACTCCTTCCTTTTGAGAGAAGCCTCGAGCGACAAAGCTGGTCTTAAACTTTTCAACACTACCATCAGCGCCATGTTTGATCTTGTAGAGCCATTTTGAAGTGACCACTGACTTGTCCTTGGGTCTAGGAACCACATCCCAGAGATCATTCTTCATGATCGACTCATATTCCTCATTCATCGCATCCTTCCAAACTTGGTGTTGCATGGCTTCTTCAAATGTACAAGGCTCGAATTGTACAATGGTACTCATGGCAACTAAGTACCCTTGGTACCTGTTCGACTTCTTGCTTTCACGAAATGTCCCCCTCGAGGCAATGTGTTTCTCAACATCTTCAAGAGTATCTTTGAGCCACAAAGGTCTTTTTCTAGAAGTAGGGGGCTCACTAGGAGGTGGATCAATGGGATCCATCAGACCTTCCACATCGAGCATCAAGTCATCAAACGGAGGTTCATCTAGTTTTCCTGCATCATCATCATCCTTGTCCTTCCTAGGGATAGGAAGATCTTGTACTTTCCTAAGGGCAAAATCTTCATCGAAAGTGACATCATGACTTATTTCAACTTCCCTTTGACCAGGCACATAGATTCTATATGCCTTTGAAGTTTCATTGTAGCCCACAAACGTTCCTTTCTTCCCAGATGCATCTAGTTTGTTTCTTTTCTCTTTCGGCACATGAAAATATATGGGACAACCAAAAATTCTAAAATGAGAAACATTAGGTTTCTTACTGGTGAAAACTTCTTCGGGTGTCTTGAAGTCCAATGCTTGATGTAGGCATCTGTTTTGAACATACACATCGGTGTTGGCAGCTTCTCCCCATAAGAACTTCGGTAGACCTTGGTCATGAAGCATGGCATGGGTGGCTTCTACGATAGTATGATTCTTCCTTTCAGTCCATTTTGCTCAGGAGTATATGTAGTAGTGGTCTCCCTCTTAATCCCAGCTTCTCTACAATAGTCATTGAATTCATTTGACTCATATTCGGTCCCATTATCGGTCCTTAATATTTTGATCTTCTTCCCTGTTTGATTCTCGAACAAGGCTTTGAAAGAGTGGAACCATTTGAACAGTTCGTCCTTCTTCTTTAAGAAATAGATCCATGTTTTAAGAGAGAAGTCATCCACAAAAATTGCATAGTACAAATATCCACGCTAAGATGTCATGGGCAACATACCTAATAGATCATAATGAACCAATTGAAGAATATCGACAGTTTGACTTTGACTTGAGGGAAATGGTCCCCTTGTATGTTTTCGAGTTGCACAATCCTGGCACACACCTTCATGATCTAAGTTGAATTTGGGCATCCCTGTGACCATCTTCCTTACATCGTGTAAGGCTTTGTAATGAAGGTGAGAAAGTCTTCGGTGCCATAATTAGGATTGAAGAGAAGTATCACAAGTCATTACTCTCAATGGACTTCCTCCAACCTCATAAAGACCTTCAACCTTGAATCCAAGAGTTAATGCATCTCTTGGGTTCCTTTGCCAAACACGAACCTTCCCATCAATGAATGTCACCTTGAAACCTTTGTCTTCCATCACAAAAATAGAGACCAGGTTCTTTTTCAGATCAAGTACATACAACACTTCTTGTAAATGAAGAGTTTGCCCTTTATTTAAGTGGAGAGTAACAGTCCCAATTCCTTTCATGGGATAAGTGGCATTATCCCCAAGTATAATCTCCATATCAGTCTTATTTTCAATCAAGTTTGAGAGAGCCTATTTGTACCTAGTGAAGTGCCTTGAGGCACCACTATCAATCAACCATTGATCCAAGGTATCTAGAGGAGAGGCGGTGGTGAGGGCAGAAAAAAGATAAAATTATTTTTGCTTTACAACATTAACTTCTTCATACCTGAAGTTTCTCGACTTCTTTCAACCATTGATCCAAGGTATCTAGAGGAGAGGCGGTGGTGAGGGCAGAAATAAGATAAAATTATTTTTGCTTTACAACATTAACTTCTTCATACCTAGAGTTTCTCGACTTCTTCGGAGGACCACCATTTCCATTTCGAGCAGTGGGAGCATTCCTCTTTCCTTTGTTGTTGAACCTATCATTCCTTTGATTGCCATTTACTTTGTAGTTGTTGTTATTATTGTTATTATCTCTTGGAGTATCCTTCTTGTGGGGACACTCTCTAGCAAAGTGGCCAAACCCTGTTACAATTGAAGCATATTTCTTTTCTTCCTTCTTTGAATCCCAGCTTGAACCCTTGATCTTGATTTCTAGGACCAGCATTGTTCTTCCTCTTAGTATGAGCTGAGAAGCCGGTAGGATTGTTTCCATTTGTGGGCTTGTCTCTTTCCATCATCCTTATTTCTTCTTGAGTGCATCTAGCCAATAACTCATCAAATCAAGGAATCCTGTCATTGTCAAGGATGGTAGTGTTAAACACATCCCATTCTCTTGTAAGGCCTCCAAGAGCAATAAGAGTGAGCTCCCTGTCACCAATGACCACTCCAATAGATAGGAGATCATTCTTGATTTCGGTAATCCTCATGAAGTAGGATTGAATGGATTTTCCTCTATCCATCTTGATGTCTTTCAACTTGTTCTTGAGAAAGAGAACTTGATTTGCATTATTTAATTTGAACATCCCAACCAACTTGTCATACCTCTCCTTAAATGTTTCCAAATCAAAAATATAGGCAACCAAAGGCTTGTGAATAGAATCAACAATAATTTTCTTAGCTTTAACGTCACCTTTCTTGTACTTTGTTTGTGCACCTACGGATGCATTTGACGGAGGCTCCACTACTCTTCCTTTGACATAGTCCATGGCATCATTTTCTTCCAAAGTAAAATCTAGACACGTCTTCCATGCATGATAGTCGGATTTGTCCTTAAGTTTGTCGTCATTGGGACTAGTTCCAAGTCGTCATTGGGACTAGTTCCAAGTCCTTCTCCAACAGCTTCCCTTCGTGATCGCTTCTATTTTTACTCTTGCTTGGGATTTGTCTTCACCTGAGCTTTGATCCCATGTTAATTTTAGATAACAATGGTATGTTTTATGTTTTAGCACAATTTACTTCAATTTTCCTTATCAGCCATCACATTAACATAATCACATTGACAGTAAATGCAGATAGAACATAAAAACATGTGTAGAAGACATGCCAAGACAAGAGGACACAAGATTTGGCGGATGCCAGGGAAAAACCCCAATATGGGGAAAACCTTTTGATCAAATCTTATTATTCAATAGTTCAACAGAGAGAGGGACTACATAGATCAAATTCACTTGCCCAATACATAGTCAAAACAGCTCTGTCAAAATCAGCAGTCAACTGCACCCCTAACCAAAAAGTCAATGCTGGTCAAATCAGCACCAAAATGTCCTCCAAGTAGCTCGGTCAACAGCAATCCAATTCAACCTCCAAGGAGAATCAAAGTTAGCGCAAAACAGTTCGGTCAAACCCAATCAAAGGAGAGAGAAACATTGTTGTAATTCATGCGGTCAAATCTGAAGTGAACATTGAAGTCAACCTGGTCAAAACACCTCAGAATCTATGCCCAACAACTCGGCCTAAATAAATCGGAATTTTTCCCTGAAGATCGAAGTCAAACTTGGTCAAAAGAGCCCTGGTCAACAATTGGTCAACGCTACTTTGTTTCTTTGAAATTCAGCCTGTCCTTGTCCTGAAATTTTCAGCCTCCTGCCACACGTGTGAAGAAGAGAGAGGTTGTCCCCAAGCTATACGAACCAATCAAGAGAGGAGAGAGATGATGTGAAGTGTTGAGTGATGGCCAAATGAGAAGAGAGGTCACTCCTATTTATACTTTGTTGAGGGTGTGGAAACACATCTATTGGGCTTCTTGAGCCTACATTTGATTGAAGCCGACCTTGACAATTTGTGCATGACAGAAAATAAATTCAAAATTCCACTTCTGCTTGTCAGAATGAGATGATCTTTATATCAATATTGGACCTCTCGAAAAGAGGAATCCAATGCAAAAATCATCTCCATCATATGAGTTGTCCTAAGGTAGAATTTGGCCCTAGTTGCCAATTTTAACATTTTCACTTTTAACACTGCATTTAAATTCCACATTCTTCTTTAATAATTCCAAAATAGGTTTGTAATCTCAACGAAGTTGGGAACAAAGCCACTGATAAAGTTTATTTTGCCAAAGAAGTTGGGAATTGAACTACCTTCTTATGTGGGGGTAATGTAATGTTCCCAATTTCGATTTTTCATCTAAGGTGGTTAGCAGAGAGACTTGGGATGGTGCTAAGCATAGCACAATTTTATAATGCGAGTTTGGGGGACGATTTTTGGCTTGAGGGGCTCAGGTGAAAAGACAAATTACAGCTCCATGTAATGTGGGGGGCACAAGAGAGAGAATTCGACCAAGAGGGATGTGAACTTGTGGAGTAAAATATAGAAAAAGGGAAGTGCGCACTTGTGGCAAGGAAGAGAGAGAAAGAGAAAGAGAGAACTAGTGGAAAGTGGGAGCCACCAAAGGAGTAAGATGACAGCAATTATAAATAGAGCAAGGGGGCTCTCATTTGGATATCTTGGATCATTTTAACTTTCATCACTAGTTCTCTTGAGCTGCTAAGACAAGACAACCCGTGTTGTTTAGCACAAGGATTTCCCGAGCGGGAATTCTACTTTACCTTCAGTGAACTTCGTCACCCTAGGAGAGCGGAGAAGAGTCGATCCAGGGCTTTTCTGGGAGCCACAACACAAAACATTTATCAATTGGTGGATGTTTTTCCAAGGGCGCAAGAGGAGAATTTAGTGGGACTAAGAAGAGCCAACAAGAGTCGAAATTTGGGCCAGGGATTTTGCAGATAATTCAACCACCAACAAGGTGAGTTCCTTGTTAGTTTGCAGGGGTGATTTGGAGGAAATTCTTGGGGCCAAATCTAATCTTTCCAGCAAGTGCGCAAGAGTTCCTCGAGGTGGATTCACAAGGGTTTAGAGGAGAATTGAGGAGAGATAAGAGCTGGAGCTAGTAGGTATTTCTCGAAGGAGATTTTCAAGAGTTTTGGGAGGCTTATCGAGTTGGATTCAACATGTATTCAACAGAGCATTTCCCAGCAGGGCGTGTTGCTTGACAAAGAGGGAAGTTTGCACTCTTTAGCGATCGCGAGGGATGTTAGAACTCTCTAGCAATCACGGGGGATGTTAGATTCACCCAAACGATTATGGGTTTTTGTGGGTTTATTGGGAAACCCCAATTAATTTTGCAGGAATTTCCAAGCAGTATTCGGGCCACAAAACCATTTTCCTACAGCGATGCGTTTTACTAGTCAGCGAGTAATTCACATCCCCTGGTGGGCTCGAACTTGGCTTGGAGTTAAGCCAAACAATTTCTGGGCTTGTCTGGATTTCTGGTGAGGAGGTTGTCTACAAAGTTTTAGCTCATTCCAGGCATTTTTCAGAGTCGAATCAGCAATTCCATTCAACAGCCAACAACAAAATTATTAGGGCTATTCACAGTTCATTTTGGGAGCCTACATTTGTTCTGGAGCCAAGTTGTATCACCTAGGTTTTTCCTAGCTTGCATAGCAGGCCCAGGTTCTATCATTCCTTGCCATTTATGTACTTAGACTTTTGTATTAATAAAATGGCTCAATTGTTTGGCGCATTTTCTTGTGTATTTTATGTGTATTCCTGGAATTTTGTTTACTGTCGTTGCTTCCTTGTTTATGTCTCTGTTTATTGCTATAAATTTCAATTTGGAGTATTACAGTAGTATCAGAGCATGATCTTGGCCTGTTGTGGGGAAGCCAACAAGATCAAGGAAGAGTTGGGCATGCATGCATGGTGATTGGCAGAGCTATAGACAAACCAATGATGCAACGGAGCATATAGGAAATCTGGGACGGTATCTGTAGAAACAATGAGATGTTGGCCCAGCCGAGGAAGATGATGGACCAATAGCATCTTCCTCCTTATGACAGAGACACTAAAGGTGTGCATGCCATGGGAATGAAGCCATTTACATCATATGGGGAAGTCCACAAAATCAGTGTACCAAACCTCCTCAAAAGGAGTGGACACGATAGGGGTAGTTAGAGGGTGAGACCAAGAGGCACTTCTGCTAGCGGAGACCTGGCTTTAAATATCATCAACCTGAGGAGGAGGTTGAGCATGAGGTTGAGGACATGCAGGATGGTGAGGAGCACATAAACATACCCAGTGTGGCACAAGAGTCATCATTGTCGGAGACCTCTTTGATAGCACCAGTTGACACCTTGGTCAAGGGAGTAGAGAATACACCCATAGAGCCATTTGTTAATGAGGTGTCGTTCCTAGATGAGGTGTCAAGAAACACACAGGTACCCAGAACCATGAATGAGTTCCCAAACAGTAGCCAACTAGAACATCATGGAGAACACATAGAGGGACATGAGCTAGTCGTGGAGGGGCAGTCTTTGACTCATGTTGAGCCCATGGTGGAGGATGACAAGCAGACATGTTTTGGGCCAGCCGTCAATTTAGAGCAAACAGATGCGCAAACAATCAGCAGAGTTGCACTATGTCCAAACAATAGCTCTCTTCAAGCATATATAGATGGGGGTTGCAGTATTGCTAGGCTACCTATGCACAATGGAGAGATAGATGTAGAATTACCCCGATAGATATTATGTGTTGACCAGATCAGTGAGATGAGTCGACATGAGATGTGTTGGGGGCAGCATTCACAAGATGGGGGGCTAGTTTCATGTACAGGAGCTCGTGCTTTTGATCCTTCCCTTGGGGTTTGATGGCAAGAGATTATGAGTTGGTACCAGGTGGAGTGGGCTAGGCATATGGAGATCGCCATAGGCCAAAGTGAGAGTCAGCATGCGAGTTCAGGCATCGGTGATACTGGAAGCCCAGGTTGGCATTGGGATCCAGATGGGACTACCTACCATTTACCAGACACACAGATTGACTATGGCATTGGTGGTATAGTTGACTCAGTGGTCGAGCGCAAACATTCGCTAGAGAAGTTTTAGTAAAACTGGTGGCCAATCAATTTGTAAGGGGACTCCATGGGTCATCTTGTTATGTTGGTTGTGCATGGGGTCGAGAGATGATCAGCACACTCTGGTAGGATATTGTCAGAGGAGGTGGCATTGGCAGGCCACCAGACAGTACCTTGTATGGGGCTGGGGATTCTCCACAGTTATGTGGGGCACAAGGGACACGGAGGAGCAAAGCAGTGGTGGCATCACTATCGATACATCGGGAGATTCACCTCTCAGGTCCCCTAGGGAGGATTTGGTGGGGAAATTCATTCATCAGAGGGTATGGTGATGCGACGGTGGAGGTGGTGATGTCGAAAGGGTGCGGGCCAACGCGTATTGTCCTAGCTTTAGGTCATGGCATCCAGTGGTGTGTAGGAGCGTACAGCATTGGGCAATGGTTTGCAGGTGGGTATGGAGATGCATGGTGGTGTGTTGTAGTGTGTGGGTTTACGCTATGGAGTAGGAGTGACTCACATCACATTGAGTACATGCGGGGAGTGTCAGGTATAGTGACACAGGCACGATATGAGACAGTACAAGATGGTACACCAGTAGCATGGGGTATCCAGTGGTGTACAGGGATATGCCGCAGTGTACAGTGGCATGCCAAGGAGTACAAGGGTACTCTGTGGTATGCAAGGGCGTATGGTGTTACACAACGGGATCTTGGAGTGTTGCCTCCAAGGAGACTTAAGGGCACACCTTTGGATGTAGTTCGCCCAAGATCGATGAGGACACAGATGAGCGACATTTGATGATATCCATGGGGACTCACACACTTGTCCCTCTTCTACATCGCTTGCAGGCACAGATGATTTGGTTCTTGTCCTTTAACACTTTGGGCATGAGCAGCAGGGTGTGGGGAGCTCACCTGAGATATTTGGAGGGGACTCAGTGCACCAGGGGGTATACTTCTCAATTGTGGCATTGGCTGAGGGCACGAGCTGACAAGTACAAATTTGCGGAGTGTGATTTTTCGCGGAGGTAGCGTATGTTCCACCCTTGAGTTCACACTTAAGGGGATGCATGACACATTTTGGGCAAGGCACTCTGAGGTGTCATAGGAGAATATACAGCAAGTGGTTGACCTTTCTTACAAGTAGATGTTTAGTCTCTAAGCAGTATTGGGGTGCACTACCAGAAGACAGAATAACAGATCCCATGGTGTGGTATGGCAGGCGCAAGGTAGATTTGCATGCATTAGATTGATTAATGATGTGTGGAGTCTATATATCGATTACATGCAGGGAGCAGAGACGTGGGGCAAGTGGATTCCGGTAGTCGTCGGGACTACGCTGTAGTAGATCTGGTTATGGGATCTAGGGATTCAATTGGCTGACAAGCCACTCCATTTCGTGAGGAGCAGGACCATAACAGAGGGTGATCTAGCTCACTTTGGGGTTGACACATGGGGGATCGTTGAGGCCTCCATTGTATGGCGAGGCAGGCTTTTCCAGTTGCAGCTCAAGATCGAGATTAGCAATGGATGAAAAGTGTACCCTAAGGGAAGAAACATGTAGCCATATGTTTGGTATATTTTCTCTTGGGCTACCTAGTGTGTTGGGTTGAACTGTGATGAAATATTGTCCACATTTTGTTGTTGTGAATTAATATTTCAAATCAACCTGAAGGTTGACATTCACAGAGACTAGACCCAAGAACACAGAAATTTTTGCACAAATAATACTCCCCCATAGATAAAGAAGCATTGCTCACAAAAAATTACCAAATCAACGAGTGCTTGGTGTTGAGAAATCTAGGGCATTCAAAGTTAACAAATTCTTTGTTTGATAATTGCTTATGATGCACTTTTACTTCTTTATCATATAGTCTTTTCTTTGTTAGCTTATTAATGTGTTCTTTCATCAAGACAATTACCAAAATGCATAATCAAAAGACAAGTGACACAGTATGTAGGCTTCTTCAGCCAGGGCCAAAACCTCTCACCTCTTGAGAGGAAAACCCGATCAAAATTCTTCTTCTAGATCTTCAATTGATAAGTACCAAGACCATGACACAGACGCTTGACCCTAGTATCCTCCCAAGAACCTTGTCACCAACCTTGATGCTCTGCCTATTCCTTCCTCTGCCTTTCTTCTTGATCTTGAACAGCTCTCCTTGGCTACTTCTAGAAAAACTCGGTCTCTATCCTTCTTACTACTCCTTTACTTCACCTAGAGAAAATTGATCTCTAGGTCTTTACTTCGACCTTCCTAGAAGAATCCTCTCTTGTTGCCCCAGAAGAAAGTCTCCCAAACTTTGCTGCTCCTTCTTCGCACTCCTTTTAGACATGTTTTCGTACCTTTCTTCTACCTTCTCTTTGCACTTTTCTAGTTGAGAATAGATCGAATTGCTTGTCCAAATTGAATGTCTCCAAATGAGGCCGAGTTGGACTACTTATACACTTCTTCACTTAACCTTTAGGCAATTGGAGTTAGGCCGACTTTATCTAGCAACTTCTTCATCGTTTGTAGGCCAACTTGAAGAGGTTAGGTGACAAGTTCTTGAAGGATACTTTTACATAGACAAGATGACTTTTTACAAAGTGTAACATGACTTCATTACATGACAATGACTCTTACATTTTATGGCTAAATGTCAAACAAAATCCTTGCTCATGAAACCCATGAAGCAAGTCAATAAAATAATTTCATTTTTTTTTCTTATTTAAATCTCATTACATAAAATCATATTTACATGTCATTATGAAGACTGAACCTAGTTACACTTTTCATCACTCCCTCTTAACTAGGGAGGTATTCATAATGGTACTTTGACTTTCTCAATCTAAAGAATCTCTCATAAGAAGAATTCGGATTTGTAACTCATTTGTATAGCATCATACCAACCAGCATTGTTATATAGCAAGGCCTTGACTAACAGCTCTATCTCTCCACAAGATCAGAGCACAATGTTGGCGAGACCAATGATTTATAGACATACCCATCATTGTCTCTCTAGGAACATACTCCAATCGAGTTCACTTAGGATATACTCCATAAGGACTATTCTTTTCTTGGACTCCCCAGTCCCAAAAGAATATTGGTCCTCCACGACTACTCTTTCATGGGATGCCCTATCTCATCCCCTAAGAGCATCGGATGCCAAATGATTACACAATCCTCCATTCTGTCTTCCCAAGTGAAGATCAAAACAACATGTCTATCACTCCTTTTTATACCAGGAGGTTTTATTCCATTAAAGGAATGTACTCATTCCTATCATAGAGGAATGTACCTAAGCTTCCAACTTAGGAATTTCCAAGTTTCTTCCAAGTAAGAAACTTCTTCTCAGGCTCCCTCTTAACTAGGGACCTATCGCAGCTCTTCATGTGGAGATCCTAAAACAACCAGCTGCATGAAGAGCTCCTTCCTTTGATGTCATGAATTTCTTCTTCGCTAAGGAGTCTTCATCCTTTGGGAACTTCTATATATAGGGCATAGATCATACATCACTTTTATTCATGAGTCAGTCATGTCCTCAACTCATCAGAAAGTGATCCATCAGATTCTCCATCTGGCTTTGCTTCATGTCATTCTGCTTTCATGCCATATTTCGAAAGGACATTACATCCTTCTATATGATCTGCTTGGAAGTCATTTACAGATCTTCCCTTCGACAGTCCTACATGAGCCCAACCAGATGTTAGTTTAAATATACTCAATCATTTCAAATCAGAATTACCTTCGTGATGATCTTTCACCATGACATCTTCTTGTAAGTATCAGCATCCTGTATGCAGATTGACATATCTCCCACTGATATCCTTTGTCAAGGGTCTCTATCTTTTTCCGACTTCTATCAGAGTCTTCACATCCTTCCGAGAGATCTTCTAGTCAAATCTTCTTGGACTTCGAATGTTGAATGCCTTTTACCTTCGTTGCATATTATCATGATCTCTTCCTATCTCTTCTCTCACACTTCATTCCCAGGAGCTTCCAATCATAGTTCCTTGATTGTAGTCAGCTTCCTCATGATTCATGTGAGAACATAGTATGTTGATTTCATCTAGTGTGACTTATGCTTTGCTGCAATCCTCCGGAGGAGCAAATCCTTTCTTCTTTTGATCCTGTTTCCCAATATGGAGATAGTGATAAATATTATTTGCAACCATATGAGATGACTTTTATAATATCCTATGTCAGCATAGATACCTCATCTTTTTGTCGGTCATCCAGACTTCTTCATTCGAAAGGACTTTATTCTTCAGGGTTACTTTCCTGTCATGTCATCATAACACCATTCCTTGAATCCCACAAGTTGGAATTCCTGATGAAAACCTTTTGCTTCCTTTCTATATCAGTGAATCCTTTGATGAGAATTCTATCATAGAAACTCAAGGATGTTTCATATCCTTACCCGGCAGATGATTTCTTCTATGATGATCTCAGTCGATGATGACCTCTACTTCTATAAATATTAATGAGGTTTCCTAAGAACTTCCTTGTCTTTGTAATCAGTAGGATTTGTACCAGACATAATTTCTATTTTCCATGTCATGAGCTCTTCTAATGCTTCTATCACGATGCTTCTTTCTAACTTGATGCATCCTATCTTATTTACATTACTTCCTATCTATAACTTTATAAGTGAAAAGAGCCTTCTAATGAAGAATACCAACTTAGTCATTTTTTTGCTTCTTCCTTCTAATGCTTCTTTGTCTTTGTTTCTTTTACTTCATCAATAGAATAGTCTTCTTCCCTATCCCTCTTGTGATTAGGACAGTCCTTTCCGTAGTGCCCAAAATTATTACAACCATAGCATCTTTCTTTAGCCATGCTCTTCTTTTTCTTCTTTGGATTACTAAACTTTCCAAATTTTTCCTTTCGTCTTGACACTGTTTGTACCCTTCCATTTGATCTTTCATCACTTTCATTCTTCACCCTGTCTTCCTCTGCCTTGCAGAGAGACCATAACCTGATGAATGGGATAGCTTCCTCTTCCCTAGTGGCAATGAGGTTACCTTGTTCATCAGTTAATGCATTTAGAATAACGGAGATTATTTCGTTATCAGATACTATCTCTCCTAGGTCCTTTAATTGACCTTTTATTTGAGATGCCTTAGAGAGACATGACGATATCCCTTCATCCTTTGACACCTTCAATTTATGAAGATCAAATCTAAGTGATAAGATCTTTTCTATCGTGCTTCTAGAGAAAAGTTCTCCCAACTTATCATATATTTCTTTAGATGTCTCCAGCTTGGCTACATAGGAAATGAGTGGATCTTTGATGGACTCCTTGAGAATCTTTTGAGCCTTGAGATCCCTTTCCATGTATTTGGACAATGCATGTTCTTCGAATGGCTTGAAGACCTTCCCATGGACATGATCAATGACTACATCTACTTCAAGGACAATGTCTATCCTTCTTTTCCAAACAAGGAAGTTTGATATCCCAACCGGCTTTTGGTCTTCCTTAAAACATGAAGTCATTTTTACGAGATTGTATTATAATAAGAGGTACTTACTTGTGAAGATCAAATCTTCAACTTGATGATGAACTTGTTGCTTCTTACTTCAAATATTTTGGTGAGGGAGGATTGTCTTCTATGAGACCTTTTGCTTCAATAAAGAGAGGATTGACTTTTGATTCAGTCTTGCTTGATTTGAAGAGGTTCCACTTCCTTTGATGATGTGATGATATCTGAAGTGATTCTAGGGTTTCGGTCTTCTTCTTGCTTCCTTCGATCTAGGGTTTCTTTGATGTAGATATTGAACTCATTGATAGCCTTCGACTTGCTTTGATGTTTTCTTTTGAAGATTGATTCTTGTGTGTCAACTTGCTTTGACTGCCCCTTCTTGTCTTCAGCACCTAAGCTCTGATACCATGTTGAGAAATCTAGGGCATTCAAAGTTAACAATTTCTCTGCTTGATAATTGCTTGTGATGCACTTTTACTTCTTTATCTTATAGTCTTTTCTTTGTTAGCTTATTAATGTGTTCTTTCATCAAGATAATTACCAAAATGCAGAATCAAAAGACAAGTGACATAGTATGTAGGCTTCTTCAGCCGGGCCAAAACCTCTCACCTCTTGAGAGGAAAACCCGATCAAAATTCTTCTTGAAGATCTTCAATTGATAAGTACCAAAACCATGACACGGACCCTTGACCCTAGTATCCTCCCAAGAACCTTGTCACCAACCTTGATGCTCTGCCTCTTCCTTCCTTCGCCTTCCCTCTTGATCTTGAACTGCTCTCCTTAGCTCCTTCTAGACAAACTCGGTCTCTATCCTTCTAACTGCTCCTTCTCTACTTCCCCTAAAGAAACTCGATGTCTGGGTTTTTACTTTGACCTTCCCAGAAGAATCCTCTCTTGTTGCCCCAGAAGAAACTTCGTTGCCCAAACTTTCGCACTGCCCAGAGGAAACTTTGTTATTCCTAGAAGAAAATATCCCAGAAGAATCTTCGCACTTCTCTTTGTTGCTCCTTCTTTGCACTCCCTTTAGACCTTTCTTCGTACCTTTCTTCTACCTTCTCTTCGCACTTTTCTAGTTGAGATTAGATCGAATTGCTTGTCCGAATTGTATGTCTCCAAATGAGGCCGACTTGGGCTACTTATACACTAGTTCACTTGACCTTTAGGCCGACTTGACAATTGGAGTTAGGCGGACTTTATCTAGCAGCTTCTTCATCATTTGTAGGCCGACTTGAAGAGGTTAGGTGACAAGTTCTTGGAGGATACATTTACATAGACAAGATGACTTTTTACGAAGTATAACATGACTTCATTACATGACAATGACTCTTACATTTTATGACTAGATGACAAATAAACCATAAAGACTCTCAATGTGAGTCTTGACTCAAAAACAAAATCGTTGCTCATGCAACCCATGAAGCAAGTCAATAAAATAATTTCATTTTTTTTCTTATTTACATCTCATTACATTAAACCATATTTACATGTCATTATGAAGACCGAACCTAGTTACATTTTTCAACACTTTGTACATTGCATCAATGACAACAGTAGAATGAAAATATGACATTGCAGGAATTATTCAAATCTCTTAAATTTTACACAAATCTACATCCACACCCTTTTAATCTTGGTTGGATCAAGAAAATAGACAACCAACAAAGGTGGAAAAAATATGCATCGTCACCTTTGCAATAGTGCCCCTAATTAACATTGTGGATTGTGATGTGGCATTGTCATCTATGCAACTACATCAATATAATAGGTTGCACCAAGACAATACATCAATTCAAATCTTCATCCATGATTGTTGAGATTTGAGAATGTTGCAGTCCAACTTGCCAATAACACTTCACAAGTCATTAGTTAAAGACACAAATAGCCTTCCCTAATGAAAGGCAAGACATTTTTCATACACCCATGCATTTGAGAAACCTAAGGATCTTCCTCCCTCAATGCTATATGACCTTCCAAATTCCATTGATCTCTTTCCAGGATTTCAACCCTTGAATGATTCAATATGTTCTATACACAAACTGTTCTTCCTAATATACAAAAATCATTAGGAGACATTCTAAAGCAGGGAGGATACCTAATAGCACATCACTAAAAAAGACAAGTTGAAGATTTTCATGGTTCCCATCCAATTGCACTGCACCACATCTTGTTGCTCCTCCCCACTCGAAAACAATACAAATGCAATAAGATCAAGGAAAATCTATTGCTTTGCAGAAATGAAACAAAATAAATAAATTATATTACTTTATGGGAGAGGCCAAATTAGGTCAATAGGACTGTATAGTACCACAAGTAATAATAGCAATAAAGCAATCCCTGGAGCATCTCCAAAGAGAATAAACAAAGAAAGAAAACCAAAAACCTAATAGGGTTTAAACCCAGACAGGTAAATCCTAGACCATTTAGTAGAAACCCATACCACAACAATGTTGAGAGGCATACTTCCCAAAACACAATCTAAGGCTCTTCAGAAAAGGAAGGCAATCCTCACTACATTGAGATGGAGAAATACAAAATCCAAAAGCACAATAAGTTAAAATCCATCCATCAATATCGAACTGGATGAGCTGCAACTTCTAAAACATAATAAACAGCAGTTGTTACATCCAAAGGAAACCATTCTAAGTGTTCAGCATCCACTTCCAAAGCATTTTTAAACACCAAGACTTTCAGTATTAAACAGAAGCAAATCATTAAGTCCCTCGTCAGCAAGAAATGCAACAAACAGTTGTAAGCCATGTTGATTTCCTGATCAACTTTTGACCAGCAATTCCCTCATTTATAACAAAAGTTGCAAACAGTTTCCTTCTTGCTGAGGAAGGAAAATAATGGACACTTTAGTCTCAGACGTCAGAATTTTATGCCCATCATTTTTTGTAAGTATCAAATGTTTGTATTTTAAAAACAACTATATATTCAGCACTTATGTATAACTACCATTGATGTGCAAGGAGGAAATATAACTGTCAGAATATTCTTCTTCAAAAGGTAAATTACAGAATAAGTGTCAATTCCATGTAGATGACATTTTTGCTATGTAAGGCTACCATCTTTCAATAATTGTACAGGCTGGTTTTTCTATATTTAATATCGCTTTTCTCTTGAGAAATTTAGACCTTTTTGCATGCAGTTAAAAGATCTTTTTTTCGCATCTTACTGTTCTTCTCATACGAGACTCGTCATATAAGCATCCATGCAAACCCATTTGACTTTCCACCTAAGTGTAATCCTGCTTGGGCCTGAAGGAATGTAAATTTCTGCTTCCAACACCATTAAATATTTAATAAATATCAGGAGTACAGCAGGCGTTTATGGCATTCTCAATCACCTTTTTTGGACCAGTTGTCTACTTGTTACAGATTCACATAACATGCAGCAAGGAAGGTTGGTCAAGAATTATATAAAATACCATAATTATGAGAGACCCACAAACAACTCAATACTAAAATATGACAAGCACGACAACTGAATTCTCCAATTCATTTCTGAAGAAAGAATATCTATTTACTTTACTTGCTTAACAGATTTTAAAATTACAACATTTCTTCATTTCCTTGCCTATACTATTTTTTTTATGAATGGAACTATGTCTATATATTCCTATAAACTTTAAATTTATACAATTGTGTATTCTACTTCTTACAAACCACCGTTTATGGTATTTCTAAGCAGCTAAGGCATGTCACGCTTTACCTTTAGGGGTTATACGCTTGAAATTACCTTTACACTATTCTTCTCTATATCAGGTTGTTGTCTAACACATTCTTCTTCCTTTATTCCAAATGTGTTCAGGTTATCCTTTTCAATAAGAATAGATAGCGCCTGTTCAAAGTCACCTTCAGCTGCCTGTTCCAAAAGTATTTACAAGGTAGGTACATCATTTTAATATTTTTTCCTAAAACATATACTTTCATTGAAAGCTACTCATCTACCTAGTCTTTACACACGAAGAGACTTTTATAACCATCGTTATCAAAACAAGAAGTTTGATTGGAATATGAATTGACATGCACTGTACTCAATAGAATGAATAAGATTGGTGAGAAAATAAACATAAATGGTTTTCCTGATCTATCCCACATATCAGACCACAAACATTATGGGACATATCCTAAAGCATCTCAAAATACGCTGCTCTTCATGCCTGAAGTACTTAAATGATTGGTAGATCTGGTATTTGAACTGCTTCAAAAACCATTAAATTTCAGAGAAAATAATTACCTGGCATGCTCTCAAGATCTCACACTGATCTCTGTCTGGAAAAGATTCCGACATTGCTCGAAATGAGATTTCAATTAACCCCTCCTTCTCACTACTGTAATCTCCACTTGATGTACCAGAAGAGCCATCCTTGTGATGAATTTTAGATGTTGCCGCCATATCAAGTAGTCTGTTTAAGCTCTGCCATATAAACAGATCCATTTTAGAAAGTTCAAACTTTGTCTAGATCAAAAGTATAATCACACAGCATACGAAAGGTTCAGCAAAACCGTGATGTTACTGGCATGTGATGATAAAAAAATATTTTTAGAAATACATATATTTATGTACATACTAAAAAGGAGAAATCAAAGAGCAGAAAGGTGTATATAAGGAAACTTGTATCCTCTTCCTCAACACTAATAAAGCAGAAATAAAATCAGACGAATCTAGAGCATCTGGAGACCAGTTCAATCATCTTTTTGTTGTATCAGGGGGGATAGGTATGTGTGCAATTATTGGCTACAGGCTACTTGCTCACTAAAGATGCCAAGACTCTCGATGCTGGTGTGTAATAATTGTTGCATCTAAATAGCATTCCAGTCAAATTGTGATTCCATAAATAAAATATGATGGAATAAAAATTTGTTCTTGATTTTGAATTGAATCCTTTCATTTAAGATGTATGCAATAAATTAAATTAATACATAGCTTCTGCAAACTATGGAACATTTTTCAGCTAGTTTTTTCTTTGAAAATGTATGAGAAGCATGTTTGGTGACATTGGCATCGTTCAGATTGCTATCACCATCTAAAACCTTGGTTGTCATTGGAACACTCAAGCACATTTCTTTGGGAATAACCATCTAATTTTAGCATATGATGGTCCCAACTGAAGAGGGTGATTTTAATGTCTGATTAATTCACAAGGGGAAGCAAGTCGGGGCACACTGGCCTCATGCTTCTTATATCTATTGTCACATCCTTAATAGTCCACAAAGACAAGTTCTCATAGATAGTTCTTAAGGTTAATTCTCATAACTTCTATGTCTATTAGGTTAGAGACAATTGACATAAACTATTAGATTTACATATTCAAAGATTACAGTACAGCCTACAAAAGACAATGAAAGATAAGTGTGAGAGTACCCTAGTGACTCTTCATTCAACCAACCTATATATATATATATATATATATATATATATATATATATATACACCATTATCTCAATGATACCTGAGAATTGAACTTACAGAAGGCATCTCATCGCCTTAAAAACTGGGGCTATACTATAGCATATCATAACCATCCCAAAATTATAATTAAGACCAATCAAACAATTTTGTCACAGCCCAACATCTTCTTCACCCCTAAGGTCATCACACATAATAGGAAAAAAAAGTGGGACTATACAATAGCACATCATCACCATCTGAAAAACTAGCAATATGTTATAGCACATCATCACCATCTCAAGTTCTCAACATTAAGCCTAATCAAACAATTTTGTCACAGTCCAACATCTACTTCACTTCTGAGGTCATTATACATATGGTAGGAAAAAAATGACCTCTTAGCTTAAGATATATAATTAGAAAAAAAAAATTCCGTCAGTGGACACTCTTTTAATATGATAAACAAAAAGATTTTTACATTAAAAGGGTTTCCTGGCATTCTCTTTGTTACCTGCTAAGTTGTACATAGAAGGATGTGAAGACCCCATGGCCCAATGTACAAGGCACTCATCCATTTTTTTCAAAAGTCCAGAAGTCAACACGGCATCTATGGCATATGCCCCTTTTTCTCTCTCCTCTCTCCACATTCTCTCTCTCTCAAATTCCACAACCCCTATAGGGAAACTGTAATAAACGTTGCTAGCATGATGAACTTTTGTAACAGGCTTAGGCGACTTGGGACCCAGTTACCGGTTAATAAGTGAGTCCACTCAAGTGTTTTTTCACTCGACCAATTATCTTCACTCTTTCAGCGATAAATAATTAGTTGAGTTTTTTCACTGAATACCTCCAAAGCTGGAGTGCGGTTTAATAATTGGGCCTTGGGTCCGTCCTAATGTCTAGGGTAAATGTATATTACCATGCTAGGTATCCAGAGTCTCGCGGAATTGGACTAGGTCTTTATAGGATCTTTTAATTAATTAAAATTTCCCATGGGATGGGATTTTTAATTAACTCCCTTTTATGTAAAATTGCAAATAAGTGGATTTAGGACATGTTGGTGGCACATGGATACTCGAAATTTGTGCTCACAACCCCAACATTATCCTAAGACCACCTTTGCAGGTCAATAAATGACTATTCCCCTTGATAACCCACTTTCTCTAATGTTAGTGACAAAAAGGACCAAAAATATCAAAAAAATTAGTACGTGGTAGACATTTATTATTTTTCCAAGTCAGAAAAGACAAGGAAAATTATGTGGCATCGAAGTAAAGTCAAGGAGCAGTTAGAGGCCTGATATGGCAGCCACCTCATCACACAAATTGTGGGCCTCAAGCAGGTCGAGTTGACTGCCTATTTTCTTGGGTCGATTTGCTTACATGCCAAAGTCGATTTCCTCTTGGAGACACCACAGATTACATGGATCAGTTAGCTATTTGTTTGCTTGATTTTGTAGTGAAGTTCATCTCCACCTTCACCTACACATTTCTCCACTTGTTATGCTGCCAGCTTCCACACAGTACACTCAACAAGGAGAGCCAGTACGCTAGCAATTCTAGCGACTGCACGCAGCAGACTAGAAGACTCCGTGCAGCTGATATTTGGCACATCTGTCCACACTCCAGTTGAGGATCAGTTCATTGGGAGATCAGTGGGATATCACTCCCACTCAAACTACATGTCGCAAGAAGCTAAACTAGCACGCATGTCTAGGATACAAGCACAGATTGGAAAAGGATAAGCACAGGCCAACAAGGATTCCAATTTCCTACAGAAGTTCGACCTCAACACTTGATCAGTCCCTTTTCCACTTAGCAATTCGACTTGCCTTGGGATGATCACCATCTATGCCACTTGTTTGACGCACTCTCATTGTTTTGCTCCCATTTCTTGTATAAATAAGCCTTTTGGGCTCATTGTTGCCCATGGTTGGAAGCTCTATGCTTGTGCATAATCCAATGAAATACATTTGCTATCAAATTTCAATAATATTGAAAAGGCTTTGGAGGTCTCTTGTCTTGTTTTTGTGGTGAATGATCCTTGGCTTATGAGATAACCTTGTGTTTAATCCATGATATTTATGTGTTTGTTTCTATAATTCATTTCACTAGCTTACATTAGTTTTGTATCTCAGCCTGAAGGTGCTATTGTCTAGGGAGGACAAGCTACAAGTATTTGTAGTTCCTCTTAAACTCTCTCTTATTCTAGGCTTGATTTAGACTTGCGTGTTCTCAGTTAAAATACAAGTCCTGCCATTATAATGGCAAGCTCTCTCGGTACTAATTGTTGTATTGTATGAATTTGGTTTAGTGTGTGAGGGTTACCAAAGCACCTGGAGTTGGGGATGTTGTTGGCTAAACTAGCCAACTCCAAGCTAAACAAGGAGCCTACGATCCAAGTTCACTTGAGCCCATCCTAGGACTTTCAAGAAGACCAAAAGAAGAGGCTGTAAAGAGCCCATATCACTCTTTCCTTCCATCACTTTAAATTCATTATTCCTCTTGTTACTTGTCTATGTGCAAAAATTGAACATTTGAGCATCTAAGGCTTTGTTTTGGTTCGTTTTGTCCAGTAAGGGACCAAGTTTGCTTGGTTTTCTTGGGCAAAATAGAATAGTGTTTAGAAGATATAAATTGACAATATCATTGAGAATTAGATCTAACAATGTTGAGCTTTTCAAGCTGCTCTCCATGCTTTTATTAGTCGCTTGCTAACTTTCTCCTTCACTGTCTTTTTGGGCAGATTTGTGGGCAGCAAAGATTGTCCTTTGGACTGTCTCTTGGGAAAACTTGAGGAAAGCGAAGACTGTCTTTTGGGGGCTGTTTGTTGGGGAAAACTTGCAGACTTTTGGGACTGCCTTTTGGTCGATTTGTGTACAGTGAACACTTTCTTGATTCGCTCTTTTTTTGGCATAGCTTTGGAAGGGAAGAACACCGTGGACTTTGTGTTTGATTACCAAAGATAAAACACTTATAAAGCCACCAAATTTCAACCATTGAGTCCTCTTTAATCTTCTTTCTCCATCAGAAAATCCTTCAAGGATTTCCCTCTTTTGTAACTTATTGAACATCTCCCATTTGCTTATAAGGGAGTTTTATGAAACTTATTGTAATTTTTGTTATCTAACTCTTGTAACTCCTCTTCAGAGGTGATCACTTGTAGCATTTGTTTTGTAATTACTTTCTAGCTTATAACATTTGGAAAAGAGCACCATTCCCCTTTTTATGGACTCATTTGTGAGCTCTTTCCAAAACCACTCTTTATCCCTCACTTTCAGTAGGGGAATATAATCTAATAAAAGGCATTTTTTGGGGGGGAGTTAGGGGATTTTTCCCCTAGGAATCCCCTTCCCCATTTGCGGAAGACCCTTGTGTGTTGCTTGAGTGGCTCTATTTTTGTGCCATCTATCAAAAGTAGAGTAGATTAAACACTATGTACATCTAATTCTTCATTTGCAACCTGTTATATCTTGTTTGATTTGCTTTTCTTTACTTGCACCATCTTTCCATTTCAATGTAATATCTATTTAGCATAGGCATTTACTTTAGTTGCTAATTTACTTTACATTCAAGCATTTCAACTAGATCTTTACTTTGCATTTCATTCTTAGAGAAATAATATACCTCCAACCTAACTGGTTGAAGTAGTAATTAGGAACCCTCCATCCCCTATTGTCTCCTTACTCTGAGATCCGGACCCAGACGAGGGGAAGGTCTAGGGAAGGGAGTTACTTTGAAACTTGTTTGAACAATCTTTCAATCTAATTCACTTAACCTCAAGTGATAAACTAACTAAAGTTGAAACTCACCAAGAACATCTCACCACATTACAAAGAAAGGTTTGTACTTGGGTTTATGCTTCATCGCTCTCTTATTTGGCAAATATTATTTATTTTGGGCAATCATTATTATTTCAGGTATCAAATTGTTGAGCATCTCATTACATTTTCAAGTATTTTCAATTTATTGTGCTTGTTAGTATCTGTTATGAAACCAGCTCAAGAAAAGATAGAAAAGATAGATCAACGCCTTAGAATTCAGCCTCTTCGAGGGGGCAACCTCCTTTACATTACATAAATGAACAATTCTTGGATGATACAAATGAAAAGACCTCCTTTCTATATATAGGAGTCTAAGGGGTTATAACATAATCAGAGCCGACATAACAATAATAATGTAAGGGCATAATAATAACAATAGTGGGATTCTATGGGGCACAATAGTAACAATATGGGCACTACATGGGTACATCAATATAATAAGTGGGTTATACTAATAACAATAAGGGGTTACACTAGTAGTATAGGGGCCTAACATGCCCCTCTCCTTCAAAAAGCGTTGTCCTCAACGCTTGAGTAGTTCTTGATGCTTCTATATAAAATTCTTGTCCTCCCATGTGGAATATTCAGTGGGTAAGTTCTTCCACTTGATGAGATACTCTGAAATTGATCGATTTCGTAGCTGTCGGGTTCTTGTTTCTGTGACTGCTCCAGGTTCCAATATGATTTTTCATTCCTCTTCAATTTCTGGCAATATTGCTTGAATTGGGATCTTTTGCAACTTTTGAATAAGTGGCCATACTTCTTCGTTCTTCTTCCATTCATTCGTTGCTTCGTTTATCCAATTTGGTTGGATAATATAAATAGCATAAAACAATGCTTCCACATGCTCATCCTTGAAGTGTCTTCCCATTCAGTAAGGTCGCCATTTTTTAAGTGCATGTAGTATTGCCAACATTTCCTTCTCATAAATAGCTTGCTTGAGATGTAGCAGTAAAAATACCCAATCACTTACATCAAAACATTTTTCACTACGATGTTGATCTACCTGTTGTTTCATTTGATTTTGCACCGAAGTGGCGTTATCCTTTAAAAGTTGGAGAACTTGTTGTTGATGCTCGATATGATCTTTCTCTGCTTGAACCTTTTTCTTCTTGATATGTCCTTCTATCTTTTGAGGAGTGGTAATTTCTTCCAGTCCTTTACAAGATATGGTCGGATTCATTTCTTGATGCTCGATGTGATCTTTCACTTCTTGAACATTTTTCTTCTTGATGTGTCCTTCTATCTTGATAGTTTGAGGAGTGGTAATTTCATCCATTGAATTACAAGATATGGTTGGATTCATTTCTTCTTTCTCGATGTGATCTTTCACTTCTTGCACCTTTTTCTTCTTGATATGTCCTTCTATCTTGAGAGTTTGAGGAGTGGTAATTCTTGCCAATGCTTTACAAGATATGGTCTGATTCATTTCTTCTTTCTCTGGGGTGGTGTCCTGACGTATATCCTCTTCTTTTGATGTTTCTTGATCCTTTTCTTCCTCCTCTTCATATTCTATGTAAAATAATTTCTTCTCAGCACACCTATGACCTTTAGTGCATTTGCTATCACAATTGTAACAAAGCCCTTTTTCTCTTTTTTCTTCCAATTGTTGTGGTGTAACCCTTGTAGGTTGTGGAAGGCTGAGAGAAACAACACTTCCATCTTTATAGTTGTGAGGGGTATGCTTCCTGGTTTCCATAATTTTGCTTTCCATTATGTCACAAAGCCCTTTTACTCTTTCCAATTGTTGTGGTGTTGCTCTAAAGAAGGTGTTGCTCTTTGTATCCTCATAATGTGCTATCATTTCCTCCGTCAAAATTGACCACGTAACAAGTTTTTTACGAGAACAAAGCCCTTTGTACCATAAAAATTGATCTGGTTCTAAATATGAAGATGCAATACATACCTTTTTTAACAGTTGTACACCATGTATATCAAAATATTGCTCCATCTGAAGTATCCAATTTACCGGATCCTTGCCATCAAACTTCCTCATCTTGCTTTTTCTTGATTTCAGGAGCTCTACCTTGAAACGACTGTAACTCTGTACTTTCGGATCTTTAAGTTCTGAAATTGTGGCCTGTAGTAGCCCTCTGTGTCCTCTTTCCAATGCCACAAGTCTGATCCAAATTGGATTCTCCAAGAAAGAGTTATGAATAATCTCCCGCAGTGACCTGATTATAGACTAGTTCAGTAGAGCGAACTTGTATGAAGTGCCACGTGTCACTGTTTCAACCTTTGACTCTGAAAAATATATAAACAGAAACTACAATCCGTCCTCTTTCTGTAACTTCTTACGAAATTTCAATCTGATGCTCAGAAAGAAAGTTATGACGATTTTCCCCAGGTCACCTGTTTTGAGTGTAATTCAAGATTCTGCAAAAAGACCAACTTCCTCAGATCATATCTCCGAAAATATCGCGTAAAAATCTCTGAAATTCGGACCCAAGGTTCAGCGTCAATTCTTCTCAAATGGGTTTTTTTTGCGACTTCTGAAACGTCACATAAAAAAAGTTATAGCGAAAATTCCACGATGACTTGTTTGGAGCAGCGAAACCCTAGAATCCAAAAGCTCTGATACCAAATGTTATGAAACCAGTTCAAGAAAAGATAGATCAACGCCTTAGAATTCAGCCTCTTCGAGGGGGCAACCTCCTTTACATTACATAAATGAACAATGCTTGGATGATACAAATGAAAAGACCTCCTTTCTATATATAGGAGTCTAAGGGGTTATAACATAATCAAATCCGACATAACAATAATAATGTAAGGGCATAATAATAACAATAGTGGGATTCTATGGGGCACAATAGTAACAATATGGGCACTACATGGGTACATCAATATAATAAGTGGGTTATACTAATAACAATAAGGGGTTACACTAGTAGTATAGGGGCCTAACATTATCTTATTGGCCGCTTTCACCTTTAAAGGCATTGATCTTTTGGGGAATCTTTATTTCAAGCATTGCTTTTCAAAGTTATCATCTTTACTTGGATCATTTGCTTAGCAAGCACTTATTGTAGAAACACTGAGAGGGGGGTGAATCAGTATTTCATTCAATTGTTATAATTAGTGCCAGTTAAGATTTTCACAATTACAACCAGAAAGTAAATAATAAGAATTTTATTAGGAACAAATGAGGACACCAATCCTCTTTTTACAATAGAAATAATGTTAAGGGCTCAACCCTTCAATCCACCAGCTCCAACCTATTGCCATGCTCCAACTTGGGCTTCACGAGGCTCAACCTCATAAGAGTGTTCAAAGCTTCAAGTTCTTCACTTGTTCAAGCCTCCAAGTTCATCATTGTTATAGGCTCCAGGTTCTTCACTGCTCAAATCTCCATACTTATCACTGAGCACTTTGAAAAGTGACTGTAACTCTGACCCTGGAGCCTATTGACCACTATGTGTCAACGACCCATAGCAGTACACCCCCTTTTTTCGCAAAAGGGATAGCACCTAATCAATGTGTCTTTGTTTTCCAGCTATCATCATCAGCTTGATTGTCATGTTATAATGTAAACCCATTCTGCATGTATGTGATGTAAATAATCTCAGCAGATTCGTGTCATGTATGTAATTGCCTAGGTAAACCTACTTTTATGGTGATGATCTACATTCCGAGAGGTTTTTTGTCTCACCGATCCATTCTCGAATGGTCGGCAAAGTTTTCCTTCAGCCTTACCCCAAAGCCGAAATAAATTTTGTCACCAGGATCTTAGGCGAATCCTAGTGTTATAGATCGAGTTGTGTAAAAGTGATTTGAGAATAATCCTAACTATTTGGTTAGGTTATTTTATTACAAATTGCTTAGTCTACTGGATTATATTTGTGTCGCAGAAATGGGTAGTCTGTGAGGGTCTATTTCAGATGGGTTTTCCCCCTTGAGATGTAAAAAGTGTAAAAATCATGATGTAAAGTGTCTTGAGGGTTAGAAAAATAATTTATCCTCTCATAGGTTAATTAATTAAATTTTCTGGACAAAATTAATTAAAATCATAAGCCAGAAATTTAATTAATTATAGCTCCTAGGTAAATTTAAATTTTCCAAAGGCAAAATTCGTGGGTCCTTAAAATTCAAATTTTAAGAGACCCAGGGACTAAGGTAAATTGATTATTTTGCTAAATTTTAGGCCTTTGGTCCCTAGGGTTAAGTCAAAGTCAAAATTTTGAAGAAATTAATTCAAAATTTTAATTTTTGAATTAATTAAAATGCATTTAATTGAAAATTTCGAAATTTCCTCAATATTTAAAATTTCAACGGATGAGATTAAAAGAAATTTTGATCCTCATCAATGGTCGAGATCACTTTGACAAGGATCACTCGAACTAGCTGTTGGAAGATTTATCTTTAAATAGGGGGTCAGTTGTCAGTTGAGATCATTCGATCTTTGAGTCGTGTGCTAAGTGAAAGCTCTCTTGTAATCTTCTTTTTTAGCAATAAAGAAAGACTTTGGGGTTAATTTTTGCTTGTGTTACTCTTCATGGAAATGCTGTAAGATGTGTTATTTTCATGCATAGATTTCCTTGCAGCCATTGATGATAGCTTTTTGAAGAGTGGTTTGAGCACAGGTATCTTGCTCAATCACTGGGGTTTAAATGGTAATTTAAGTTTTGAATATAATAGCAGGTATCTCTATTAAATATGAATTTTATTATCGTTTTCTCGCTCTACGTTAATGGTTGAATTGAGTTGTGCAGGAAATTCTTGATTTTGAGATCATCGGGCGTTCGGGGAAGTTTTCAGTTGGACCAACCAACTCCCGATTTGTATTTTCTGAAGAGCCCAGCTTGACTGAATCCTGGGCTTATCATGAGAAGTTTTATTGTTGATGCATGAAGGGTTTTTGGCAAAGCACCTTTGTTTAAAATCAAAATTTCAAATTTTTCTGTGCTAAATTGATAAATCTGGCTTTTAAGAGCCTTAGATTATCAGATCTGGGAGCAGAGTTGGACTCACTCGCCAGATCTGATAGATCTGTTGTTAAGGACTTTAGACTTTTGTGATCCATAACATTGTTCAGAAACTCTTCGGCAAAATCACATAACCAATATTTTGTCGACGCGTTTCGAACCAACCAGTGTGGTTCATCGTCAGGACGAACTTGTCCTGACGATGAACCACACTGGCTGGTTCGAAACGCGTCGACAAAAGATCTGTTGTTCCTGTGCATAGATCTATAATTTTTGCTTTTACTTTTCTGACTAAGGTTTCTAGGGTTTCATTTATTTTGTATATCCAAGTTCTTGGTGTTTGTGTTTTCAGGTACAAGTTGCAGATCTGAAGGTGAAGTTTGATTTTTGAAGCCAGATCTAGGCCCTGGAGGGTAAGATCTGTCCTCAAAACCAGCTTTTGCAAGGGCATTGTTTTGCAGTCCAAGGTTTCAAATCTTTTCTAAATCTGGAGAAAAATTTTAAGGGTTTTATTAATAAATCCTGAAGCAAAATATAACGTTTTAATCTGGAAATTTTAGGGTTTTTGGGCAGCGATTTTCCATTTTGTTCACTGCCTGAGGTTTTTTCAGTAGAATTATTTTCGAAATTTACTAAGGGTTTTCGCTGCCGTGTGTTTGATTCTTCTCCTTTGTTGTCCGAAAGTGTCTATCTCTCTGTTGCATCTGCTGATCTTTTCAAACTTCAGGATTTCTCTGCTCCACGCAGATCCTTTCATCCTTCCACTACCCACGCTATCCATTTCTCCCGCATGCTCCTCAAGAACTGCGTCTTCCTTCACGCACTCCTCTCCTCACCTGCGTCTTTCTCTTCCCATTTCCGCAGCCTATCCCCTCTCTGTCGCTGCTCCTATTCTAACCCGCAGCTACAGTTCCAATTCCGCCTGTCCTCACGCTGCCAACCTCAGCGTGCTTTCCCTCCCTCGGCTTTCCCTTGCACTCTATCATCTGCCCGTCGAGCAGATCTTCTACTGTCGTCGTGAGTCCTTCCCTCTCCATCGTTGCTTCTTCTCCAAACGCATCCATTTGCTCACCTGTGAAACCTGCAACAAACCCTCATCCCCGTGTCCTTCTATCTTCGTTGTTTGCTCCTGCTCTATCCAATCATCCGTCGACCTGCGTAATCCCTTCACCTAGCCCTTCTCCCTCGCAGCTCCCTTCTTCCTCACGCTGCATCACCCGCTAATCTCCAAAAACGCATCGAACTGCGTCTCTCCTCTACTGCCATTTGAAGCCTCATCCCTGTGGCTCCCTCGTTGTTGTCCAAAGCCAAATCTGCAGCTTAATCCTTCACTACAGTCGACCTGCAGAACCACAACAAAACATTTCGACCCTTTTTTTTAGTTTGTATGGTTTTAGTTAGGTTAGCGTATTCATAATATTTTTGAGTTTCATTTGATTTTCGATTTAGGGTTAAACATCTTTTGGTTTTTTTTATATTTTTAGTTTACGTTAGTTCTTTTATTTAGATTTTAGTTTAGATTTTTTATTTTGGTTTTGTTGTTTATATTACTTAGGTTAGGTTTCATTAAAAATAATAAATTCCGATTTAGTTTTGTTCCTTTTTTTTATTATGATTTCAAATTTTAAGTTAAAACTCTAAAAACAGTAAAAAATTCCTAAACATTAAAAAATCATAAAAAAAAATAAAAAATCTAATCAAAATCCTAAAAATCCAAAACATAAACTAAAAATCATTAAATATCTAAAATAGTTCATTAAACGTGACTAAAAAACATAAATCGAAATAAATTTTCCCACTTAAAGATTTAAAAAAAAAAATTATGTGGCCTTTGGCCCATTAAAAAATTTTAAAAAAATTATTAAGCCAATTCGATATGTTTTGGTCATTTTTAAAAATGAAAAACTTTTATTGATCATTTACCGCATTTAATCTTATTTAGCACATTGAAAAAAATTTCCTAAAGGACTAACTAATTTTGTCAAATTTATTTTATTCCTTCTTGGTATCTTTTGTTCTAAGGATAAAATCTAAAGGTGAACTTTTGTGGTATTGGTATTTGTCATTTCTCTATAGTTAAATGTGCTTAATTTTTATATCTAAAGATTAACTATTGGAAAGTGGTGAATTTCCTAGATTTGGGTCACTAAGCATAATCATTTAAATTCTAGGATCTAAAGTGGTTAGCATCTAAATTTTATGGTTGTTTAAAGTATTTGAATCTCTTAAAATTTAATTGCTAAGACAATGTGCATCTGTTGAATAGCTTGCATCTAGCTATCGTCATTGCTTGGATTATTTAATGCTCGTTACATTAGACATCTTGCAAATATTTTCAAGCGATTGTTAAAGAGTTTTATCGTGAAAATATAAACAGATTTCATATCTCTGTTCCTAAATAGCAGTTACTAATCAATTACTTGGATCATTGACTCCATAAGGCACTGGTATTAATCATTTAAAATCTAATCAAATTCTAAATCTTGCTAAGCCTTAATCAAGTACTTGATCGCCTCGTTGTGTCTCCCGAGCCGATTGATTCCCAGCTAGTTCTTCTTTATTCCTTTTTTCCATAGGGTCTACCCCCCTTAGCCTACTGTAGGGAGACAGTTTAAACGGAGAGCTTGGGGATCAAGGTGACAGCCCCTAATCTGAGCGTTGTCGCGGTGCCTAGACATTCTGTGCGACAACAGAGCCTATACTGAATTTTGGCCCTTTAACCGAAATCACAATGCGAACTTCACAAAACAGAGTTACCAAGATACAAAAATTCCCAATAAATTCGCTCTGTAAGAGTGACTGTTCTGCAATATTAGGCTAAAGGTCCGAGGTATATGTTTCTTCCACAATCTGAGCAACAAGTCCCAATTTATATAGGTCTATCTGAGCTCCACAGGTAGCAGTTACTAGTCCAACTGTTCCACTATTCTAAGCCTTCAACCGAGCCTCCAAGTGAGTGTTCCGAAGTCCGATCTCCCACAGGACTATAGGTCTGAGAATTTTATCACAGGTTCGACTTCTTCAACACAGGTTCGTGCCAATTCAGGGTCTGTCCACAGATCGAGGATATATTTGATGGTCTGTGGTTAGTGTCACAGGTCTAAGGTAAGTATGTTGAGCCCTCAGCAATCTGAATTTATTGTCTCAAGTCTATTGGAGCTGTGAAGTCTGTTTGAGATTTTAAGTCTCCTTTTTGTTTTCTTGTATACTTTTTCACTGAATTAATGCTAAAATGATGAGTTTGAACCTATATTTATACCATTTTAGACCTTTAATGAGAGGACACAACCCTTGGAGGTGAGGCCGACTTGTACAATAGGCTTAGGTCGGCTAGGATAGAAAATATATTATTTCATCTTAAAAAATCATTTTCTCTCAGTCTAAAAGGAGTTAGAAGATGAGTAAGGACTCGTTGGAAAGGAGAAAATGTCCTCTACAAGCTAGTGAAAGAGTCATTTTAAGATGATGTCTCAAATGTTAATAAAAATATTTTTCTTTATGACAGTCCTAGAGTTTTAGTACAAACCTTGGGTTTAGGATTCTTTGTGCATTAAGTCATTGGGACAAGATATTAGAATTAGAGCAAGGCGTCATGAATCTAGGCATAAGGGTTAGGGCTTCTTCATTAGGGCTCCAAGTGTGACCTTCAACAATCATCCATGCCATCATTAGAGCTCCAAGTGTTACCTTCAACGTGCCATCATTAGGGCTTCTTCATCAATGCTCATATTGACATCAATGACAATTTGACCAACACTTATAATTTGGCACTAGTCTATACTTGTAGATGTATATGCTCATTAAACCCATGAACATTATAATTTGGCACTAGTCTATACTTGTGGATGTATATGCTCATTAAACCCATGAACATGATTTGACTCTTTTATTGCTCTATATAGTGAATTGTATCTTAGTCATCTTCACTAACTACTAGAACTTCATTAGATAAGCCTTAATTTTTCTTGTAGGGTCCACCCTCCCTGGCTTTGACTAGGAGTGAGCCTAGATGGAGTTGAGAATTGAGTGACAGCCTCAACTCGATATTTGCCCCCAAGGCCACACCAAGTGGAGCTAAAAAAATTCTCCACTACAATCCCAAGTGTGGAATAAGGCGGCAACATTTTTTGGCGCCGATGTCGGGGATAAATCTTTTTAAACCCAAAATACGACATTCTTGCATGATTGGGTTTTAGAGATCGGTTTGTGTCCAAGTGGTGACTCCATCAAATCAAAACATTGCAAGTTATTCTACTAGGAGAAATCCAAGTAGCTTGCTTAGCCCCAATCTTGAGCCTAAAAGAGCTTATAGAAGGAGGTTAAACAAACTCTCTTCTAGTAGACTTCTTGCTAATCTTGGACAGGAAACAATTTCTAATATCCATCTTTTTGTTAACACTAACCAAGTAGTCAAACACATGGACGATGTGTATAGATCTATCGATTTTACTAACATCCAGGGATATCCTCATGCATTGCCTAACAAGGCCATAGAGAAGTTGCCTTCCTTTCCAAGGCAACAATGTAGTAAGTGCCAAGACACATGTCAGAAATTTCAACCTGTGTGTAGCCAAGTGGTGTAGTTGACAGAATCACAACCCTGAAGATGTGAAGTTCAAGTTGTTTGTGCTATCATTGGAAGAGGATGCCTTGGACTGGTTCTTCGAACATAATGACAATAGTTTCACAACCCTTGTCGAGATCATAGCTGCTTTCAACACTAAGTGGTGGGATAAGAAAGAGGATCACCATATTTTGGCTGCATTGAACGGAATTAAGAAGAATGAGAATGAAATGATGGAAGAATTCAACAAAAACTTCAATGACATAGCCAAAATCCTACCCCAAGATATCAAACCCCCAGATAATAACATCCTCGTCTCTTATATTAAGGCTTTTAACACTAATTATCAATGAGTTGTGGGGTAAGGAGCCAACCAGTCTAAGGGAGGCTCAAAGCGCAACTGAAAAGATAGAAATATACAAAAGAGCTTCAAGAAAACTAGACATTTCAGGCTTCACGAGAGGAAAGTCTTCAGAGTCAAAGGGCAAGGCATAAGCTAAGGAGGTTGTTAATGACCCAATCAAGGAACTTACTCAAATGATCAAAACTATGGAAATTAACCATGCCAACTAGATGAATGCATTACAAAATAGATCGGTGGCTATGGAGAGGTATAACCAGAAAAGTTTCAATCTAGACCAAACAATTGGTGGCAAAAAAAGGGTACTTCACAAGATCATGGGCCACCTAACCCATTGGAATGTACTAACATAGCAAATCAGGCACCTCCTTATTGTAGGTCATCTAACAAGTTCCATGATAAGGCCACATGCCTCATTGTTATAAGGATCAATGAAAATGGCATGGTAGGGACAAGTGAACAAATAACTGTGGTAGACAAACAACATAATATTTCCATGGAGGATTGGATTGAGACCATTGAGAAGAGTTAGGATGCAAAGGGTCTATCATCTGCATATAGTGTGAACAACACTTTTTATGAATGTGATAAAGTCACTAAGTTATTTGGTGAAAAGCCCACACCAAATCAAATCTTTGAGATAGCTAGGGACAAAGGTGTGACTTATCAGAGAAGAAACAAAGACCAAAGAAAGATGCAAGGTGCTCCTAGAGTGTTTACCCATCCTACTTCAGATTTCAATGTTGACTTGGGTGGATGGATTAACAATGCTAAGATCTTGGTTCCAATTACGGAAATTCTCAAGATCCCTTCCCAAAGATCCAAGTTGTTAAAGGCTATTGAAGCCCCCCATAGAAAAGATGTTGGGAAATTCTCTAAGGACAAAAATGAAGATGCCCCAGTTATATTGCAAAGCATGGATCGAGGGAAAGGAAATGAAGATCATCAACCCTTTTTTATCACTTTGTTGGTCAAAGGGTATCTTTTACATAATTGCATGTTGGACTCAGGTGCTTCCTCAAATGTTATGACTAAGAAGGTAATGGAGCAGTTGAATTTGAGGATTTCTAGGCCCTACCATAACATATGTGCCATGCATTCTAAGAAAATAGAAGTTTATGGGTTGATCAAAGATTTGCAAGTGCATTTGTCAGCCTACCCAAACATTATGATCACCATGGACATAGTTGTGAATCTTTAGATGTGCCAAATGCATGGGGGATGATTTTATCACAGAAGTGGGAAGCTAACTTGGGAGGTAGTATTCAAATGGACCTATCTTATGCTACCATTCCTAGCATTGATGACACCATGATTAGCCTTGACGGGGAGTTGGAAAGAAAGTAGCATGTGGAAAACCCCAAGGATCCTAACAATGAAATTCTTTATGAACCAAATGAATTGGGGACTTGTGTTGTCTAACTTTTTCGCCCCTTTGGAAAATAAGGTTGAGAAAAAGAAGGGTAATCAAATTTGCCATATGCATTTTGATGGAGCTCATTCAAAATATGGAAAGGGTGCATGAATTGTTCTCATGTCTCCCCTTGGGCATATCTTCAAGTTTGCATTTATTGGAATTTGATGCCACAAATAATGTGGTTGAATATGAGGCACTCCTATTAGGCTTGCAAATAGCTAAAGACTTGAAGATCAAATTGTTGAGCATCAAGGGCGATTCAGACTTAAACATTCTTCAAGTCAAAAATCAATTTGCATGTAAGAGTGACAGAGTTATCAGATATAGAAATGTGGTTGAATAGGAGGCACTCCTATTAGGCTTGGAAATAACTAAAGACTTGAAGATCAAATTGTTGAGCATCAAGGGCGATTCAGACTTAAACATTCTTCAAGTCAAAAATCAATTTGCATGTAAGAGTTACAGACTTATTTGATGCCACAAATAATGTGGTTGAATATGAGGCACTCCTATTAGGCTTGGAAATAGCTAAAGACTTGAAGATCAAATTGTTGAGCATCAAGGGCGATTCAAACTTAAACATTCTTCAAGTCAAAAATCAATTTGCATGTAAGAGTGACAGACTTATCAGATATAGAAATGTTGTATGGGACACCATGGAGTACTTTGATGCATTGAACATTGAAGTTGTACCTAGAGATAATAACAGTTAGGTATATGAGTTCGTAGTTGTTGCATCCACACTTCAACTAACAGAGGGTTTGACTAAGGAAACAATGAAAATGGAAATAATCTTTAGGCTGTCAGTGCCTAATAACTTGGACCATTGGCAGGTATTTCGTGATGAAAAACAACTAATAAGGCTTCAATAACATGTAGGAGTTCTCAAACTTTCATGTTGGATATAAAGAATAGGGTTGTGAATATGCAAATGACGATGAAGCTGAGACAAATCCCACTCTTTTGGGACTCATTGCATTGGAACAACTCCTTGATCAGCATGATGCATCAAAGAAAAAGGAACTAGGTGACGACATCGAGCTCAACATTGGGACTGAGCAAGATCCCAAAATAATAAAAATTGGAAAAGGAACAACCGAGCAAGAAAGAAAGTAGCTATTTAATCTACTTTTGGAGTATAGAGATGTGTTAGCATTCACTTATAATGAGCTGAAATGTTATAGAGAAGATGTGACGCAACACACTATACCTCTTAAACATGAGAATGTTGAGCCTTTTAGGCAAAAATTGAGACAAATTATTCCTAAGTTAGCCCCCTTTGCTGCAAAAGGAGCTCCAGAAGATCTTGGTTGCCACATGGTGTTTAAATTTGGTGATTGTAAGGAAGAAGAATGGATCCATTAGGTTATGTGTTGATTTCAAGAATCTTAACTTGGCATGCAAAAAGGACAATTACCCCTTGCTTATTGCAAAGGGTCACAGGGTCTAGAATGATGTCATTGCTAGATGAGTTTTCAAGTTATAATCAAGTCATGGTCAAGAAGGAGGAATAGCACAAGACCACATTCACTACTCCATGGGGAACCTTTAAGTATTTAAGGATGCCTTTCGGATTATCAAATGTTGGGGCTACCTTTCAGAGGGCTATGGACTCTGCCTTCAAAGGGTTAATTGGCAAGATCATTGAGATCTATCAAGATGATTTAACTACTTTTTCAAAGGATGGATCAACACATATTAATCATCTTAGGCAGATTTTTTAGAGGTGCAAGGAATATGGTATCTCCCTAAAACCCTCAAAATCCATATTTGGAGTGACTAAGCGCAAGTTGTTGGGCCATATAACATCAAAGGATGGGATAAGGATTGATCCAGAAAGAGTAGAGGCAATAGAAAAGGTTCCTTTACCCCATAACATAAAGTCCCTCCAAGCTTTCCTTGGAAAAATTAACTTCCTTAGAAAATTTATTCCAAATTTTATTGAAATAGCAAAGCCCTTTCAAGCTCTCTTAAAGAAAAATGCAAAATTTGAGTGGGGTAGCCAATGAAAGAAGGCCTTTAAGGATATAAAAGGATCAATAGCAAAGGCTCATGTACTTGTAAGTCCAAATTATTCTAAGGATTTCATGGTCTTCTCTTTTGCATCTGAAGACACCATTGCAGGCGTGTTGCTCCAAAAGAATGACAAAGAGCAAGAGTAACCCATTGCATTTATGAGAAAAGCATTGTGGGGTTCAGAACTGAAGTATCACATAATGCAAAAGCAGGCTCATGCATTGGTTAAATCACTTAAGAATTTCAAGATGTAAATGGGGTATTCAAAGGTTATAGCTTTCGTTCCACATTCGACAGTGAAGGATATTTTGACATAAACATATTGCTTGGGTACTATAGGGCTAGGTGGGTCACAAAGATACAAGAATATGATTTGGAGATTAAACCCACCAAATTAATCAAGGGTCAAGGTTTGACTCAAATGCTCATAGAAGGAAACGAAAAGGCCTTGGGAATGGTTTGCCAAAATACGTCATTAGAACTGACAGTTTCAACCAGTGTAGATAATATCGGCGAAATATCACCGAATAGCGTAAATATCACGCGACGATATAAAATATCGCGGGGTGTGTTTTGCCGTGGCTAGAAAAAGGAAAAATTGGTTTTTTTTCTTCATTTCTGTTTCAGAGTGTTGGAGAATGAAGGGGAAGAGTTTTGTGGTGGTTGTCATGGAGGGTTTGAGGATCAAACAACGATTATCACCACCAACTAAGATTTTTTTGTGGATCAAAGATTGAAGAATAGTGAGACAAACTTCATTTCTTCCATTAACAGGTATGTTCTTAAAAACCCCTATGTTAATGATTTTTTCATAGATTTAGGGTTATGCTTGCTTGCCTCTTTGCCTACCAACATTTTTTTTCTTCGTTTTTTTCCATTTGCTATGATTTTCATGCCCATGAACCAATGCAAGGGTTTTCTCCATATTTGGACAGCAAGCTTCATTTTTTTTTCAACTTTCTTATGCACCCTCTTATTGCCATTTTTCATTCACATTGCAAAATGCAAATAATGCACTGATTTTTTTGAATGAGGTGGTTATTATTTATTATTTTTTCATTTTGTGTTGGGGGGTTTGATGCCAATTTTTTTTTTGTGCCCTAGGTTTGAATTAGTTCACTACAAATGTCAAATATGCCAAAAGCCTTGGACCCATTTTAGGAGTATGGGAGGTTGTTGGTGGGGCAAATCAGGAATATATATCATGCAACTTGTGTGGGACCAAGTCAGGAGGGGTTACACGATTGAAATACCATCTGGCTAGACTCTCTGCATATGATGCAGATGTAATGCCTTGTATGGTTTCTAGTGCAGAGGTTATACAAAAAGCTCGTGAAGCAATTGCTGATAGATAGTTGTTAGTTTTAGTTGTTTTGCAACTTTTGCTACATATAAGTTTATAACTCATGATGATGAAATTAATTTAAAGTTTTATATATGTGATGTTATTTTGTTTGAGTCCTTGATTGGACAATTATCACTATCAGGGATCAACAGGATATGTGATGTTATTTTGTTTGAGTCCTTGACTGGACAATTATCAGGGATCAACAGGATTTGGTATCACCTTTGAAGTTTGATGTATCATTTCTATTTGACATCATATATATCAGTGTCTTCTTCATATTTATGTGCCAATGTGTTTAGTTCATGTTGTTATTGCTTTATATGTTTAGAAATATGAACCAAAACAATATATATATATATATATATATATATATATATATATATATTATGCATTTTTTATGCTTGCCGATATTTGTCGATATTTTCGTTGATATTGCCAATAAGATATTTTATGGACCCTCGCCGATATTTTGCCAATACCGATATTTTCAACATTGCTTCAAAGATTGGAATAGACTGGTATGGGGACATCATCTATTATTTGCATAACCTTACTTGCCCAAGTCACTTAGTAGGTCATAAAAGAAGGGTTTTAAGGTTAAAGGCTTCAAAGTATTGCATCATTCAAGATGGGCTAGGTTGGAGAAATTTGGAAGGACATGTGCTTAGATGTGTTGATGAAAATGAAGCCAAGAAACTTGTAGCAGAGTTCCACGCAGGATTTAGTGGGGGCCACTATGCAGCTAAAACCACGGCCCACAAGATCCTTCGAGTCGGATATTATTGGACCACTTTGTTTTTAGATGTGCATAAATTTGTGAGGGGATGTCAAGCTTGCTAGATGTTCACAGGAAAACCAAAGTTGGTTGCTCTACCTTTACAACCGGTGGTGGTTGAGGCTCCCTTTCAGCATTGGGGCCTTAATTTTTTAGGGCAGTTTAAAGATAATTCAAGTAATGGATATTCATGGATATTGACCGCAATAGATTATTTCACAAAATGGGTGGAAACCATCCCTACAAAGTTTGCCACCAAGAAAGTTGTGATGGACTTTTTAGAAGATAAAATTATCACCAGGTTTGGGGTACCTGTGAAGATCACAGGGGATAATGTCAAGGCAATTAGTTCAGTTGAGTTTCCATCTTTTTGTTTTAAGTATGGCATTATCCTATCTCATTCATCCAATTATTTCCCCAAAGGAACGGTCTTGCTAGATCTAGCAACAAGAACTTGATGACCATCATCAAGAAAATAGTGGGTGATAACAAACGAGGAAGGGATAGCAAAATCAACTATGCATTGTGGACAGACAGAATTACAAAGAAGAGTTACGCTGGGAAAAGCGCCTTTGAGCTTGTGTATGGCCTTCATGTTACCCTACCAGTACATTTGAAATTTCTCATATATCAGCGACTTCAAAATTTTACTTCAGATAAAGATGTTGTTCAACATAGAATTGATCTGATAGTTGAGTTAGACAAAATCAGGAGGAAGGCCTTTGATCAAAGTTGTGAGAATCAGGCAAAGGTGAAAAGGAATTTTAATAAGTCTTCTAGGCAAAGGTCACCACAAAAAGGTGAATTGGTGTTGCTTTGGGACAAAAGAAAGGAAAAGCCAGGGAAGCACAGAAAGTTTGACAGTTTATGGCTAGGGCCATACATCATTAGGGGTATTGCTAGTTATAACTCATTCCACCTTAGCACACTTGACGGAGAATCACTCGCTTTGAAATGTTTACCATTTTCAAATAGAGATTAAGTAATTTTTATAGGTTGCAGGGTGACCCTATTCGAAACCTAATCCATAACAGTGACAATTAGTGCAAGTTGTGTCACAAGACAATAGGGTGCTTGCATCATAAAGCATTGCCTATTTTGAGGGATATAGTCACAGGTCCAATGTTGCACGAAGCGAGCATGAAGTGGATACATTTTTTGGAAGCTAAGCGCCAGAAGTGTCATTTTCCAAAAATCCTCAGAAGTAAAGCATCCCAAAAGTGTCTATTGTATATATAGTGTTGCACATATCGCGATAATTTCAAAATTATTGCCATGTCTCTGTCAATTTCAATGTATTACCATTTTTTCTTAAAACCCTAATTTTTTAAAAGTAGTTATGGGATTGAGCTATAAGGATACTCTACTTATTTCCATCAAGCAAACAAGGGGAAATCTATTGTTTTCATTTCTCAAGATTCATCCAATGGGATACATACCCCTAGTAGTTAATGGTAATATTAAATTCTTAAAGTGCCATTTTTCTTTATCTTTCATTTTCATCATTTTACTTAAATTTTTAACATTACCATTAATTGACTCAGGATGTTTGAGACTAGTTCCAACCTCATTGGATTCCATATGGAGAAAATAGAATTTTAGATCCCACTTAAAATCCAACGAACTCAACAATTTTTAGGATTTCGAGATTGATGGGATTGCAATGTTTCTACAACATTTTGTGATGTATGAAGGTATGGAACTAACATTTAATCAATATCATCAAGCCCTCCATGTACCTCAATGATCATGATGTTGGTCGTTAAGCTCCTCCTGCATGACCCTAGTAAAATGTACACTCCACTCGAGCAAAATCATTGATTAGGATCTTAAGCTTTTTCTATCTTATTTTAATCCATAGTGGGTGATCTTGATGAGTAGGATCCCAATATAGGCAATGATCTTGATGTTATGTAGCTATTTGTTGTAACATGATTTTCTTTGGATTTTGAAAGCCATTTCGAGCCTCTCAGTCTCTATTGATCTATTTTGATTCTGAAATGGATTGTGCTCTGTGATATTTTGGTTATATGCACCCTTGCTATACACGTGAGAAATTTTGCATATTTGTGTATAATAATTTGGATTCATATGGATGCACATGAATTATATGTTCTTTCCAAAATTTTAATATTTTATGTATTTTCTGTTCAACCAATCTTTTGGTCTAGTTCTAAAACATTGTTGAGGATGATTTGACCATTTTCCATCAAGCAAACAAGGGGAAATTTGTTGTTTTCATTGCCATGATTCATCTCATGAGATACATTTATTTTTGTTTTAATATGATTTTGTATCATTCTATTAGATCTTATGACTTAAGACAAATATCATATTTCAATATTGAAATCGATGTATCACTTGACATCATATACATCTTATATATCAAATTTATTTTCATATTTATGTAGCAATGTGCTTGTTTAATGTTGATGTTGTTTATAAGTTAAAATTTTGAAAAAAAATGACTATTTTTGTATTTTTCAAGTTTCCCGATAATTTCCAATATTTTCCTTGATATTGCCAATAATTTAAATTTTGGACCCGCGATGATAAATTATCGATAACAATGAATGTAACATTGATATATATATATATCAAACCATGCATACTTGTACATAAACCAAGATAGAAATGGCATACATAGTATATTAATGATTAATTATTCAAGCATCAACCATCTAGAATCTAGATTCTTTTCCTCTTGTCTAGCCTTTTCCTCTACCTCGATTCTCTAGGGGCATTACATAAAATTTCCCAATTTTGATCAAACTATCTAATCCAAGCCTTAAAATATGGTAGAAAAAGCTTAACATGCTTGATCAATGATTTTGACTTGAGTGAAAGGTACATTTTTGCTAATGCCATAACAAAGGAGTTCAACAATCAACACCGCCAACACTGGGGTACATATAGGGCTTGGTTCTCTTGATTAAATGCCAAATGCCAATTACCAATGTTGCGAACATCTCCATCCGGATAAAATCAACAAGGGTCTGAAAAAACAAAAAATTGGGAAAATGTAGGTAAATATTGGCAAAATCAAGATACCATCAAAATATCAGTAAAAATCGGCAAACATTGGCTAGGCTAAAAAATCATGATTTCGAGATAAAATCGGGATGTTATCGAGATGTTCGCAACAATACCCTCATATGTGATATAATCTAATGAAATGTCATGATCCCATTGCTCATAAAATCCTGAAAACTGTTAAGTCTGCTAAATTTTGAATGGTAAAAAAATGCTTTAAGATTATAACATTGACATTAGGGAACATCTACGAAGAGCATTTAAGGAGCATCAAGGGTGCACCTTGGGAGTGTCAGAGAACCACGGTTCCTCACATAACAGTTCCAAAATTCCAAGAACCGTGCAAATCCAGCCCAAAGCACAGTTTCAGGGCCTGGTGCGTGGGAGGGGGGGTGAAGAGTTCCTACAACACAGCACAAGTCTTACAAAGTTCAACAAGGGGCACACTTGGCAAGCATGCCAAGATTGCTTTCCCAAGCAACGAGAATAGGTATAAGGATATTATAGACCTAGTGCATTCAAATGTTTATGGACCTGTCAGTAGCAACAATTTTTAAAAAGCATGTATTATATTCCCTTCATTGATGTCTCCTCTCACAAGACTTGAATCTACTTCCTAAAGACCAAAAAAGAGGTCTTTAACAAGTTCCAAGAGTTCAAAGCACTAGTTGAGAACTAGACAAGGAAGAAGATCAAACTCTTGAGATCGGACAATAGTGGTGGGTATACCTCCAAGGAGCTTGAGGGTTATTTTTTTCTCCTTTTTTCTTTTCTTTCGTCTTTTTTCTTTCTTTCTTTGTTATATTTGAACTTCAGAAATAAGGCCATAATTAACATCTAGAACCCAATAAAAAAATAAGCCAATAATGCAACACTTCAACATTAGGTTTGAGTCTAATTAATGAGTAGTAAAATATCTCAAATCACTTTGGCATGTTCAAACATGAAAAAGGTGTCTTTATAGAAATATGCCAAAGGAGAGTTAAATAATGAAGGAATCCTGTATAGAAATGGATGAAAATGGGTCATGTTCCCTCTATGAGTACATAAATGATGGAATACGAGTGTGATGAAAATTGTCTAGATAAAATGGAAATGTGATAACATAATGGGTGGTAGACATAAAATGGAACAAGATAATGAAAGGGGGCATGCATCTAAACAAACCACTAGGAAATACACCACCAAGCTCGAGGACACCACAACTAGGAAAATGTTGAAGAATCTAGGGCAAGTGTGACTAATGTGATTCTTCTAGACTTGATAACAATTTGTGAAGTGCTTTTGCAATTTATCTTAGCTTGATCTTCTTCTTATTATTAGTGTGTGTGTTTGCTTCATCAAAATGCTACCAAAACAAAGAGACAAGAACACAAGGAGTTGGCATTCTGCCAGGGCCAAAACCTCTCCCTCTTGGAGAGGAAAACCCGCACATAATTCTTCTTATAGAGATTCCAATTGACGAATACCAAAACCATGACCCTTGAACTATTATGCCTCTCCAAGACCAAGACGCCAATCCTCTTCTTTGTCACTGCTGAAATCATCGTTATTGTTGCACCACAGAGGCCATCACTATTGCACCAACGAGGTCTTCATTACTGTTGCAACACCATTGCTTTACTTCCATTGAGGACTTCACCACAATAAGATTATTGTTACTGTACCATAGCAACTCCTTCATTTGAATCATTGTTGCACCATAGCTTATCACAAGTATGTCGAGACAGTAAGGAGATAGGTCTAAGATTTACTATGAGAACACCAAGATTCCTTTCCTCATAGATATGTTGTGACTGCAAGGAGACAGATCCGAGTCTTTCCCTATGACATTTGAGGTTGCTTCAGTAGGCCTATCCAAAAACAGAGAGATGGATAGACTTCCATCACTTCTTTACTATGATGTACGAGGTTCCTTATGTGACTGTTCTTTTAAACTTCAGGAAGATCCGAGTTTCTTACTGCACTTGTCTGAGATTTCAGAGCTCCTATACCTTCATCCGAAATCAAAGATATCTGAGATCCTGTCCTGCACCCATGCGAAGGTCACCCTGTCACAGACCTCCAAAAATATCAGACAAGTCTGAGTTCTTCTCTGCACTTTCGCGGATACCCTAGCTGGGTATTTATAATGGTTTGTCCTCCATAATTCCCGACATGATAGTGTGAAGAGGTGTGTCCGTTGATGCAAGCCGACATGACTTATATTTAATTTGCAGGCAAACATGATTGTGTTTGTACATCGTTTATCTTGCAAACTTCTTTATTGAGGACTGGTGCTTGTCTTGGTGGGCTTCTTGACACTAGGTTGACCTATGTACATTACATAAATGCTCATAAATAGCTCTTTAACATGATCTTGACTCTTTGATTTTCCTAGAACTATGGAATGAGCAAGAAACTCATTCATATAATTTTATAAAAATAATATTTCTTTTTCTTGACAAGTACAAAGATCAAGATTACATTTGACAAATACCAAACCTAGTTATACTCTTTTCTTCAACAGAAAAGAATTGAACCCGCCATGAAATGAACAAGACAAAGTAATGATAAGAACATCATGAGCATAATAAGGAGATAAGAGATTTCTTCAGTGATAATCAACTCATGAAGTAGCACCTACAACGAGATGAATACACATAATATATCATTGAAACAACCTCCACCAATGATACAATATATGACTAATAAATCTAGTAAGTTGGGGTGAGAAAAGGAGCAGGAAAATGATACTACCAAGTAATCATGTAACAATATCAACTTCCCCTTTGGTTGGCCTGTTGAGAAATCTAGGGCAGCTAGATTAGGGGTGATTTCTTAAATTGATAACTGCTTGTGATGTTCTTTACTTCAATTTGTAGTATTTACAATTAACTTCTTCTCTTGATTATTATGATGTTCATCAAACAGCTACCAAAACATGAAGATCAATAGAACAAATGGACACAAGATGTAGGCTGCTAGCCAAGGCCAAGACCTCTCCTAGAGAGGAAAACCCACAAGAAACTTTCTCTTCTTGTAGAATCTTCAAATGGCGAATTCCAAGATCTTAGACCCAAGACTGAGACCCCTCCAAGACCAAGTCAACCTCTTTCTTAATGAGCCTTCCTTAAATAGCTTTTAGCAAAAAGTTTGACCATCCAGCAACCACTGCAACTTCTACCCCAGCTATTTCTGCAACTTCGACCCTAGCAACTTCTGTAACTTCGACCACCAACAACTTCTGCAATTTTGCACATGTGGGAGAAAGAGATTGATTTAGGACTCCTTTCTTCTTCGCTTGGCTTGTTTCTTCTTTCTTAGTCAAATGGATGATATGTCTTGGCCTTTGATCACAGATTTCGACCTTCTGTGGTATGCGGGGGTGTATAGTGTTGCACAGCGAGGTCTTGGAGTGTTGCCTCCAAGGAGACCCTTAGACGGAAACACTAGGCATACCTTTGGGCGTAGTTCACCCAGGATTGACAGGGACACAGATGAGCGATACTTGATGGTATCCGTGGGGACTCACGCGCCTGACCCTCTTCTACATCCCTCACGGGCACAGTCGATTTTACTGTCGAATTTTTGCACTCTGGGCATGAGCAGCGGGGGACGAGGAGCTCACCCGAGATATTTGGGTGACACTTAGCGCACTAGGGGGGAGACTTTTCGGCAGTGGCATTGGGTTGGTGCATCAATTGACAGCCACAGGTTGGGGGATGAGGTGATCATCTGCAGGGGTGGCATATCATTCATCACTGAGCCTACGTCTAGGGAGCTAATCACGAGGGAGACATGTCACTCTTTTCTCAGGGCATGTCGGGACCAAGCATGAGCAGAGGATATCAAGTACAACTGAGGTAGTTTCCCAGTATGTGTCCAGGCTCCAGACCTTATATTGGCACATTATCGAGAGGGCGGATGGCAGACCCAGGGGAGATGGTTGGCAGGGACAGGAGGGATCCACATACCCTGAGTCGATTACGAGTATCAAATACCCATCTTTTGGTTGCATTCAGGGGGTAGCTCTTTGGCACACGTGGCTTCCAGCGATCATCGGTACTACACAGTGGCAGGCATAGGGGATGCAGTGATTCAGTGGATTGATAGATCACTCATGATGAGCGGAGTCGTGGCAGAGAGTGATATAGTTCACTCTTGGGATGACACATGGGGGTTCACAGAGGGTTTCATCATATGGGGAGGCAAACATTCTCTATTGTTGCACAGGTTCGGAGTTAGATTTGGATGGGTAGGCCTTAGCGCCATGGAGATGCCCAGGCAGGATGTGTCTCGCCTCTTTCAGTATTCCACCATCGAGTTCCAAGAGAGGAGGATATTGTCTACGCACAATGGGGACTATGACATAGTCATAGTAGCACAGCGTCAACATGGTGGCACCAATCTGGGACTAGCAGGGAACTGGGGTATTACAACTCTTCACAGCTCAATAACCTTTAGGGATGCGTCGACTACTGCAGGGGGAGATCATACAGATCTTCCATTGGGCTTTAACGAGTCACTGATGGAACAGGGGACTTCTGGTACTTGCATCAGGCAGGATAGTGAATGGAGAGAGGGGAGCTTCACGTTGGACAAGATGGCCTAGGATCCTAGTATTCAAAGATTCTTTCATATCAGGACAATGCTGAGATCAAGGACGATTCAATGGCACATATGGGACACTAGCACATGTTGCAATGACAGTGTGGAGCAACAGTTAGAGAGGATGCTCGTTCAGGCATTGCTTGAGGACAACCGATTTTTAGTGCATTGGAGGAGCTTGCCGGTTGAGAATGCTACTCGGGAGGGTGAGCACATACTTGAGCGTGCAGCAGTGAAGTTGCTTGGGGACAAGCAACATTTGGGAGGGGAGGATTGTCATGTCCCTTCCTAAATTATTTTGGAGAAGTATTAATTTCTACATTTTGGAGCCAATTTTGGAGGTGATGGGGGCCCATTCAATTTTATTAGGAGGGAAGACTTAATAGAAGTTAATTTGATGTTATTAAGTATACGTGGGGGCCACCCATACTAGGGGAATACGCATCCCCTAGTTCGATTTACATGCAGGGGAAATCGATGGTTAGGTGAGGGACACACGATGGAGGGAAAATGGAGGGAAAAGTGCTCCACGAAATCTATATAAGGCAGCTCTCCTCATTTGGATCTCTTATCTTTTGACATATTGAACTCAATCTTAGTTGCTCAAGCTACTTAGTCGGGTTACTGTGTTGTTTAGCACACAAGTGTCTCCGAGCAGAGATCTCAACCCTTACTTCGGTGTACTTCAAGTGCCAACCCTAGAAGGGTGTTCTTCTTCATCTCAATTTGTAGCAGCAGCAGGGAGACGAGTTACAGCAGCTATAAGTCGAGTACCAACAGCAGGGGGGGTAAACAACAGCGCAGGGATTGCGTAGTCACAACGTAAGGCACTCCGGGAAGTTGGGGAGACAAGAGTATCCTTCATCATTTTTAGGAGTATAGAGGGCAGCTACAGACAAGAGGGCCATCCTACACGCAGCTCTAATTTCATCACACGCGGGACTGCGTCATCTCCTCCATGACTACGTAGTGATTGGAGTGAGACACTTTGGGGCAGCACCATCCAGGGGAGTTTGAAGGGCCATTTGAGGAGGATTGCTAGAGTTGGGAGAGCAGAGATTGACAAGATCATTCACAGCAACAAAATTCGAAATTGGAGGGCCAAGCTGTGAAGGGTCAATTTTTTGAGGTTGTTTCTGGGTTTTTTTGGGTTTTGGGCAAGGATCACACTCCTAATTTTATAGAATTTTCTGGGCAGATCTAAAAGGTCGAACAGGGGTCCCAACGCAGCCAACAACTAGAGGAGCTAAAGGGAATTTAGGCCAAAATTCCAAGGTCAACATATGGCCAATTCCTTCGTGGGTTATTTTGAGTATTTGGTGGAGAGGTCGGGGTTAATTTCCCATAATTTTTTTAGCACCAGAGGTGGGGTTTCCAGCAACATCTTTGCAGCAGATAACACAGTTTCCAATGTTCCACCAAGTTTTCGGGACGAGGAGGCGAGGGAGCGGGGATATGCAGGAGCGGCCTATGCAAAAGCTCCCCACCAATTTTTAGGAAATGTGGCAGGACGTCCAGGTCATAAAAACTTGTAAATATAAAATATAAATCGATGAATCATATAACTAAAACAAATTTAAAACGAAAAGCATGACCATTGATATCATTATCATATAAATTATTTGTAGCTGTACAGTGTAACTACTAGTCTACTAACTAACAATGCACAATGAAAATAAATTATAAAATTATAATTGCTTAAAGTTTTAAACTTTGAACCATATTGATGTTCCACTTCCAACTATGAACATTGAATACTGAATAATATAAAAGTCAAGTCTGATACATCAGCGACAGCATTCTGTTCAATGAAGGAGCAGACAAAAGGTTGCTTGGCAATGGCAGTAGTGTTCAGTTCAACGAAGGAGCAAACAAAAAATGAAATGTTAAATGCACATAACGTAGACCGGGAAAGGCTGCTTGGCGATGGCAACAATGTTCAGTTCAACGAAGGAGCAAACAGAAAATGAAATGTGAAATGCACATAACGTAAACCCTTCCCGTTCGGTCAACAAATATTAAAAATTACGATTTTTTTGTTTCATAAAAAATAAAAAATAAAAAACAAAAAAATAAATAATAAATAATAAAAAAAATTGTGAATTTTTTCTAGGGAAACGACCCCTCAAGACCCCTTTTACCTAGGAAACAACCCCTTTCAAGTTTCCTCGCATACCCTGTTTTTTGGGAGCTTGGAGAAACGCCCCCCTCTCGTCCCCAAGTCCCCGGAGCACAAGGGAGCTAGGAAACGCGACCCCGTGGAACACTGACTGTTTCACAAGGGCAGCGCAGGGCATCATTGCAGCAGTTATTTGTGCCATCTGGGCTTGACATATTACCACCTAGGCTTGATCATGCTTGCCATTGAGGCAAGCCCAGGTGCACCACTTCCACATTATTGTACTTTTCTCCCAGACTATAATAAAATGGCTCAACTGTTGGTTATTCCTGGACTTTTTATGGGTGTGCACTGAATGTTTCAATTTTATGGTGTTGTTTTTATTGTTTGCTTTGCATAGCACTATTTTTCCTAGTTTGGAACATTACAGTGGTATCAGAGCATGATCTTGGCCCAACTGTGGGAAAACTAGCCAGAAGATCATGGAAGCTTTATATATGAGTGACGAAGACAAACCCATGGCTCAAGGGAAACCCAATAGGAGGAAATTCGGAGGTAGAATTCATTGAGACGATGAGAGGTTGGCCCAGTTGAGCAGGGTGACAAAGCAAACCCATCCTCACCCTTACAATAGAGACATTAGAGATGTGCAGGCTGTGGGGGTGCAACCATCTACATCTTATGGGGAAAGTCGATCGGATCAAGGCACCAGATCTCCTGAAAAGGAGCAGACAGGACAGAGATGGTTAGAGGGTGAGACCAGGGGGCGCTTTTGCTGGAGGAGACCTGGCTTTAGATACCAAGGTTACCACCCATCAGTGACAATGAAGTCTCAAGGGGTTTCTTGTGCACGGTTATTCGAGAGAAAAAAATCATATTGATCAACGATCTATTGGAAGTAACAAGAAAGTGGCATTAACAATTAGAGTTTTGTCAATAATTTCCCATATGATTACATATTCATCTTCCTCATGATGGACATGAATCTTCAAAAATGTCTTTGTTAGCATTCGACCACAACTCTTTATAGAAAGCTTCCAATTGAACCATCCATCTCTTTTACATAATATATTCTCAGTGAAACCTAATATCCTCCTATACCCATAATCTCTCAACCACATACACCATCACCATTAAATTTACAAGCAAAGTCCATATTGATCATAAATAGGCAACGATAAATATGTGGTTTAGGGAGGACTGCTCAAGTTGAAATATTATTAGGACTGGAAAATACAAGGAAGGAAATTACACATCACATACCTACACAACTGCACAAAATAAATAATACAAATAATACCATGAGTATTACATTAGTTATGAAAAAGGAAATTGCACGTAAAGGATTAGCCCAAAAATCGCACACAAGGCATAAAACTTCTGCAAAGGATGGGAAGAATGCTAATGACCTGTACTTCTCAGAGATATACTATAAATATTTTAAAAAGTTCATAAACTAAATATGGTTGTAAGGTGAACAAAGTCTCAAAAATCAACCATACAACTACCTTTCATATAATCTAACAATTTAACATGCTATTAACATAATCTCCACATTTTTTTCCAAATATTCTTGGTTGGTTGCATATCAAGTCATACAAAATCAACAGGCTTTATCTGATTTAACTCACTAACATCCACATTAGCACATGCTTTAGATTGTAGAAATTAACATCAATAAATTCAAAACTCAAGACTCAAAATAAAACACTTCGAAAGATGCACTAAATTGTTAGATGTAATTTAAATTTTTATCATATATATATATATATATATGAAATGAACTTCATCTAGTGGATCATTGACATTCCATTAAGTTGACCCATAACCATGATTTGTCATATTTTAAGTGAATCATATGTGACCCTTAGTAACACTCATTCGTCAATATTTTCTCATCCTTCTAAGTAATAGACTCAAATATTGCAAAAAATATGTCAAATGATGAAAATTACGTTACTCCATCTAGAATTTGTTTTTCTCTATATTGGCAATTATCAAATTGAATATAATGAGTCATGAATAGAAAAAGATCAAGAAATGGAATGGTTAGAGGTGTGAAGAAAATCCACCATTCTAAGAGTTGGTTACTGTACCTTTTGAACATCATACCCACACTCACCTGCAAAGAAGAAACGACATTTGTTATCTACTCCTGCCATTTAAATTCATAAGAATGTTTGAAGACTTTATATATAAATTACAAGCAAAAAATTTCAAAGGTGACGCACTTTGCACTTGCATAATTGCCCATTGAACTTGTTGCCAATTACACTGCTAATATGTCTTAGTTATTCATTACACTTACATCAACAGTTTTATCTATAACAAAATATACAAGTGAAGAACACTCAACAAAACCAATGCATGACACTACAAAAAAGGGAACAGACAAAGGCAGTTTCCAACTTTGCAATGCACTTATGCAATTGATTGTTTAGACAACTAAGAATATAATGCAAAGGACTTTCCACAACTAGAAACTACAAGTCAATTGGATCTAGCCCAGGTGGTTATGAGGAGTGTTATCCTCCCCATCCAGGTTCAATTTCCTGCAACTAACGTGTTGAGCTCTTAATGAGTAAATTGTTGTAACAGCATTGACAAATCCTTGAGCTTCTACAAAATCCAGTTTACCCTAGGCAACAGCCTCAAATTGAAGGGAGGTGCCCAGCAAGTTTCCCCAAGATGTGTATTTCACGTGATAAAAAAATAAAATAAAAAATAAAAATAAAGAAGAGGGGAAAAAACTACAAGTCAAATGTTCCACAGTTTGAATGAATGTAAGCAAATTATTTATGACAAAGAAAATTAAAAAATGAAATAAGTATAAAAAAAGCCACACAAGAAACACTCAGCAATTAAGCAAACTTTTCCTATTTAATGTCATTTGTAACATAGTTCAAAACCATAAGTTGCTTCTTGTATGTCAAAGGAGAGCTGTGAAGTGGCTCTTGGTCATTGAAAACCTTAACTAGTTTCCTTGAAGGAGGAATTTTTCAGTGCAAATTATCCCTCAAAAGTCTATGAGATCACTTTCAATAGTAATATTAAACAAGAACCAATAAAGAAGACTTATTATGAAGATACATCATTTTCTTTTGGTTTGGGTAACATTTGCTTCAGTTAGTTTGGTGCAGCCCCAACCATTTGAAAAAGACAGCCATCAACATTCATCTACTCTTTTAAGGATGCCTCCTCTAAAGGAATATCATGAATACTACTTTCAAAAGCCTTGGTGTTTCTTTTGGTTTCAAATCCTTTTGTGTGCAAAGTTAATATAAAGTTGTAAATTCTTTCCCCAAAGGCAATTTCTAATTCCCTTCAAAAAAACTATATTTATTTTCAGTCTTAGCTATTAATTTACAATTAAATCGTTCTCAACCCAACCATGAACAATTTTTCAGAGAAACCCTTGGGAATTTTAGGAATCTAATCTCTTAATCTTCTACTGCAATATTTTAATCATCAGAGGACTTGGTGCTGCAAATAGCAGAGGCAAAGTGTTGGACTATGAAGGAGAGTAAGTTTGTCCATGAAACAAGGGTTCCAAATTTTAATCCAACCAATACTATCTTGTGTGCCAGCATGCCTTGTTTAAATTGTCAAAGCTACTCCTTCACATCTAAGTACTTTTGAAAGTAATGGCAGCTCTATCAAGAAATTTCTTTCCATCTCAAACAAGTCAAAAGAATAGGAACTTTGCCACTCACCTAATATATATTGAGTTAGACATAGCTAAAGTATTGCCAAAGGAAATTTTGGAGGTTTCCTGAGCATCTTGAAAATCACATGGTGAACTCTGAGAATATGACCTTCAAGGGTAAATCATATTATGAATATGACTTGATTATCACGGGCTTGTCAAAAGGAACTTCGAAAGGTTAAGAAATAGTTTCAAGACGACTTGAATCTATAAACTAATGAGAAAGGTTTAATGTAGCAATCATGATATCTTGCATGTAGCTCATACTCAACAACCACCAATATGAATATTACATTGAGTTAATGAACAAATACATAGATATGGATATACACACATAGACAAGGATGTTACATTGTTAGTCAGTCCTAAGGGTAGAGGGTCAATGGCATAAGATAACACCCATTGTTCACCATGGGAACAATATGGGGCTTGTTGCCCCTCTTTCAGCAAGGGTACTCCAAAACTTCTTGGTCATGCCTTATAAGCCCAGAGGATGTGCCCTATAGCCCTGTAAAGCTATGTGGATGTGTGTTGTTTGTAAAAGTGACTCTTAGATCCCTGTTGGTGTGGACGGCCATGGCTATTTCTAGTATTGTTTTTTCATGATATGTCTACCTCTATGGCATTGTTGACTTCCCCTTAGAGGGTAGTAACACCCTACCTTGATGGATATTCTTATATCCTGGGATGGTTTGCGAGTATCCTAGAATAAGCATTGCTAGGAACCATGGATTATAGGAACATTGTGTCTAATGAAATTCCTAGAATCAAAGCTCTCTTCCTAAATTCTTGAGTGTAACCCTGTACACTTTGCCCTTTCAACTGGCAAAGAGTTTGCCAGCTCATCATGGCTTGCTGCATGTAAGCTAGTGGATAGAACTATTTTTTGATTGCAGAAACAAATTCACTCCAGACAGAAAGAATCTTACCATGTTTCTTCATGTCAGCTTGGGTCCTGCCTTCCCACCATACCAAGGCCGTAGGCTGGCCAGCTGAATCTTACTCTTGTCTGAGTCGATACTCTGCACTCTGCAATAAACATCAATTTGTCTGATCCAATTATCCAGCTTCTCTACATTCAGCTCTCCATCATATATTGGTAAATCAAATTTAACATCTAATTTAATCAAATATGTCTTCTTTTTATGTTCAGGGCTATTAGGAGGTGTGAGAAAGCTTTCTTCTTTCCCTTTGCCTTTTGAGTGGTCATGGAGGAGAGATTCTTCTTCTCCTTTATCTTGTTTGGAGCCTGATGAATCTTCATCTTTATGTTTCCTAAAGTCCTTATACATTTCCTCTACCATGGACCTCATGGCCAGGAAACTATCTATAAATTGGGGATCTGGTCCCAAGGGACTTTCTTCTGACATTTTCTTCTGAGGATAGACTCTTCCAATCTCCGGGTTAGTTTCGACCAACTCTTCTTCCCCTAATTTAAGCTTTGATCTAGTTAGCATTCAACAACAAAATCCAGCACAAGCTTGTCTAACCTCAAACAACCTAAGAGCTCTGATACCACTTGGGTTTGTAATACCTTCATTAATTAACTGATAACATTCATGAGCGATTTTCAAATCAAGTGGTGATTTTCAGATACCACTTGATCTGAAAATCACTCATGAATGATCTCAGTTAATTAATGAAGGCACTACAGACCCATGTGTTGGGGTGTGCCTATGTTATTTTAAGCAATGAATCGATAAGATTGTGAAATACACAGGCACTTGAAACAATGAGAGGAATACAGTAAGCAAATACAAAAGCACAACAAATTTAATAAGGAGTTCACCCAATCCTCCTGGGCCACATCTCCTAGTCCAGCCTTCAGTGGTGGCCTTTCTATTATGTCTTAAAGCAAAGATTTTACAATAAGGAGCTCAATTTGAGTCTCACTTAACAGAGAATGATCAGTAGGATTGTACTTGGATCCCCCAAGTCTCTGGAGTGCACAAACTCCCCTTACTGAATCTCGACCTCAACTGGTCTCAGTGGTATGAGTCCAATTTGGTACTCAATACCTGACAGGACTACACGGAGAGGTTGCTTGAACCTTTCAAGCCTTCTCTGGAGTTCACAGACTCTCGAACTCTCTCTGTTCTGTCTGCTCGATGCTGCCTTCGCTCTGCGGGTCAGCTCGGCTTCTCTGCTCTCTGCAATTCACTTCCTTCTCTACTTTTGTCCCCCCTTTGTTCTCTGTTTGTTCGTGGCTTAAAGTCGATCTACTCCCTGACTGTTTGTTTCCACTTCCCGGCTCTCGGGATCGCCTGCCTCTGTCCATTGGAATTCCCCTGCTTTGTGTCATCATCGCTGTGTAACACTTCCCAGAGAGGTGGCCACCTGTTTCCCCACGAACCAAGTGTCAATTCTCTTTGAACGGTCGTTATTTCCGTTGCTCCAAGATCGCCCCCAAAACTGGTTCCTTTGCCAGCTCAGCAGTCATGTCGAACCTCAAATCTCATGCACCTCAGTCTATTCCCCCGTCAAATCCGGTCTTCCATCAGGTTGATTCTCCGTCGTTGATCTGGAGCCTCCAGATCCTACGATCTCCGTCTATATCGCGCGAGTAAGTTGCTCGACCGTTACTCACGCGATGTAAGTGGTTTTCTCTCTCATCCGCTGGACGCGTGTCACCCGGTGTGTGGCATCGCGCTGAACTCGGCCAAACCCACTTACCGCTCGAAGTGCACGCCATATCCTGCCGGTTTTGGGCGTGGGACCCGCCTTCTGACGGTTTCCGCACGGTTTCTTGTTTTCCTCGTTACCGAGCGCTCAAGGCTTTCCTTTACTGAGGGTTTTGCCCTGCAATACGCGATTATCGCGTATCAAAAACTGCCTCTGTTTTTGGATTCGGGCTTCCGATTGCCAATTTGCGTCCATGCGCAGTCTCCGTTGGCCAACGGTCAACGCGCTTTGACCGAGGGTCCTCGTTGTTCCATGCTGGCCACAAATTGCCATTGTCTAGGGGTCATTTCTGATAAGCTCGTTATTCATAAGATTTTGAAGCCTGACATGATTTGAAACAGTCATGGAAATGTTTAAGGATCCGATTCGGATTACGGCCTTCCCACTGAAAAAGCTTTTGGAACACCAAAAGTTGGTTTTCAAGCATCGACTAAGTGAGGATATCATTGTCTCACTTGTCCAATCTCTATCCATTTTGCATTGCTTGGCTTTGAACCCTTGAGTCCAACCCTGAGGTACTCAACATCTCCCCTGCGCGTCATCCTCACCTTCCTGTCCAGAACTTTGTCTTCTTGCAATTCGTTGAGATATTCAGGTAACAGATCATCAATAGAAGGCAATTGACTCTGCTCTTCGGGATCTTCAATTAATGAAGGTTCAAATAGTCTCACGCTGCCTGCATTAACCACTGAGTAGATGTGCATGTACGCTGGTAAAACAAGGCGAAAAGCATTCTCACCAATTTTCTCAAGTATCTTGAAAGGTCCATACCTTATCGGCTTTAGCTTTTTACCTTCACCTTGCATTTGTCCTTGCTGATATATAGCCAGACTTAATCACCAACTTGGAAATTATGCTCCATCCGATGCTTGTCATGCCTTGCCTTGTATTTGGCTTGGCTCTTTTCCAGTTGTTCCTGTACTGCCTGGTGAATCTCTTGGATTTGTTCAATGAACTTGGTTGCCTTGTCCACATCACTGTGTCCATCAACTGCTATGTCTTTACCAAAGACAAAATCCAAGGGAGACCTTGGTGTGAAACCAAAACAGGTCTCAAAAGGAGATCTCTGTGTAGAAGAATGTTTTGCTCGGTTGTAAGCATGCTGCACATAACACAAATGTTCATCCCAAAGTTTGGGATGCTTGCTGCAATAGCCTCTAAGCAACTAGATCACTGTCCTATTGACCACTTCTGTCTGGCCATCTGTTTGTGGATGAAAGGCTGTGCTTTTCTTCAGTTTGGTGTCCATCAGTTCCCACAAACTCGACCAAAACTTCCCAACAAATCGGGTGTCTCGATCAAATACAATGGAAGTGGATAATCCAAAATGAACCCATACATGCTGAAAGAACAACTTTGCGATTTGTTCAGCTGTAATCTGTTTGTTACAAGGTATCAAAATACACATTTTGCTGAACCTATCCACAACATATAAATAGTCATGACCTTTCCTAGATTTCGGCAGTCCTCCAACAAAGTCCATGGAAATACTTTCCCAAGGATGAGAAGGAACTGGCAGTGGAGTGTACAAGCCTAGTTTTCTATTGTTGGGCTTGCTTTTAGCACACATGGTACATCCTATTACATGTCTAGAAACTGTCTCATTCATTTTTGGCCAATAACAAAATCTCTGCAGCTCTGCAACCGTTTTACTTACCCCAAAGTGACCTGATATTAGAGAAGTGTGTGCTTCTCGAATTATCTTTACTCTTTCAGTTTGTGGAATGCATAGCTTCCCACAATGATACAAGAGTCGGTCCTTGACATGATAATCCAATTCCTCTACTCGTTTGCCTTGACTTAAAGTTGCATATACATCTTTGAAATCTATATCTTGAGCATATTGTTCAATGTAGCTCTCATGCAGTACTGAATTATGCTTAAGTATAGTGGATGCATTTATAATAGGTCTAGATAACATATCTGCAACTTTATTGTGTATGCCCTTTTTATATCTGATGACTAAATGAAACTGTTGTAGAAAACCCATCCACCTATAGTGTCTTAATTGTTACAATTTAGTTTGGGAGTGTAGATATTGAAGTGGTTGATGATTAGTGTGGATAATTGTCTCTTTGCCCATTAAATAATGTTTCCACTTTTTCACACTCTGTACTAATGCATACAATTCTTTATCATATGTTGGATAGCTAACTACTGCAGAATTAAATGTCTCAGAATGATAACATATGGGTTTACCGTGTTGTATCAACACTGCCCCCATGGCATAGTCACTGGCATCTGTTTGGATCTCAAATGGTCTTTGAAGATCGGGCAGTGCTAGTACTAGCGCTGTACTAATCTTTTCTTTCAAGGTGTCGAAGGCTTTCTGTTGTTTGCCTCCCCACTAAAACACCTTGTTCAATCGTATTAAAGCATGTAAGGGAGTTGCAATTGAAGAAAAGTTAGAAATGAACTTTCTCCAATATTGTGTTGCTCTTAAGAAGCTTTTGACTTCTGTAGTAGATTTGGGTTTAGGCCAATTTATAATGACTGCCACCTTAGAGGGATCTATCTTCAATTCACCACCCCCTACTATATGTCCCAAATAATTCAAAGATGTTTTGCCAAATTCACATTTTGAGAGTTTAACATAAAGTTTTTCTCTTTTCAAAACATCTAGTGTCTGCTTAACATGCTTTAAATGTTCTTCCCACGTTTTGCTAAATATAAGAATGTCATCCAGATATACAATAACAAAATCATCAATAAAAGGTTTGAGTACATCATCCATTATTCTCATGAAAGTAGCAGGAGCATTAGTTAAGCCAAAAGGCATAACCAGCCACTCATACAATCCCTGCTTTGCTTTGAAAGCAATCCTCCATGCATCTTGTTTTGCAACTCTGACCTGGTGATACCCACTATGCAAGTCTAACTTGGAAAAATAAACAGCTTCTTTTAGTTGATCTAATAAATCATCTATGCGAGGAAGGGGATAACGATTTTTTATCGTTATCTTATTCAGTGCTCGGTAATCGATGCACATTCTCCACGAGCCATCTTTCTTTCTCACCAAAACAATTGGAGACCCACATGGTGATATGCTAGGTCTGATGAACCCCTTTTCAAGCAACTCATGCACCTGCATCTTGATTTCTGAATTCTCTAAAGCGGACAACCTGTACATTCCGATGTTAGGCAATGGAGCATCTTGCTGCAAATTAAAATCATGCACTATTTCCTTTTTGGGTCGCAAACCTTTAGGTTCTTGAAACAAGATATCATACTCTAAAACAACTTTTTCTAAATCAGCTTACTGTTTAGCATCACAGCTCTCAAATACATTGGTTTTATCAAGTTTCTTTTCCTTTACAACCATCAGTAAAAATTGTTTGCATGAATTTACAATTCATTTCATCTACCCTGAGTTTATGAGAGTATAATTATTCTTGAGCTTATGAGCTCTTACAAAGTATTCGATTCCATCTTTAACGAGTAGATACTTGTTCTCAGCTCTATAGAAAATAGCTTTTCTATCGTACAAGTAAAGACTTCCTAAAACAATTCCACATATATCTAGAGGAATTATATCTAACTCAACCTCATTTACAAATGCTGACCCAAAAGAAAACTTAAGTTTACATTGTCTAGTCACTCGTAGTTGTGCTTTATCACTTAACCAACCTAATGGGTATGGTTTCTTGTGAGGTGTAGTCAGTAATCCCAACTTCTTTACAATTGCTTCAGGAATTAAATTTACTTGTGAGCCACTATCAAACAAAGTATCAATCTTTTGATGTTTGGAAATAACCTGAATATGGAAAAGCTCATGTCTTTCTCTCTCATTTTCTTCATCATTAACAGATTGTGCAGAATTACTAGTAGATGCTTCAGAATTTTTACCTTTCATACCTGTGGCTGTAATGGTTGTTTCATCTCCTGAATCTGACCCCAAATCTTTCTGAATAGTTGCAACAGTCTTCTTCTTCTTGCCCTCGAACTTCTTAGGTCTCAACTCCGGATGCAGAATCCAACAATGCGCATCATCATGCCCATCCTTTTTACAGTGAGTGCATGAAGATTTTGTCTTTTGTGCAGTATTGACCTACCTTTCTTTCCATTTCTGTTTTCTTTTTTCCTTATTCTTGCTTTCAATGGGCTTGGATGATCCTCCAACCTCTAGGTTCCCATTCTTTCCTCTAACTTCTAGATGCGTAGCTTGAACAGATACCTCATCTATACTAGTGGGATTAAACAAAAGGATAATGTGCCTCATGTAGCTGTGTAGACCCCCTATGTACTTCAACGGAGTCTCAGATGAGTCTAATGAAATTCCTAGAATCAAAGCTCTCTTCCTAAATTCTTGAGTGTAACCTTGTACACCTTTCCCTTTCAACTGGCGAAGATTTTGCCAGCTCATCATGGCTTGTTGCATGTAAGCTAGTAAATAGAATTGTTTTTTGATTGCAGAAACAAATTCACTCCAGACAGAAAGAATCTTACCATGTTTCTTCATGTCAGCTTGGGTCATGCCTTCCCACCATACCAAGGCAGTGCCTCCGAGGCATAGGCTGGCCAGCTGAATCTTACTCTTGTCTGAGTCGATACTCTGCACTCTGCAATAAACATCAATTTGTCTAATCCAATTATCCAGCGTCTCTCCATTCAGCTCTCCATCATATATTGGTAAATCAAATTTAACATCTAATTTAATCAAAGATGTCTTCTTTTTATGTTCAGGGCTATTAGGAGGTGTGAGAAAGCTTTCTTCTTTCCCTTTGCCTTTTGAGTGGTCATGGAGGAGAGATTCTTCTTCTCCTTTATCTTGTTTGGAGCCTAATGAATATTCATCTTTATGTTCCCTAAAGTCCTTATACATTTCCTCTACCATGGACCTCATGGCCAGGAAACTATCTATAAATTGGGGATCTGGTCCCAAGGGACATTCTTCTGACATTTTCTTCTGAGGATAGACTCTTCCAATCTCTGAGTTAGTTTCGACCAACTCTCCTTGTCCTAATTTAGTTAGCATTCAATAACAAAATCCAGCACAAGGTTGTCTAACCTTAAACAACCTGGGAGCTCCGATACCACTTGATTTGAAAATCACTCATGAATGATCTCAGTTAATTAATGAAGGTATTACAGACCCATGTGCTAGGGTGTGCCTATGTTATTTTAAGTAACGGATCATACTTGAAACAGTAAGAGGAACACAGTAAGCAAATACAAGAACACAACAAATTTAATAAGGAGTTCACCCAATCCTCCTGGGCTACATCTCCTAGTCCAGCCTTCAATGGTGGCCTTTCTATTGTGTCTTAAAGCAGAGATTTTACAGTAAAGAGCTCAATTTGAGTCTCACTTAACAGAGAATGATCAATAGGATTGTACTTGAATCCGCCAAGTCTCTCGAGTGCACAGACTCCCCTTACTGAATCTCGACCTCAACTGGTCTCAGTGGTATGAATCCAATTTGGTACTCAATACCTAACAGGACTACACAAAGGAGTTGCTTGAACCTTTGAAGCCTTCTCTGGAGTTCACAAACTCCGGACTCTCTCTGTTCTGTCTACTCGATGCTGCCTTCGCTCTGCAGGTCAACTCGGCTTCTCTACTCTCTGCAATTCACTTCCTTCTCTACTTCTGCCCCCCCTCTGTTCTCTGTTTGTTCGTGGCTTAAAGCCGATCTGCTCCTTGATTGTTTGTTCTGCTTCCTGGCTCTCTGGATCGCCTGCCTCTATCCATTGGAATTCCCTTGCTCTGCGTCATCATCGCTGTGTAACGCTTCCCAGAGAGATGGCCACCTGTTTCCCCACGAACTGAGTGTTAGTTCTCTTTGAACGGTCGTTATTTTCGTTGCTCCAAGATCGCCCGCGAAACTGGTTCCTCTGCCAGCTCAACGGTCATGTCGGACCTCAAATCTCATGCACCTCAGTCTATTCCCCCGTCAAATCCGGTCTTCCATCAGGTTGATTCTCCACCGTTGATCTGGAGCCTCCAGATCCTACGGTCTCCGTCTATATCGCGCGGGTAAGTTGCTCAACCGTTACTCACGCGATGTAAGCGGTTTTCTCTCTCATCCGCTGGACGCGTGCCACCCGGTGTGTGGCATCGCGCTGAACTTGGCCAAACCCGTTTACCGCTAGAAGTGCACGCGATATCTTACCGGTTTTGGGCGCGGGACCTGCCTTCTGACGGTTTCCTGTTTTCTTCGTGACCGAACGCTCAGGGCTTTCCTTTATTGAGGGTTTTGCCTTGCGATACGCGATGCGCTAATCGCGTATTAGAAACTGCCTCTCTTTTTGGATCCAAGCTTCCGATTGCCAATTTGTGTCCATGTGCAGTCTCCATGGGCCAACGGTCAGCAGGCTTTGACCGAGGGTCCTCGTTGTTCTGTGTTGGCCACAAATTGCCATTGTCCAGCGGTCATTTCTGATAAGCCCGTTATTCATAAGATTTTGAAGCCTAACATAATTTGAAACAGTCATGGAAATGTTATCCCTTCTAATCCCGGTGCACCCCCTACCCCACATGTGCCATGTGTCCTCTCCTTTGGCCTTGGCTTTGTATCTTGATAATCTCACAGTTTCCAATGCATTTGCCTCTCCCAAGGCATCATGCTACAGGTTTTGAGGCACAGAAGGTGTCCATTTGATTCTCTATGCCTAGATGAACCATTTGTCTTTCGAAGCAATCAGGAACACCCTCGCGAAACTCTAGTTATAGCAGTGGACCCAATTTTGGGGCAAAGGGGCTTTCCATGTGGCATTGCAAGCAACATAATTTGGAGCTCAGCGATGAAGTGGACAAGGAAGATGTGCCAAGCAGGTGATTTCTACAAGTCATTCAGCTCAACGCTCTAGCCAAGGTGGCATCTTCAAGCACTTGTACCACACGTAGCATGACATCATCTGCAGGGCTATTTTGATGGAGTAAAGGAAGAATATGAGGCTAATATTGAAACGTTGGAGCTTAGTGTGCAAATTTGGAGCCCCCAAGGGCTAATTATCAAGCATCAAGTGTGATTTACTCCAAGAAAGGGTCAATATCCTCCCAATCAAGTCAGTCATTAGCCTTTGAAGCAATTTTAGCAAGCCAATTGTTGGAAACCAAGATAATATTGAGGAGGGGGGGTGAATCAGTGTTATGAACAATTTAAACAATTATTACCAATATACAATATCCTAGTTCATTTACCAATCAACCATGTAAGCAACTCAGAAATCACATAACAACACCTTAGACATCATAATGAGACATTGATTTTTATGTGGAAACCCATAAAGCGAGAAAACCACCAATCTTCTTTTATTTGTTATGCATTATGCAAGCTCCGACCAACAAGTGATCATGGAGGAATTAGATTCCTTCAACCATTATATATTATAATAATTATTATAATGCCATAAAGCCCCATAAGTTGAATTTGTCAAATCAGAGCTTGCCCAAGAAGTTCCATTTGACAACGTTACAAAGGAAATCTTCTAGCCACCTGATGATCTAAGAAAATTGAGAGTTAAGATCAAGTAAAAAAATTATAAGACTACTTGCATTATTAGTTTTTACTTGGGTGTAATCTAACCAAAAAGTATAATTGGGCTTGAAATATGTAACCCTTTTTCTAGTAATGAAAAATTGGGTTTCTTCTAACTTCTAACTACTTGTAAAATAATAACTATTTGTTTAGCATTTTACTCGAATAATCAAAATTTCATCTAGAATGTATTTATGATATTTCTTATTACTTAGTGTTGAATTTAGCGAGAAAAGTGATTCCTTGATTTGTAATTGTGCCTTAATTCAAGGAGTCAAAGTCGAGTTCCTTTTTGTCCATGGTCAAGTTCCTATAATTTAGGAGTTTCCTTAAAAATTAGGAGTGCATGAGGCAATTAACTTACGTGTTGAAATTGAGAGTCAAGTTCTTGATTTTCTAGTGTGAATTAATTTGGGAACTGAAAGCTTAAGTGGAGTTAGCCTCCTAATTTTTAAGAGGATCCGTTTAACTAGTTTTGTTGACCTTTTGTTAACTAGAAAAACTCTAGTTCAATTCCCGAATTAGAAATTCACTAATTTTAACCATTCAAATTGCCTTTAAAAGAAGGAACCAAGGCACAAGTTTAATTGCTATTTTGGTGAGCACGAGTTGGTGAGACCACGCAATAAAAAGCACAAGTTTATGCGTGGAGCTTGTGGGAGGAAGAGTGTGCAAGAGAAGCTTGTGCACAAGATTGATAGAGGAGCAGATATCAATATTCTTGCAGGGGTTTTCAAGCCTAGTTTAAGGCTGAGAGAAGGTTGCATTCTCTTTTGAAAGTGTATTGTAAGAAGTGTTTTCAAAACCGTTTTTAAAAACCGGTTACCGGTCTAACCGGCCGGTTAGCAAGGCTGTCGGTCCAAACCGGCCAAAAAACCCAGTTGGAAAGGCCATTTCGCCATTTTTTGCCCTAACCGGTGAAAACCGGCCGGTTTTAGGCACGCCCACCGTAAAGTTAAAAAGGCATATTTTTCACTGTGTTTCAGGGGTTTTAGGGGGAAACTAAGGGTGTTTCAACCCTAACAATGTTGGCAATTAATGGTAATGTTAAATTCTTAAAGTAAAAGTGACATTTCCTTTAATTTTCATTTTCATCCTTTTACTTAAATTTTTAACATTACCATGAAATGACTCAGGATGTTTGAGAGTGGTTTCAACCTCATTGGATTTCATATGGAGAAACTAGAATTTTAGATTTCACTCAAAATTCAGCAGACTTAATGGTTTTCAGGATTTCATGGTTTGGGGGTAAACAATAAATGCAATCGGAGCTCCAAATGATGAGCAAAACTCCTGCTCTAGATCCCATTGTGTTGGACGATATTGATCCAACATCAAAATGCGTGGAGGAAACTGAAGAACCTGTGTTTGAGGCTGATTTTGATATTGACATGGCTTTAGCGGGGGATGATGCAGATTATGTGGTGGCATCAGAACTAGGATCAGTGGCAGCATCAAGGAAAGGCAAAGAACCAATGGAAGGCACTAGTCATGCATGTCGACAAACTCGTGCTTCCATTAGGTCCACTTCTATTGTCATTGGTGGCATTGATACTGAGGTTGCAGATTAGGCTGAGGCATCCTCAGACTCTGAACCAGATGATGTCTATGTAGCTCCTGATGATGATCCTGTGTCTAGTAGTGGTGATGAACTTGATGATTGATCATGTGTACACTGTAGACTTGTAGTAGGCCAATGGCCTCATAGCTTGCAGCATTGTTTTTGGACTTTATAGGCCATTTAGAGCCTCATTTCTTATGTATTTTGTTATTTTGTCGATGATATGTATTGTACTCGGTGCCATTTTGATATATTCACCTTTACATGGTATACAAATGAGCAAACTTTGCATATTTTGTCTCTATTGGCTTGGAATCATGGTTTTACATCTTAAAAATAGTTTTGCTTCATTAAAAATTAATTATTTAATGTATTTTTTTAAAACCGGTTCGTTTAGACCAAACCAGTCCCGGTTAGACCAGTTCCGGTCAGTGAACCGGTTCATTAGGTGGACCGGTCCGGTCACCAGTTCCGGTTTTAAAAACATTGATTGTAAGTGATCAATTGCTTAGTTTTGCTATCAATAAAATTCTCATCAAGCAAAGGGTTTTCCCAGTTGGGTTCCCTAATCCAAAAAATTGTGTCTTGAATTGCGTGACTGTGTTTTATTTTTGTTCCTATTCCACTGCATCTAGTAAAGAAATTTTGTGTTTATGTGAGAAGAAATTTTATTTCACATTGCTCGTATTAGCAGATCATAATTTCATAGAAATTCTACACTTAGAAGTCCTTCAACAGGTCCTTGTCACTTTTTTTTACTTCTCTTTCAAGATTGAGCATAATCAAACCCCTACACATTGTAACATTGTTTGAGCTCTCTCAAGTTGTAGAACTTAGAAGATATTTTTGTTAACTCTGATCCATTCAATTATGTAGGTCAAATATTGCTTTTTGATGTATGAAATCTAGATTATAGTAGAAGTTTAACGGTATTTACTATAATCTAATATACAAAAGGTGCTGTGGTATGAGGACTGCAAACAAAAAATTTATGATGTTGACTTTTTTAATTTTCCAATAGTTTTTAAACTTGAAGATGAGCTTTGTCATGAGACGCTAAAATTGTCAATTTAGATTTTTCATTTCATCTAATGTTTGGACTTTCTAGAAAGAAAGTGAAACAACTTTCAATTTAACTATTAATATCCTCATGGCATACTTTTATCCTTTTTCACTCCATGGCTAACTTCAAACACATGATAGTCATGCACATGCCTACCATCAACTATGAAAAACCACCTTGTTAAACGTTATTTTTCTAGCAATACAACTTTCTGTGGATATATATAGTGCCTTGTCGCAAGCATGTCCATCTTATGTCTAAACTCAAAATGACAAGTCCCTCAAATTGAAAGGTAACATTTTGGAGCAATGATGTCATTGGGAAGAGGGGACATTTCCTTCTTTACCACATGTAATACAATGTTACACATCATATTTGTGTTTAGCCACATCCTAAAACAAGATTAAGGTAATTGTATGTCACCTGCTAGAGCATGCAATAGTTGACTTAAAATGGGTAAATGGTTTTCATACTGGAGCCTAGAGTTTTTGGGATATTAGTGAATGCTATAGAGACCATTCAAGTGGCATATTTGGGTTACTTCGCAAAAAACATGTCTTTAGAAAAATTGATACTATGTGATATTCCCACTTAGCAGCATTGCTAAGGGAAATATCAATTTTTGGTCAGTTTGAATTAATTTGCATTAGCACTTAGGAAGCGTGAGTTAAGAGGCCCCACATATATTATTGATCAAATGTGAGCCCAAACATTAAAAGATGGAGGAGAAAATGGAGCCACTAGTGATACGTGGGGGCCACTGATAGAGAATTGCAGCCCACATGGGCAACACGCTCTCATTGGAGCGAAGTTGGTGGGAGAAAGTCGAGTTGGGCCCACATGGGCATCTTGGAGGCTCTTTGATAAAAAGAGCAAGAGGCACTCATTTTGGTCATTCATTCATCTTTGTGAAAATTGTCTTTTGACATAACACACTTGAGCAGAAGTTTCCGAGCGGAAATCTCAACCCTTGCTTAGGTGGACTTCTAGTGCTAGCCCAAGGAGGGAGTTCCATCTATTCCGATTCGTACCAGCAACAGAGAATGCGAGTTTGTAGAGAGGCTCGGCAGCAGAAGCGCGGGGATTGTGCAGTTATTGGAGGAGGCACGCTGGGTTGTTGAGCCATGAAGTGATTTTTGAGGCTAAGACTTGAGGTGGAGTCCGGGGAAATATTTTGTTAGATTTTCCAGCACTTTGGAGGAGCAGCAAACACAGCAATTGCTGCAGGTTACGTTTTATGCTTGTGGAGGAGGGCCAAACATTTGGGGTCAATTTTGGAGCATCACTATAACAAGCCCTCTCTGGGTTTTTCTGGGTTTTTAACAAGGACCTCAAAAATAATTTGGCAGAATTTTCTGGGCAGATTTGAAGGGTCAAACAAGGGTCCCAATTCAGCCAGCAGCTAAAAGAGCTAGGGCAAATTTGGGCCGAAATTTCGAGGTCAACATTTGGCCAATTCCTTCGTGGGTTTTTGTGGGTTAATGGTGAAGAGCCAGGGTTATATTCCCGGAATTCTCTACGCACCGGAGGAGGCCCTAGCAGCTATTATTTGCAACCAGAAGTGCAGTTTGCAGTTTTCACTGGGACAACGCAGATATTGTTGGGGGCAGCCATATTGCATGTTAAAGCAGCTGATTTCATCACCTGGATATTGTTAGCTTGCCTTGAGCAAGCCCAGTTGCATGCTTTCTGATTTTACCTTTGTCTCCAGCAATTATATTAATAATATGGCTCAGCACAGTGTAGTTTATGGTGATTTCTGGTTGTTTGATGCGCTGTAAATTTATGTATGTGTTTTTACTATATTTGCTTTGTTTATCATTGTAAATTTTCATTAGGAATATTACATACTACAAATTATCATTTTCCACAAGTCCGAAAAACTTAAAAGTATAAAGGAAGGTTCAAGGAGAAATATTATTACTTGTAGATAGTTAAATTGATGTATTAGAAATGCATGGATGTTATTGTATTTCGTTATTCTTCCTGCCTTGGCAAGCCATGGATTTAATTTTAGGGCACAATGTTTTCCTGTATTCTTAGGATCCCTGTTGTATGGATTATATTTTCACTGCCTGTAGAGAAATTGGATAAATGGATAATTAAACTTTCACAGAAAAGATTTTTACTCTGAACATGATGCCTGCCTGAAACACAAAAACAATTCTTTAAATAATAGAAAGGAGGTAAAAAGAGTTACCTAGCACATCTTTGACAGTAGCCATGTCTAGCTGCAAGCCATCTCCCATCATTGAGTTCAAAAACTCCTCGATATGTCTCTGTTGCATTATACCTATCGTATCTGTCAAGTCCCGTGGTGCACCGGTTCCATCAAGCTGAATTTTCTTTAAGTTTTTCCCTTTATCTTTCCATGCATTGACTGCTCCTTCTGCCTTATTCTGACAAGGCATGACCCTTGCATTTCTACTTCCAAGAAAGCTTGAAATAGTGCCCGTAGCGAATGAAATCTTTTTCTGCTTCTTCCCGTTACTAATTTTGGAAGTATGGCCAGAATTCATGGCTTTCTGTCCGTAAATATCTTTTTTCTTGGGGAGCTCTCTCAGAACTAAATTTTCATTTTCAACAATTTCTCCACACAAACTAGAAGTAGTAGTGTTATTTTCCAACTTCATGAGGACCTCAGCAGTTTTGTTGGCATCACAGTTTGTCCGAGAATAAGCAGATGCAATTTCCTCCAAGGACATCGACGGAAAAGCATCAAGCAACCAACTGAGGGCTTGCGTTTCTCCATCCAATTCAGAGGTAGCAATAGCATCATTGGTTGAATTTGCAACGTTACCGTTCTTCAATGGTGACTTGGTAGCCATTGTCACCTGTGGAAAGTAATCAAAAGAAATCACCTCCACAAAAACCTTCAATGAATCCAACTACATACAACAGTAACATTCTTCTCCCGACAAATTAGGTCAAACAAGATGTTATTAGTGTATCCTAAAGGCAGCATTTGATTCGCTGTCACTGAGATTCCGTTTGTTATGAGCTGCTCTAGAAGCATCTCAATGGGCAAATTTAATCATATGAAATTTTATCAAGACTATTTACGATTTCCAATCAAGCCTAATGTAAATACAAGTCAAAAGCCACAGGAACCTTCCATAACTGAACTCCTCGCTTGAACTCTTACATTATGGCCAATCTCCTTCAGATAGAATTATTGATTGAATTTCTCTTTCCCTGAAGTCCCTCTGCCCAACGCTCAAGTCCTCTAGCTATTGCCCTACTCGCAGAGAAAACAAGCAACTACCTCCCCACCCAACTGAAAAAAAAGGTAAAATAAAGTAAAATTATTAATTTCAGAAGTAGGTCCAGGAGAAACCAACTTACCTAGTATACAAAGTTCCTCCAATCAAGCCTTCTCTAAGCAATTGGACCACGGCGTTGCAATGTGGGTCTTTTGAGTACTAAAATCCACTCCGAGAAACTAACAATCTGTGTGGTTTTCTGTAAAAAAAGAATGAATGGGGCACCTTTTTTGTTCAAGCCCCTGCGTTTGTATTTAATTTTGAAGAGGACAATTTCTCGGATGGTGAGTTATCTCAAGTTTCAGAACGGCTTCAAGTTGGCGAGATCCAGGACGGCTTGAATTTGGCGAGATCTGATTGGTGTTGCAGTGTACTTCCAAGCAGAGAAACTGCTACAACAGCTTCACGAGTGCCAAATGTCTTGGCGACGAGTATGGAGTTGGGCGCATCCCTTTGTTGTATAATTTCACTCGATATTCCCCGTCATTACCAATAATGGGAAGGAGAATATAACTCTTTCCCGGAAAGGAGAAGGGGAATATAGCTTGTCGGCAGCCGTTGTCATTAGTTTTAAAGGCACAATTTTTATTTTAAAGCCTCTCGAGTGTGGTTCAGAGCGTTTGCTTTCTACAGCTGACAATATTTTATATCCGCGGGATGTGAATTTAGGGTGTTCAAAGTCCAATAAATAGAGGGGCGGGGTTGGTTCTGAAAGTTTCTCTCCCTTTTATAGATAGATAGCGAAGCAAGCACTGCGGGGATATGACTTTAGGGCGTTCGAAGCCCAATAAATAGAGGGGTATGATTGGGATCTGAAAGTTTTTCCTTCCCTTTTTATCGATAGTGAAGCATAGCGGATGATTCCTAAAGCCTAAACTTCAGAGTGAAGCATCCTCGAAACAGACACGTCTTGATTTGCGCAGATTATTTAATGATCTTGTCATTTGATGAAACGAAACGTCATATTCGTTTGAGATATTGAATTTAGGTTTTCAACCGATTGGTCAAATGCACGGAGGTTTTGCACCTCATGATATTTTCAAATCTGTGTTCAGAACGAATAAACTAAATTAGGTAAAGGATATGGAGGAATAACCGTCTTGATAAAGGAAATGTGGAAACTGGGATTATAAAATTGGAGAAGTGTTTATATGGCCGAAAATAATAGAAATGGAGGTAACAATATGGCTAGTTGTTTGTTATTTTGTTCTGGAAATTCAAAACTTTACAAATAAACAAAAAAAAACCTAGATAGTGAAGACCCTTATTCAGCCATAAAAAAAGATATTTCAAACTTTAGCGTTAGGGGAGAAATATTTTTAGTTGGTGATTTTAATGCTATAACAGTAAATAATCAATCTATTCAGTTGGGCAGCGATATGGGAGAGGATAACTTAGAGAGAATGAAGAGCACCCTTGGAGGATATCACAAGATGGAAAAGGGAAGGTTTCACACTTGAGCAGAACTATTAGGCCCTTATAGCCTAGATGACATGGTTATATGTAATGGTATGAAAATTGGTTGAAGTCCAATAGTATAACCAGTTAATTTTAGTTTTTAAGGGTTACAGGGAGTATTTTTATTTTCTATTAATATGGTGGGAAAATCTATTATAATTCATTTTTTAAATTAGTAGTGGGATAGCCATCACTAGCTCTTCAAATGAAAGTTGGCTCATCATTGTTATTCAAGAAAAACCACAACACTTGGAATTACCTGCTTGTGGTTCATAAGAGGGTAGGCTTTCACTCCTGCCAGATGCCTCTGGGTCATGGGTCATTAACCTATTTCCTTACATCCAGGGAAGACAAACTCTTAGCTAAGCAAAAACAATTTTAGAGCATACTCCAAACCCGTGAAAATTATATGATTTACTTTAAATTAATATATATTTATGTGATCATATATTTATAATATTATTAAATTTATTAGTTGTTTCAATTTTTTGAGTTTATATGTAGTATTATTGAAGTTAGTATAATCTATTTTGAATTAATTTAAATTTATACTAATTTTAAATGGTTTGCAAGTATAAGATAGTAGAAATGTTAAAGTAACTTCATAGGTTGAGAGAATTTTATCAATCTTAACATTTTTTAATAATAATTTCTTTACAATGAGGTTAAAGAAATCTACAATCTTTTACCTCTTCATAGTATTTAACAAAAACACACTTTTCTTTTTTAGCTACAATGTTATGGTTTTAAATCAAGATTGTGAACCCATGCTTAACCACAAAACATATGAAAGTGGCATATATTTAGTTTATTTTTATTCCATGATTCATCTAGCGCTATATTTTTACATTGTAAGGTGTTCCCTCTAGGAAGAACTCCCCTCCCACTGCCACTTTGCACCATTGATCTTGTGTTAGACGATTGAATTATTGTATGTCGTCTATCTCTGAGGCCGTCTTAAACATTGTCGAGACCGTGAGATTAGTTTGCATGGCACAGGCCTGCATCACCACCAAGATGGTCATGAACAGTTCGTGTGGTGTAACTACCAAACATTGATCTCCAAAACTTAAGGGATGGACTTTTACTACCAATCATTGATCTCTAGTTCGCATGTGCCATTAATGCCCATGTCCTTAGCACAATAACCCCCCTCCAAAATGGTGAGCTTGAGTTTGGTATTATTCAGTTACAAAGAAAAAGACAACTTGCTTTGTCTGTGTCTACTCGTATTCAGTTGGGACTTTGAACTCTTGGAGAAGACCAAGAAACAGCTAAATTTGTTTGCCTGTTGCAAGGGATTGTTAGGTTTCAAAGCTATGAATCCACCATTCTTTCAAATGAAACCTTCCTCTCTGTAAGTAAACTTCCAAGTTTTTTTCATTCCTTATTATATATTTCTGGTTGGAACAATAAAGCTTTTGTGTTGTATTTAAAAGAAGTGTGTTAGGGAACAAGGATTTCGTTGCAGCTTCAAATCCCACAAAGCCTAGAATTTTAGTTGTAATGAACCTCTATTTGTGAAGAATGAAGTTCAGGCAGTTTAGAGACCAAGGTTTAAATGAACCCCTTCTTCCTATAAATGGCTCTTATCCCCCGGTAAAGCCCAAGCAAATGTAACCTTTTTGCATGCCCTATCCATTGTAGCAAAAACTCCTACGGAAGCGAGGGAAAATGACATTTTGCCCATCCAAACCATCTGGTATGATCATAATTATTTTTTATTATAGTTCAGAAACAAGTTTGGAGTTTTGTACAAACATAGTAATACCCTTTAGGCTCAACTGATTTTAATTTTTTTCATTTCTTACAGAAAGGGTCGAGCAAATTCCTATTATATTACTCATTCACAATATTTAAATTGAAAATATTGTTTAAACCCTATTTTGGGTGTCACGAAGTTTAAATGAACCCCCTCTTCTTATAAATGGCTCTTATCCCCCAGTAAAGCCCAAGCAAATGTAACCTTCGTAAATGGATTTATGTTGCTTTATGGTTGCTTTGATTCATGTTTCCTATGTTTTGGCCAAGTGCCTAGTGGTTGTCCAGAGACTTGTTAAATGCCATCAGCTCGAGTATGCACTGTTGAGTGAAGAATTCAAGAATGATTTGCACGCCCTACCCATTGTAGCAAAAACTCCTACAAAAGTCGAGGGCAAATGACATTTTTCCCATCCATACCATCTAGTATGATCACAATTATTATTTATTATCGTTCTTAAACAAATTTAGAGTTTTGTATAAACATAGCTTAATACCCTTTAGGTTCAGCTAATTTTAATTGTTTTTCATTCTTACTGAAAGGGCTGAGCAAATTCCTATTATGTTACTCATTCACAATATTTAGAATTGAAATTATTGTTTGAACCCTATTTTAGGTGTCATGGGATTCTTTAAATCAAGTATTCATTGTGGGCTTTCAAATGTCATTTACCCACAAATGTAAAACCTAAATTTGAAAATTAGCCTCTTTCCGAGTAGATTTTAGCTACATTTTCTAAGATTATTGTTTCTTCATTCTGCTCTTACTAGCAAAGAAAATTTTAGAATCTGTATTTTGGTTAGTGAAATGTGCTTTGGTAAAAAAATTATATTGTGTATTTTGGTTTGTGAAACGCAATTTGGTTAGACAAAGGGAATATGAAACTATGTCGTGTGGCGTAAAACAACCATGTAAATGTAAATTCTTCTCTACTTTAAAGCAATTTGGATTAGTTTTAATGTTATATTCAAAAGAAGCGTGTTAGGGTAAACTTTCAGTTAAAATTGGGAGTGGGTAACCTTTTTCAAACTGAATTCATCCACATTTAAGCTTATAAAATCTCCAAGACATGTGGCAAGGTTGATGGATGCTCTGCATCATACTCCCCCTATATTAAAAAATTTGGACCTCCAATTTCAGAGTCATTTTCCTATGTTTTCTCTACTTACCAAACACAAAAGTTCAATTCCTAAGATAAAAAAATTGGCAAGCTCATAATATAAAAGATTAAAACACGTCAGGAAAGTTTTTATCATTGGAAGACTTGAAAAACAATATGAAAAATTATATTACCCCCAAACTCTAAATGTATAAATAAACATCTCACAATCTAATTAAATATGTGTTGTAACGGCTACAACCACCCTCCAAAATTTTGCCTATGTTTCATTTTGGAGCCTCCCTCCTAAAATCACAGTAGCTCATCTTACGGTGACCAAGGTACTTGTGCCTTAATTGAGCTTTATCCTCTGCTTATGGCTTGTGTTTTCTAACTTGCTTTAATGTCTAACCCACAAGCTCATCTCTTGACTTAGTTTTAACCCGATTCCAGGCTTGCCTTAGTGAACTGCGCAATCCTCGAGGGCAACCAACCTTTAGTCCAAGAATCGCACAGTCCAAGCCCGTAGTGAGCCTTCAGCTCAGAAATTGTACAGAGCCAGCTGATAGCCTGCCTTTAGCTAGGAAACTGTACAGAGCATGAGAGGTAGCCTGAGCCACTTAGCCCAGAAATTGCGCAAAAGCTTTCCCTCAGCAGTTGCCCGATGCATGAGCTAGTGAGTTGTTAAGTTCCCCCAGGAACTACGCAATCTCTTTGTGCATCCATGGCAGCTTTTTTCCGAAAAAAGCAAAAAGTAAAAAGTAAAAAAGCATCCCTAAAAAATATGGATCTATTTCTAGTAATTAGAGTTACACTTGAGTTATTTTTTGAAAGTGTCGCTTTTTCCTATCATTTTGGCCTTCGCATCATAAACCCTAAATCAACCAAATGTATTTAATGGACGCCCCTAGAGCTCATTTACACATTTGATCTTGGAGCTCTGGCATTCCCGAGGAGATCTAGGAGCCTTCGGCACGATCATCGCAGCTTTTCTGGGTAAGTCTTGCTTTTCTAGTCTTTCGCTGCTTTTTCTGTCGCTTTTGTTTGCTTGGCTTGTGAGAGTGTTATTTTACTCATTTTATTGAAAAATTGTTGGCGTTTTGATTTGTTTTAGCTTGTAGAAGTGTTGTTTTAAGTTTTTCATTGCCTTTCCCAAGTGTCGCATGCATAACCCAGTTTTTGCACTAATGGTCGTCGTTGCGGCGGCTCTCTCCATGCACTTCATTGTTCTTCAATTTGATTGATTCCTGCACTCATTTTATTTGCATGCATCATCATTCAATCGTATTTGCACCCACCTTCACTTCTACTTTCATATATGCACGTTTTCATGTTGCCATTAGGCAGATATGGCTTCCTTGGCCCGAATCTATCTCTTCCCAGGTATGCACCGCGCTTTTCTAGATCTCAAGGCTCTGCCTTGGCTCCAAGAATTGCACAGAGGTTGCCAAGACCTGGCTCCAATTGCACACTGCGCAATTCCAGGAGCCAGTCCTGAGCCTTAGTCACTGGGATTGCGCAATGCGCAGTCCAAACCAGCCTAAGCCAGATTGAATTGCGCAGTTCGAGTCAGTAGCACCTCCCCACTGGCAGTTGGGACTACATAATGCGCAGAACCAACTGGCAGTCAATCACCTTTGAGAGTCAGTATTGCGCAATTGTTCCCAACAGTTGCCTAGTTTGTTGTTTGATCTGTTCTTGAAGTGGTTTTGGTTTCATGCCAATATTTGCATGCCATGAGTGTCCTCTTTGTCTCTAGTTACAACAGTTCTTAAGCAACTCTCCAATAGTTACAGGTAACATGGCTTCCAAGAGAGTTGTATCAAAGGATATTGTTGAAAGTAGCATTGGAGAAGTAGTTGAGCAGGTGTCAGTAAATTTTCTAGTTTATGCAGACACTCAATTGTTCATTGAGAAGGGCATGATGATAACATTGCAAGAAATCAAGGATATCTTTGCAGCGGGCTTCAAGGAAGATCTAGATGATCGAAAGGTGTATGTCAATATACGTTGGTCAGGCTTACATAAGGTTGCATGCAGGTACCCTACCTTCCCATGTGCGAACATCATCCATTGGATTGTCTCACACACAGATCCTGAGACTATGACATTGAGTAGTGCTAGAGGGACACAACTTGCTACCTTCATGACGGAGAATTATCATCAAATGTATCACTTACCTCAGCCGGTGAACCACACTAATGAACTTTTCTATGCCACCCATAGCTTCGTGAACACCAAAGATATTATAAAGCATTGGGTGAAGGAGTCGTCAAATTTCAGATCCACGCCCAATCATGTTTATAAGACGAAGTCACTCAGAAAGGCCTATCAGTTCTTAATCATCTTTGCATGTCGATTGTACAGTCAAGAGAACATGAAGACCTTTCTCCAAAATTGGGTGGTTGTTTTGGACTAGTTGGTGAACGATGGAAAACCATTTAACTGTTCGGATCTGTATGCTCATCAGTTGAAATTCCATGTGACTAACACCTGGAATCCACCCAAGGATGAGCAAGCGAGATTCTACATGTCCACGTATTTACTTGATGCAATTTGTGCCCAGCATCAATTCCCTGGCATGGGATGGATATGGACACCACAGGAGCATTCCGTCAATAGTTATTACAAGTTGCTTTCCAAGTGCAGCTACCGAGGAGTTATGGCAAGGCTAGTTGACCATTTCATTACCCTAGTGTACAAGTTGATCTTTGAGTAGGATCCACCTTGCATGTCCCAAGAAGCGATGGAAGCATTACTTAACATTGCAGATTGGTATGCCTCACACAGTAGCACCTTCATCATGATGTTTTGTGGAGAGAAGCCTATGCATGTTCTACCAAGGTATGCCATGGACAAGTTTGTCATGCAAGAAGTCGCATATCACATCTCCACAGGGTTATCAGTAGGGCTACATAGGAGGAAGAAGGCACCAGGGCCTGCTCTTCCTTTACGGATTGGATTGTATGAGATTAAGAGCTTGAAGGATGTGGATGTCGAAACCAAGGAGATAGCGAAGTTTGAGTTCGGCACCAGAGATATTAAAAACCTGTGACCACAAAACCGGAGGTAGAAGAAACCAACATGGGGGAAAATGAAAGAGACAAAAGGAAGGAGGAGAAGGAGTTTTCCCAACTCCTACTGAAGGCAGTGCAGGAGGAGAAGGCCCTGTCACATAGTTACGCAAGTATCCCTCCAACCACTTGTCAACTATATTCGTTTGTTCACCTGTCTGAGGGTGGCAACTGGTACTTGGGTTGAGCTTAATACCCACCAACCAGAATAGCTCTTGCCAAAATCCACCCATGAACCTGTTGTCTCGATCATTGACGATGGTCTTCGGGAGACAATGTAGTCTAAACACCTATCTGAAAAACAATTTGGCCACCTATGAGGCTGAGTACGGGGCTGGAATGACAAAGAAGTGAGTGTACTTCGTCAAGAGGTCCACCACTACATAGATGCAATCTTTTCCCTATATTGTGGGCAACCCGATAATAAAATCCATCAATATGCTCTCCCATTTCCCCTTCGGAATGGGAAATTGCTGCAATAGGCCTGCGGGGTGTGTCTGCTCTCCCTTATTTCGTTGGCATGTGTCAGACTCCTGGATATGCCTCAGAACATCATCCTTGAGGCCCTTCCACGCAAAAAGCTCCCTAATGGTCTGATATGTCTTTGTGAACCTTGATGTCCTACTAATGGTGAATCATGAGCAACCTATAGAATCTTCTCCCTCAGTGGGGAGTTGGGTACTAAGTAAGTCTGGTCTCGATAGTAGATAACCTCATTCATCACCTGATATCGATCATCTGTCACCAACCCATCAAGGACCTCACATGCAAACTTGTCCTTGGAGTACTCAACTAGTAACTACGCCCTCCAGTGCAAGGCAATGCTCATCAAGGACAAAGCGTCTGGTCTCCTAGACAACGCATCAAGCACTACATTATGCTTCCCTTTGACATACTCAAGGTCAAAGTCACACAACTATAGTTTTCTCACCCACTTATTTTGCCTCTCTTGTAGTTGTTTACACTCCAAAAAGAACTTGATGCTATTGTGATCGATCTTGACCATGACCCTGTTCCTCACCAAATTCTACCTGAACTTGGCCAATGCATGCGTGATGGCCAACATCTCCTTATCATAGATGGAGTAAAGTAGCTCATGGGGCAGTAGCTTCCTGCTCTCAAACGCTAAGGGGTCCCCTTCTTACATCATTACGACCCCCACACCCACTCCTTATGCATCACACTCCGAGACAAAAGGCTAAGTGAAGTCAGGAAGTGCCAACACCACACAACTACTCAAGACCTCCTTGAGGCGATCAAATTCCTCCTACGCTATAGTGGTCCACTTAAAAGCCCCCTTCTTCGTCAAGTCTATGAGGGGTGTAGCCAGTTGGGAGAAGCCCTTCACGAACTTCATGTAATAAGTGCAAATGCCCACAAACCCCCTTAGCTTGGTCAATTTTGGGGCTCTGGCTAATACCAGATAGCTCTAATCTTCTCCTCATGTACTCTAACACCATCCTACCTAATGATGTGCCCTAGGTAGAGCATCTCGGTTAGCCCAAACTCGCACTTGGACAATTTGGCATAGAACTGTTGCTCATCCAGAATATGCAGTACTGTCTTAAGGTGTTGCAAATTCTCTTCTCAAGTCCAGTTGTAAATCAATATGTTGTCAAAGAACACCAGCATGAACTTCCTTAAATACCCACGAAACACATGGTTCATGCATGACTAGAATGTCACGGGTGCATTGGTCAGCCCGAAGGGCATAACCAGGAACTCAAAGTTCCCATAATGGCACCAAAATGTTACCTTCGGGACATCTTGGTCCCTCACCTGGATCTGATGGTACCCCAACCATAGATTAATCTTCGAGAAGAACTTAGCTCCCCTCAACTCCTACATAAGCTCATCTACACAGGGAATGGGATAGCAGTTCTTCATCATCTTCTTATTGAGGGCCCTGTAATCTATGCACATCCGTAAGGACCCATCCTTCTTCTTCACCAACATAACTGATGAAGTGAAAGGACTAGAGCCAGGCCTGATATTCTCGAGTGCCAACAACTCGTGGATGGCCCTCTCGATATCATCTCGATAAGCCTTGGGATGTCGATAACGGGTGGTGATGACAGCTTGCACCCCTGAATCCAACTCGATAGTGTGCTCAAACCCCCGATCAGGTGGTTGTCCCAGTGGTATGTCCCCAAACAACACTTGATACCTATCAATAATAACTTGTATCACTGGATGTGGTGGCTTGGGATTTCCCCCAGCCTCTGAGACCCTCAACTCCACAACCCACTAAATGTCTCCATGTCTCAAGTTAGCCTCCATCCTGTGGGTCGAAACAGTTTGTGGTGGGTACAAGTGCATGCCTCGGAGCAACACAGTCTTTCCATCTGGCCCTACAAATTCCATCTCCAACTTCCTCCAGTTTGTTGTGACTCTGCCAAGCATGTAGAGCCACTAGAATCCCAACACTACATTGGTGTATGATACATCCACCACAAAGAAATGATATGTCATGGAGTAGTTCCCCATGGTCATTGTCAAGGCTGGTACATAACGAGTGCACTGCATGGTTGTTAAAATTGGCAACTAGGGAAAAACTTCATGTGGGTCATCTTATTCATGGCTGATAATATTTTTATTAGATTACTCTCGTTGAGAGGTGTAGGATTGATATAAAGATCATCTGATTCCGATAAGTATTCATGGAGATATGAATTTATTTTGATTATGGAATTATTATCAAGTTGACCTACAACTCATGTAGGCTCGAAAGCCCAACAATTGCATCTATTCAAACACCAACATTGTGTATAAATATAAGAGGACTTTTCCTCATTTGGTCTCACTCATCTCATCACATCTCTCTCTCTCTCTCTCTATTGATGAGCCCCAAAAATGGATAATTATATGGGCTCATTCAGCCTCCTAATTCGACTTAATCCACCATTCTCATTAGTTTATTGCATGTTTTTTATTATATTTATGCTAATAGAGTGAATTGGGTTAGTCATTATGCCAACAAGTCTAATGTGTGCTTTATGCAGACTTTTTGGTCAATTTGGAGACAAAATCAAAGGTTTAAATGAGCACTTGGCAGCCAAATTCGTGGAGAGGGATTTTAGGAAGGTGTCCCCTTCATTTATGGGCCCTTACCTCAAATTCTCCACCATCAGCTCAGAGTTCAAGGACCACCAAATCGATTATCACAAGGGCAGTCGAGCAAGTGCTAGTAAAAGTGTTGTTAACTACAAGTTTTGGCAGCCGAGTTCCTAAAGTTTAGGAGGGTTGTTGGAGTCCTCAATTTGTATAAATAAGAGGGCTTAGGGCCTCATTTCAGTTAGTCACTTTGTAGGCAAAAGTTAGCCAGTTTGTAGTTCGATTTTAGTAATTCTTTTAGTCATTTTTTAGGCAGTAAGTTAACTCTGCATTTCAACACATTTTCAAGTTTTCTTTGTGGATAGTTTTTGGAATGTAACTATTCTTTTTATCAATAAAGATGAATCCAGCCTTGCACCAGCTCTAAATCTCTCTTAGGAGGCTATAGCTCTTGGGGTTGGGCCCATCTCAAGTGCCCAGTACCTCCTTTGTTTATCTTTATGTGTTTTTGTTGCATTCTTAGAATAAAATATGCTATTTAGATTTAAATCTTGCTTTGTTATTTAGATTGATTTTGATGATCAAAAAGATTTTTTATGTTCAGATTGAGTTGATAGGTTATTAATAGGGAAGATCTTCAGAAAAAGGCCATCAAGCACCTATGATTTCACCTCTGCCTCAGTGGGATCTAGAGCTGGGATCAAGGTGACCTTGCTACCAACAAAAACACTTTCTTTGCTTCGCCATGCAATCATTAGTGTTTGATTCTTATTTGCAGAAGTTGGTTACATGTTCAGATTCTTGATTTCTTCGTTGCATAAGTTATTTCACATGTTTTTAGTGAAAATAAACTTTTGTTCCATTTCTTTGCTGTTATCTAGGTTAGAATAGACTAACGTAACTAGGTCCTTGATTTTCCAAATTCTTGTTTGTTTCGTTTGAAAAACAACTTGCAGAGCACCTGTTATCCTTCTTTATCTGCCCATTCTCCATCAATCCAACCTGCTTCATCCTCTACTTAGAATCATTGCCTTATGTTTTCCATTTGCTCACTCTGCCCTAACTTCCCATATTGTTGTGCAACATTGTTCTACCTCTCCTTGAACAAATCCAACCATCCTCGCCACTCCTCAGCTCCATTCACCAAGTCCTAGACATCCTCACACCCCTATCTCACCTCCATACCCACTCCTTCATCTTTCTTCCTCCATCCATCCTCCAAAATCCCATTTCTGAACATCCTGTAGAAATTCCAGAACATCCTGTAGAACCCCTGCAGACTTCCTGTAGAAGCTCATGAATGAGGTTTCTTGATAGCCAAACTCCGTGAAACTCTCTGGAAGGGTGTTAGGGACCCCTTAGGCCCTCTCTAAACCTTCCCAACCTCCTCCAAGCATTTCCTCTCGCCAATCCACCTCTGCACAATAAAAAACAGTTAAATTGCATGCATGATAATTTTGACAACTTATTCAAAAATACAGAAAGATGTTTTTTTTTTTTTTTTAGATTTTACCACAGAAGTAGCTTAGGCACATGCATTTTACCTTCTTAGAAGACAATGGCATCTCTCCCAGTAGCTTGCATCCTCTTTCTTGCATCAGTAGGGCTAGCTGGTAAAATTAGGGTTTGCTAGGGTTTGCGTTTCCTTTCCGCTTTCAGTTTCTTTCTGCAAGTAGATTAGCCTCCTTTGAGTTAGCTTTCATCCATCAGTTAAAAAGCTTCTTCTAAGAGCTCATAAAAGTTGGCTTAAGCTCCTAGCGGACTTGTGCCAACTGATCAAGTGACAGCGGCGGCAAGAGCTAGTACTTGTGCATACAGCATCGTTGCTTCCAAGTTTGTTACGAACTACCGGGTTGATAAAATTAAAGAAGGGAGTCTTAGGAGTTGCAACATTATTGCTGCAATACTGGGGCCCACCATTCTTTTTGGCATCGTTTCCGGGGAAGCGTAAGAGTATTGGGGATTGCTGCTTTTTTTCTATTTTCCACTACAACCTTCTGCTAAGTAGTTTATTTCATTTCATTTCCACAAAAGTAGAGTAGATATTTCCTGCTTTCATAGATTAACATTTCAATTCCGCTATTTCAATTCTGCAAGCATAGAATAGTGTTTCAATTCAGCAATTTCAATTCTGCAAGCGTAGCCTAGCATTTCATTCCTGCAATTTCATTTGAGCAAAATAGATTAGTCCTTTCCTGCTTTCATTTCAATTCCGCAGTTTCATTTCAACAAGATAGTTAGTTGCAGTTCAATCTATTTTAGTTTTTGCAGGTACAAGTAGAAAAAAAAAAACAAAAATCAACCAAAAAGATTTCCTTTCATGCCTTGTAGGAGTAGAGATAATTCAGAAAAATGATTGCAAAACACCCCCACTGCTTCACACAGCCAACCTTCTCTCTTCTTCGATGGCTGTGATTAAAGAACCCTTAGGTGGACCGCAAGACATATTTGAATAACCTCAAGGGAAGAAGAAGAGGAAAACATTCCTCTGGATCAAATGGCTACCGGCAGAAATGTTGGGAGCAGTACCTTATCCAAAAATGAATTTGCAAATTAGATGGAAGATTTCAAGACCGAGATGAGGCAGTTTCTTGCCATGCAACTGGATACCTTGCAGATCCAAAGGAAGCGAAAGAAAGCCAAGAGGGCTTTGGACATCTTTTGTCCTAGATGCACTAGGAAGCATCCTAGGAACGAATGTCCAATGCACTCCCTAGAAGTGTGTTTCGTCTGTGAAGAATACCATCCTACGAACCAGTGCCCTTCCTTGCCCAAAATTAAAGCTGCATATCAGAGGGCTAAAGGAGTCACTAAACCACTCTATTATATGAATCAAAGGAGGCCACATGGACCCATAACTTACCAGCAGGGAATGCAAGGGACATCCCAGACCTATTACGACCCCTATCAAGCCACTTCCATGCCTTCTTGGGGTCCCCTGCTCATCCTTCCTGGTCCACACCCCTTCCTTGGTCGTATCCTCCTTAATACCATGCTTCTCTAATTGCTCATTCGTTTCACTCTTATGCTCAGCCACAACCTCAGTGGAATGCACCTCATCAAGGGTGGAGGCCCCAATACAACTCTCCTCCCACTCCTTTGCCTCCACCACCTGCTCGACCGCAACCATCGCCTCCTCCTCCACCAAGGCAGCCCCAAATGCCTGCCCAGCCACAACCCCATCCACATCCATCTCAAATATACACCCCCACTCAACTACCCATGCCACCATTTCCAAATCCACACATTGGAGTAGCTCAACTCCATTACAATGCTGAGGCACAACATGTCCAAATGACTTCTCTTGAGCTCGATGATCTTCACCATAGCTTATGAAGAGTATTGGAGAAAAGAGATTATATTGACAACACTGAAGGATCACATCCAGCAAAAGAAGATTCAAGAGAGGAGATCAAAGAACCATGGGCTGCACTTAATGAGGAGAAAAGATCAGAATTAGAGATCGAGAAAGCTCCCTCATGGTTACCATCAAATCTTCCATGTATTCAAGAGAAAAGTCAGCAAAAAGAGGAAGATGAGAAGGTCATGGTAGAAGGTGACATGAAGAATGATCCAAATCAGCAAAGGGACCAAGGATATCAGAGCTATATTGAGATATGGTTTCAGACGGTCACTAAGTTGCAGCGGTACTCTCTTCCTCAGTTATGTTTGATCCCTTCAAAGTCAGATCATTTGGTCTCTGAAATCCGGATCGCAGTCCAAGCATGCATTTCAAGCCTCCACATCATTTTGTCTCTAATCTCGATGTGCACATGGATACATTGGAAGCATTCTTACACTTGAAAATGATTTTGTTTTCCAAGTAGGGTAGGGTAAAAAAAAAAAAAGAGAGAAAAAAATGAAAATAAGAAGAAAATAAAAATCTAAGGTGAAAACCTCCTCGGAGGCGCCTTAAATTGGCTCATTGATTGAAAACCTCCATGAGGCGATCAATGGGTTGGAAAGTAGAAAAAAGAAAAAATAAGATCTCTGGGTGAAAACCTCCCTTGGAGGCGCGCAGGGCAGGCAATTAGGGTGAAAACCTCCATGAGGTGCCCTAGTTGTCTTCAAAAAAAAGAGAGGAAAAAAAGAAGAAAAAAAGAGAAAAAATAAACCTAATTTCTATTGAGTAATTGCAGGTCGCAAGAAGGACATTGCAGGTTAGGAGGATCGCTCAAGACAAAGACAAAGGAAGTTCTGTGCCTTCTACAGGAAGTTCTGTGGCTTCTACAGGAAGCCTACAACCAAGCCAAAATTGATCTCCGAAGAGGACCAGAAGGCTAGGAATATGTCCATGAGGCCTGCAAGCATCCATGTTTCCATCCCTCACCCTTCTCCATCATTTTTTTCATCTCATTGTGCTTCTTTCCTCAAAACTGTGTGTTCTACAGGAAGTTCCTGTAGAAATTACAAGATTTCTACAGGAAGCTAGAAATGGATTTCAAAAAGGTAGTTTGGCGAACATGATAGCTTCTTCAAGGGTTCAGAAGTCCTCCTGCAATCTTCAAACTCCTCCTCCATCATCTCCATGCTTGCATCACAGCCCAAGCTCATTTTTTTTACCATGCAAAAACCTGCAGAATGCTTTGAAGAAAAAATACATAGAACAGAATTTATTTTTTCCTTCACGTGAAACCGTGCATCCATTTACAAAACCATTTTACAGGGAGTTGTACAGGGATGATGGCAACATGCCCGAGCAGTTTCAGCCAATTCCAGTGCACGATTTCCAAGAAACCAGCCTCCATCACCTTCAACCATTTTTACATTTTCTCCATATCTGTGCATCCATTTCAAAATCTGTTTCACGGCGAGATGCATATGGGTGATAGTAACCTACCCAACCAGTTTCAGCCAATTCCGATGCACGGTTTCCGAGAAATTGATCTCTGTAATCTTCATCCATTTTCCGTTTTTCTCGAAATCTGTGCATCCATTGATCGCAATTTTTCTATGGGAGGTGCATAATAATGATAGGAACATGCTCAGACAGTTTCAGATCGATCCGATCTATCGTTTGGGAGCAATGGCGAAAACAAGTTTCTGTCTTGTGAAAATTCAACATCAACAGCATGAGGGTGAAAATCTGAATGTTGAAGCCAACGCATGCAGCTTAGATCTGGCCAGAGGACACCTGCACAAGGAAAACAACCATGAATCAGCAACCAAGCCATCATGCAACCATAGAAATCAATGCATGTAGCAAGTGAAAGGCCACAGCACGTCACAGCAACCACGCTCGACTTCCAGGTACGTGACTAACCAGTTCCTCTATTTGCATCAATATGATTCGAAAGTGCATAAACGAATGAAGTGGTGGGATTAAGCCGACAGTGCCTTGTCCAATTCTCTAGCGCTCAGCCAGAAATCATGCAACATGCATGTATGGACAACTCACGTGAAATTAAAAGACAAGTAGTGTTGGCCGTTTGAACTCCAGTGCAACTGATTAACAAGAAGAGAACATATAGTTCATCATAGCACTGTAGTCTGCTTGTGGCCACGTACACCTGGCCACCTCACTCCCTCACCACAAATCACGCCGAAATTAAATGATGCTCAACTGAAATTCTCACCACCCTCTGTTCAACTACGGTCACAACTGGAGCACGCGTCCACCACGTCCAGATCAGTTAACCAGTGGTCCTTTGCAAGATTCCTACCCGATTTCTCGAGATTTCTACCATTTTAAAAAAATTCCCGCGTATCGGGCTCTACAGGAAGCGCAGTTTCGTTCTAGAGGAAGTCTTCTACAGGAAACGTAGAAAACAACCATGCAGAAAGAAAACCTGGGATTTTCAGCGAATTTCAAGCTCCAAACGAGGTAGGATCAGGGAAACTTCGTTGTACATGATTTGTTGGTGCAAAATGGTGAATTGAACACGGAATTAAATTTTAAAAAAAATGAGAGTAAAAAGTCTGCTTGTGCATTGAGAACAGTGGAAGTCTGTCTGCATGATTCACTGAGTTTACCCATTTTTTTTCTTCTGCATCCGAAATCTCCTCATCAGTTTAAAACAAAAAGAAAATAAAAAATTCCCTTGCAAGGAAGACATGCAGCAATAGAGACCAACCTGTGTGTGTAAATGCAAAGCTAACCTGAGCAAGAAAGAATTCTTCCTACCAGAGGAACAATTTTCAGAAGATAAGAATGGGGTCCAGAGAGCCAGCCTACATCCTTTCTGGAGCAAAGTCAGCTTTCAGATCATGAAATACATTACCTGTGAGGGGTGATTCAGTATTGTATATGGTTATCACTTCCGGTTGCTAACTGAACTCAGACATAAGATGGATTTACCCACAGAACAAAAGTTAAGCATCCCCTATTTCCTCCTACAATCCTTAATTGAGTGTGGCACAAAATTGAAGGAAGGGACATCGGAACAGCTGGCCCATCATGGGCTTATCAATCTTCTATTGGAAGATGCCCTACATACCTATACTGTCCCTCTCTCCTGGGAGATTTTCAGCAATATTTCCAAGGATGATGATATCCGGATTCTAGCCGAGGAACTCGTTTAATCCAACAGTGAGGAAAGGGAGCATATTGAGGTAGAGGAGAAAGCTAAGGGTAAGGAAACCCAGGACAAACCACCACAGAAGGAACAAGAAGAGGAACGAGGGAAAGGCCAAGCTGCTGAGGCCAAAAATGTGGGTGGAATAAAGGCACAAACACCAAGGGAGAAACGATTGCAAATCAGGGCAGAGAGGACTGAAAAAGTCCAAGCAAGTGAGGGCACACCCAAGGCAACCACAACAAAATTAAAAGAGAAGGCACCCCCAGCTAAGCAGGCCAAAACAGTGAAGACCATTTCTACAGGAAGCCAGAAAATCGTTTCTACAGGAAGCTAAAAAACAGTTAGCACAGGACTTTCTACAGGAAGTCTGGAAAAAGGGCAAAAGAAGGAAAAATCGCCTGAGATTTTAGCTAGGGAAGCAGCAGCTGTGCTGGCCACCCTAAGCACATCTCCAAATTAGAAAGGGAAGCGGAAGAGGGAGCCTTCCATGTATTTTAAGGCAAGAAGGAGCATGAGGATAAAGACTGGCAGACCCCAGCCACCGTCAAAAGAACCAATCGCGATTGTGGACACCCCAGCTACACAAAAGGAGAGGTCTCCCTCAAAGGCATCCATCACCTATGAATGGGGAAGCCTGAAGACATCCACCTGGGGAGAAAGAATGAAAATGTTGGACACAAAGGCCTCTCTACAAGATGCCGAGACAGTTCTATAGGAAGCTGAGAATTCTCTAGGAAAAGGAGCACAGGCAGTGGGAAGAAGCAAAGAGAAAAGCATGGTTTCATGACCGAGAAGAGGACATCACTTCAGAAGCTTGGCATGACAGGGAGGCCACCAAGGCCATCAAAGAGGAGGAGATAGATTAGTTGCTCAGAGGATGAGCAACACTTTCAGTAGGGGGGTGATGATGAGCCCCAAAAATGGATAATTATATGGGCTCATTCAGCCTCCTAATTCGACTTAATCCACCATTCTCATTAGTTTATTGCATGTTTTTTATTATATTTATGCTAATAGAGTGAATTGGGTTAGTCATTATGCCAACAAGTCTAATGTGTGCTTTATGCAGTCTTTTTGGTCAATTTGGAGACAAAATCAAAGGTTTAAATGAGCACTTGGCAGCCAAATTCGTGGAGAGGATTTTTAGGAAGGTGTCCCCTTCATTTATGGGCCCTTACCTCGAATTCTCCACCATTAGCTCGGAGTTCAAGGACCACCAAATCGATTATCACAAGGGCAGCCGAGCAAGTGCTAGTAAAAGTGTTGTTAACTACAAGTTTTGGCAGCCGAGTTCCTAAAGTTTAGGAGGGCCGTTGGAGTCCTCAATTTGTATAAATAAGAGGGCTTAGGGTCTCATTTCAGTTAGTCACTTTGTAGGCAGAAGTTAGCTAGTTTGTAGTTCGATTTTAGTCATTCTTTTAGTCATTTTCTAGGCAGTAAGTTAGCTCTACCTTTCAGCACATTTTCAAGTTTTCCTTGTGGACAATTTTTGGAATGTAACTATTCTTTTGATCAATAAAGATGAATCCAGCTTTGCACCAGCTCTAAATCTCTCTTAGGAGGCTATAGCTCTTGGGGTTGGGCCCATCTCAAGTGCCTAGTACCTCCTTTGTTTATCTTTATGTGTTTTTGCTGCATTCTTAGAAGAAAATCTGCTATTTAGATTTAAATATTGCTTTGTTATTTAGATTGATTTTGATGATTAAAAAGGATTTTTATGTTCAGATTGAGTTGATAGGTTATTAACAGGGAAGAGATTCAGAAAAAGGCCATCAAGCACCTCTGATTTCACCTCTCCCTTAGTGGGATCTGGAGCTGGGATCAAGGTGACCTTGCTGCCAACAAAAACACTTTATTTTCTTCGCCATGCAATCATTGGTGTTTGATTCTTATTTGTAGAAGTTGGTTACATGTTCAGATTCTTGATTGCTTCGTTGCATAAGTTATTTCACATGGTTTCAGTGCAAATAAACTTCTGTTCCATTTCTTTGCTGTTATCTAGGTTAGAATAGACTAACGTAACTAGGTCCTTGATTTTCCAAATCCTTGTTTGTTTCGTTTGAAAAACAACTTGCAGAGCACCTGTTATCCTTCTTTATCTGCCCATTCTCCATCAATCCAACCTGCTTCATCCTCTACTTAGAATCCTTGCCTTATGTTTGCCATTTGCTCACTCTGCCCTAAATTCCCATATTGTTGTGCGACATTGTTCTACCTCTCCTTGAACAAATCCAACCATCCTCACCACTCCTCAACTCCATTCACCAAGTCCTGGACATCCTCACACCCCTATCTCACCTCCATACCCACTCCTTCATCTTTCTTCCTCCATCCATCCTCCAAAATCCCATTTCTGAACATCCTGTAGAAAAATTACAAACATCCTGTAGAACCCCTGCAGACTTCCTGTAGAAGCTCACGAATGAGGTTTCTTGATAGCCAAACTCTGTGAAACTCTCTAGAAGGGTGTTAGGGACCCCTTAGGCCCTCTCTGAACCTTCTCGACCTCCTCCAAGCATTTCTTCTCGCCAATCCACCTCTGCACAGTCAAAAACAGTTAAATCGCATGCATGATATTTTTTTTTTTTCTTCAGATTTTACCATAGAAGTAGCTTAGACACATGCATTTTACCTTCTTAGCAGACAATGGCATCTCTCTCAGTAGCTTGCATCCTCTTTCTCGCATCAGTAGGGCTAGCTGGTAAAATTAGGGTTTGCTAGGGTTTGTGTTTCCTTTCCGCTTTCAGTTTCTTTCTGCAAGTAGATCAGCCTCCTTTGAGTTAGCTTTCATCCATCAGTTAAAAAGCTTCTTCTAAGAGCTCATAGAAGTTGGCTTAAGCTCCTAGTAGACTTGTGCCAGCTGATCAAGTGACAGTCGCGGCAAGAGCTAGTACTTGTGCATATAGCACCGTCGCTTCCAAGTTTGTTACGAACTACCGGGTTGGTAAAATTAAAGAAGGGAGTCTCAGGAGTTGCAGCATTATTGCTGCAATATTGGGGCCCACCATCTACTGCGCAGAAAAGGGCCTCTCTCACACATGTGAAGCCGGAAGCTGTTGAACCTAAAGCTGCAACTGCAGATCCATTTGACCAACGTTGACCATTAGATCTCCTCCTTAGAACTGTGTTGTAGGTCCATCTGGATCTCCTCTAAAAGCTGCAACTTTTGGTGGTGGAATGAAGTCAATCCGACGGATGGTTTGCAAGATATCGACTGCCTTAGTTTGAAGCCGGAAACTGCCGAAATTTAAGCTGCAACTGCAAAAGTGAAGATTGACCTGCATGGACTAGAAGATTTCTTCATCTGAACTGCACTGTAGGTTCATCTGAACCTCCTCTAGAAGCCACAACTTTTGGTGGTGGAATCAAGCCGATTTGACGGTCGGTTTGTGAGATATCGTCTACCCTAGTTTGATGATGAAGCCGCTAATGCTGATGCTACTGATCTGGGCTTTGCTACTACTGAGATGAATCAGATTTATTGTACTATTTCTCTCTACTGAATTATTGAAGATAAAAGAAGATTTGATCAAAGGGTTTCCCCACACATTGTGGGGTTTTTCCCTGGCTAGTTGTTATAGACATTTTTGTGCCTCGCAGCATGGAGCATGAAATGTCAATAATTACAGGGATCCTCAGTCCCTAAACATGTTGTTCTTACCCCTAGAAGAACAAGGTCAGCAAACCACGGCACTTCCCATCAGTTCTCCACCTGAAAACACTCAAAAACAGGCTTATTTTGGATCATGTCAGCTGCTCCACTGAGCAACTGCGCTGAATGTCAACTGCTCCTCCTTGTACCTGCGCTGAAAGTCAACTCCAATGAAGGCTACCTGCGCTGGGCGAGATTGGCCAAGTGGCACAGTCATTCTGCAAGGTGTCAATTGCCCAGGAAGCTTCCAAACTGACACTTGGTTCAAGGGATTCGCCCTGTGATGAGTAAGAGGTACTTGATCTCCATGTGTAAGCAAGGATCTCCAAGTGGACTCAAGAACTAAAGTTTAACTAAAGTGGGAGAGGACACTAGTCAGCTTTATGCCAGCCTCAAGCTGACTCATCCTTTCTCCAAATCTCCTATATATAGAGCTCTTCTATGAGGTCTAGGGAGGCTGGAATTTTGTGCAAAGCAAGGAAGTGCTGTTGGTTTACAGTTAAAGCTATTGGGTGATTGCTTTTATAGAGGTGAAGAGGAGATTTCTTGCTGCTGGGGAGGTGCTGCTGGATTGGAGCCATTGATGGTTGTAACCTTCTCAGAACCTTTTACTTCTATCAATAAAGCTTTGAATGTTCTCCTATATACTTGTATTGCATTGATGTATTGTATTTACTTGTATATCTGATTCACTCTAATCCATGCATCAGTTATGAGTACATGTTTCTTGTAGTTTCCCTCTCTTGTTTGTGCAGGATCTTTGTGTAGCTGGGCCGGCAAGGGAACAAGGAGCTGGGAGCAAAGGGACGAAGAGAGAAGACAAGATCGACAAAGGCGAAGGATATCGGTTGGTCAATCTTTTCTTCCTTCTCTGTACTTTCATAAAGGAAAATATCAAAGCTTTACTTTCAGTTGTTGCTAAGGAACTATCGCCCTTAGAGTAGGGATAGGGTCATTCCGAGTCGGATACTTTTCCCCACAACAAACTGGCGACTCCGCTGGGGAGCCTAGTATCTTGTTGGTGTTTGTAGTATCTTTGCTATTCATTTCCTGAACCAAAGAGTACCAAATCGAAAAGCTTTTGACTATATCAAAAGCGAAGTAGAGGGGCTGCTACTCTTGCTCATTGCCTGAGCAGATTCATGATTTGAAGAGCTGATCTACAAAAGACTCTTGTACTCTTTGTGATAGCTTTTCATCCTCTTGATGATCCCTTAGCTTGTACTTGACCTATAGCTTTTTATTTAAGCAAAAACAGTGAATTTTTGAGCTTTTTATGACACGGAAATCCTTGAAAACGCAACTCTCGTGTCTCAGTGCAGGCTGTCCACAGGCAGTCTGCATTCCAGCGCAGGTACTCCCTTCGGGAACTGCGCTGAGAGTCAATTTGACAGACCAGAGCCTGCGCTGATCCAGTTAGGCTATGTCTTCCTGAGGTTTCCCACTGTGTCTTAGCCCTGTTTTCACTGTTATTTTGCTGCTGATTGCTTGTCATTGTACTTGCTGTAAACCAACTTTCCTTGACATTATTCCGCCTCAGTTGTGTGATGAAACTGTGATTGTTCTTTCAGTATTTCTTACTTCAGTTACAGTTTCCCATTGTGAAAAGCAAACCAGTATAGCTGTGGCCTCTTAGATCCTGAACTGTATAAGTGTCGTTGTGATCTTAAGAGCTAGTTTTATTACTGTTCATGGCTGTTTGAGTTTGTTTGTTTTTCATCTTATGGTTTGAATTCATATATTTTTAGTGTCGAAACAAGTGCTTGTAAGGCGTCTTTTCATTTTAGACAAAACTTGTTTGTTTACGCTTCAAATTGAATTCAAAGAATTATACGACAGTTTCCTTTTTGTCTACATCAACATTAAGGGAAAAGAAAAGAAATACATGCATCTTGCATTTGCATTTGTTGATAAGTTTGCGTGATTGATCTAGGAGAAAGTGCATTAGTTTGTGCTTTGTGCTCTGTGTGGAAAGATAATGTTCTTCTCTCCCCTCAGTAGTTAGGATTTTCAAAGCTAAAAAGATTGTAAAGCTTGCTTATCATTTTAGCTGCATTTAGGAATTTGTACCAATACATCTCGTGGTGATCCTGAAAGACAAACTGCTAAACAAGATCAACTTAAAATATACTGAATGAATCTAAAAACGCTTTGTAACATAACGCTCACAATAGAGGTCTAGGTAGAGACGTGTTCCGGCGTCGTTAAACGTAGTGATTGTCGATCTCTACGAAGGTGGGTGATTCCTCCTGAGGGACAATAACACTAATACGGACTTGTGCTCCCGCGTACCGTCGCGTATATTGGGAGACCCCTATAGGCATTTATCCTTTATCCTTAGGAAGCCGTGTCGGCCGCCCTACTGATCGCGATGCAGTGAACACAGCATTCACGAAGATCGACCACCCGTACCGTAAAACGTATTCTGTGGTTTCGCGAAAGGTTTGGCACACCCTCTGCCTAGATCTCCAGAGCAGTTTCTTTTGGCCCTTTTCAAACTCTATAACTGAAAAGGTCCAACCGAGCATTTGTCACTTCGGGCTCGTTAATACATCGAAGGCGACTAGAGTCATCTTTAGCTTTTTCTCGACTCTTAAAACATGAAAAAGCAAAGTTGTGTCTAAAAGCGTCTAATAAAATTCATTCAATACGGAAACATAATTCCCCTTTTTGTATTTTAGTTGATCAAGTAATCCGCAACCGTGGAGGAAAGTCAATTAAAACTCCGTCGTTCGAGGAGACTCGTGAGTCAGCCGTCTTTGTCTCCGGAATCGAAAGTAGTACGGACAAAGCGAACTCGCTTGACCGGGTCAAAATCTCCCATTAAAGTTAGAACAACAGTTCCGACAACATCTGGGATTCTGGTCACTCCTGATATTTCTGGAATCCCTGCCTCTATTGAAGAAGTTCAACAGCAACAGAGGGACAGTTGTACTGATCCTAGTCTGAAGACAAGTACTTGCATAACTGAACCAGTTCCATTTGAAACCGGTCCACAGAGTCTTGTTGTTCAAACGACTGTCGCTGTCAAAGCAACCCCTTCTTCGGCACCAGAAATCTTTTACGGACCTGACGGTCTTCCTCTTCCTCCTGGTCTGATTGCAATAGAGGAAATCGTAGAGGACCAGCAAGCAAATACTCCAACTCATTTTGGAGTAGGCGCCACTCTTTTTCCTTCTGCATCAGAAGTTTGTCCATCGCCACTGGAAGTTCCTGTAGAATCGTTAGGCAGTTTATTGGATAGACTTAAAATGTCTGAGCAACCGTCGACATCTAGGACTGTGCCAAATGACACAGCGACAGCAGAAGCTCCTGCTGTCAATCCAACGATGTTTGCCGGCATACCAGCTGTCCTGGCTAGCTCTCATCAGCTAGAAGGAGTCCACCCAGGGACTATTACGACAACTTGGTCTGTTCCAGTTTGTTCTTCCGGTATAATACCCGGTAATTCTTATGTTGAAACTAGACAAATTGATCCCTTTGGAAATCAGTTTGGGCCATCCAGTCCTCAAAGGCAATCTATACCCTTGAGCTCCGGATTGTTACCGTATGGGGGGCAATATGCCCTTTCACTTCCCCTTTCGGGGGGATACCCATACGGCAGTTTTCAACAACGTTCAGGTTTGACTGAAGTAACGACGAGTGGTTGGGTACCTATGTTACCCCAACAACCAAGAGTTGTATATTCCATGCAACAGTGTGTACCTATGTCTAATATCCCGACGACGCCAGCAATTGTAACCGTGTCGCAAGTTCAATCGATGCCTGTTGTATGTCAACCCCAAGTTGTAATGCAACAGCCCATTGACCCTGCAACACAACCACAATCGCCAACTGCCGGGACGACACAGATACAAACGGGAACCATAACCCCGCATCTTGGTCCGTCGGTTAGTGTCGCACAGCAAAACATGGCTTCACAACCATGGATGGTGCAATACCAACAACCTCAGTTTCAATAGGTGTACCAGGGATCTGAGCAACAGATCTTTGCGAATAGTGGGCAACCCTATATTCAGAACGGGTTAAATCAACCACTTTACAGTGGCCAAGCCCACCAGCCGTATCAATCATATCAACATCAGTTGCATTATGCTGGTATGCAAAGGCCTACTGCTCAGGCGATTCCATCGTATCCTGGGTACGCCTCGCCAAACCTGAATCAGCAATTGCCATTCGTGGCGACCCTAGAATTACCAGATTTACATCGATTGACGAACGATCCAATCGCCTATGCCCATTGGTGGCCAGCGATTCCTCACAAACTTCCTTCGGACATTCCTAAATTCAATGGAAATCCTGGCGAAGACCCGTCGAATCATGTGATGACATTCCATCTGTGGTGTTCGTCGAATACCTTGAATGATGATTCGATAAGGCTTCGCCTTTTCCAGAGGACATTGACTGGTCCGGCGGCTAAATGGTATATTGAATTACCTAGAACCTCTTTCGACAATTTTAGTTCCCTAGCCACGACTTTCTTAACACACTTTCAGTTACCTATAAGGTACGAAACTGGAACCGAGATCTTAACCAATTTCAAGCAGACAACGGCCACACATATATCAGATCATATACATGAGTGGCGTCGTCGTCACAGAATGGTAAAGACTTATGTTCCAGATCAGCTTTTAGCTGAGTGGTTTATAAAGTCGCTTCTTCCTGCTATAACAGAAGATGTGGCCAAGGGAGGCGTCGTAACAGAGGAGCAAGTTATTGCTCGTGCCCAGTATTTAGACTTAGTATATACTCAGTCTGGCACGCTCTATGACAAGATACCTGACGCCCCTAGACCGGAATTTTCAATTCCTCCCCCTCCTGGATCAAATAGTGACTCTCATGCCGGCGATGGTGTGATTGGCACTACAAACGCAAAGTCAATACGGGATTCGTCTAAGAAAACCCGTAAGACTTCGAATCAAAATGCAAATGAAGAACTTCTTGCCTCGGAAGTAAGTGCCGTGTCGGACGACAAGGGCAAACAACTGAAGCAACCAGGAGACAAGAAGAAAAAGAAAGGGAGAAAAGGGAAACCCCCTTCGGGGTGTCATATATGCGATGAGGATCATTGGACAGCAGATTGTCCATGCAAAGCTGAGCTTAAAAGATTCTTCAAGAGTCCGAAAACCTCAGCTGTGTTGACTGATCCGTTTCCTAATCCTGGTCAAAATCTGGTTGCTAATCAAAATGCTTCCCGATCCCAAGTGCTTATGTTATCTACCTCAAAACAGCAGAATAATGCTTTGACAAGGAATAAAGATTACGGGAATCCATGGCTGTCGAATAACAAGGCTAATGAACAACCTAGTAGTTCGACGACAGCTTTGACCAAAGTTGTGCCACCCATCATTCCTGAACCCATGATAAAGTTGCCAAAGGGAGTAGTACACAAATCGACATTTAATCCTCGTGCCAAAATAGCACAGAATTATAATATAATAGAGGACCTGGCCCAATCGCCGTCCGATATGTCGACACTTGAGGTACCGCAAAATTGCCCCTCCCAAGAGCAAACTTTATTATCAGCAATAGGTGGGATTGGCCCAATGGATTCCAATCTTGTGGCCTTTGATCATAAAGGATATGACCCTAAGTTACCAGCTCAACTAGCTTTCCTTATTCAAGTGAAAGCCCTCAACAAAACTGTTCATCGAACAATTATTGATGAGGGGGCGTCTACATGTCTTATGTCGATGAGTTGCTGGAAAAATTTAGGCTCACCACCTTTGTCGAAATCGTCAACGACCTTAAAAGCATTTGATGGACGATCATACACTCCATACGGGATTTTAAGTAACTTGCAAGTTGAACTGGGGGGCAAAACATTAGAAGTCGATGTTGAAGTAATTGATGGAAACCTCGATTACAACATCCTACTGGGAAGGCCCTGGATATATGCCATGGCCGCAGTTGTGTCGACCTACTTCAGGAAGATTGCATTTCCCTTTCAAGGAGGGATTACAGTCATCGACCAACAAACTTTCCTCCCCGACAGTTCACAAGTTACGGGAAGCATTCCAATGATCCATGGAAGCAATCATTCGCTTCAAAATATTGGAGTAGGTCTCCTAAAAGACCCTGCCTTAATGGGTACTTTTGCCCTACCGCCTGCAAGCAATCTGGCGGAAGTAGCCACAGTGGAAACCTACAATATGAAATCTTCTATATCTAATGGATTCGGAAGATTCCTAAACATTTTTTCAGCATGGATCATCACCCTAATGGAAATACTGTAAATACAGTGGGCTTCGAGAATAGTTCCTATCTCATGTCAACCTCGTTAAAAAATGAAACAAATCCCCTTTCCAAATCTCAAAGGTAAACCTTCATTCCAACCACCGAGTTGAATGCAATGAAGCTTCGGGGGCATGCACCTCGATTTTCATTATTATGCTGGGGGCATGCAAACTTATCATCGAGCAGTTTTAGCACATAGTTCATGCTCGTTAAAAAATAAACGCAAGATCCGAGCAGTTTTAGCGCATAGTTCATGCTCGTTAAAAAATAAACATAAGTTTATGAGCATGCTTCCCTTCAGAGTTCAAGCTCATTCAAAAAAAAATGAACCGGTAAATAACCTTTTGAGATCGTAAATTCATCAGCCATAAAAGCCTTGGTCGTGTTTGTGCACCGTCACCTCCACTTTTCATTTGGCCGATCATTCACCTCCATTTGTATGTTTACCTCTTTTGAGAGACAGCTGCGAAGAGTGATTTCACCTAGCCATCCTTGTGACACTGCCGTGATTGGAAAATTCCAACCTGTACCTGGAATCAGTTGCTATCCCTGTTTATCACTCGTTCCTCAAAAGACGAGTCATCTTTGAGCTCTTTTCTGACTCGTAAAATATGAAAAGTTTGCCGAGTTCTGGCCTTCCAGCTCGTTAAAGGGACCGGAAGAGCTATCCCTCTTTTAGACTTTAATCTTTTTGGACCTGAGGGATTATTACACAAAAAGATCGAGCGCTTGTCTTGTTCGGCTCGTTAAAAGTACCGAACACCCATCCCTTCTGTATTGTTTTATACTTTTTCGGACTTAAGGGATTAGATGACGAAAAAGGAATTATGGAGTTAACTTTCTGTACCTTTTCAGACTCTCTAAAAATGAAAAGGACCGAGTTTTCCTTGTCGTTAGACTCGTTAAAATGATTAAATAGCGACAAACTTGTCTTTAGACGAGAACGAGTTTCCCTATCGCTAAGCTCGTTAAATCATAGCAATGGGCTTGCCCGAAGGGCAGGTTATAGAACAAGCATATGTTATCCTCCTCAAGCTTGACAAAAATAAAGAAGTACTGGTCAGAAATGACTGGGGAAAAATTGGGAGAACATCAAAGTTTAATGGTAGCAAGTCGCTCTTGAACATGACACTTTTCCTCCGTACCACATCGGGTTGGGTTGTTTCATTCACCGGTCTCATCACCATGGTCCTCGCCAAACCATCCACATTTGGGGTAATGCTACCGATCCATCACATCAGTGTCGTTATATGTTCAAGGGAGGTCATTCTGAAAGTGTCAACCGTGTCCCATCCACTGCCATACATTATCCTTCATCCATTCATGATCGCCACCCTGAATCATATGTCACAGTTTGTTTTCACCTCCACTAAAATCATTAGCTCCGTTCCATGTCACTGATGTGGGATTCGTTAAGGCCCTCCTTTGACGGATCGCTTCTTGTCGACTTCAGCTCATTATCCAAGAAGTTGATCTAGGAACACCCCCATCAGTACTTTGAAGCTTGCATGCCTCAATGGCAAGTTTCTCACTTCCGGCGACAGGTATACATCAATGACCTTCGACCAGAAGATTTTGCGTGGCGTTCGACGCCAAGTCCTTTATTCACGCCACGTGAATTGTACTGCAGTACCTTGAGGGTCATTATCATTATCGGTGATTCCTCTCGCGCTTGTTAACGGTTTTCATCATTGACCGGTAATCAAGCGATGTCTTTCCATGTTCGACTTCAACGCAATTCTCACATGGATCGACTTGTACTTAGAGTGAAGATCGAACGAGTTTGAAGACCCCGGATCTAGTTTCATCCATTCGGGCTGCGATATATATTCAGGAAATATAAAAGTATTTGTCATGTACATCATTGCAGCAGATGATCATCCTATTCAAAGGATGATAATTTCAGCAGAGAATTATCAGTCTACTATCAGACGATCGTCTGTTCTATGTACCAAAATGTATTTACAAAGCTGAGCATGGGAATGCCCGCCTCAGCTAGATCATGAAAACGAAATGAAAAATAATGTATTGTATTGTATTGTATTACAGGGCGCCTCCTCAGCACTGGAATGAACTTCGGACCCTCTAGATAAAGCATTTCACCCGTTAAACGGCCTCATACTTTAGGGGGCAACTGTTATAGACATTTTTGTGCCTCGCAGCATGGAGCATGAAATGTCAATAATTACAGGGATCCTCAGTCCCTAAACATGTTGTTCTTACCCCTAGAAGAACAAGGTCAGCAAACCACGGCACTTCCCATCAGTTCTCCACCTGAAAACACTCAAAAACAGGCTTATTTTGGATCATGTCAGCTGCTCCACTGAGCAACTGCGCTGAATGTCAACTGCTCCTCCTTGTACCTGCGCTGAAAGTCAACTCCAATGAAGGCTACCTGCGCTGGGCGAGATTGGCCAAGTGGCACAGTCATTCTGCAAGGTGTCAATTGCCCAGGAAGCTTCCAAACTGACACTTGGTTCAAGGGATTCGCCCTGTGATGAGTAAGAGGTACTTGATCTCCATGTGTAAGCAAGGATCTCCAAGTGGACTCAAGAACTAAAGTTTAACTAAAGTGGGAGAGGACACTAGTCATCTTTATGCCAGCCTCAAGCTGACTCATCCTTTCTCCAAATCTCCTATATATAGAGCTCTTCTATGAGGTCTAGGGAGGCTGGAATTTTGTGCAAAGCAAGGAAGTGCTGTTGGTTTACAGTTAAAGCTATTGGGTGATTGCTTTTATAGAGGTGAAGAGGAGATTTCTTGCTGCTGGGGAGGTGCTGCTGGATTGGAGCCATTGATGGTTGTAACCTTCTCAGAACCTTTTACTTCTATTAATAAAGCTTTGAATGTTCTCCTATATACTTGTATTGCATTGATGTATTGTATTTACTTGTATATCTGATTCACTCTAATCCATGCATCAGTTATGAGTACATGTTTCTTGTAGTTTCCCTCTCTTGTTTGTGCAGGATCTTTGTGTAGCTGGGCCGGCAAGGGAACAAGGAGCTGGGAGCAAAGGGACGAAGAGAGAAGACAAGATCGACAAAGGCGAAGGATATCGGTTGGTCAATCTTTTCTTCCTTCTCTGTACTTTCATAAAGGAAAATATCAAAGCTTTACTTTCAGTTGTTGCTAAGGAACTATCGCCCTTAGAGTAGGGATAGGGTCATTCCGAGTCGGATACTTTTCCCCACAACACTAGCCACCACATCTTGTGTCTCTTATCTTGGCTTGTTTTCTGTCGATCGTTTAATGTTCTATCTGCACTTTACTTTATGTACATGTGATTGCTAATCTGTGAAATATAATAAGAAAAAGAAGTAAACTATTATAAGCATAGAACATACCATAACTTAACATGGTATCAGAGCTGAGGTGAAGACAAAGCCCAAGCAAGAGCAAGAGCAATCACCGAAGAGAAGATTGGCAAAGCTATCCTAAAAGAACGATGGGGTCCTCAACACTCTTTCCTGCTGAAGACAAGCTCCGTGAGAAAGCTGACTATCATGGATGGAAGATGTCTATCGATCTAACCCTTGAGGATCAAGGAGTGTTGGATCATGTGAAAGGCAATATTGTTGAGCCTCCATCAAATGCACCTCCTGCTGCCAGGAACAAATGGAAGAACAGAGAAATTAAAGCGAAGAAGATCATCCGGGACTCTATCGGCAAACGCTTGGTGGCCTACATCTCTGATCTAGACACCTCCAAGGAAATATATGTTAGACTGGTTAGTTTATTTAAAGTTAATGATGCAAATCAAGTTTTGTTTCTTAGAAATAAGCCGAGGGAAATCAAGAAGGGTAAAGATGATAGTGTGCAATCATACTTCTTAAGAATCACTGAGATCAAGAATGATCTCCTATCTGTTGGGGAGACTATTACTGACAGAGAAATGGTGCTCACAACTCTTGGAGGATTACCATCCAAATGGTATGTGTTCAGGACTACTCTTCTGAACAATAATGTAATTCCCGGTTTCGAGGAATTAATGGCTAGATGCATTCAAGAAGAAACAAGGGTAGAAGAGCAAAAAATGCCCTTGCCTAAAGGTCCTCCTGCTGCTTTTTCTTCTCATGCTAAGAAAATAAATAATTCTGGGTCTAAATCGAAAAGAAAGGTTGGACCTAAGGGTGGAAGAAAAGGATGATGTTTCATTTGCAATAAAGCAGGTCACTATGCAAGGGAATGTCCTGATAGAAAGGACTCTCACCATGATGATGATCAAAATCCCTCTCATGGTAATCAAAGGAATGGAAAATTCAATAGCAAAGGTAAAAGGAATGCTGGAAATCAAGGAAGAGGGCAACCATTCAAGAAGGCTAGAAATTCCAGGTATGAATCTAACACTGTTGACAATAAGCAGGCTGAATATTATCTACCAGTTGCTCTATCTACCTCTGATCCTTCGGACTCAATGGGAAGTTGGCTCATTGATAGTGGTGCCTCAAGACACTTCACTGGTTACAAAGAAATACTCCATAATCTGGTAGAGAAGGAAACTAACCTGGAAATTGTCCTTGGAGATGACATGAAATACTCTGTGAAAGGTGTAGGCAATGTTTCTCTCAAATTGAATCAAGGTAATACGATTCACTTACAAGATGTATTATATGTTCCTGATCTCAAAAAGAACCTGGTATCCATATCGGCAATGGAAGACAAAGGCTACAAGGTAGCCTTCAGCGATGGCAAGGTACGTATATGGAAAAAGAATGTTAAAGATGCTTTCACTCTTGGGTTTCGAGTTGATTCTTTATATCAGGTCGGTGGAAGTCTGCTAGGTGTCATGTCTTGTGATACAACGCTTCAGTCTGAACTTTGGCATCGGAGGTTTTCCCACCTTCATTACAAAGCTCTACCCGATGTAAGATAAATGGTAACAGGGATGCCCAAATTCCAAGTAGAGAAAGAAGGTGTATGTCCGAGATGTGCTGAAGGAAAGCTCAAAAGGGGACCATTCCCTTCAAGTCAAAGCAAGACCTCTGATATATTACAACTAGTTCACTCAGACATATCAGGTATGATGCTTGTGAACTCTTTGGGAGGATATTCATATTATCTCACTTTTACAAATGACTATTCTCGAAAGACCTGGATATACTTCTTGAAAAAGAAGGATGAAGTGTTCCGTTGGTTTCGACACTTCAAAGCCCTAATCGAGAATCAAACCGAAAAGAAGATCAAGATCTTAAGAACTGATAATGGGACTGAATATGAATCTAATGAGTTCCATGATTTTTTTAAAGAGGCTGGCATCAAGAGGGAGACTACTACACCATATACTCCTGAACAGAATGGTGTGGCAAAAAGGAAGAACCGCACAATTATGGAAGCTGCCCGGGCCATGCTACATGATCAAAAACTTTCGAAGTTTCTATGGGCTGAAGCTGTAAACACTGCCGTATATGTACAAAATCGATGCCCTCACAAAGCATTGGGTTCCAAGACTCCTGAAGAAAAGTTCACCGGTAAGAAACCTAATGTTTCTCATTTTAGAATTTTTGGAAGCCCTGTATATATTCATGTGCCGAAAGAGAAAATAAATAAATTGGGTGCATTTGGAAAGACGGGAATTTTCGTGGGCTATGGTGAAAATACTAAAGGCTATAGAATCTATGTAGCCAGTCAAAGGGAAGTCGTAATTAGTCATGATGTCACCTTTGACGAAGATATGGCTCTCAGCAAGGTGAACAATCTTTCGACTTTGAGGAGCTCTCAAGAAGCCGACACTAGGGAACCGAAAGAAAAGGATGATGAATCAATGCCTGATGTAGAAGAACCCATGGATCCGATTGATCCTCCTCCACATGAGCCTTCCTCTTCTAGGAAGAGGCCTTCATGGCTTAGGGGGCTACTTGATGATGTTGAAGGACATGCTGCACCCTGAGGAACCTTTCGTGAAAGTAAGAAGCCTAATAGGTATCAGGAATACCTGACCATCATGAGCACGATCATACAAATGAGCCTTCATTATTCTCAGATGCCGTCAGGCATCAAGTATGGAAGGATGCTATGACCGAAGAATATGAGTCTATCATGAAGAATGATGTCTGGGAAGTAGTTCCCAGACCCCAGGACAAGACAGTTGTTACTTCCAAATGGCTTTACAAGATAAAGCATGCAGCAGATGGAAGTATAGAAAAGTATAAGGCTCGTTTTGTTGCTCGTGGTTTCTCCCAGAAGGAAGGTATAGACTATGATGATATATTTGCACCTGTTTCCAGATATACGACCATCCGCTTAATCATAGCCCTTGCCGCTTCACAAGGATGGAACCTACATCAGATGGATGTCAAGATTGCGTTCTTGCACGGCTCGATCAAAGAAGAGGTCTACGTGGAGCAACCCGAAGGATTTGAAATTTATGATCGAAAATCTCATGTATGCAGGTTGAAGAAGGCTCTTTATGGGCTGAAGTAAGCACCGCAAGCATGGTATGAGAGGACCGACAACTACTTGATGAAGCTGGGATTCACTAGGAGTGAAGCCGATCCTAACCTTTACTTTAAGGTTGAAGATGATAAACCTCTCATACTAGTGTTGTATGTGGATGACCTCTTTCTAACAGGTGCAGACCCTCTCATTCTCAAATGTAAGAGGGGGTTGGCTTCTGAATTTGAAATGAAGGACTTAGGACTGATGCACTATTTCCTAGGACTTTAAGTGTGGCAAAAGCCAGAAGAAACTTTCCTATCTCAAGGAAAATATGTGGTGAAGATATTGGAAAGATTCGGTATGGTGGACTGCAAGCCTGTAACTACCCCGATGGAGCTTGACTTCAAGAAGTTAAGCAGTAGCGCTGCTGGACCTATTTTACGAAATGCTATCGAGTATCGGCAACTCGTCGAAGCATTAATGTTCTTAGTGAACTCCCATCCAGATATATGCTTCGCAGTCAACACGTTGAGTCAACATATGGTTGAACCCCACCACATACATTAGATTGGTGCCAAGAATCTGTTGAGATATCTTCGTGGCACTATCACTTATGGGTTAAGATACACTGTCGGAGATGTGAGACTATTTGGATACACAGATGCTGACTGGGCAGGCAATGTGGAGGACCGTAAGAGCACTTCCGGGTGTTGTTTCTCCTTGGGATCTGCTTCGATATCCTGGATGAGTAGGAAGCAGAAGTCGGTGGCCTTGAGCACCGCCGAAGCAGAGTATATTGCTGCTAGCATGGCCTCCTGTGAGGCAGTTTGGTTGCGAAAGCTCTTCAGTGAGCTATTTGGATTTACATTGGATACCACCGTGATCCTTTGTGACAACCAGAGTGGGATTCGTTTGTCAGAGAATCCTGTATTTCATGATCGCTCCAAGCATATCGATATCAGATACCACTATATTTGAGATATGGTGCAGCGGGGAGCTATAAGGCTCCAACATATCGGTACAGATGAACAGGTCGCCGACATTCTGACAAAACCCCTTGGGAAAGTAAAATTTTTGACTTTCCGAGAACAACTTGGAGTTGTTCAAAGACCCTCTGATGAGGGTCATGTATGATGCATTGAGCTCTGGGAGCTCCAGGGGGTGCGGGGTGCTTCTTGGAGCAGCATATGACCATAGGATGATTCACTATCCCCTGGTGGTATACATGTACACCCCGTGGCAACATTGTAGCGGGATTGATGTGTTCTCCTGTGAGGGCTGGATTGATGTGTTCTCCATGGCGATTGTAGTAGGATTGATGTGTTCTCCTGTGAGGACAGGATTGATTAGTTCTCCTGTCGAGGTGTCCTACCCATGCAGTCTAGGACTCATGGGAAGTACCTCTCATCTGATCAATGAGCAGGGAAATGAAGTTAGGGATTGTTGGTACCATTCCTTGACCTCCTTTTTTCCTCTTGAAACACATCGTTTTCCTACCTTTTTCCTTCATACATCTCTTAGACCCCTTGAAATTGATTAGTTAACAATATTATAGTTGTTAAATGCATTAGAATTGATTATGAGTTTTATGTTAAAGAATTAGGGATTTTTGATAAAAGGACTACAGGAAGTTGCAACATCCTGTAATTTGTTTATTGTTTGACATATGGCATGACATCTAAGCTAAAGCAAAGGGTAGGGATGAAAAATAGAATGTACAAGCATGGACGAACACCTATCCTACAACAGAACCAACACTCCTGAATGCGCGGTCAATGACGGTCAAAGCACAGCATGTTGGCGACAAAAGCAGCAACAACATAGGGTTCTAAACCGATTTAGTTTTGTTCCTTTTTGAAATCGGTTCAGAATGGAAACAACTTAAAAACTATGCCATAACAAAAGCGGCAACAGCCGCATAACGAATGTACATTCGTTCCGAAATGTAAACGTTGTTAGACATATGTAAACACAGTTATGTGTTGTTAGTTAGTTGTTATCAGTGTATCGTTTTGAAAAACAGAGCTTTTGAACTTAATACCAAAACTCGGTTGCAGTCACGATTTCGTTATTGCGTTGATTCTATAGTTGCTTGAGCGCAGTCCAGTATACCTTTGAAACGCGGACGGGCCCTGCGTGGAACGGGTATACTGTCATTTCATTTCATTTGCAACTTCTGAATATTCAATAGTATGCACAGTGATTAGAGTTTGGTTTATGCTTTCGTTGATTTAATTAGAAATTCGTATGAGTAATGTTTATGATGGTGGCTTGAAGGATTCATCGCTGAGATCATTGAACTGTATCCTGTAAGGGATCTGATCTTTCGTTATCTTTAAAAAGCATCTTCATGAACCCTGTTTCTCATGTATTTGAATTTTAAGTGTGCTTATGATTTTAGTATGTTTCAATCTTTCATGAATGATAAACATTGAATGTTGAGTGTTCACTGAACAGGGGTTTTATGCACAACATCCTCGTAAGGGGATTGAAATCTTGGTTTAAGTAATACACAGTGTTTTAAAATAGGTAGATGAATTGAGTGACCTGAGTGTCCAGGTGATAGGGAGCATACCTCAACCTTCCGTAAAGAAGTTCTGTAACCTACCATCATGAACACTTAGTCAGGAATCCTTTATGTCTATAGATTGTAGACGCATGCCTCGAAGTTTACTTATCCTGGTCGATAATAAATATAACCTAATCTAGCACCCTAGATAGGACACTACATGACCATAGTAGTACCAATGGACGCATCATTGTATCTACCATACTCCCTACGCTAGGATGACCTCCATTGATCTGGGATCAATGATACTGGTCTGGGACTAGTGGTAGGAGTTGTACCATACTATGAAACTGACTTAGGGTCGGTTGAGACTGGTCTAGGACCAGCGATACATACTCTGAGACTTACTTCGTGTCAGTGTAGTACTGGTCTGGGACGAGTGGTACACTCTTGGAGACTGCGATACTGGTCTGGGACCAGTGGTAGGAGTGGTACATACTATGATGCTGACTTCGGGTCGGTTGAGACTGGTCTGAGACCAATGGTACGCACTCTGAGACTGACTTTGATTCAGTGGAGGATGATACTGGTCTGGGACCAGTGGAGTTGTACTCACTATGACGCTGACTTCGAGTTGGTTGACACTGGTCTGGGACCAGTGGTACATTCTCTGAGACTGACTTTGAGTCAGTATGATACATCCTCAATCATTTCTTCTTCTTCATAATTCGGGCAAAAGCAGAGCAAAACATAACAATGCAAAAGCAGAGCAGAACAGAGCAAAACAATACAGATCAGTACATGGTAGAACAAGATAAAGCAGAATAGGCAGAATAAAGCAGAGTAGGGCAAGGGACAGGCTGTACAGGGCAGTGCATTTGAATAGTAACGACCGATAGACAAATTGCAGATGAAGTTCTCCCTAGTTGAGAGGGAGTGTTAAAATTGGAAACTAGAGAAAAACTTCATGTGGGTCATCTTATTCATGGCTGATAATATTTTTATTAGATTTCTCTCGTCGAGAGGTGTAGGATTGATATAAATATCATCTGATTCCGATAAGTATTCATGGAGATATGGATTTATTTTGATTATGGAATTATTATCAAGCTGACCTACAACTCATGTAGGCTCAGAAGCCCAACAGTAGCAACTATTCAAACACCAACGTTGTGTCTAAATATAAGAGGACTTTTCCTCATTTGGTCTCACTCATCTCATCACATCTCTCTCTCTCTACTGCACAGAAAAGGGTCTCTCTCTCTCACACATGTGAAGCTGGAAGTTGTTGAACCCAAAGCTGCAACTGCAGATCCAAAGTTTGACCAACGTTGACCATCAGATCTCCTCCTTATAACTGTGTTGTAGGTCCATCTGGATCTCCTCTGAAAGCCGCAACTTTTGGTGGTGGAATGAAGTCAATCCGACGGACAGTTTGCAAGATATCGACTGCCCTAGTTTGAAGCCAGAAACTGCCGAAACTGAAGCTACAACTGCAGAAGTAAAGATTGACCTTCGTGGACTAGAATATCTCCTCATCTGAACTGCGGCATAGGTTCATCTGAACCTCCTCTAGAAGAAACAACTTTTGGTGGTGGAATCAAACCGATCCAAAGGTCGGTTTGTGAGATATCGTCTGCCCTAGTTTGATGATGAAGCCTCTAATGCTGATGCTGTTGATCTAGGGTTTGCTACTGCTGATATGAATCAGATTTATTGTACTATTTCTCTCTGCTGAATTATTGAAGATAAAAGAAGATTTGATCAAAGGGTTTCCCCACACATTGTGGGGTTTGTCCCTGGCTAGCCACCACATCTTGTGTCTCTTGTCTTGGCTTGTTTTCTGTCGATCGTTTAATGTTCTATCTGCACTTTACTTTATGTACATGTGATTGCTAATCTGTGGAATATAATAAGAAAAAGAAGTAAACTGTTATAAGCATGGAACATACCATAACTTAACAATGGTCCTCTCCCCAGGCACAAGAACTAAGAATCCCTCAAACTCCTTAGTTGTGATGCCTCTCCTCTAGACCAACTGAGCATCAATGAAATTGTGGGTAGCCCCACTGTCCACCAGAACTGAGACACGCTGCCCTTGAACAATGCCTCTAATCCTCGTAGTCAAGTATTTGGGTACCCCACGCAGTGATGCAAGGACCCCTCCAGTAGGAGGGAAGGAAACTCCCCCTGGTGGTGGTGGTGGTCCTCCTCCCTATGGCGCTGTAATGTCCTCTCCACCCATCTCAAAATAGGTCTCATCCTCTGCATCACTGTTAGAGAAGACCTCGATATAGTGGGCCTTGCCCGCTACACACCTATGGCCTGGCGCCCATGACTCCTGACAAGTGAAGCACATTTTCCTCCTCCTGAGGTCTCTCTGGGTTTCATCATCCAGTTGCCCACGCCCTTAAGTGACTCTTGGTGGTGGACCCCACCTGTCCTTCCCCCTCTACTAGAAACCCTGTCTAGGGGGTAATGGCGCCCATGTGTTGGGTAAGGCATCCTGTAAATCTCGGGCTCTCCCAACTGCATTCTGTAATGTAGTGGGCCTTTTGGATCTCACTAACCCGCGCAATGGCTCTTCTAGCCTATCCACAAACATCAAAATCCTCTTAGACTCTAACAATTCAGGCGCCATCCAAACAATCGCATAAACTTTGAGATGTAGGTTTTTGTACTCTCAGTTTGCTTGAGCCTTGTCAGCTCCCCGAAATAATCCTCTGGATCCTTCCTCTCAAACCGCTCCAACACTCTCCTGGTGAAATCATCATAGGGAGTCACTCTGACATGTCCCAACGTGGTCAATCTGTGGAACCACCAGTCGCGGGCTTCCCCTTCTAGATGCAGTGTGGCAATCTTGATTGCCTCTCCTTCTGTCATTTGGTTCACTTGGAAATAAACATCCAACTTTTCAACCCATGCCTTGGTCAAGCTCTTGGAGGACCCATTGAAGGTTGGGAGAAATAGCCTCCCCAATGTGCGTTGTAAATCTATCCCCTACTTGTAACATCCTCCACTCTATCCCTTGGGCTTGTTATTTCCCTTCAACTGACATAAATCTTTGAAAGTGATGGTCCTCCCAAAATATGGCCCATAAGAATGATACTCCAAGAAATAGTCCCCATAAGGTGCCTCCTCTTGCTCTGGCTTCCCACCTACTCCAAATTGTAGGAATGGTGGATCTAAGGGGTGTATTTTGAATCAATGTCATGTTGGCATGGAGAGATGCATGGTGATGTGAGGTGCCAGATCCTTCTCCATAGTGGAAATACCCTTGGAATCCATTACCCTTGTTGCCATTTCCATTTCGTTGGCCCATTCCTTCAATGTTTTGAGACAAATCGTGCACTGCCTTCAGTAGGAGTTGGGAAAACTCCTTCTCCTCCTTCCTTTTGTCTCCTTCATTGTCCCCCATGTTTGTTTCTTCTACCTCCGGTTTTGTGGTCACAGGTTTTGATTGATTGATGGGCTTGAAGTTTCATTGCTTGATTTTTTGAGTTTTTTGGATGGTTTCTATGATCCTAGGGCATCTAGGTCAATTACCATTCATTTGTTTGTTTACTCATTGTGTCAAGTTTCTTATTTGCTCCATTTAATCCATCTTTTAGTCGCAACATCTTCATTGCTTCATTTTCAATTGAATGAGTGAAAGAGTCTCGTTTGTTCTCTTATTTTGACTGCCTATTTTCTCTTTCCAAGCATAGATTACATTGCTTGGTTTGTCGATTGAAGCATTTATGTGTTTGGTTTGTTCGATTTAGGGAAGAAGTTGCTTTTAGTTTCATTTATCATGCTTTGGATTTGATCGATGCTTGTTTGTTCAGAATTGTGAAATTTTCACTAAAAGTGCTTTATGTGAAAGATTCATTTTGCATTTTATGAAAAGAAGAACATCATTCTAGTTTACTTAAGCGAAAATATTGCATTAGTAGCATCATTGAGAAGCTAGAATTGCATCATCATAAGCATTGGAAATGAAATGAAACTTATTTTGTTGTTAAGGGAAGATTAAGTGCATTTACGACATGTATTAGTGAAAGATTTCATTCTTTGATTGTTGCATTGATTGTGGCTCTCTATCCCTCCGTTGGTGTTAAATTTCATCGAAGAAAGTTTTTTTTTCTTCATACAGCTGCATATAAGAGTTTTCAGATGACAGTAGTAGGGCCTTGAAATTGAAACATAATTCAAGATCAACCATTAAAATTTATTGAATTAACCTAAGGAAGCATTGAAACTTAATGCTCACATTTAGAGGTTTAGGCTAGAGATGTGTTTCGACGTCTTTAAACCTAGCAGTTGTCATTCGCTTTGGCATTAGACGGTGCTAGTATGGACTTGTGCTCCTCGTACCGTTGCATATATAAAGGGATACCCCACTAGGTTTGCAATCCTTTATCCATAGGAAGACAAGTCTACCGCCTCGTAAACGTGATACACCGAACACAACATTCGGGGAGATTGCCTGCTCGTACTTTTCGGTTCGCCGGGAGGTATTCTGCAGTTCAGGGTTACTTGGTAATCGCTTTCGCCTAGATTAATCCTGAGCAGTCATTTTGGTATTTTTGACTCTTTAAATTCAAAAGATCATCAAGCACTTTTCCTTTCGAGCTCGTTAAATCTGAAAGCGACTAGAGTCACCTTTCATCCTTTTCTCGACTCTTAAAACATGAAAAGGAAAAGTTTTGTTTCAGTATCTTAAAATTTACTACCCACGAAATATTATTGGTTAAAGTTATATTCCATAGTGATTCTTTAGGGTCGATTCCAATGACAACATTTCTAGAGTCTACTAGTCAAGGATTCCCCTCGGATGGGAATCGTGGTCCTTTTCCTTCTTTTGGAAATGTTGGTGCTCCTTATATGGCAACATTGTCCCTCCCTGTGTTAACCATTGGTTTACCTATCTGTTTATTTTTTACCTCGGTGGTCCCGAGTGTCCCAACTCCTACCCATACATCTCCTTCATTTGAACCACCTCACGTTGATTCTAAGGTTAACCTCTCACCTTCTTCCCCTATTTCTTCACCTTCCTCTTTTACTTCGCCTGGTGAAAGTTTGAAATCTAGTAACCAAGAGGCTAGGAAAAAGAAGAAGAAGACAAAGAAGAAGAAGTTGGATAAGCAAGAGGCCAACCGTGCAACTGTTACTCCAAATGCACCTCCCATAGACAAACCTTCTAATCCTCCACAAAAGCTCAGATTCCCTTGCAATTTGTGTAAGGGTGACCATCTCCTTCGAGACTATCCTAGTATTCCCAGAGTCTTAGAGGTTATTGAAGCCCCGAAAATCGGGTCTACAACAAGGGGGATACCCACCCGGTCTGGACCTTGGTTAGCAACTCCTTTTCCATTTGGTATAGTGGGTCCGACTGGGGATATGGGACCAGTTTCCCAATTCATGTGTGTGTGTGAAGAATTGATATTTCTTTTCTAAAAGTTCCTAAGTGAGATGCTCTAATTCTAACTCTAATCTAATAACATGCAAATTGTATTATAATAAACAAAAACATCTAATTATATACTAACCCGGGGTGTAGTCCTTCCGTTATCCGATCTTAAATGATTTCAAATAACAATTGGTAATAAATATCATTCAATTGTTATGAGAAAATAAATCAATAGAGATGAACCACTTCGTATAAAAAGTTAGACGAAACACTTGTGAAAAACATATCGCATAATAAGCTACTCATGCATTAAGCATAAATAAATAGCTATCACCGTACAAAAGTGCCAAATGATAACTCAAACATTCACGCATCAATATATAAACAATTGAATATGAATATCACTTTTAACATAAAGGTAGAAATAGTTAAAAGATAGAAGTACCATTTATAACTAGTTCTACTCATGAGCTTCAAGCGATAATGATTTATCTCTTCTTAATCCAACATCCACTAAGAGTACAGAAGTGAAACATCAGTAGCAGATATTAAATACAGATATCAATAAATCCTGTTCCATTCATTCATCAAAACCTCCTCAGAGGGTACAAAAGTGCATGTTCTGGGGATAAGTTTTTGACAAATTTCAGGACCCTTCTCTAAATGCAAAAATAACTTATTACATAGGATACGGTTTAAATGATCGTCCTCATTTCAGGAAAAAATAAAGCAAAATTAATACTAACATTGAATCTAAAATTAAAACTAACAACTAACTATTTCTGTATCTGATCCTTGAAATCGCAAGAATTTAGCATTTGCTTGAGAAGAGTCGGCTGACTGACTTCAGACTTTAATTGTCCTGTGAAAACGACATCGGCAAGAGCTAGCACCATCTTCTCGGCAGAATTGATGATGCACTTGAGAGTCATGCATTGGCTGTGTGGTTTTACCAGATATGCCCAGTAAGAATCCCAATTCAACTTAGTTAATCTTTTGATTGATTCTGCCTTTTCTTAAGCCTTCTGTCTCCAACCTATCTGCAGTTGCTGAGCTTTTGGTAGATACCCTGGAGTGGTTTCTGATATCAGATTTTCTCCATGAAAATTTTCATTTACACAGTCAATAACGCTATTTGTTGTCGTGGTTGCTTCTTCTGCCGCTTGTTTGGCTTTTATAATTTGAGCATCCCATTTGTTAAAGAGCATTTCTTTGTGATTGTCATTGATTATTGGTGCGCCTGCTCTTTTTCCCTCCTCTGTTTCTTGCCAAGCCAAATATTTAGTAACTTGTTTTATCAATTAAATCATAATCATGTCATAAATCCATGACTTGATTAGTGATTTTATCACTTATTTCGCAATACGAGTTCCACTGTGACATTCTTTGGCTCAATGCTTCCTGTTGTTGTTGTTGTAGTTGTTTGTTCAAGGAAATGGATTCTGTGATGAATTCTGTAAGTTTAGGATCATCCTTTTGCATATCCTGTAACTGTTTTTCTCTCTCAGCCAAACTGTTCTGGTAGCCTATCTGCATTCGTTGGAAGTCCTGTTGTAGCCTTTCAAGATGTTTCTGTGCTTCGTTGTTGGCGTTGGCTTGTTGCAATTGTTGTTGCAAAACTTGTATCTGGTCTTCCTTTTATTTTAGCAGTTGTTGTACCTCAGATGCTTTATCAATAGTCGCCGAGGCATATGCTCCTGCGATCTGAGATAATTTGGTGAGATTCTCAGTGGGATTGGTAGTAGGATCTTGCCATAAGACGTCTAATTGCTCTGCATCATGAGAGAGCACGTTTTCCAATTTCCTTTTCTTCCTTTGTCTTCTCACTACTGCCTTGTGTTGTGGACTATAAAATATTTCAAGAGGAGGTATCTCTTCTATCTTGAGTATAAGTTCAGAGGATGGGGTAATAGGAATATGTTCCATATTTGAGACATTGCTAATTGTTCCTGTGACTATATCTTTTGTTGTCTGTACATTGCTCACAGGTGTCTTTGTGCTTTTTTGTTCAAGATTGATCAAATCATTGAAGGTCTCCCATTCTTTATCTAGCTCGGTTCTGACTGATGGTTGTGGAATAATGAGAGGGGGGAGGATCTATTTGTGGGGAGGTAAAAGCCTGTTGCTGTGGGAGCTCTTTTGATTGGGCAGTATCATTTATTGACCCCTCGCTTTTACCATGGTCACTTTCTGATCTCTTGGAATGTTCAGATGTTTCTTTCTTGGACTTAGATTTAGATCTATTTGTGCCTGAACTTCTACTGAGATTGATACTCAGAGTTGGTTCCCTTACAGGTTCCAAGCGTAGTTTTTCCAAGGGGATACTAGCTAATCTCCTTTCCCTGTATATCTTGAACTCTTGAAATTCTGCTGGAGAGAATCGCATTTGGGCCGAATGCAGAATTTCTTCAAGTGTGCTTTTCTGTTGGAATATGTCATCAAAAAGATCATCTTCTCCAGAAAACACCTTTATTTTGAGTGCAGTAGTGAAATTCTTAGCAATATCATGAGGGTCGAACGGTCTTCCTGGAAACTTGAATAATTGTAGACACGTTATGTTGTTTACTTCCGTGAATGCATGGCCTACATCAAATAGTGAAAAGGCCCCACAGGCTACAAGAAATTGTGGCCAAATAGCCTTCTTTTTGTCCTTCAAATCTTTAGTCAAACCTCCTTCTTTGCAAGTTTGATAAGAAATTTCTCGTGCCATGAGTTTATCAGGGACATACAAAGGTAAGATGTGAGGGGAAGCGACACTTCCGAATACTCTGACATATGTAAACAGTTCTTCTTCGAACCATCTCGCGACAGGGAGTATGTCTACGTCTGCTTCAGGAGAACATATTGGAGCATCTTTATCATACAACATTTTGTACATTAGCATGATTCCATGACAAATCTTGTAGAAATACGGAGTGAACTTAGAGTCCCACAATTATTTATGATAGATATGAATGAGTAAGGGGTCTTGAGTCGTCCATTTCCAACCCATTAAAGGAAACTTGGAAACATAACAAATCACATCCATTACATACGCAGATAAGTAGAAAGGGGGGTAAATTCTCTGAGAAACAGTTCTTTTAGACCGATAATTTACAATGGCCATGGCTAAGTTATCAGACAATATTTTAGCCCAATCCGCAATAGTAGCATTAGTGGCGACATCAAATAATGGTAGCCATTCAGATGAAAATGTGTTAATGTCTGGCTTTCCAAAAAGTCTACAGAGCATGGAAGCAACAAAGCAATACAGGGAGGTGAGAGAACCAGTACTATACATACCATGTTTATCCTTTTTTAGCGGTTCGTCCCTCCTTGACCAATCTTTGGTGCATTCTGCCAGGCCTTGATTTTCTTTTGCAAACTTCTCCATGAATTGTTTGTTATAAGTCGCCTGTGGCTCTGGTAAATGATACATGAGCCTCAAATCTTGTGAAGCGAATGAGCCAATGAGTCCTTGACCCTGAGTCTTAAACTATCTGTTTATGATATCAGCGCTATCCAGTATCCATTTAACCATGTCCGTGTATGGAAGAATTTTGGGTCTCGCCGCTATTCGATGTAAGAACGAACAAGCTAGCTTTGTAATGGATGCCTTAGAAGAACCATGTGAGCCTGCAGTAGCCGCAACTTCCATCACTCTGGGATTCTCTTCTTCAAGTAGATTATACATGCCTTCCCAAGTAGCAATACCAACATCTCTGTTACAGGCAGTGTCTGTATACAAGGGCGCCATTTCTTTGTCTTCAGAACTTGGACCTTTTCCTTTCTTTCCCATAATGTCTTGAATACTGCTTTGTATATTTCTCTGTTCTCTGTTCCTGTAGTTTACAAGTGAACTGAGAATAATGATAAGGAAAGGTGACGGGAAAGTTTTAAATGTTGAAGACATATAAAATACACCACCTTACGTGAAATGACTTTTCGATAAGCACGAAACCCTATTCCATTAATGACTGGAAACTAACTCATTAATTAGCATTAAATCACATAACCAGGTCTCGGTTTATGGAAAATACTTTTTCGAACCACGAGCCCAAAAGATCTGCGATGAAGCAATTTTGTGATTTGCTTCGCAATATCGCAGAATCGCAACGTCGCAAGGTTTCTAGCTCGCTGTATCGTAATATCGCAAATTCATAATATCGCAATATCGCAACATCGCTATATCGCTATATCACAAATCACTGGAGCACAATATATGTCAATCATTCGTTAATCTATTTTCTGCGAAATGTGATTTGCGATATGCACCATCGCATATCGCAGTTTGAGGTTTTTCAGCGTAAGTGATTTTTGAGGCATGCGATGCGATAAATGTTTTCTTAATGTGTAGTTTTGCATCGCGATCTCGCAATCTTAGACTTCTGCTTGTAAGGAGGTATCCATTATCTTTTTGCGATGCGATATTTCCTAAGGAATAATTCTATTTTATCATAAAACTTAGGCTTTTTTATTTTTTAAAGGGTATTCTCCTAAGTTTATGATGATAAGTTTTATTAAAAAGGAAATACAAGCACTAATTAATTTTTAAATTTTTTTACTAAGGGTCCCCACTTATTTAGTATTAGTAATAAAACCAAATAAGAAGGGGGGTTGTTGCTGGCCACAACAGAGGTATGGTCTCAAAATCTAGATCGACTATCCCCATCGACCTCTGGAGATCATGTGAATGCTACGCCTTCAACTAATGATGGTAAGAAGAAGGGAAGGATTATATTCCCCTGTAGGTTATGTGAAGGACAACATCTTCTTCACCTTTGTCCTCTTATGGATAAAGCTTCCAAACTTTTGGAAAAACTTATAGCTCCTCAACCCCAACTTCCTGTTGATTATCAAATGCTTTCTTCTAACCCTCTCCTAGTTGGTAAATAGATTGAATTGGATTCCCTCTTGCTCACCCTGCTCTTCTTGATCATGACTCTCTTGTGTCTGTTCCCGTCCAACCATTGGTTGAAAAGAGTGTCGACTTGGCTCCCCCTTCAGTTGTTCACTCTGTTCACGAAGAGAGTAGTGATCATACTGCTCATGTTCTTCTCGTCTCCTCATATTCTCATGAATCGAAGAGTGATCCTCCTATACTGGTTGTTCAGGAGAGTCCTTCTCCTATTCCTGCAGAGCATGGGGACAATCATATGATATCCCCACCAAGTAGTTCTGTCATTTCTTTTGATTGGAGTCAATTGACTACTTTTTTCCTTCCATCTTATGTGCCTTTCCAAATCATAGTACAAATCTATAATATGGTAGTACATGGAACTGTATTAGATGAAGGCACGTTTATTAGCATCATGTCTTCTACTACTTGGCAAGTTTTTGGTTCCCCACAACTTGTGCTTGTCACCTAGAATCGTTTGGCTTTCAATGGAGGATCCAGACAGCCTTTAGGGATCCTTCCGAAGTTCCCTATTACTTTGGGAGGAAAAACCGTCTATATAGATGTGATGGTAGTCTAAGGTCCCTTAGATTTCAATCTTCTCCTTGGACGTGATTATGTTTATGTCATGGGAGCTCTTGTTTCTTTGCTTTTCCATGTCGTTTGTTTTCCACACGAAGGGAGAATAGATACCATTAATCAATTGTCATTCATTGGTCACCAAGTGCCTCTTATGCAACCATCGTTCCCTATTGGTTCTTATCTGTAAGCAGTACCCTCCCCGCCACAGGTCAATTATGTGGCTAACCATTCTGTCTCCACATTTGCTGATGATCACACAGATGGTATAGTACATTATGTACTGGGGGCATTGGAACTCGATCTGTCTTTAGGACCAGTTGACATGTATTCCTTCCAGAACATGGTTCTCCCGTCTAGTGAGGACCTCTTACAAGCCATGTTATTGTATGGTCCATGAACAAGGGTCAGAGCATAGTTCCTTGTCTTGTGTCAAGCTCCTTAAAAAATGGAACAAGGGCTTTGGAGCATAGTTCCTTGTCTTGTGTCAAGCTCCTTAAAAAATGAAACAAGGACTTTGGAGCAGAGTTCCTTGTCTTGTGTCAAGCTCGTTAAAAAATGAAACAAGGGGTTGGAGCAGAGTTCCTTGTCTTGTGTCAAGCTCCTTAAAAAATGAAACAAGGGATGTGAGCATAGTTCCTTGTCTTGTGTCAACCTCATTAAAAAATTTATCAAGGAGTCCGAGGATAGTTTCTTCCTATATCTACCTCGTTAAAAAATGAAACATATGTCCGAGGATAGTTCTTTTACTGTGTCAACCTCGTTAAAAAATGAAACAACTCCCTTTTCCAAATCGATTCTTTGATTAAGATCTCATAAAATCCCAGTCGAGTCTTTCCTGGATCTTGAAAGTGAACCTTCATTCCATCCACCTAGCTGAATGAAATGAAGCTTGGGGGGCATGTACCTTGAATTGAGTCATTATGCTGGGGGAATGCAAACTTAACTCAAGCATAGTTTGTCTTTGTTTCAAGCTTGTGTAAAAATGAAACCAAAATCAAGCATAGTTTTTTCGTTTCAAGCTTGTGTAAACATGAAACTGAATTCAAGCAAAGTTCCCCATGATTCAAGCTTGTGTAAAAATGAACCCATGCACAATTTACATCTCGTGTTTGCCATTTTTATCAGCTAAGTTTTGCTAAATGAGCCTTGGTTGTTTCTTTCCATCGCCATCATCTCTTTGGCCGATCATATGCTTTCACTTGGTTGTTTTACCCTTTCTTGAGGAACCGCAACAATGAGTGGTTTTGTTAGCCACCTCTTGACCTTTCAGTGTTTTGAGCAGTTCCCCATAAACAAAACCAGTTGTTATCCCTTTATACCACTCGTTCCTCCAGGATGAGTCACCTTTAAGCTCTTTTTTGACTAGTAAAAAATAAAAAGATTGTTGAGTATTTTTCCCTTTTAGACTCATTAAAGAAAATAAAAGGAGGGAGTCTACTTCAAGCTCTTTTCCGACTCTCAAAATATGAAAATATTGTCGAGCTCTTATCATTTTGAACTCGTTATAGGCTGTGAAATGTGATTTACCCAATATACGTTTACCCCTTTTTCAGGCTGGGATAAATTATTTACGAAAAAGGAATACCTTAGTCAAACATGACTAGGAGGTTCTCTCGGATATTGTTTTCTACCTTTTCGGGTTCGAGGGACAAATTTACGAAAAGGGACCTTTGGAGTTTTATTTTTGGCTTCTTTTTCAAAGTCTTTAAACATGAAAAATATGTCGAGTTTCACCTTTGACGGGCTCGTTAAAAGATTAAACGACATAGGACTTGTCATTATGATGAGACTGAGCTATTCCTTCCTAGGGCTCATAAAACTTACTAGGTTGAACCCATCAAAAGGATGGACTTATATTACAAGCATATGTTATCCCCGTAAAGCTTGTGTAAAAATAATTGGGGCACTCGCCATAAATGGTGGGGGAAAATTGGAAATATTTCATGAGTTGTATTCTTCACTTGAGGCAACATGCCTCTCTTGAACATTGACACTCATTTTCTATTCATGTTGGATTTGGGGACATCCTCACTATGTCACTTTCCTCCCTAGGTTTTGGGTTATCCATTTTAAACCTCTCATATGATCTCTACCACGTCACCATCACCTCTGGTCCTATGATGTCAAATGTTGCAAAAATCCGGAGTCGTGTCATCCACATGTTCAAGAGAAGTCTTCCTACCTGTACATTGTCTAATCATATGTCACCATATTGGATTAATCTCATTCATTTTGTTTCCCATTTCGTGTCGATGATGAAGCATTCATTATGGCATTCCTTCGACAAATCACTTCCTATCGACTTCAGCTCATTATCCAGGAAGTTGATCTAGAAACTCCTTTCCAGTACCTTAGAGCTTGCATGCCTCAATGGCAAGTTCTTCGCACTCAACGACATGTTCTCATCATTGGCCTTCGATCGAACGATTTCACAAATGTTCAACTTCGATTCCTTATTCACACTCCGTGAATTGTGTTGTTAGTACCTTGAGATCCATTGACATTATGGGTGGTTTCTCTCGTGCTTGTTAACAGTTCACATCATTGGCCATAATCAAGTGATTTTATAGCATGTTTGACTTCAGCACGTCTATTCACATGTTATACTTTATACTTTGATCGGTCCATGTTGGAGCGCAAGACCCCGGGCTTAGATCACAAAAATCCAGGTTGCGAGGAGTGATGAGTCATTCATGATTATATATGTGATTCTTTAGACGGATGGCTGCGACCATGCCATGGGTATCATTTTGATCTTGCTCAGTCGAATGGCTATGACCATACCGTGGGTATTTTCATTTTGATCCTCTCTATGCGGATGGTTGCATCCATGCGATGGGTCTATTTCATATGATCCCTTCAGTCGAATGGCTACGTCCATGTCGAGGATCCATGCACATGATCCTTTTCTTGATGGATAGATATGCCTATAGCATGGATTCATGTATTTTTATATGCCTCTCATGTTTATCAGGAATGACTATAAGATTTCAGATATGTACATATATGTTTGAGTTGCAGGTCTTCCGATGCTGGTATTCCAAGTCCTCGCTCCGTCTTAAAGCATTTCATCCATCGCTCTCAGCTCTGACTTCATGCTTTAGGGGGCATCTGTTACACAATAATTTGTCACTCTCCTGTCACTCCCTATTTCTGATCTCGGAGAACCCTATTACTGACTATTGTGTTATACTTTCACCATGAAACCTATGCTCTTGCATCCCTTGAAGTTTGAAGAAAGGAGTCCCCACTCCTTTCAGAACATTTCCAGAGAATCCTTCTTGAAACCCAGTTTTTAAGATCAAAGCTCTTTCCCAGTGTCTCACCCGCGTCGATGGCAGAAGTTTACATTGTGACCCACGCCAATCAAGGCTACTGTTATCCCAATACCTGCGTCGATCTACTTCTAGAAAGTTTTTATAAAAGGAAACAGAGTTTCATGTATAGAAACTTCTAGTGGCGATGCGCTAAATGATCGTTTGGTTGGATAAGGGCCGAGAACTCCATATAAGGTTCTTTCCCCCTTAATAGTGGACCTTCCCAAGGAGATAATACCTTCTTCACCCCTTGAGTGGATCTCATTCTTATCCTCCTCTCCCTATATAAACCACTTCCTCTCACCCTTTTTGGTTACAATATACAAAACCAACTGCAAAATTCTGAAATCTTTAGCTTTTAATAGAACACGATTAGTCTTAGATGACAAAAACTAGTCTTTGGTAGCTAAAGCATGAGGAGAGAGAGTTAGAGCTTGGAAGCCATTTCATGTCAAGCTAGAGGAGGAAAAGAGTGTTGAAAAGGCGTGTAGCAGGACTTGGATATCGCGAAGGAGATATCCAACATCAAGGCTTCGATTGTATTTCTCTTTGAAGTTTATTTTAATACAACTAATGGTTTATTTCCTATATCGGGTGTAATATTACATTTGGTAGCTTAGACCTCCTTGACCTTTTAAGTAGATTGAATTCGATTTTATGCTATCATGTTTGTTGTTGTTTCTTGCATGTTTGTTTCAGGTACTTGAACGAAAGGAATGAAAGGAAGCTGGTGCAAGGAAGCAAAATCACCATCAATTGGATTAGCGTTATAAGAGGTAGGCGCTCTTATTCGATTCTAATCTAAGGAAATTTACATTAGATTGTCTTGTTTGTGGCTAGACTCACTCTCTTGGCCTAGAGCGATCATCTTTGTCTGCAGAGAGGATATTTCTACACTACACTACCTCCTCCTTGAATCAAGATGCTTCATAAAAAAGACACTACCCCTTTCCTCCTATTCACTCCACTCCATATTCCCATCAAAGAATTAAGCCTTTACCATTCAAATTGGTCCATAAAAGAATGCGCATAAATAAAGACGCCTCTTCATCAATTTCAAAAGCAACATGGCTCTAACAAAGTGTTTAGCTTTGACCTCTTTGATGCAAAAGGTGGAGGGATACATATCACTTGTTTTAATGATGTTGTTGATTCTTTATTTGACAAAATCCATGCTAGACATGTACATTTTCTCAAAAAGAAATGTGAAATTGGCTAACAAGTAGTACAACCACTTATTGGGAGATTTTATTAAATGCAACATCTACTATAAAACATGTCCACGAAGAAAGATCACCTACTCCCATGATGCATTTCAATATAATATCAATCAATGAAATTAGAACGACAAATGTCAACTTGATTGTTAATGTTGTTGGTGTTAGGATATTCCGACACATAGGATATAGTTAAGTTCAACTTGGTCTAGTATAGAGTTAGGTTAGAGTTAGGTAAAGTGTGTTTCTTTACCGTTGTACATTTTGTAACTTACAATCCGACGGTCACGATATGTAGTGATCCGACGGTTCACTCTCACCTCGGTATTACCGACACTTGATCCGTGGCTTGACACCCGATTGGTCCATGAGTTCTATTTAAAGCGCATGGAGGGTCATTGTTCGGGTAATCCGTGCATGAGAGAAGCTTATGTAAATTTTCATTCTTTGATTAATAAATTGTCTGTACCCACGTTGGGACAGGCCGTGGACTGTTTCCCTCCTTGCACTCTGAGGGTTTTAACCACGTCAAAAATACTGGTGTATTGATTTGAGATCTGGTTGTGAGCGGTGTCCTTTTGGTATTCTTCTGTGGAACTTACCCTGTAAATTCCTACATGGTATCAGAGCTATTTGAGGGCCGCGTCCGTTGGTGATCCAAATCTGAAGCCGGTAGAACTGCATGCGGCTGTCGTTTCCTAGATCTGCTGTTTCTGACTGCTTTCGGGCCGAGAGGACTGCTCTGTTGCATTCGGAGCATCTGTTTCAGTGAGGAACCCCTTTCGTTTCACGCGAAAAGGTTTCCGGTAGCCCTAGCTGCGTCATTTTTCAGATCGGGAGGTATACAGTGTTTTTTTTGCAGTTTACTGTCATTTTCTCTCTGCTTATTTCGGTTTCGGTTTATTTAGCCTTTTTTTTTTCCCGGATCTATACCTTTCATTTCTGCGTATGCTCTTTGCCCTGCGACTCTGTGCGATCTGGGCAAATCAGAAACAGAAAGAAAGGATTTTTCTCATGCGTATGCTCTTTTCCCTGCACCTTAGTGTGATCTCGGAAAATCAGAAACATTGAGGAAAATATTTAGTTTTTCGGCTAAAAGCTAACTTTGAGATTTTTTTTAAAATTTCTAGTTTTTTGGCTAAAGCTAACTTCGAGCCGTAAGGTTCGTTTTTCTTTGGATATTCGTGTTGGGTTTTGTGTTTTGTGTTTTGTAGGGGAAAAGAGTCTTCCCAAGGCAAGCACGCAAATCGAGGCCCCCCCCCCCCCCCCTCTCTCTCTCTCTCTCTCTCTCTCTCTCTCTCTCAAATCTTTTGTATAGATCAATTGGTTCAAAGACCTTTTAAGAGAGTAGAGGTCTTGGGTTCAAGTCTCCATTTTGTGGGGGCGGATTTTTTCATTCCCGCACATTCGCGCACTTTGCCGGCAACGTCAACAATTTTTTTTTTCAAAAAGCCATAACTTCTTCATCCGGAAGCCTTTTTCAGAGCCGTTTTTTTTAAAACCGCCTATTTTTTCGAGATCTATCCATTGGACCACTCACTTTCAGCATCTTCAGCTTCAGTTGTTTTTCAAAAATGGAAAGTCCATGCCAAGTCATTCTTGACAGCACTAACTACTTCCAATGGGTCGCCTACATGGGAGATTTACTTAGAAGTAAAGGTCTCTTCAGAATAGCCACAGACCAAGAGAAGAAACCCAAAGATGAAGACAAGGCCGAAAAATGGGAAAATCGACAAGATCAAGCACGTGGCTTGATAGGAATGTCTGTTTCTCCTGATCTTAGATTCCACATTGCAGAAATTGAAACTCCTCATGAAGCATTAGAAAAACTTGCTAAAGTTTTTGGGATTAAAAATGAAATTAGATCCCATCAACTTGAAAATGAGCTGCTTACTTTGGATCCTAATAATTTTTCTTGCATTGAAGATTTCTTGTCAAAATTCAAGAACCTTAGATATCTCTTGGAAGGTGTTAAAGTTAAGAAAGATGATGGTAACCTTATTTATTCCATCCTCACTAAGTTAGGGCCAGCCTACTCTGTATTTGTTTCCACTTTCCATTCTACCAGGGAAGCTTTCATTTGTCAAGGCAAAGACTACAAGCCCCCTTCCTTTGACTCCTTTTGTGATTCCTTAATAAGAGAACAAGAAAAACTCTTACACCTTGGTCTTCTTAATCTTGGAAACTCTTCCACAAAAGCGTTAGCCGCCCAGCAGTATCCAAATTCAAAGAATCCTAAGAAGTCTTATCCTCAAAGGAATGGTCCTAAACCAACTCAGCCTCAAGATGAAAGATCATTTCAGCAATATGATAAGCCCAATAAAAACAAATGGAAGAAGACTGAAAGACATTGTAACTTTTGTAATCGAGATGGCCACTTAGAATCTAAATGCTTTAAGAAGATGGAAGCCTTGGAAGCCGCAATGAAGAAACATAACATCCATCTGGAGCCTACTTCAACTTCAACTTCCGGAACGGCATTTTCTGCATGTCATCGTCAATCATCTCAGTCTAGTTATGCATTAAATGTATCTTCTTCTTCTTCTCATTCTCATGAGTGGCTCATTGATTCTGGAGCCTCTTGTCACATGGCCAAAAACCAAGCCATGTTTTCTTCTTTAAATGATTGTAACACCAAAAATATATATGTTGGTGATGATAGATCTCTTAATGTTGTAGGGACTGGAACTGTTCATCTAGACAATGGTCAGTTCAATGATGTATTATGTGTTCCAAACTTATCCTGCAACCTTCTATCTGTCTATCAGATAACTCATTCAGGTGAAGGTAAAATCGTTGAATTTTCACCTCATGATGTTGTAATCAAGGATCTAAAAGATCCTAAACAGATTCTAGCTACTGGTCTTGCTGATGATTCCAAAAGGTTGTATAAGTTTCACAACTTTGGGTCATCCCATCTTCCCTCAGTATTTGTTGCTCATAATGATGAAGTGAGCAAACTTTGGCATGAGCGGTATGGTCACTTAAACTATCGCTCCCTTCAGCATCTCTGTAAAGAAAACATGGTGACAGGTCTTCCTATGGTATCTTGCAAAGATGGTGTTTGTTCCGGATGTGCACTCGGAAAACATCATCGGGACAGTTTTGACAAACGTGCCTCTTGGCACGCCTCAGCCCCTTTACAGCTTGTGCACAGTGATTTATGTGGTCCTCTTCCTGTTGCTTCATTCTCTGGCTGCAAGTACTTCTTAACTTTCATTGATGATTTCTCTAGACGCACTTGGGTATACTTCTTAAAACTCAAGAGCGAAGTATTTACCACCTTTTTGGCCTTCAAAGCATTCGTTGAAAAACAATCTGGACATCAAATTCTTAAGCTAAGAACTGATAATGGTGGAGAATATGTTAAAAATGCATTCATCACCTTTTGCACCGAAAATGGCATTCAAATGCAACATACTGTTCCATACACTCCACAACAAAATGGTGTAGCTGAAAGGAAAAATCGCACTTTAAAGGAAATGGCTAATTGTATGCTGCAATCTAAAGGACTCAGTCTTAGTTTTTGGGCCGAAGCAATTAATTGTGCAAATTATATAATCAATCGCACTCCTACTAAGGTTCTAGAGAATATCACTCCAGAAGAAGCTTGGAGTTCCATTAAACCAGATGTAAGTCACTTTCGTGTGTTTGGAAGTGAAGCATGGGCCCATATTCCAGATGAAAAGCATAAAGCCTTAGAACCTAAGAGTGAGAAATGTACTTTTGTTGGATATTCTGAAGATGTAAAAGGCTATAGACTTATTCCATTTAAGTCCAAAAATGTTATCATTAGAAGAGATGTAAAATTTGATGAAAATAAATCGGCCTGCGAGCCTAGTCCGGCGGATGTGCCACCTCTTCCCATCTCTTCTATCTTTGAGAACATTTCTTCTTCTGATGATGAAAGCGAGGATGATAATCCTTCCCCACCTTCTCAGGATCCTCAACTTCCAAGATGGGTCCGTGCTACTCGGGATGCAGCAGGTGATCTTGCCGGTGATCCTACAGATCAGCGACGTACACGTTCTCAGTTTGAAAGAGCCTCTTCTTTACTGGCTCAAGCTCCAGTGAATCATGATCCTGACACTTTTGCAGAAGCTTCAGGCCATCCACATTGGGAAACAGCTATGAATGAAGAATATCATTCATTGATGACAAATGATACATGGGATCTTGTTCCTCTACCAAAGGGACGCAAACTTGTTAGATGCAAATGGGTTTACAGAACCAAGTATGGACCAGATGGGAAAGTTAACAAACATAAAGCTCGTCTAGTTGCTAAGGGCTTTTCACAGGTTGAAGGCATTGACTACACTGAAACCTTCTCTCCAGTTGCCAAAATGAACTCTATCCGCCTTGTTCTTTCCCTTGCTGCCTCTTTAAAATGGGAAGTACATCAAATGGATGTTAAATCTGCCTTCTTGCATGGGGACTTGCAGGAAGAAATCTATATGGAACAACCCATTGGCTTCATACAAACAGACTCCAGCCTCGTTTGTCGCCTTAAGAAATCCCTTTATGGCCTCAAGCAAGCTCCTCGAGCTTGGTATGCCAAAATGGATAGCTTTCTTTTAGAATCTGGCTTTTCTAGGTGTCATTCTGACAATACTGTCTACACCAAGAAAGTGGGCAACTCTCTCATCATCCTTGTTCTTTATGTTGATGATCTTATTCTTACTGGTAGTGATCCCAACCTTATAAACCATGTGAAGTCCAGCCTTAAAAAGAAATTTGAAATGACAGACTTAGGACACTTACACTATTTTCTCGGTCTTCAAGTCTTGCAATCCCAAGAGGGTATTTTCCTTTCCCAGTCCAAGTATGCTTGTGATATTCTTCGTCATTTTCACATGGAAGACTGTAAGCCAGCCCCTTCTCCCTTTCAGTCTGGAGTCAAACTTTCAGTCTCTTGTACTTCTCCTGAAGTTGATGCTACCTTATACCGTCAACTTGTCGGAAAACTCTTGTATTTAACCCATACTCGTCCTGATCTTTCCTTTGTTGTTGGCCTTGTTGCTCGTTTTATGCAAAACCCCCGTGAAAGTCATTGGAAAGCAGCTAAAAGAATACTTCGTTATGTTCGAGGTACAATACAGTTTGGGATTCATTACAGTGCCAAAGCAGCTCCTCTGTTAGTTGGTTTCACTGATTCTGATTGGGCTGGTGACCTTGATGATCGGAAGTCTACTGCCGGTTATGTCTTCACTCTTGGTTCAGGACCTATTACATGGGCTTGTAAGAAACAGGCTGCCATTTCTCTTTCGTCAGCAGAAGCAGAGTATCGTGGTGCCGTGGAAGCTAGTAAGGAAGCCTTGTGGCTTCGTCAGATCCTATCAGAGTTTGGCTTTGAGCAGCAGCATCCAACCACACTTTGGTGTGATAATCAAAGTGCCATTCAGCTATGCAAAGATCCAGTCCAGCATCAGCGCAGCAAACACATTGAACTACACATGCACTTCATCAGAAAGCTCATTCTTGACCATGTTCTTGAAGTGCAATATTGTCCAACGGATGATCAGGTTGCAGACATCTTCACAAAGGCTCTCACAGAGGCGAAGTTCACTAAACTTCGATATATGCTTGGAGTTCAGGAAGTTGTCACTAAGGGGGGATAGGCTCTAGTGCCTCCTTCCTTCTCCTATTGTGTCATATTTGTAAATCCTTCAATCCTATCCCAAGTTGTTCTTAAGGGGGGATGTTAGGATATTCCGACACATAGGATATAGTTAAGTTCAACTTGGTCTAGTATAGAGTTAGGTTAGAGTTAGGTAAAGTGTGTTTCTTTACCGTTGTACATTTTGTAACTTACAATCCGACGGTCACGATATGTAGTGATCCGACGGTTCACTCTCACCTCGGTATTACCGACACTTGATCCGTGGCTTGACACCCGATTGGTCCATGAGTTCTATTTAAAGCGCATGGAGGGTCATTGTTCGGGTAATCCGTGCATGAGAGAAGCTTATGTAAATTTTCATTCTTTGATTAATAAATTGTCTGTACCCACGTTGGGACAGGCCGTGGACTGTTTCCCTCCTTGCACTCTGAGGGTTTTAACCACGTCAAAAATACTGGTGTATTGATTTGAGATCTGGTTGTGAGCGGTGTCCTTTTGGTATTCTTCTGTGGAACTTACCCTGTAAATTCCTACAGACATGTACATTTTCTCAAAAAGAAATGTGAAATTGGCTAACAAGTAGTACAACCACTTATTGGGAGATTTTATTAAATGCAACATCTACTATAAAACATGTCCACGAAGAAAGATCACCTACTCCCATGATGCATTTCAATATAATATCAATCAATGAAATTAGAACGACAAATGTCAACTTGATTGTTAATGTTGTTGGTGTTGTTACTGACATCTCCCTTGTGTGAACTATACACAAAAAGATGCGTCTGGTGTTATTAAACAAACAATCCAACTTCAAGACAAATATGGATATATCATGGATGCCACCTTATGGGGGAGGATGGGGGGGGGGGGGGGGGGGGGGGGGGGGAATTTGATGTAGAGTCAAGATAATTTTCCTCTTTATGCTCCATATGAAGTAACCCCATCATTGTAATGAAGTTTGATCGTGTCAGTGAATTCAATGGAAAAAATGTTGGGACTACATCAAAATCCATTGTTCTTGTAAACCCTAACATTGAAGAGGCCCACACTCTAAAAGCATGGTTTCAAGGTTTGACTACAACTTATCCATCCTCAACTACAAGATATGCACCTTCTTCTGTCCAACTATCGAAAAAAATAGCACTTGTTGAGCTTTCAAATATCGATGCCTCTGGAAAATCTACATTCTTGCAAGTGAAGGCTACAATAACAAAAATATGGATGGATAGTTTTTACGATATTTTCTTTGATTATGTCGTTGCTTGAAAAAAACAAATGAAAAAACTCATTCCAAAAAATGCAAACTCACGCCACTGCCCAAAATGCAACGTTGATGTAACTGACTGTGATTACATATATTTACTTAAATTCGACACACAAGATCACGCAAGTGAGTTGCTTTCAGCCATTGTTTTTGAAGATCCAACATCTACCATACTCAACATTAGTGAAAATGACTTATACTTATTATCTTCACATCCAGATGTAATCAAGGAGATTGTCTCCAAAGTACTTTGGACATATCACCTCTTCACACTGCGAGTGAAGATATAAACATTTAGAGAAATACCACACTCAAAGTTTGTCATCATCAAGGAGGAAAACTTTGAATTCTTAAAAGGCTGTAACATCATCCTTGAAGAAATCGATAACATTTCTAAATCATAAATAGATTTAGTTACATGTGCCTCTTCAATTTGTTGTAATGCCTTCTCATCCTATAGTCTTGATATGCCTCCTTGGCAATTTTTAGTATTCCAATGTTCAAATATGCTTTCGAACATAATATGCACTTGTATGTAACTACATTTACCCCTCTTGTTGTTGTAATGTGTTCACAACATGTATTCCTTGTATGCCTCCTTTGCTACATGTAATATTCTAATGTGTACATACACTTATCAACATAGGTTGCATTTCCCTATTGTAACAAATCATGGAACTTGATGGGTCCAACAAATGCATTTCTTTACATGTGTTGTTGCAAATTATCAAGTGTTCCTTCATGTGTACTATTCAAATGATAAGTTACCATAAAAACATTTTGGTCTTCACTTGCTATTATCTGTTAATTGTTAATCAATGCCATCCTTTTTTCCATTCCCCATAACATTCTCATTTTTCCCTTTGTTACATGTAGGATCCTTATCTTATTTGCAATTATTTCTGAAAATGTCCACTATTTCTAATGATGAACGTGCTTGAAGATACTATGTTGCAAATAAAGAATGAATAATTGCACATCGACGTGAAATATATCATGCTAGAAAAGATTATAAAAACTCCCAAAGAAGAAAAACACAAAAAAACACCCAACCCCCACCCTCTGAACCATATGCCTCCACTTCAAGGTTTTCATTAAACCCAAATGTGGTTAACACTTCCCACTCCTAAATCAACCCTCTTTTACAATAAAAAAACCATCTTGCTCATGAACAAGCTACTCAAACAACACCCACACTATTCATCATGCCACTAGCTTGCTTACGCATGCTTCTAAAAACACCCACACTACCCATGCACATCGTGAATTTAATGAAAATATTGATAAACACCCACCAAAAATTTCATGTTTTGTTTGTCTTGAATCATATCCTGGAATACATCTTCGTATCTCCAACAAAATGTATTGTTGCTCCAGATGTGCATCTAAAACAAACAACGGTCGCTTCTCATTGTCGAACAACATGGGCCCTAGTCCTCAATCACTTGTCCTAGCTTGTCTTACATAGATAGAAGTAATGCTCATTGCTAAAGTAAATTCAATACTCCAAGTAACGCACGCACGTGGTGGCCAATATAAATACACTAGACACACAATATGCTTCCCACAAGACATTACAACAATAACCAGCATGTTACCTCGGCATGTTGAGGACTTAGACATCTTGTTAGTTACTCGTCATAGATTTACCATCAATATTATGATTTCATCGTAAGTAGACATCATGTTCTAGCCGCATTGGAATACAAACTATCAAATGACACCTACTATAAAAGTTCCTGCATTGACCACAACACACTTGCATCCTTACTAGCATTTTGCACTGATGTCTCCCCATCCTTCGCCATTCTAATACCACAAATCCAATTGCCCAACAATCATCTCCAACTTCCTTTGAATCCACCCTAGATTACACTAACACAAATCTACAACAAGCATCATCATTTATACCCACTATTCCCAATACACATACAAAAGTCCAAGAAATATGACAAGATTTCCAAGCATCCAACTACCATTTGAAACTACAATTGAATGGCCTACAATCAAATTATCTCTAATCAATGAATACAACGCATAAGATCTCCTTTCTATGGCTTTCCCCACATTTGTTCCCACCATAGTTGCAATGCCCAATCAACCAAGAATGAAAGCAGTTCAACTGCATGAATACACACTTCACCTCATATTGTACCATGACAATTGATTCAACAGACACCCAAGGTTTCACAACTACATGTACAATTTCATGATGTGACATTGTAGTTAAGCAACAACCTCCATTTTCATGAAGAAAAACATCACATATAGATTTCCAACATGTATCCATGATCTGAGCATCCGACTATAACAATTCCCATATAAAAAGCTAACAAAACAAGTTATGTGATTTAGTTGCTCCCTCTGTGGCACAATATCTTTACTTGCACAAAGCTAAGAATGAGCTAACAAACATGATATCTCAACTCAGTTTCTCAACACTATTCTTCGCATTGAGTGTTGCTGATACAAGATGGCTTGATATTCATGCAGTCATGGTAGGTGCTCATCCTCAAGATGTTGTGAAACAAAAAAAGTGAGAAATGAAAATATTATCTCCAACCCCCATTTATCATAATTATATATGCACCATAGATTCATGATATTATGTGAAGTTATCTCAAAAAGCGCATGCAGTCAAAAGACTATTGGTACAGTTGCGCACTCTGTCACAATACTATCATAATTATATATACAATGAACTTCAACCAATGCAATAGTTTGTAAGAAATAACCTCCTTCACATGTATGAATGGCAACATAGAGGATATGCACATATTCATGGTTTTCTCTAGTTTAAAAACACACCTTATATGGAGAACCTATATTGGGATGATACAAATGCAATTGATAACGCTAATAATTTCTTTGACACATACATATCAACTCAGAATTCCTGCATTTCTTGTAATATCCCTGATGGAAAATTAATAATAAATATTCAAAGCAAAATAGAAAAACATACCATAAAATAAGACCATGCATTTGCTTCCAAAACAATGTTGTATATTCATTTTATTGATGGAAAGAGGTGTACAATCAAGGTGCTGGAATGAGTGCTCCTGGGCTTGCTCTTAGCAAGCTAGAAAAATCCCAAAATAATACCTAAATCACTCTCCTCCAAACTGTTTTCAATTCGGCCCAAGTGTTGTGCTGTAAAGGCCCATAAATGGTGTTGATGCCTGAAATGATATGCTGTTATAGCCCTCTCTGCTACTTAGAAAATTAAGGGAAATTAATCTCGACCTCTACACAAGAAACCCAGAATAACCCACAAAGGGTTTGACCAAAACTTGACCCCAAAATTTCGACCCTCTTGGGCTTGCCTGGCTCTCCTATTGGGTAATCGACCCACCTGAGAATTCTATTGTTGAATGCCCCCAATATGTCTGCAAACCCCGTTAGAAGGCTTCCCAAGCCTTCCATCCTAATTTCCTCCACAAACTCCCCTATCTCCACAACTTCCCGGAGTGCCTCAAGCTATGACTGCGTAGTCCCTGCACTATTGTAACTCTCCATGTTGCTGGAACTCGACTCACTGTTGCTAGTACAAATTGGGATGAACTAGAACTCCATCCTTGGGCTGGCACTCGAAGTCCATCGAAGGAAGGGTTGGGGTTTCCTCTCAAAAACACCCGGTGTGCTAAAAAACACATGCAGACTCGGCTCACTGCTCAAGTCTGTTCTTGTCAAAAGACAAATTCTGAAAATGATAGATGATGAGAAAAATGATATCCCCTCCTTCCTTTTGTCGATTTGCCTCCAAGGCTGCCCATGTGGGCCCACATCGAATTTCCCTCACCTTTTTCGTATCAATGAGAGCGCACTCTACATGTGGGCCGCAAATCCTTTGTGTGGCTCCCACACTCCACTAAACCGTAATCTTTCCACCAAACTCTAAACTTGGGGTGCTTCTCATGCCAAAAATCAAATGTGGGTTCCCTATGCCCACTTGTCTTAATTGAAACAATGCAATACACCAAAATTGAGGAAAATTCGATATTCACTTAGTGAAACACTCAGTAGGAATATCACAGTCCTCCCTGTTAAAATGTTGCTTGTCCTTAAGCGACTGCAAAGAAGGATGTTGCAGTATTTATTCCCCCTCCTAGGTGGCATCCTCATCCGGTAGATTCCTCCATCAGACCAAAAATCCCTGATGACCCTGTTACGTAGATATCTCTCCTTAGTGTCCAAAATAGCCTTCGATTCCATCACTAAATGCCCCTCATCATCCATATCGGGTAACTCCGTAGCAACGATAACTTCTTGTCCTAGTGCCTCGTTTAGGAAAGTCATGTGAATAACATTGTGCACACGGATCCCCGGGAATAACTCCAACTCATATGCTACATCCCCCCCCACCCCTCGCACCCTCCAAGTGACATGATAAGGCCCATAGGAGTGGGATTTGAGATTCTCGACCCCCTTCTGCTTGAGCGTAGACTGTTTGTACGGCTGGAGCCTCAAGAATACCAAGGCCCCAACTTCAAACTACCTCTTAGCTCTGCCCCTGTCTACATAAATATTCTGCTAATTTTGGGCCATTTGCAGGTTGTCCTTCAGAGCCCTCAAGATATCTTAGCTCTCATGTATCTAGTCCTTGGCCCTTGGGGCCTTGCTGTCTCCAAACATAACATCAACAAAATATAATGCAACATGACCACATAGAGCTCGAAATGGTTACATACATATAGACATGCGATGCATAGTGTTGTAGCAGTATTCACCCAATTGCATCCACCGTATCCACGCTCTCTGCTACCCTATCACATAGTTATGCAAGTATCCCTCCAACAACTTGTCAAATATATTCATCTGTTCATCTGTTTGAGGGTGATAACTGGCACTTGGGTTGAGCTTAATGCCCACCAACCGGAATTGCTCTTGCCAAAATCCACAGATGAACCTGTTGTCTCGATCATTGACGATGGTCTTCGGGAGACAATGTAGTCTAAACACCTCTCTGAAAAACAATTCGACCACCTATGAGTCCGAGTACCGGGCTGGAATGACAAAGAAGTGAGCGTACTTCATCAAGCGTTCCACCACTACATAGATGCAATCTTTTCCCTGTATTGTGGGTAACCCAATAATAAAATCCATCGATATGCTCTCCCATTTCCCCTCTGGAATGGGAAATGGCTGCAATAGGCCTGCGGGGTGTGTCTGTTCTCCCTTATTCCACTGGCATGTGTCAGACTCCTGTATATGCCTCAGAACATCATCCTTGAGGCCCCTCCACTCAAAGAGCTCCCTGATGGTCCTATATGTCTTTATGAACCTTGATGCCCTACTAATGGTGAATCATGAGCAACCTGTAGAATCTTCTCCCTCAGTGGGGAGTTGGGTACCAAGTAAATCTGGTCTCGATAGTAGATAACCTCATTCATCACCCGATATCAATCATCTATCACCAACCCATCAAGGAACTCACATGCAAACTTGTCCTTGGAGTACTCAACTAGTAACTGCGCCCTCCAGTGTGAGGTGATGCTCATCAAGGACAAAGCGTTTGGTCTCCTAGACAACGCATCAACCACTACATTGTGCTTCCCTTTGACATACTCAATGTCAAAGTCATACACTTATAGTTTTCTCACCCACTTATTTTTCCTCTCTTGTAGTTGTTTACGCTCCAAAAAGAACCTGAGGCTGTTGTGATCGGTCTTGACCTTGAACCTGTTCCTCAGCAAATTCTGCCTGAACTTGGCCAATGCATGCATGATGGCCAACATCTCCTTATCATAGATGGAGTAAAGTAGCACATGGGATAGTAACTTCCTGCTCTCAAATGCTAAGGGGTCCCCTTCCTACATCATTACGACCCTCACACCCACTCCTAATGCATCACACTCCAAGACGAAAGGCTAACTGAAGTCAGGAAGTGCCAACACTAGACAACTACTCAAGACGTCCTTGAGGCGATCAAATTCCTCCTGTGTTGTAGTGGTCCACTCAAAATCCCCCTTCTTTGTCAAGTCCATGACGGGTGTAGCCAGTTGGGAGAAGCCCTTCACGAACTTCATGTAATGAGTGCAAATGCCCATGAACCCCCTTAGCTTGGGAAAATTTTGGGGCTCTGGCCAATCCCAGATAGCTCTAATCTTCTCCTCATGTACTCTAACACCGTCCCCCCCAATGATGTGCCCTAGGTAGAGCATCTCGGTTAGCCCAAACTCACACTTGGACAGTTTGGCATAGAACTGTTGCTCATCTAGAATATGCAGTACTGTCTTAAAGTGCTGCAAATTCTCTTCCCACGTCCAGCTATAAATCAATATGTCGTCAAAGAACACCAGCACGAACTTCCTCAACTACCTACGAAACACATGGTTCATGCATGACTGGAATGTCGTGGGTGCATTGGTCAGCCTGAAGGGCATAACCAGGAACTCAAAGTTCCCATAATGGCACCACAATGTTGCCTTCGGGACATCTTGGTCCCTCACCTGGATCTGATGGTACCCCAACCGTAGATTAATCTTTGAGAAAAACTTAGCTACCCTCAACTCCTACATAAGCTCATCTATACAGGGAATGGGATAGCATTTCTTCGTCGTCTTCTTGTTGAGGGCCCTGTAATCTATGCACATCTGTAAGGACCCGTCCTTCTTCTTCACCAACATAACTGATGAAGTGAAAGGACTAGAGCCAGGCCTGATATGCTCAAGTGCCAACAAATCATGGATGGCCCTCTCGATATCATCTCGATAAGCCTTGGGATGTCGATAAGGGGTGGTGATGATGACCTGCACCCCTGACTCCGACTCAATAGTGTGATCAAACCCCTGATCAGGAGGTTGTCTCGGTGGTATGTCCCCAAACACCACTGGATATATATCAAGAATAACCTGTATCTCTGGATGTGGTGGCTTGGGATTTCCCCCAGCCTCTGAGACCCTCAACTCCACAACCCATTAAATGTCTCCATGTGTCAAGTTAGCCTCCATCCTGTGGGCCAAAACGGTTTGTGGTGGGTATGAGTGCATCGCCTGAAGCAACACAGTCTTTCCATCTGGCCCTACAAATTCCATCTCCAACTTCCTCCAGTTTGTTGTGACTCTACCAAGCGTATAGAGCCACTAGAATCCCAACACTACATTGGTGTCTGATACATCCACCACAAAGAAATGATCTGTCATGGAGTAGTTCCCCATGGTCATTGTCAAGGCTGGTACATAACGAGTGCACTGCATGGTCCTATCCCCAGGCACAAGAACTGAGAATCCCTCAAACTCCTTAGTTGTGATGCCTCTCCTCTAGACCAACTGAGCATCAATGAAATTGTGGGTAGCCCCACTGTCCACCAGAACTGAGACACACTGCCCTTGAACAATGCCTCTAATCCTCATAGTCAAGAATTTGGGTACCCCACGCAGTGATGCAAGGACCCCTCCAGTAGGAGCGAAGGAAACTCCCCTTGATGGTGGTGGTGGCCCTCCTCCCTGTGGTGTTGCAACGTCCTCTCCACCCATCTCAAAATAGGTCTCATCCTCTGCATCGCTATCAGAGAAGACCTCGATATAGTGGGCCTTGCTCGCTACACACCTATGGCCTGGTGCCCACGACTCCTGACAAGTGAAGCACATTTTCCTCCTCCTGAGATCTCTTTGGGTTTCATCATCCAGTTGCCCATGCCCATGATTGACTCTTGGTGGTGGACCCCACCTGTCCTTTCCCCTCTGCTGGAAACCCTATCTAGGGGGTAATGGTGCCTGTGTGCTAGGTAAGGCATCCTGTAAATCTCAGGCTCTCCCAACTGCATCTTGTAATGTAGTGGGCTTGTTGGATCTCACTAACCCACGCAATGGCTCTTCTAGTCCATTCACAAACATTAAAATCCTCTTAGACTCTAACAAGTCAGGCACCATTGCAAACAATTGTGTAAACTTTGAGATGTAGGTTTTTGCACTCCTGGTCTACTTGAGCCTTGTCAACTTCCTGAAATACTCCTCTGGATCCTTCCTCTCAAACCGCTCCAACACTCTTGTCACACGGAATAAGTCGATCTTGCGGACAAGATAGACCTTCCTAGAATCTAAAGAAGACCTAATGACAAGCAAACCAACCAGACACTATCTTTCTCTAAATATGCTTTGATAAACAAATAACAAACACGTGTTTTTAGGGCCTACCTTAGGTCCAACGCTAGCTTGTGGATGCCCTCGCTCCTTCGATCCAAATGAGCTCCTTTTCGCGAATCTGCAAACACAAACAAGGCAAACAAATTAAATAGCACCTGAAAAGCCAATTGCATAAAACATATTTAACATGAAAGTCAAGGAGTCCATGAAACAAATAACATAAGATACTTGTTGAGAAAAATGAGTTTGATTGTATTAATTCAAAAGAAGAAGAACTTTACAACCTTTGCCTTGATGCTGTACAAGCTCCTCCCAGGGTCCAGCAAGAAGTCTCCTCTACTTTGACAAGTTTCACTCACTCCCCAATGAAGCCAAAAAGATGTGTGATCTCTCCTCTTAAGCTTAACTAGGAAGTCTTGATTTCACCAGCATTTACCCTAAAAAATGTTCAGCTTCTAACCTCTCCAGTAACCAGCCCAATGCCTGTATTTATAGTGCAATGGAGGGAGGTTACTAGGTCCTCCTTCAAAGGGATAAAGCCCTCCTTCAAAGGGATAGCTCCTCTCATCAAGGGATTAGCTCCTTCTCTTTTGGGATGCATGAACCACCTCAGAGCGAACAATCCATGTCAAAATTCCTTCTAGAAACCTCTAGAATTAACCCAAAGTGAGTTTTTTAAGATAAAACTTGCGCCTTTTGACTTTCACAGGGGTACGCACCTACACCATTAGGGACAGAGCGGGCAGGTCCGCAGTTTTTGTACACAGAAGGTGCAGGATCGCAGGTGACCATGAGAGAAAGTGCGGAACCAGAGTTACATTTATTTTTAATGTCTTTCTCTCATTTCCAACGCTTGATTTGAATAACTGAGGTCTGAGACTTGCTTAGGAGGACAATACAAGTGATGATAGACCCATACTGACTGCAAATAATCATGGCGACGATATTTTTATGTAACAGATTGCCCCCTAAAGTGCAAAGTCTGTAGTAGATGAGGATTTCTTATCATTTAGGAAGAGTGAAGTACTTTATCATTTCGAGGATCATCCTGTGGAGAACTCGGTTGGAACCTGTAAAAACATTCAATGCAAGATATATATATGAGATCATATCATCGCTGAGGTAGGCATTCCCATGCTTAGATCAAAACTGACTAGAAAAACTAACTACTGCTCTGATACAGGAATGATCTTGTAAAACATCACAAGTATAGACTCATGTGGACACAATATGGACGCAACCATCTGTTTATGAATAGTCCATTATATAATGAATACAAAATTCCTCGCAGCCTGGATTGTGGAAACTAGATCCAGGGTTGTGGAAACTACGTCGTTTTATGACCGATATCGAATTTGAAACGACAAAAATCCAGCAATATTTTCATGTTTTTACGGTCGGAAAAGAGTTGTAAATGGACCGTCTTTTAATTCCGTTTTAACAAGTTTTAAAGAAACACTCGGCAATCTTTTCATGTTTTAGGAGTCAGAAAAGAGCTTAAAGATGACTCTACATGTTTTTTCGTCGAAAATGATGGATTTCGCCTGAATAATCCTTTATTCTACACAAAAACACAAACATTACTCATACCTGTTTGAAATGGATAAAAATGTCGCAAAATACCTTTTCAAAGTGAAACATAAACAAATTTGCAATTTATTTACTCAAAAAACTTATAAAAAGGGCCTTTGTCAATTCATTTTTACCGTTTGAGTTTGGGTGAGAAAATAGTGCTTTTGCTCAGAAAACTTCCCGTGAAGATTACGGAAAATCCAACCATCGGAATCGAACGCCGTCTTCTCCAGGTAATCCACATCATCCCATTCTTCATTTTTAACCTTTTAATTTTTTGTTTTAGTCCTTTATTTCATTTTTGGGAGGGTTTTTAGGCGCAAAACCCGTGCGCGGGGGCCCGCAGGTTTACCATTGCGGGCCTGCGGACCCCGACTTTTTCTCCATTGGGAAAAAGCTCGGGGTCCGCACCTTCCGTGTAGACAAAGTGCGGTCCCACACACTGTGTCTAACCTGGAGGGTGCGGTCCCCGCCGCAAGGGTTTTGAACCCAAAAATTCTCAAAAATGGACCACACAAAATATTTTCTAGCATTTTAATTTGTCTTTATACTTGATGCAGATAGTACATCATGCTAGATTGGCGTGAACGAGAGCATGAGAATGTGGATGCCACTGCATGGAATCATCAGCCTTCACTTGATTCTTTGAGGGCGTGCGGATTGTACAAATTCCGGGCCATTCCTGGCATGAGGGCTCAGGTGGATTTCTTACAGTGGCTGCTTGACAGATGGAGCATACAGGACCAATGCTTCTTCATTGGCGGCCATCAGCTCGAAATCGAGCCGGCGGACATATATTTCTTGACTGGTTTGTCTAAGAGAGGTGAAGACTTGACTTTGCACGGGACTAGGCCAGGTGGCCAGTCTATCGATAGCCTCCGGCTAGAGTACTGCAACAGCCAGGCTAGAGACAAAGGGGTAGACATAAAGATGATATCCTGTCCCGAGCTCATGGTGATTGCATTCATTGTCACCAGATTTTGCAGAGCTACCGCATTACATATTGCCACCGGATCCCAGATGCGTATGGCAGTTGATTGCTTTCGAGGCACCATCTTCAACTGGTGCGATGCCGTGTTGGCCAATGTAAAAGGCCAACTGACCAGGGCCAAGAACGGACGACTAAAGACCTTTGGTTATGGGGCTTTAGTTGTGAGTTTTGGCCTGGAGAGGGTTCCTATGCTGATCCCACAACACCTTACTGTTGGAGCTGAGCTTCCTCGAGAGCCCAAACTGATGCGATGGGTCGCAGTCATGGCCCGTCACCCGGACGAAAGGACATAGGTTGCTTGATTCAAACCTGAGTATTTCCAATGGTTGGAAAACCAGGTCTTTTCCATTCAAGACTTCCCTTACGCTGGGATAGATTTTCGTGGTGACCCAGACATGGTTCTTCCACCAGGAGAGCAGTGGGACGAGTCAGGTAAAATCCTTTTCAACATTTTTCCTATTTTAATTTTTTGTTATTTTTTCATCGTCTCAAAACTGATAGTAAAAATTTCAAATGCAGATGTGGGTCCACAACGACCAGCCGCTCTCCGGCCTTACGAGAGGAGGCAACCAGTTGCACCCGTGCCAGCCCCACAGGACGAATTAACAGAGGTTTTGGCCGAGTTGGAGGGTCATCTCGAGCGCTTGACAGGAAATATTCCTGAGACCACTATAGATGACATTCCTCATCGACTTCAGCACTATGTGATTGGAGTCCCGGGACCTTTTAGGAGGTTCCTTTGCAAGGTGGCCCGTGCAGTGGTTTCTTATAGAGATCATCACCAGTGATAGGATGATCGCCTATTGTGGGCACATATGACATTTTTGTTTTTTGTACTTATCATTTTTGCCAATCATAAGGTGTTTTTCAACCTATGATCGAGGACGATGTATTTTTGACACACTCCTATATATATATATATATATATATATATATATATATATATATATATATATATATATATATATATATATCATTATTACTGGCTTATCTTGTAAATCATGTTATGGAATGGTTTTAAATTTACATGTATGATTATTGCAAATGTCTATTTAACATTCGAGAAGCAATTGCATCTGCTAATGTATTTAAAGACCTTGGAATATGCTGATATTCAATATAATCAAATTCACGTTCCAAGAGATGCACTCTCAAAAATAATCTTAATAACACTGGATTTCTAATGGCATACACTCTATTAAGCTGTAATACAACGAGTTCAGAATCTAACCTCACTATCAAACTCCGAATCCCAAATGAAATAGATACATATAATAACTCAATCACTGCACTATACTCGGCAATGTTGTTTGTTGTTTGACTGAGGCTTACCCCGTGGATAGATACTAACTCGTCAGAGGGCGAATAGATAACCCAAGCTGCGGAAGAGATGTTCCGTGTATTACGACAAGCACCATCAGCGAAGCCAATGTATGTTTGGAGAGGCATCGACATCTGTAATATCAAGAGTAAAACCAAGATAAGCAGGAATAATGATGAAAAAACACTCTCTAAGATAAGCACACTGTTTAAACTAAAAGACACCAGCTAGAAAGAGAAAACTATCCTAACTAAATCTCCATACCCATTCTTTTAAGCATAATACCTCTTCAAGTAAAGGCCATTTCTAGGTTTACCCAAAGAGTCCCCATCAAAGTCTACCAATACATAAGCCCCTTTGGCTAGCTTTTGCTTGACAACATAGGGACCATGCCTCATAGGAACGAATTTTCCAGTGCCTAATTTATCATTAGCTTGATCATAAACTAAGACTAGATCTCCTTCCGAAAAATTTCGAGGGGTCACATTTCGATCATACTGAACTTTCATGCGTTTTGCGTGAGTCTCGATCGCCAATGCAGCGTCACGTCGATTCTCATCTAATTGAGCCAAGTATAACAAACGCTTTTCCTCTTCGGAAGTGGCTGCAAGTAACTCGATGGCCATTTGCAGTGACAGGATTTCGCATTCAATGGGTAACACGACTTCCAAACCATAGACTAGTTGGAAAGGAGTGAACCCTGTTGATGTTTTTACTGAAGTTCGGTATGCCCAAAGCGCTGAAAATAGCATGTTGTGCCAATTCGACCGATGAATCCCAATGATTCGTCGGATCATGATAACTAAAACTTTGTTGATGGACTCAACCAGACCATTCACTTGTGGATAATAAGGGGTTGAACTATCGTGACGTAAACCAAGCTGGCCTGTAAGTTCAGTCATCATAACGTTTCGAAAATGATGCCCATGATCAGTGATTATCGCTTGTGGGACACCAAACCTAGCAATTATATGATTGAACATGAAAATTGCAGCTGTCTTACCGTCTGCCTCGAATGTAGGCATCTCCTCGGCCCACTTAGTAAAATAATCTACCGCAAGGATGATATACGCATGCCCCCCGACCGAGTGAGGGTTACATGTAATAAAATCGATACCCCATTTGGCAAAAGGACCAACGGCAATTATAGGGTGGAGAGGAGCAGGTAGAGCGCGCATCTTACGATAAAAAATCTGGCAGTTGTGGCATTTTCGGACCGCCGTAATACAATCTTTAAATAAAGACAGCCAAAAGTAGCCAACGCGCAATATCTTTTGGGCTATGGCAAACCCAGACATATGACCGCCACATGCTCCAGAGTGACAGTCATTTAGTACCCTTTCAGCTTCCTCGTGAGTTAAGCAACGTCGAAAACCAGAATCCGCCCCACGGCGATGAGTATCTCCAATAATCCTGAATTGTTGGGACTGGAATTGAATTTTCTGACGTTCTGACCTTGAAATTTCTGGCCAAAAGGATTGGGTCTGGAGATAAATGATGACATCCCAATACCACGGATCTAAAGTGCTGATTAGAAACAAGGATTCGTCCGCAATGGGATCCTCCGCCACAGTTTCCGTGTCAGCACGTGGGAAGGCACACATTAACTCCGCAAAAACTAAAGATTTCTTAGACTTGGATTTCTCAAATTCCAAGTCGAACTCTTGCAGGATAACGATCCATTTAGAGTACTTGCCCCCTAGCAATTGCTTGGTCAAAATGTAGATCATAGGGTTGCAATCCGAAATTACTGTAGTTTTACGTAGTAGAATGTAGTGACGAAAACGTTGGACAACTTGAACGGCTGCCAATGCCAATTTCTCCCCATGTGAGTATTTTAGCTCAGTTGGATTTAAAGTTCGACTAAGGTAATATATCACATGTTCAGTTCCTGATTCATCTTCCTGAACTAAGACCATTCCAATGGTGGAATGAGAAGCGGCGAGATACAAGAAGTAATCTTGGTTGTAGTTGGGAGGATGCAACAACGGTGCATGGGTCAACGCATGTTTGAGTGCATCAAAAGATTTCTGAGCTATCTCATCCCAATAGAATGGAGTATTCTTTTTCAACAATCGGGTAAAACCCTTTGTAACCTCGGCGTAGTTAGGAATGAATCGTCGTAAAATGTTTGCTTTCCCCTGCAAACTTTGGAGTTGGCGAAGACTCGAAGGAGGAGGCAATTTGATGATAGCTTCGACCTTTGAGGGATCAACGCGAATGCCACTTTCGAAAATACAAACCCCAGCAAGCGACCCGTTTCTATACAGAAGACACATTTGTGTGGGTTCAACCGAATACGATAATGCCAACACCTCATAAAGATTGCTCGTAAATGGACAAGGTGATCAGCTCGATGTAATGAATGAGCAGGCAAGTCATCGAGATAAGGTTGCACAATGTGCTTGATGTCATGAAACGCATAAGACATCGCCCTTTGAAAATTTTCTCCAGCATTCTTAAGCCCAAAAGGTAATTTGCAATAAGCAAATGTCCCCCATGGACAAATGAAAGCCGTTTTTGGTTGATCGGCAGGTAGAATGTTGATTTGATTGTATCCGGAAAAACCGTCCATAAAGGAGAATATTTTGCTGCCGACACAATCATCAATGATTTGATCGATATAGGGAGTTGGGTAATTGTCCTTTGGATAGGCTCAATTAATGTCCCTATAATCGATGCGTATTCTTATTGTTACCTATTTTTTGTTAACCAGAACAATATTCGATACCCAATCCGTTAACGGGATTGGATAAATGAAACCTGCTTTCAACAATTTTTTAACTTCTGCTTTAATTGCAGCAGCTTTTCGTGGGTGAATCTGACGTAAACGTTGCCGTACGGGTTTAGCGTCCGGGTAAGTCTTGATTTCATGAACAAAAATCGCGTGATCAATTCCTGGCATTTCCTCATAGGACCAGGCAAACACGTCACGAAATTCTTGAAATAGGGCCTTATATAATTGAATTTCGTCATCTGTACACGAGGCACCTATATGAATGTCCTCAACAATTCCGGGCTTAACCGAAATGTCAATAGGAATAGTTCGAGAGATGTTTCCCAAATTTAACTCTGAATCGGGATGTTTCATTGGATTCTGAGGTTCCTTGACATATTCAATTGTAAAAATTGATGAGAAATCATTTTCAAAACGATCATCCTCAAGTAAAAACGAAGATATGTGATGGAGATCTTCCCATGGTAAATCATCTACACATAGGATTTCACGAATTTGCTCATCAGAGTGAACAAGTTCAGAAAACGTAGTTAAATCCGAGGTTGATGTGAAAAGTGATTCCTCACGGACCACATTCATTAAGTCATTTTCGGTTGAACACGGGTCAGCAAAAGACTGCACGGCTTCATAGGCAATTTCATATGGACTCAAAGACATGGAATTACCAAATGAGTCTATCTCAGATTCAGAAGGGATGATCCAAGGATCATCATAAATAATGGTGTCTGATGTAATCATATGAATGGTTGCAAATTAAGATGATATGTTGATTGGAGGAAAAGGAAAAGTTCCCAGTAAACCGACATCTTTAACTAATCCTACTCCAACATCCTTATATGGGATAGTTGTTTTACCAACATGCTGAATACTCTCCGAAGAGGCTGGGTCGGATGAAAAGTAAGCCAACTGGTCTATTATTACGATCTTTCCATTGTGTGGAAACTTTATTACTCGAAAGACCGATGAAACGACTGCTGTCATAGCGTAAGACCAACTTTGACCCAAGAGAAGGTTGTAATCTAGAGGGGCATCACCCACCTCCACATCTAGACTAACGGTTTTTCCTTCAACCCCTATAGGTAAATCCTGTAGAATGCCAAAAGGATGAAACCCACGGCCATCAAAGGCCTTTAGAATTGTCGGGGATTGATTTAGCAAAGGAGAACCAAGCGATCTCCAACACTGTATCGACATAATACACGTTGAGGCTCCCTCATCAATTACAGTCCGATGAATAGGCATGTTTTGGACTATCACTGGAATCTGGAAAGCCATTTGATGAGGCAACCCGGTGTACTATTTTCTAGATCGAAAATTATTAGGTTCGGGTCCTGAACATCAACAACTCCTATAGCCGACAAAAGTAATTTACGTTGTGCTGGGCATGATTACAGCACTTCCAAAGCTGACATTGCTGAGGGTGAAACAACTAAATCCTCAACAATGTTATAATTCTGAGCCGCTCTCGCATGTGGATTGAAAGCTGACTTTCGAAGTATACCCTTGGCGGGCGGTTTGATTACCAAGTCTGGATTAAGTTTCTCGATCTGTAGTGGATCGGAACCGGGAGCTGAGGTTGATGGATTAGAATGAGAAGATTCTGCTTCTTTACCATCAACAGGACTCTTACTACCATAATCTTGCGATCGAGTCACAATCCTAACATGGGACATCATCAGTATGGGTTCTTCGTTGGCACTCGAGGATGAACCTATCATCTTACTGTCTTGAGTCAGAAAAGGATCCTTCAAAACAACAGGAGTTTGGGAACCCTTGACAATTTTCGCAACCTCTGCACGATGAGGTCAGTCTCTTGTAAAATGTTCATCGTCACAAATGAGACAAGGATAACGAGGTTTGCGCTTTTCATCATTGGATTACGCCTTTTCAGGTTTCTCCTTTGAACTTTTGTCCGTTTTATTCTTCTTCTTTCCTTTCTTCTTCCCACCGGATTTTGATTTGGCTGTAGATGAGTCTACAACGTGAATATCGGTGGAAATCTCTGCAGAAGATTCTCCTGTTGGGGAATCAGGCAAGGTTATAATGGGAGAAGAATTCTTGGAAGACTTCTTCTTACTTTTAGTGTTAACCGTGACAATCATACCATCGGCGGCATGAGATCCCGAAGGAGCTGCAGCGATTTGATTTTGCTTGGGAAGATCGCGGATTTTTTCGTGTAACGTACCCGACTGAGTATAGACCAAGTCAAGGTACTGTGCTTGAGCAATGACTTGCTCCTTAGTAACAACTCCGGCTTTAGTAACATCTTCAGTGATCTTTGGCAACAAAGATTTTACAAACCACTCAGCCAAGATTTGATCCGGAATAAATACCTTCACTAAACGACGTCGACGTCTCCACTCATGAATATGATTTGAAATGTAAGTGGATGTCGATTGTTTTAGCGAAGTTAACAATTCCGTTCCATTGTCATATCGGACTGGCAAATGAAAATGAGTTAAAAACGAGGTAGCTGACTGACTAAAATTATAAAAAGGGCCTCGCGGTAACTCAATGTACCACTTGGCCACGAGACCAATTAGAGTGTGCTGGAAAAGTCTAAGACGGATTGAATCATCTGTAATGGAGTTAGACGCACACTAGAGGTGGTAAGTCATCACATGGTTCGACGGGTCCTCTCTTGATTTACCTTCGAACTTGGGAATGTCACTGGGCAACTTATTCGGCATTGGCGGCCAAAACGGAAGATAATTAATGGGATCGTTCGTTAGGCGCGACAAGTCAGGTAAGTCCAAAGTTGCGATAAACGGTAACTGCCGATTAGGGTCCCTAAAACTCTGGGTCATGAGACCAGCCCCAGGAGGAGGATATCCAGGATAACTAGGAATGGGAATCGCGTTCGGGATATTGTATCCTCCCGGAAAACCAAGATTAACCGGACCGTACTCGGGTTGTTGAGGTTGTTGATAAGTGTAACCAGGATACGGTTGATACTGATAGACTGGCTGCTGCACAGCAGGACCGAATTGGTACTGTCTCTGGTACGGTTGATAGGTGAATTGTGGTTGACTTGTGACAACCGTACTTAAACCAGGTTGTCCTACAGGCATCTAAACTGAAGTTTGAATCGTAGATCCAGACGGTGGTAAAGATGTCTGAGGAGTAGATACAGGAACAATAGAAACTGGAGCTGTCGATACTCCAGAAGTAGGTGGGGAAGATTGAACAGATGTTGCAGCAGTTGTAGTAGTCGTTTGAGGCGGAGTATGAGGTGTACTAGGCCCAGGCTGAGAAACTACCGAAGGTACAAAAGTTTGAATGTTAGACTGGACTGGTTGCTGGGGTGTACCAGAAACTAAGGGTTGTCCAGTTTGAGATGAAAACTGTACACTTGGCTGCAACACCTGTTGGGTTTGCGATGGATCCCACACTATATTCATTCCGGGGTACTGACCCATAACTGGTTGAGAATACTGAGGACCATAACCAGGTTGAGGGTAGGATTGATAATTGAAAGGTACATTTCCCGTTCCTTGAACAAACGTTTGACCTTGGGGTGGTTGGAAACCTTGGTTCGAGTATTGACCTTGGGGTTGATACCCTTGAGGCACATACTGATACTGGGGTTGACCTTGAGGTATAAATTGATACTGGGGTTGACCTTGGGGTACATATTGAGTCTGGGGTTGACCTTAAGGAACGTACTGTCCCATAGATATGTACTGTCCTTGAGGTTGCCCCCCAGATGCAAATTGTGTACCTTGAGGTTGCCCCCCAGGCGGTAACTGGCCACCTTGAGGTTGAGGATTGGGAATAGAACCTGACATCATAAGAATGTCTTCTACGCTCAACGGCTTAGTACCATTGTTTCCAGTTAATAACCCTTGCTCAATGGATTGAGGAGACGCTCTCGAAAAAGTACCAAAAAGTGACCGATACCCGGAGGGAATAGAAGGACCGCCATACAAAAAAGATTCGGGCGATTGAGTAAACATGGATGACTGTCCTGCCATATTGACGAGAGTATAAAAACCTCTAGGTGTTGGGTGATAAGGAGCATGAGGTGGTGAAAAACTTAACCCTGAGTTTTCTAGAAAATTAGTCAAAGAAAGATACCAAGAGCTACTCCTAGGTGGACTGTAAAAAATTGATTCACGCTCCCTTAGTTCGATAACAGGTTGATTTTCAGGGATAGGGATGCCTACTTCTTCATCCAGAGCAAGTTCTTCAATAGCAATAAGTCCAGAAGGATGATCTTGGGTGATTACTCTTTCTACCCTAGGTGAACCAGGACCACTAGAAGTTGGAGAAACAAACCCCGATGTCGGAGTAGCAGAAAATTCACTTTCAGGCTCGGATATTTTGGGTTCTTCACCTATATCACTAGTAGATGAAAAGCTACCAGCTATTTCAGAGACAGACACTGACTGTGGATTATAATCTACTACTAACGGTTGAAAATCAGGATGTATTATCAAAGAAGATTCTCGTTCCTCAGGTGACCCAACTCTACTGTGTCTAGGAGTTACGAGGACTTTTAAGCCCTCAAGTTGGCTTGGTACTTCCTTAGGAGGTTGGCCCCGAAGTCTACAGGACTTCCTCAATAACTCAGCCACGTTTACAAACTCAGGAGACTGGCCCCGAAGTCTACGGGACTGTCTTGGTAATTCAGCCACAGTTGAAAACTACTTCACACGCAAACAAAGTAATCTCAATTAAAAGCACCTAAAGTCTCTAAAGAACCAAACAAATTTGAATCACACGCCTGAAGAATCTAGGAGATCAAACACACACAAACAGTAACTTTCCGGACTGAAAACACTAGTTGGTGATGAAATCCAACGTCGCAGAGTTCAATATAGAAATGGCGGTTGGAACAATTACCCTGGCAACCTGCTTAATGAATAGACTGGCACAAGTTCCTCCACTTAACCGTCTCGAGTGAAGTGAACCCCCCAGAAAATCCAAGTGAGTCTAGCAGACTTCTGCTCCAGGTACAGTGGGATCTTCCCACCACTGTCACCTTAGGAAGAGTCCTAAAGAATATGGCCACTAAGGTTACCAACTGAGACAAATACACCTGGGGGAACAGTCTACGATCCGATACGCATGCAAGGGCAGAGTAGCAAGCTCAATCCCCTTGAAGGCTCCTTGACATAATCCAAGGTTTACCAACAAGTGACCCCAAGCTCCTTGACAATGGTTAATCCGAGGTTTACTGTTTTTAATACGTGAATATCTGGTGTCGTTCCCAATGAGGAAGGATTGATTCCCACACTAGTTCGGACACGATCTCGTGCTTCTCCTTTAAGAGGAGCTTTCCCAGAGCATAAATGTAACAATTGGATTTCTTCCCTACCACAAGATACAACTACTTGTTTGTTTTTACTGTCTTGGAGAGTTAATTACTCTCCTACTCCAAGACACTAGCCTACGCTAAGTTGGTGTATCAGAGCCCTAGAAATAAAAATGTTACTAGGTGAATTTTACTTTAAGCGTTAATTTTAGTGGTTTTTGTTTAAGTCCAAAGGTGCGGAGATGAAACTCGTGGTATGAAGACTCGACTCAAAATAACTAAAAATGCACCTAAGATGATCTAAACAATCTTTTTCTCTTCGATGAACTTCTAAACTAAGAAAGAGTTTGAGAATGCAAATACTTTGTAAACACAAATCTTTCTCAATTAAACAAATTAAAAGAAGAGCTTTTCCTTTCCAAAGCACTCAAAACGAGACAACTAGTTATTTCACAAAAATTTCCTTTTTCGTTTCAAATCACTCAATCACTACAAAAAACAAACTTTTTTCAAAAGAGATTTTTATATTTTTTAAATAAAGCTCTCAAAACTAATGAAAATGACTAACTTTGAGAGCTACAAACTATAAAAACCTATTTGAAGTCAAACCCTACTAAAAGTTTTTTTTAAGGATGTTTTACTTAGCTAGATGTAAGCTAAGGACCAATTTATGCAGAATCACAAATAAGTCAAGAACAACCAATTTTGTTTTCTTTTTGAAAATGAAAATCCAAACTCTCAAACACAAGCTTTTCGAAGTTTTGTAAAGAGAAAACTCAAAGCGGATTCCTCAAACAAGGGGAGATTTCATAAATGGTCAGACTCATAAGAAGGCTGGTAGACACTAAGGTGATCTGAAGTCCCTACAGCTTCTAAGCTCAGAGCCACTACACAACCACAATGAAAAACAAACCCAACAAGCAAAACTCCTAGGAATTTCACCTAAAACCCTAACACTAACGAAATCAATCCAAGGAAAGCTTCTGACAGGTTATATGCAGGTCTGGGTAGTGGATAACAATTTCTAAACACAAACTAAGTTGACTAACAGAGGAAATCTTAGGGTTTTCAAAATTTTGACAGGGTCCACAGGCCCACAGTTGGCATAGGTGCGGTCCCGCTCTGTGCTAAAAGCCAAGCTGCGGGTAAGTACGCAGTGTGTCAAACGGCTAGGGTGCGGTCCTCTCCCAAAGCTATGAAAAACAAAAAATAACCCTGGATCTACAAACTCTACCCAATTTTACACATAACAAGCCAAAAACAGAAACAAAAATAGAGTTTCTCAGGTCAAAGTAAAAACAAGGAAAACAATCAAGTCCCCAGCGGAGTCGCCATTTTGTCACACGGAATAAGTCGATCTTGCGGACAAGATAGACCTTCCTAGAATCTAAAGAAGACCTAATGACAAGCAAACGAACCAGACACTATCTTTCTCTAAATATGCTTTGATAAACAAATAGCAAACAAGTGTTTTTAGGGCCTACCTTAGGTCCAACGCTAGCTTGTGGATGCCCTCGCTCCTTCGATCCAAATGAGCTCCTTTTCGCGAATCTGCAAACACAAACAAGGCAAACAAATTAAATAGCACCTGAAAAGCCAATTGCATAAAACATATTTAACATGAAAGTCAAGGAGTCCATGAAACAAATAACATAAGATACTTGTTGAGAAAAATGAGTTTGATTGTATTAATTCAAAAGAAGAAGAACTTTACAACCTTTGCCTTGACGCTGTACAAGCTCCTCCCAGGGTCCAGCAAGAAGTCTCCTCTACTTTGACAAGTTTCACTCACTCCCCAATGAAGCCAAAAAGATGTGTGATCTCTCCTCTTAAGCTTAACTAGGAAGTCTTGATTTCACCAGCATTTACCCTAAAAAATGTTCAGCTTCTAACCTCTCCAGCAACCAGCCCAATGCCTGTATCTATAGTGCAATGGAGGGAGGTTACTAGGTCCTCCTTCAAAGGGATAAATCCCTCCTTCAAAGGGATAGCTCCTCTCACCAAGGGATTAGCTCCTTCTATTTTGGGATGCATGAACCACCTCAGAGCGAACAATCCACGTCAAAATTCCTTCTAGAAACCTCTAGAATTAACCCAAAGTGAGTTTTTTAAGATAAAACTTGCGCCTTTTGACTTTCACAGGGGTACGCACCTACACTGTTAGGGATAGAGCGGGCAGGTCTGCAGTTTTTGTACACAGAAGGTGCGGGACCGCAGGTGACCATGAGAGAAAGTGCGGAACCAGAGTTACATTGATTTTTAATGTCTTTCTCTCATTTCCAAAGCTTGATTTGAAGAACTGAGGTCTGAGACTTGCTTAGGAGGACAATACAAGTGATGATAGACCCATACTGACTGCAAATAATCATGGTGACGATATTTTTGTGTAACAACTCTCCTGGTGAAATCATCATAGGTAGTCACTCTGACATGTCCCAATGTGGTGAATATGTGGAACCACCAGTCGTGGGCTTCCCCTTCCAGATGTAGTGTGGAAATCTTGATTGCCTCTCCTTCTATCATTTGGTTCACCTGGGAGTAAACATCCAACTTTTCGACCCATGCCTTGGTCAAGCTCTTGGAGTACCCATTGAAGGGTTGGAGAAATAGCCTCCCCACAGTGCGTTGTAAATCTATCCCCTACGTGTAACCTCCTCCACTCTATCCCTTGGGCTTGTTGTTTCCCTTCAACTGACATAAATCTTTGAAAGTGATGGCCCTCCCAAAATATGGCCCATAAGACTGATACTCCAAGAAATAGTCCCCATAAGGTGCCTCCTCTTGCTCTGGCATCCCACTTGCTCCAAATTGTAGGAATGGTGGATCTAAGGGGTGTATTTTGAATCATTGTCATGTTGGCAAGGAGAGATGGATGGTGATGTGAGGTGCTAGATCCTTCTCCATAGTGGAAATCACCTTGGAATCCATTACCGTTGTTGCCATTTCCATTTAGTTGGCCCATCCTTCAATGTTTCGAGACAAATCCTGCACTGCCTTCAGTAGGAGTTGGGAAAACTCCTTCTCCTCCTTCCTTTTGTCTCCTTCATTGTCCCCCATGTTGGTTTCTTCTACCTCCGGTTTTTGTCGTCACAGGATCTAATGTTGGGGTGCTTCTCATGCCAAAAATCAAATGTGGGTCCCCTAGGTCCACTTCTCTTAAGTGAAACAATGCAATACGCCAAAATTGAGGAAAATTTGATATTCACTTCGTGAAACACTAAGTAGGAATATCACATTTCTTCCCATTCAAGGCAACTTGTTCTTCAGACCAATTCGAAAGACCCTTATGTATTATCCACATAATATATCTTTAGAATTGATCCTTCGAAAGATTATGAACAACTCGTCAACTTCACTGAACGACACACAAAATGCACTGAAAGAACTTGTGTGAGAAAGAAAATCTCAATAGTAGAGTGTCGTTATAAAGCACCTTGGGAATTACATCCAACCTCGTCATTATTCGTTGACTCCAACAAACAAAAAACATAAACCCTTGCTCGCAACAATGATCAACTAAATAACCATAACCCTACCATACTCTCTATTTGGTGTGCAAAGTTGATTTCCAACCTGTACTTTCTCTCCACATCGTTCAAAAATACATCACCAAGTATGCATCCAAATCATAAACAAAGTCTGAAAACTTCCACCACGTGTTATGTAGAATGATGCTCGCTTCAACTAATGTTGACCCTTCGACTACCACAATTCAAAAATTCCTTGCAGAAACCCTTGTTGATCGTGACATTGGAACACAAAAAACCTACCATATGCTACAAAAACTTCCATTTACAATTTGTAGCCGATCCTTTTTTCCTTAAATGTAAGCTAAAAGATTTATATGCACATTCCACAAAATAACACCACCCCCTCTCCATCACCACACTTCATAGATGCATACATGGCATGTCCATCTCCCCTCCAGTTCACTTCACTTATAGAGCTAGCAAGATCTTGGTCATATGATCCTCGTTGAAAAACAAACAAATGGAAACCTAAACCTGAAAAATCCATTGTTCATGTGATACCACGCTACTCCACAATACGATCCACAAATGAACCCTCTTGCGCCGACTTATATAATGTTTAACTTATGCTATACAAACCATTTTGTAATATTGCTTCGGAAATAGGAAATTTTGCTGAAGATTTCATTGCAAACTAGCAAAGCTTTCTCCTTTATTACAAAACTTGGCATCTTCATCGTACAACATCTTATCTTCCTCCTACTATAAATGATAAATCACCTACTCATGAATCCCATCCTCCAGAATCCATGGACCTTAATGAATGGGAATTGATCACCCAACTACACCCTACCAATGACATCCACCTAAATTACCTGACATGCTTAGCCTTCTCGGTTTTTACGACAACCATAATTGGACTCATACGACCATCCCATTAAACCTACACGAAATAGGCATACAATTCATTGAAAATAATCGCTTCATCCACCATATTCATCAAACACATAACCACAATCTAGCCAACCTTTAATCATTATCCCCAATGCAAACCAAATATCTCAACATTATTTCCAATCATATTGCAAAAAAACATATTTTGCCTCCTTTAAGAATTATTATACAAGGAACTGCTAGAATTGGAAAATCCTTCCTTATAAATTGTAATAAAGAAATAATCACATCCCTTGTTGGCTCATCACCTTCACCAATAATGTTGCTTGCCCCTACAAGTGTTGCATCCTTCAAGATACAACCATGAACAACCCATGTTGCCGTACATCCACGCATAAAAGATCTCATGCCTTTAGAAGGAAATGTTCTCGCAACATTTCAATAATAACTTAAGCATATCCAATACATATTAGTTGACGAAATGAGCTTCATTAGGCCAAAGCTTTTCAACCACATTGACGAACTCTTTTGGGAAGCATTTCCACAACAAATAAGCACTACTTTTGGTGGTTGCTCCATTATATTAGTCAGCGACCTTGGGCAGCTCCCACTTGTTAAAGACATTCCACTGTATGTAGACACCTCCCATGTGAGTGCATTATGGCACACCTTCAGAACAATATTCCATTGGACACTATATTCCATCAACAAGGTGAAAACACTGCCCAAATTACATTTAAAAACATCCTCCAAAACATAAAAAATGCAAATCCAACGCTTGAATATTGGAAACTTCTCATGTCACGAACAAATACGTTCTTGTCTAAAGATGAGATACATCCATTCCATCATTATATGCATCTATTTCCAACCAACGCTCAAACATTGCTACATAAAAAATAAATGTTGAAATCTTTAAACATTGCAGTTGCACAATGCATTGCAAAACGCAAAAAAAAAAATTCCACCCTTTCCTTTGAAGATAACCAATTAGAGCCAATTGTCTTTCTATGCACAAGCCAAAAAGTGATGTTGACCTCAAACCTTTGGGTTTCAGTCGGACTTGTCAATGGTTCACTCAGGCAACTTATATCCATCTTCTACAAAGAATCAACTATACCTTCGCAACTTCTAACGTTTGTCATTGTAGCATTTGTTAAATACATTGGACCCCCTTGGGTTAAAACAATCCTACTGACTTTCCTATTCCACCAATAAAAAGAAATGAACACATGCAAATTCCTATCAAAATGGCTTGGGCATTAACTATGCATAAATCCTAAGGCATGACATTACTGAAAGCTATAATAGACATTGGGCAAGCTAAACATTAAGGCCTTACATTCATAGCAATATCAAGAATCCCTTCTCTACAAGATCTTCACATTTGCTCCACATTCACTTTCAATCATTACATCCAAAAGCAAGACAACAAACATATCACATGCAGGAAATTTGTAGAAGATCTCCTTCGTTCAATGCCTCCACTAGAGGAGTTGCTTCAATGCCTACATTAACATCTCCAATTGGTTTCACATAATGAATAATATCTCTTTATTTTTATAACATACTTTCTCTCGTTATTAACAATTTTCACCTTCTCTCATTATTAATAAATCATTGCATATCTTCCATTCTTATTATATTTTTGTTTTCTTATGAAATTCTCTCTCTCTTGGAGCAAGACCTATGGACTCACACATATCAACACTAAATAGATACTGCGCCAAAAAAAAGTATAAGACATTGCACTGCATAACATATGTAGAAGGATTTTACCTGTGCCAATTCCATGCATACCCTTGTATTGCCTTCACCCAACTTTACAACTATTATTTAAAATCAAATATATTCTCAAATGTATAATCCATATACATGAACGTGAGAAAATGCGAACAATGGAGGCTAATTGGCAATTTAGAAATATGCATCTTCCCCAACATATAAATCTTCAATGGTGTTCTATATGCCATAGTTCTCCTTGTATTTATGACTAAAATTGTTGATGTATGCCTTGTGCCACTATATTATGCCTACACCAGGGCAGTTTCATTTTCAAACACTCTTCGTTTTAAGTATAGGTCCTGCCTTGGTGAACTAATAAGCCATTGTGTGAATTTTCAAGCAAGGTCATTGCATATCATGGATACCATATTTATGTCTAATATTATTTTCTAGTAAAATTGCATTTGTTAACTATTTCTTTGATTGAATTATGAACGAGAATCGTTGGCAAATCACATTTTTAAGTTTGTATATTGTAGACACCATTTAGATGGGCATTGAAACTTCTAGCAACGCATACTCATTTGGCATATGGAATAAAGAAAAATATAATAGAGCACTTTCCCTTAATGGCTCTTTCATAAATATAATTGTTACGAGAATACCGAGGTTGGATTTCTTAAACTTGGTTCTCTTTTAGGAATATGTGATAAGAAATATGTATTTAAAGGGATTTTGAAGATCTCTTCATGTTGTTTTATGATTATGGAGTGGTTACTTGTCATGTAATGTTGTCTTTGGATTTGATACTGAGTGATTTATGTTGAACTGTGTCTTAAAGAAACAATCATAGTTTGATGGTGGCTTAATAACTTATGTGAACTTGTGGAATATTGTTGTTAGTTTTGTGATATTGATTATGAAAACTCATGATATTTTAATCTTTAACTATCATTAGGACATTCTATTTGGCATTTAAGCTATAGGGTTGTTCACCATGATTGCACATGTTGTTTGATTTCTTTTGGTAGTACTTGTAGTAGACATCTTAATGCATGCTTATTTGTAGTTGGTTTTGAGTTTTATTATTGTTAATCACCATAGCTACATGGAAGGCTATTTCTTCCTATTGGATGGTCCTTTGAGTTTGTAAGGTTGTAATGTTCCCAAGAAATTAATTGCTCAAGATACGAAGTATCTTATCTATCCCCATAGGCTATAGTCCGTAATAGGGGGGAAACTCCGAACTAACCAATATTTGGGCAATGAAGGGCAAGTTTTGGGGAAATTGGGCAAAGAAACCCAAATTTCGGGTTTTGAGTGAACCTCACCCAATAAATTAGGGAGAAAAATCCCCTCGAGGAAATCTATAAATACAAGAGGGTTGAATTCATTTGGGGCATCATTGGATTGGTTCACTAGTCTCTGTTTTTCTTTGAGCCATAAGCTCTGAGGGGTTTGAGACCCATTCTCCTATTTCAATTTTGGTGGTGAAAGATTCCACCCTTGTTGACTCAATTTTATTTTATTTTTCTTTCTCATTATGTTATGGCACAATAGGAGAATATATTTTTAAAGAGATCGAATCTTTGACCAAAGTCTGAAGCAGGAACAAAGTCATCTCAGACAATGAAATTCTTAAGGGGCCAAATTGAAGGGTATATGTGGTTTTTTTGTCCTTATAGTTGACAACCGAGTTTCCAGAAGTATCGAAACTTTCTGCGATATCAAGCTATTTGAGGCTGATCTAGTATAGGTGCTCTAAACGAATTTAGTGCCACGCTAAGTGAGCACAACCCTATCTGATTGAAGAATGAATCATCTGAACTAGTACGAGTTTCTTAAGTGCCATATCAAGTCATATCATTGAAATTATATAGTACCAAAACCCTCTTGGGCAGAAGGATGAGTCATTTGTTCAAGTGCAAAGATATTTGAGGTAGTGCAGGGTGTTGTAGTGGCTACAACCACCCTCCAAAATTTTGCGTTCGCTTCGTTTTGGATCCTCCCTCCTCGAAATCATAACAATTATCCTACACTGATTAGGTATTTGTGTTTATTTGTTTTCATCTGATGCTTAACAACTTGTGTTCACTCACTTGTCTCATCGATCAACCACAAGCTGACCCAGAACTTGGTTCACATCTGGTTAATGGGATTTCGGGAAAAACTGTGCAATCCTGGAGGGAAGTCTATCTTCCCCTCAGGAATCGCGCAAAGCAGCCCAACAACCCTGCACTCATAAATTATGTAGAGAAGGCCAGTCAGCCTTGCTATGGAAATTACGCAGAGAAAGCCAGCCGACATTTCTCTCTCGAAATGTGTAGAGCAGGCCAGGCCAACCGCACTTCTCTCCAGAAATGTGTGGAACTGGCCAACAACATTGCACCGTAAAAATGTGCAGAGCAAGCCAAAAACACTGCTTTGAAAAATTGCATAGAGCTGGCCATCCAACCAGGGCCACTTAACCCAGAAACAACATAGAAGTTTTCCCTGAGTGGTTGTCCATGGCATGTGCCGATAGGTTGCTCGGTTCCCTCATGAATTGCGCAATCCTTCCTTGCATGCCGGGCAACTTTTCCCAAAAAATCAAAAAGCAAAAAGCAAAAAATCATCCCTAGATTTTAGGGATCTTTTTTTAGTAGCGGGAGTTACATGCAAAATCGTTTTTAGAAACTCCTCGCCAAGTGTTGCTTTTTCCTAGATTTGTGGCATACACGTCATAAACCCTGATTTTGCCAAATCTATTTAAACGACACCTCAGAGCTTATTCTTCACATTTGATCTTGGAGATATGGCATCCATGAGGCATCTAGGAACCTTTGGCACATTTGACACAACTTTTCTAGGCAAATTTTGCTTTTCATGCCTTTTGCCTCTTTTTTTGTCGCTTTTTATTTTTCGGCTTGTATGAGTGTTGTTTCCTTTGTTTTATTGAATGACCTCTGACATATTAGTGTGTTTTAACTTGTAGAAGTGTTATGTCAAGTTTTGCATTACCTTACCTTAGTGTCGCATGCATGACACTGTTTCTGCACTAATAGTCGTCGTTGCATCAACTATCTTCATGAGCTTCTTGGTTTTGTCATTTGACTGATTTCTACACCTGCCTGAATTGCATGCATGTCTATTCACTAAGATCTGCACCATCCTTTCACAAGCACTCAGTCCTTTGCATTTTAAGGTTTCCATTGGGCAAATCTGTGCTGTCTTGGCCTAGATATTGTTTCTCCCAGCATGCTCTGCGCATTCCTGGCATTAATGCTTTGCCTTGCCTCTAGGAATTGCGTAGACGCTACCCACATTGTCTCCCGGCTATGCTCTGCGCAATCTTGGGAGGCAGTGTCTCAATCCTGCCCACTGGAACTATGCAATGCGCAGTTCCATTCAACAATCCAACCCGCCTGTTCTGTGCATTGTGCAGTTTCAGTCAACAGTCAGCCTCACTGGACTATGCATTGCATAATTCCAGTTAGCAGTCAGCCTCGTTGGCAGCTTAGACTGCACAATGCACAGTTCCAGCTAACAATCTCCCAACCTCTCGAAGTCAATGTTGCGCAATCTTTCCCAATGGTCATCAGTTTGTTGCCTGATTGATTCTCGAGTTTCTTGATGTTTTTTAGCTGACATTGTCTTACCGTGAGTGTCTTCTCTGTCTCTAGGTACCACAGGTTTTTGACTAACTTCTCAGCAATACAAGTATCATGACCTCCAAGAGAGATGGATCAAAAGACACAGTTGAAAGCAGTAAAGGAGATGTGGTTGAGTAGGGGTCTATGAGCTTTCCCGTGTACATAGACACACACATGTTCATTGAGAAAGACGAAAGACATCAAGATCACATTGTTATCGGGAAAACTATTGTCCATTCAGAGCTGCTAGTCCCACTAAGACGGGTAGCTATCTTAGAAACAAATAAACTAAAGTCACTTGTGTTTTCCTTTATGAGAGATAGATGAGAGAGAAGCAGAGAGTACCAATCTCAGTCTTTCACTAGTCTCCTTGCTCGTTTACTCTCTCCCTTGATAGAGCTTTCGCCACTCCTTTCTCACTTGTCCTGCTTCAAAGAACACCTTTAGAGTCAAAGCAGTAAAATACCATCAAATAATAGAGATCTATAACCATAAACAATGTAGGATCAGATGTACATTAACCATATAAATGCATATACAAATACAAGATTCAGAGATGTACAAGCATATGGAGGAAAAATCAAATAGATTTATTGATAGAAGTAGTAGAAGAGAGGATTACAACCAAGCTGGCTGATCCAGCATCATCCTCCCAGCATGAAAGCCCTCTTCACCTCATACAAATCAGGATCACCCAACAATGTCTTCAAAGAGAAACCAACAACACTTCCTTGCAAAATACAAAATTCCAGCCTTTGGATCTCTAAGATGAGGGATCCATATATAGGTGTTTATAGGAGAGTGAGTCAGCTTCTAGGATTTTGATTAGTGTCATTTCACTGATAGTTCTTGGTTCCACTTGGAGATTTCAGATCTCTTACTCATCCTTGGGCGAATTCAGAGAGGCAAGTGTCATATGAGCAGTTTCTAGAAGATTATCTGGGTTTCCACCTAGCAAACTGCTTCTGCCATTTGTTTGCTCTCGCTCATTGCACCCTACAGAAGGGCTTTCCAGTATGCATCGCATCCCCGTGTGTAATAGGTGAGATGCATCGCACCCTATGCATGGAGCAGTCTGTATGGTCCAGTTTTGACTAGTTTTTCATGGAGAACTTCTGGGAGATGATGTAATCAGCTGACCTTGTTCCTTTAGGGTATGAAACAACACTTTTAGGGGTTTATCAGCCCTTGGTTTATGGACATATGTGATTGGGGTTACTGTGCCCAAATATTTCTATAACAGTTTCCCCCTAAAGTATGAGGTCGTAAATCTTTTGATGTTGGGTGAAATGCTTTAAGTGAGGATCTGAGGTTTTTCAAACTGGAAGGTGACTTGTAATAAGATACAATACAATACATTATCTTCATAATATTTTCATGATCTAGCTGAGGTGGGCATTCCCATGCTCATCTTTATAAATTCATATTCATGTATAGAAGACAAACAATCGTCTGTGTGGCAGACTGATGATTCTAGTAGAGCCATCATCCTTTAGTTTTGGATGATTATTTGTGCAACTGTGATGTACATTTGATGTCTTTATTTTCCTGAATATATCACAGCCCGGATGGATGAAACTAGATCCGGGGTCTTCAAACTCATTCAATCTTCGCCCGAAGTACAAGTCGATCCATGTGAAAAGATGTTCTGATGTCGAACATGGAAAGACATTGCCTGACTACCAGCCAATGATGTAAGCTGTTAACAGGCACGAGAGGAATCACCGATAATGATGATGACCCTCAAGGTACTGCAGTACAATTCACGTGGTGTGAATACATGAGTTGACGTCGAACACCACGTACAATCTTTCGATCAAAGGCCATTGACGTAAACCTATTGCCGGAAGTGAGAAACTTGCCATTGAGGCATGCAAGCTTCAAAGTATTGAAAGGGTTGTTCCTAAGTCAACTTCTTGGATAATGAGCTGATGTCGACAAGAAGTGACGCGTCGTAGGAGGGCCTTAATGAATCCCACATCTACGACACGGAACGGAGCAAATGATTTTGTGGAGGTGAAAAAGATATGATGATATAAGGTTCAGGGTGAAAGTCATGAAAAATGGAGAGTGAAGGTATTGCAGCGGATGAGGCGTTAGCTAGGTTGGTGAATTCTCTGAGCGACTTCTCTTGAACATACCAACGACTGAAATGGATTGGTAGTGTTAACCCCGAAAATGGATGGTGTGGTGGACCAATCGTGATATGACCGGTGAATGGAATAACCCAAACTGACTCAATCATCGTGACAGAGTGAAAGTGTCATGTTCAAGAGCGACCTGCTACCAATGAAGCTATTCAAGTTTTCTTCCCTTTTTCCCCAGTCATTGCTGACTAGTGCTTCTTTATTTTTGTCAAGCTTGAGGAGGATAACATATGCTTGTTCTGTAATTTGCCCTTTGGGCAAACCCGTTGCTATGTTTTAACGAGCCTAGCGACAGTGAAACTCGCTCTTGTCTGCGTGGACAAGTTTGTCACTATTGTTTTAACGAGTTTAACGACAATGATAACTCGGTCCTTTTCAATTTAGAGAGTCTAAAAGGGACGTAAAGGAAACTCTTGTAGTCCTTTTTCGTAATGTAATCCCTTAATTCCGAAAAAGTATAAAATAATACGAAAGGGGTGACTTTTCGATAGTTTTAATGAGCTGAATAAGACAAGCGCTCAATCTTTTTGTGTAATGATCCCTCAGGTCCAAAAAGATTAAAATCTACAGGAGGGATGACACTTCTGGTTGCTTTAACAAGCTGGAGAGGCCAATTGCTCAACAATATTTTCATATTTTACGAGTCAGATGAAAAGAGCTTAAAGGAGACCCATTTTTTGAGGAACGAATGATGTTTTTGGATAACAACTGGTTCCAGGTAAGGTTTGGAACTTTTTCAATCACGACAGTGTAAATAAGGTGGCTAATAGAATCACTCGTCGCAGCTGTTCCTCAAAAGGGGTAAACAATCAAATGGAGGCGTATGATCGGCTAAAAAAGAGTGGACGTGATGGTAAGAACACGACCAAGGTTTAAAAACTGATAATTATGTGATCACAAAGATTATTTACTGAAAGTTGGTTCATTTTTTAATGAGCTTAAACTTTGGGGGAACATTTTCTCATTGCTAGGTTTATTTTTTAACGAGCTTGAACTTCGCGTAAAACTGATCATGGCTAGGTTTATTTTTTAACGAGCTGGAACTTCGCGTAAAACTGCTCGTGTTCCTTTTTATGTAAGCTAGGAATGACCAAACTATAAAGCTAAAAAGCTAAAAAAAATGAAATTGGTTGTTTTTGCTTGTATAAAAAGGTTTGCATGCCCCCAGCATAAAAAGTCTTCAGCAACCATATGGAAAGTTACTGTGGTTAAGCATGATGATTTTCTGTCAATACTTAGACAAAACACTTCCTGCACTTTGTCTGCCAAATAGATAAAGGTGAAAGGTCACTCCGACTGATCACATAACTTACAGGGAAACTTATCTCTACAGCTGGGTTTGTCTGAAAAATAGACAAGGGTGCATGCCCCCTAAGCTTCGTTACATTCACCAGACTACTTGGTAATTAGGTGGATGGAATGAAGGTTCCTTTACGAGATCAAGTGAAAGACTTTACTTGGAACTTTTTTCAGTCTTGTTTCATTTTTTAATGAACTTGACACAATACAAGGAATTCTGCTCAAATCCTTGGTTTCATTTTTTAACGAGGTTGACACCAGTCAACGAACTATCCTCTGTTGACCTTTGATCACAACTCATAAGGGGTCATGAAGGAAAGATCTGGTTCCAATGCCCCCAGTACATAATGCACAACATCACTGAATTGATCGTCAAATGATGTAGGTATGGTAAGGCTTGGAGGCAATACCTCATAATGATCCACACTATCAAAATGTTCAGAGTTCTTCTTCATCTTTGTTGATGTAGAAGATATCATGTGACAGGTTTTCACTGTGGCCACTTCCGCCAGATTACTCGGAGACGGGAGGGCAAAAGTACCCATTAAGGAAGGGTCTTTCAGGAGACCTACTCTAATATTTTGAAGTGATTGAAAGCTTCCATGGATCAATGGAATGCTTCTGGTAACTTGAGAACGGTTGGGGAGGAAGGTTAGTTGGTCAACGATTATAATTCCGCCTTGGAAGGGAAATGCAATCTTTCTAAAATATGTTGACACAACGGTGGCCATAGCATAAATCTAGGGCCCTCCTAACAAGATATTGTAGTCAAGGTTTCCATCAATGACCTCAACTTCAATTTCTACTGTCTTGCTCCCCAGTTCAATTTGCAAGTTACTTAATATCCCATACGGCGTGTATGTTATTCCATCGAACGTTTTTAATGTCATTGATGATCGTGACAAGGGTGGAGAGCCTAAATTTTTCCAGCAACTCATTGACATAATATAGGTAGATGCCCCCACATCAATGATTGTTCAATGAATAGTTTTGTTGAGGGTTTTTACCTGTATGAGGAAAGGGAGTTGGGCTGGTAACTGAGGTTCGTATCCTTTATGATTAAAGGCCACTAGATTGGAATCCACTAGATCAATCCCACCTATCGCTGATAACAAAGCCTGCTTTTGGGAGGGGCAATTCTGTAGTACTTCAAGTGTCGACATAGCGGATGGCGATTGGGCCAGATCCTCCACTATATTATAATTCTGTGCTGCTTGAGCACGAGGATTAAATGTCGATTTATGTACTACTCCCTTAGGCAGTTTTATTGTTAATTCAGGAATGATTGGTGGAACAACTTCTGACAAAGTTGTTGTCGAACTACTGGGTTGATCTGTAGCCTTGCCGTTCGACGATTGTGGATTTCCATAATCTTTATTCCTTGTAGATATCAAAGCATCATTTTGCTATTTTGAGATGGATAACATAAGCACTTGGGATGGGGAAGCATGATCGATAGCAACCAGGTTTGTTTCTGGGCTCAGAAATGGATTAGTCAACACTGCTGGGGTATTTGAAGTTTTTAAAAATTTCATAACCTTAGCTTTATGTGGACAATCTTTCGTGAAATGCTCATCGTCACATATGTAACATGGATAATGAGGTTTCTTTTGCCCAGTAGGGTTTTTAGAAGATTTTTCAGGAGATGAATTTTCCTGTTTCTTCTTATTATTTTTCCCTTTCTTCTTGCCCCCTGGTTGCTTCTGTTCTTTTCCTTTGTCGGTCGACACGGAATTAACCTCTGAGGCAGGAAGTTTGTCATTTGCCTTTTTACTGGAAACTACAAGGGCTTTACCAAATGGGGCCTTTGCAGTTTGCGTACTTGAGTTGCCAATCACGCCGTCGCTGGCATGACAGTCCCTGTTTGATTTAGGAGGAGGAGGAACAAAAAATTCTGGTCTAGGAGCATTCAGAATTTTGTCATAGAGCGTGCCAGACTGAGTATAGATCAAGTCTAGATATTGTGCACGAGCAATGACTTGCTCTTCAGTGACGACTCCTCCCTTGGCCACATCTTCTGTAATAGAAGGTAACAATGACTTAATAAACCATTCAGCTAGAAGCTGATCAGGAACATATGTCTTTACCATTCGACGACGACGTCGCCACTCATGAATATGATCAGATATGTGAGTGGCTGTTGTCTGCTTAAAATTGGTAAGGAGTTCCGTTCCTGTTTCGTGCCTTATGGGTAATTGAAAATGGGTTAAAAAGGTGGTGGCAAGGGCGGTGAAGTCATCGAATGAAGCTCTAGGCAATTTGATGTACTACTTTGCTGTCGGACCAGTTAGCGTTCGCTGAAAAAGGCGAAGCCTAATCGAATCATCATTGAGGGTGTTGGATGAACACCACAGATGAAATGTCATCACATGATTCGATGGATCTTCACCTAGATTTCCATTGAATTTAGGAATATCTGATAGAATTTTATGAGGAATCGCTGGCAACCAAGGGGCGTAAGCAATTGGATCATTTGTTAGCCGATTCAGATATGGTAATTCCAAAGTTTCTACGAAGGGCAACTGTTGATTCAGGTTTGGAAAAGCATACCCAGGATAACATGGGATCACCTGAGCAGTGGGTCTTTGCATACCAACATAATGCATTTGATGCTGATAACTTTGATAAGGTTGATGGGTGTAACCATTATAATATGATTGTTGGTAACTGTTTTGAATATATGACTGCCCATTACCTGCAAAGCTTTGTTGCTTAGGTCCTATGTAAGCTTGCTGAAATTTTGGTTGTTGATATTGCACCAGCCATGGCTGTGAGACCATTTGCTGTTGTCCAATACTAGATGTTTGACCAAGATGAGGGTTGATAGTACCTGTTTGAGCCTGAGTCGCTTCAGTTAAGGTGCCACTAATCGGCGGTTGTGATTGAATCGCGGGGACAAGAGGCTGTTGTATTATGACCTGAGAGACTTGAGGTTGACATACAACAGGCAACACTTGTAATTGCGACACCGTCACAATAGCCAGTGTAGTGGGAATGTTCGACACAGGTTGATTTTGTTGTATTGAATATACAACTCTTGGCTGTTGAGGCAGTATTGGCACCCAACCACTGGATGTAATTCCAGCTTGACCTAAACTTTGTTGCAACTCGGAGGGAACAATGAAAAGGCATACTGCCCCCCATATGGTGGCAATCTAGTGTTCAAAGGGTAAATTGGTCTTTGGAGACTGGACTGCCCAAATTGATATTGATGTGAAGGATCAATCTGCTGAGTCTCAACATAAGAAAATCCAGATAAGATTCCGGATGAACAAATAGGAATAGACCATGCCGTCGAAACAGTCCCTGGGTGGACTCCATCTAGTGGTTGAGAACTAGTTGGGACAGATGGTATACCAGCGAACATTGTCGGATTAGCGGCAAGAAGTTTTGCTACTGCTGTATCAGAGGACACAGTCCTAGACGTCGATGGTTGTTTAGACATATTGAATCTATCCAAAAGATTTCCTAGCGATTCGATAGGAACTTGCGATGAAAAAGAACTAACTTCTGTAGTAGAAGGATGTAAGTGGATACCAGTTCCAAAATGCACTGGAGTACTGGGTGGCAGATCCTCCACAATTCCTTCTATAGCAATTAGTCCGATGGAAGAGGTAGACCGTCAGGTCCGTAAAATATTTCTAGTGCCGAAGAAGGTATAGACTCTACAGTGACAGATGTTGGAGGGGTGAAACCTTTCAAATTAGCCCTAGATAGAGCCGGTTCAGGAATAGAAGTGTTTACCATTACACTAGGATCAGTTCTAATGTCCTCTTGTAACTATGGAACTTCTTTTGTAGAGGCAGGGGTATCAGAAATAATCAGAGTAACTGAAGTCTCCGAGGATGTTGAAACACAAGTTTCAAATAAACCAGGAGGCTTCGACCCAGTTAAACGAGATTGCTTGGCCCGGAATGGTTTCGTTTCCAGAGTCAAAGATGGTTGACTCATTAGTCTCCGCGGACGATGGGGTTTTGATTGACTTTCTTCCACAATTGCGGATTACTTGATTAACTCAAAATAAAAAGGAAAAATGTTATTTCGAATTAAATGAATTTTATGACGCTTTGACACAACTTTCTTTTTCAATTTTTAAGAGTTGAGAAAAAGCTAAAGGTGACTCTAGTCGCCTTCGATTTTTAATGAGCCTAAAGTTACAAGTGCTCAGATGGACCTTTTCTTTTAAGGAGTCTGAAAAGGAACGGAAGTGACTACTTTGGAAATCTAGACAGAGGGATTACCAAACCAATCGCAAAACTGCAGAATAGTTTTTACGTACGACAGTGAATCTTCCCGAATGATGTGTTCAGTGCATTGCGATCGATAGGGTGACAGACACGGCTTCCTAAGGATAAAGGATATAGCCTATTGTGGTCTCCCAATATATACTCGATGGTGCGTGGGAGCACAAGTCTGTACTGGCACTTGTTGTATCAAAGTGGATAAAGCACCCAACCTACGATGAAAACGATAGTTACCAGGCTTTACGACGCCGGGATACGTCTCTAGACTAGACTTCTAGATGTTGTGTGTTAGGTTCCAAAGCGTTTTTATGTTCATTGAGGTTTATTTTATAGTTGATCTTTCTTAAGAAGTTTTCCTTTAAGGTTTGCCGCGTGATATAAATATACAATTCCTAAATATGCAATCTAAGATGATAAACAGTCATTTACTTTCTTTTTGCAATGAAAATCCTAGCTACTAAGGAAAGAGAAATGAAATTCTTTCAACATAGAGCAGAGAGCACACAATAGATGCACTTTTCCTAAATCAATTTCATCATGGAGTCTAAATGCAAATGCACATGCATGTATTGTTTTTCAGTTTCCTGAATGTGAGAATGACAAAAGAAAACTAAGTACAGATCTGAACTATCTTCTTTCAAAGCGACAATACTAACAATTTTCTCTTCAAAAAACGAAAGGAAGGCTAAGACGACACTTTGCGATTTCGGATTCAAAAAAACTAAAGGAAGACTAAGACGACACTTTGCGATTTGGAATTTAAAATTGCTTTCGACACTTGAAATACTATTAATTCAAATCAAATACAATGGAAAAAGTGTAATCGACTATCTAAAAGAGGAATGCTTTACGACACTCTTTTTCTTGACTGAAAACGACACTTGCGACACTTTCAAATCAAAATACGACAATTCGATTAAGTTACTATTTGCAAAGGAGAACTGTAAATGATGAAAAATACATTAAAAAAACATTCACAATTCCTTATCAGTGGAGGCTAAATAATGCAAAGGAATATGGTTTCGACAATGATATACTGATCATAGAAAACAAAACTACTGAATAAAGCTGAAGACAATGAAGAAAAAACCAAAATCTGGAGGCAGAAACAGTCTTACTCAATCATCGCACTTGTAACACAGGGAAAAAGGGATGCATCTCATCTGCAACACATGGGAGGTGCGATGCATCCAGATTTCCAATGAGAGATAGTGCGATGGCCCAAGGACGAAACTGAGCTTGGTTTTCACTCACAGTTTGCAGCTAAGTTCAGGAATTTAGGCTGAGCTAATGATAGTCAGTAAACACAAAGTATAGGGGCTGATCTAATGAGGTTATTTGAGCTACCACCAGGGCTCTTAGGATGTTTGCAAGTCAGATGTTCAGTTCATAAACCAACCCAGAGATTGATTGAAGCAGCGTTGATCTACTTTGTAGTTGCATAGCAAAAGCAGTTCGAAGGCTAGTTAGCTTGACTTCAGGCTCCGTCTGTGGTTTATAAAGCAAACAACAGTGACAGAACAAACAAACTATTCGCTCCCCAGTGGAGTCGCCATTTTGTTATCGAGAAAACTAGTGTCCATTTAGAGCTGCTAGTCCCACTAAGATGGGTAGCTATCTTAAAAAAAAACAAACTAAAGTCACTTGTGTTTTCTTTTATGAGAGATAGATGAGAGAGAAGTAGAGAGTACCAGCGTCAATCTTTCGCTAGTCTCCTTGCTCGTTTCCTCTCTCCCTTGATAGAGATTTCGCCACTCCTTTCTCACTTGTCCCGCTTCAAAGAACACCTATAGAGTCAAAGCATCAAAATACCATCAAAGCATAGAGATCTATAACCATAAACAATGTAGGATCAAATGTACATTAACCATATAAATGCATATACAAATATAAGATTCAGAGATGTACAAGCATATGGAGGAAAACTCAAATAAATTTATTGATAGGAGTAGTAGAAGAGAGGATTACAACCAAGCTGTCTAAACCAGCACCATCCTCCTAGCATGAAAGCCCTCTTCACCTCATACAAAGCAAGATCACCCAACAATGTCTTCAAAGAGAAACCAACAACACTTCCTTGCAAATTACAAAATTCCAGCCTTTGGATCTCTAGGATGAGGGATCCATATATAGATGTTTATAGGAGAGTGAGTCAGCTTCTAGGATTTTGATTAGTGTCATTTCACTGATGGTTCTTGGTTCCACTTGGAGATTTCAGATCTCTTACTCATCCTTGGGCGAATTCAGAGAGGCAAGTGTCATACGAGCAGTTTCTAGAAGATTATCTGGGTTTCCACTTAGCAAACTGCTTCTGCCATTTGTCTGCTCTCGCTGATCGCATCCTACAGAAGGGCTTTCCAGTATGCATCGCACCCCCCGTGTGTAATAGGTGAGGTGCATCGCACCCTATGCATGGAGCAGTCTGTATGGTCCAGTTTTGACCAGTTCTGAGTAGTTTTTCATGGAGAACTTCTGGGAGATGATGTAATCAACTGACCTTGTTCCTTCAGGGTATGAAACAACACTTTTATGGGTTTAGAAGCCCTTGGTTTATGGACATATGTGATTGGGGTTGCAGTGCCCAAATATGTCTATAACACACATGGAAATACATCAACACTATTTTTGCAGGCAGCTTTGAGGAGAATTTTGAGGATCGACAAGTCTATGTAAACATCCATAAGTCGGGATTGTACAAGGTTGCATGCAGGTTTCGCGTATTCCCATGCACAGGTGTGATCCACTAGATTGTCTCACACACTAACCCTGAGATGATGATACTGAGCAGTGTCAGTGGAGTAGTGCTTTCTTCCTTCAAGAGGGAAGATTATCACTAGATGTACCATTTTCCACTGCCAGTGAGCAAGATGGATGCACCGTTCTACACGCCCAACAACAACAAGAGACATCTTGAAGCGTTGGGTAAGGGAGCCAACAAAATTTAGGATGACACCTAACTAGATATACAAGACGAAGACACTTAGGAAGGCTTACCAATTCTCGGTCATCTTCACATGTCATTTGTATGGCCAAGGGAGTACAAAAGCCTTCTCACAGAGTTAGGTTGCTATGTTGGATCAGCTGGCAAGTGAAGGCAAACCTTTCAACTAGTCCGACATGTTGCCTCTCCAGTTGAAAGTGAATGTATCAAATTCCCGGAGTCCTCCCAAGGATCAACAAGAAAGATTCTTCATGTCTGCCTATCTGTTCGATGCAATCCGTGTCGGTCAATAGTTGCCTAGCATGGGTTGGGCATGGACATCTTCAGAGAATGTTGTCAGTGTATATTGCAAGTTTCTCTCAGACTGCAGCTACCGAGGAGTCATGGATAGACTATTTGACCATTTCATCACCCCTCAGCACCAAGAGTTTCAATCTGTATGATCCAAATGGCTTATGCAGTAGAGTGGTTAGCAACAATCAAGGCAACAACACCACAAAGACAGAGCAAAGTTAAAAGTTTAAGGAAGACCCACTGGTGGAGAGAGTAGCTTTGGGGATAGATGCAAAGAGATGACAACGCGACAGGAGGATAACCAAAGAAAGAGTGAGAAGCAAAGACTAGAAGAAGTAGAGAGGAAGTTGTAGGAAGTACAACAGAAGCTCAAAGAAGAACAAGAGCTGCGCATAAGATAGAAGGAAACACAACATGAATAGGAACAGGAACAGGAACAAGAACAAGAACAAGAATAGGAGGAAGTGCAAGGTGTATAGATAGCGCAACCCACACCGATATAGGTTGAAGACTTAGAACCAACAACAAATGAGGAACAGGGTGAGCAGCCGCAGGAATAGGAACTTGATCCACAGGATGATCTGATAGTGGAATAGATGGATATGGAGATGGAGCAGTTAGAACAGGACCGGGACATCAACCTCATGCTAAAGGAAACCAAGGTCACCGCACAGGCTTCACCAGCTCCAACAACAAAGCATGTCCCGAGTGAACAAGGGGATACCATTCTCCTTCAGGATAATTTGGGAACAAATGTGTACAACATAGACTTTGATGAGTCACAACACAGAGTTGTACAAGCACATAGAGCGCGTACTGCGGATGAGCATGCATCACCTGTGCACTTTGAAGAATGGGTGATTGTGTCATATGTACGAAGACATCCAGCTACCTTGGACGATGCTACAAAGTCTTATGTCAAAGCCATGAGCTCAAGTGTTAAGTTCTTAATAGAAGAAAACGAGCACATGACTAAGGAGTTGCAAGCAGCCAGGCAGAGAGAGAAACAATCAACAGGATCTGTCAGATCAGATATGAAGAAATCCATACTTGCTGAAGTATCGACTCTTGAGACAGTCACGCAGAGACTGTATGACAGGTTCGTCACTGTGCACAAGGCATTTTTCCATCTACATGGTCATTAACAGCGCTGCATCAAGATAGCAATTACACTCACAGATATACATGTTGTAGTTGATCATCTACAGACATGGACAATGAAGTTCAAGGGAGCCCCGCTTCACTTACACAAGATGATGAAGCCGCAAGTAGAGTTGGACAAAGCACACATCTAGATTCTAATCCGGAACTATGCAGAACTTCCACCACTCATCACTAGTGTTGAGGCTTCACATGCACGGTTGTTTAGGAGTTTGGATGTCGTGGTGAGAAAGTATGGCACCCCGTCGATTGGTATGCTCACCGAGGCCAAAGAGAAGAACTAAGTTAGACTGGAGCTTGACACGTACTTTGATCAGTTGATGCTCATGGCCACTAGCATAGATTTGAAAGTCAGTGTAGATGATGTACATCGTTGGTTCGACCTTACTTAAGACTAAGTTGCGCATTTTACATGATGAGTTGGACAAAGGTTCCAAATCAATATACTTGGAAGCAATGGAGGCAAGAGTTCATTTCTAGAAAGACACCATCAAAGAGTACGCGGACACCATTTTGCACTACCAAGTCATGCATCGGCTCATCACCGAGGTCCGAGGATCACAGAGAGGAGGTTGATGAGCAGGTCTTTCCAAAACTATATGAGTCTTAGTGTTGTCTTGTCTAGCTGACTCAAGCCATTTCTGTCCCACATGGGTATATGTGGAAATTGCATCATTTTTGTAAACATGATTTAAAGTGAAATTCCAAGTGTCATTAGTGGAATGTAAACAGTCATATGTAATGTAAAGAGTTATATAATGAAGTTGAAGAGTCATGAGGGTAGTCCAAGAGTCACAAAGGGGAATGTCAAGGGCCACCCCACCCTTTGTTAGAAATAGAACCTCATAGCTCATAGAACATGCTTTTGGGAGCCAATCTTTTGCTAGGCATTGCTTAGAGAGGGCTTGGAGAGTATTGTGATGAGCCTTGGATTCTCCACAGTGCAGAGCGGGTACATCTCTTTGGAGGAGCGGGCGGTGTTGACTGTAACGTTCCACTATTGGGGCTAGTGGTTGTCATGGTTGTATGTATGGATGGAACTTTCACTTTTTTATTATTATAATATAACAGAGGCAACACATTTCATGCATATGTTGTTATTGTAGTTCGACCATTATGGTTACTTTAGCAATGTATGTAGTTTTAACTTACACATTTATGTATGGACTATTTTGTATGTGATTGTATGAATCTTATTGAAGCGTGTTGTTGGTTTAACTCATCTCTTTGGATTGTTGACTATTCTTCTTTCCAATTTGTGATGTCATTCAACTCCTGTGTTCCTTTCAGGATTTGTACTATTATAAGCTTCTAAGGGGCACACTTACTTCCCCCCGTGTGTTAGAACCTCGCCATGCATCTCTCTTTACTCGCCGCAAGGTCACACACTTGCTTCCGACAAGGATATCTTGCTTACCTCTGTGTGCTATCGCAGTTAAGGCATAGCTTTACTACCCACTGCTAGGACTCCTACTCCAAACATTCTGAGGTCTAGTTGGGACTTCTTACTGGGGAGATCCCTTGACATGTTGGCGGGTCCAACACCGTCAACATTTCGGGCACTAAAAGGAGGGCTAGATGACAAGATGAGTCCTCAAAATCTATTTTGAATCCTTGCACATCTATCATGACTTATGTTACAGTTCACCCTCTGAGATGTATGTCTTATGGAAATGTGTTTGAAATCTAGAGGCAATTCTCAGATGACTTGTCACAATATACATATGAAGGTGAAGGCGGAACAACTTGACCTAGGCATAGAGCTACTTTCAAAGATCTCTATGACACCTTGTAAGACCCTGAGGATTATGTGGCTTGTTCCTTTCGCATTCGTGCTTCGAGGGCACCCATTGCAATGGTGTGTCACACCGCTCGATCGATCTATTCACTCTTTTAATCACTTTGTTGAAGAGATAGATTATGCTTTTCATCATTTTGACCGTAAAGCACTCAACAAAAAAATTCTGGAACTAGAAAAAGCTCCTGAAGAATCATTGTTGTAATTTTGGGATCACTTTCGTAATCTCTCATTTCAATTCCCAGAGGATGAAATTGATTAGAAATTTCTTCGTGAAATATTTTAATACCTTCTTCACATATATGAAAATCCACAAGTGTTAGAATCATTCAAACCAATCCCAACATACCTCGGTGTTAGAGTTGCCAAATTCAAGGCGGACATGGTTGCTATCACAAGTGATTGTCCGTCCTCATCTAATTAAACATCTCTAACCCTATAGTGCGACGTGGGAGATGGTGTGCACCCATCTATTGAACCGTCACATCCTCTCACCCCACCCGCTCTTGATTGCTGTGCATATTTGTCTTGAAAGATTGTTGGTTGTCACATGGACTTGTTTCCTCAACCTTCGTCCCCACGTTCTATTAATCCTCCTATTGTACTGTGTTGTGTTCTTTCGTTCTAGACTCCACACTTGTTGTTCACGAGGATAAAGTTGTCGATAGAGTTGGTGTTGAGAAGCCAACCTTCGATATCATTTATGATGATTATGTGTGGGAATCTGAAGAAGAGCCCGCGGTGAAGGATGACCTCCTTCTGTCTGCACCTCATCCGATGTTCCCTGACATCTTTGGTGATTCTTCCATTGTTAATTTTCCGTGTGAGAATTCATTCCCGAATGCATCTACTTCCGATCATTCACATAATACACCAGATGTCAGTCTGCCATTGCATAGCAGAGAGGAGACATCTGTGTTTTCAAATCCACTCAATATTTCATCCGTCATTTTCGGAAATGGGGTTAAATTCTTGCTTCTCATCAAGCTCTCTATACGATTCATCAAATCATGAGGATGATGATGAATTTATCAAATTTTCTTATATTGATCTCTTTTCTCCTTCATCCGATCACGATGTTGATTCATTCATTGTCAATCTTTCTAAACCACCCGTCTTCGATGATCTACCTGTTTATTAAGTGGAAACCGAGGAAATTTAGCCCGATATGATGGTTATGTCAGGCCCTCACTGTTTTGAGGTCGTTTCCACTTTAGATCAGGAATCTGTTGAAACACCAAAGGCTCCTCATCACTCTCCTGTTTACATTGAAGATCAATCTAGTTCATAGAATTCACATCCTCCACCTGAAGCACATGATCCCATTGCTCATGCATTGGAGGAATCATATACAGTGAGCACTCTTGCTAAACGTAAGTTGTCTTTCTTTCTCATGTTTGCTCATTTGTCACAGTCAAAAGAGTGTGCATGTTTATTGTCTACGCATAATGTGATGCATAACCATGATACATCCGCAAAATGTTTATCTTACGCTTTTATTCTTTTCTTTTATGTGGACATTTTTAAACTCAGAGTGTGTTTGTATTCACTCTTATATATTTCTTGTTTGTTGGTTTACATGCTTACGTTTCTCGTAAACCATAAACTCACCAACATTGGTCAACCAATGCAGCCATCACCATGCACTGTTTAATTTAGGAGTAGGAGTAGTGTTTGGTTTCTTGTTTTGATTTGTTTGCATGCTTGCTTTGTTTATTTTGTTTGCATTTCTTGTTTGCTTGCTTTGCTTTCATTTACTTTTGTCCTTTTCTTTCTTGTTTGTTTGCTTGTTTTGCACCTATAGGTTTAGTTCACATGAAACTGTGTGTGGGTCTCGAGACAAGTAAGCTAAAATACAAGAGGACTTGTACAACTATCAACACTTGGTTATCTGTTGTACTCTTTCTCTCCATGAAGAGATTGTTGTCTTCAGTCGATGAGATCCTTATGGAAAATACGTTCTGTTCAAAGTGAGTTTTGGTGAAAACACAACGCTTGCACTTTTAACTAGTACTGCCTACTCTAATCAGTTCTTTTGGGGTAACCCTTGTCAGCTCATTCAAGTAGAGTAAGGTGAGGTTGAAAACCTTAACAAGTATTTTCAGAGGTGTATATAAAATAATTCTCTGAAGGGACAACCTCTTCTACTCTCACTAAGTCGGGATACCTCTTTTGCCTCTAAAATAAATAAGTGACTATGAACAGTTCTTTGAAAAATGAAAATAAATAAGGCAAAAGAAGAGAAAGGCTTCACGCACAGAGAGGTGATACAAGTAACTCCACTGGGGTACTGACCAGGCTCGCTGGCAATGGAGCGATGCTTGTGTTCTTGCGTGACTCCGCCGGGGTACTCTCTAGGCTTGCTGGTAGCAAAGCAACACCAAAGAGAAAACTAATACTCTGACATATATATTACTTGTGCAGTGATATACCCCTCATCCCCAATCGAAACAACAGACTTGGCTTGGTATGTGTGTTGACCGATCAAGTGAATGGTAGGGACTATATCTTTAACTCAAGTTGAGTGTTGAAGCCATGACGATCCAAGAATCGAATAATACTTCTGGAGGAGTTAGACTGGATTTTCACAAATAAGGTCCATACAGAGAGCTGGAGTTCTATTAGCGTGCCGCCAATGTTGTAGAGGCTACAACCACCCTCCAAAATTTTTCCTTCTCTTTGTTTTGGAGCCTCCCTCCTCGAAATCATAACAAATATCCTGCACTGAACAGGTACTCATGTTTATTTGTTTTCATATGATGCTTAACAACTTGTGTTCACTCACTTGTCTCGTGGGTCAACCACAAGCCGACCCATCACTTAGTTCACATCTGGTCAATGAGTTGTCGGGAAAACTGCATAATCCTAGAGGGCAGTTTACCTTCCCCTAAGGAATTGCACATAGTAACCTAACAGAAGCCTTGCACTCAGAAATTCCACAAAGGAGGCCTGCCAACCTTTCTGGAAATTATGTAGAGCATGCCAGCTGACACTGCTCTCCATAACTATGCAGAGCAGGCTAGTTGGCATTGCTCTCCAGAAATGTGCAGAGGAGGCCAGGCCAGCTGCACTGCTCTCTAGAAATGCGCAGAACTGACTAGCAATACTGCTCTAGAAAAATGCGTAGAGAAGGCCAACAACACTGCTATGAAAAATTGCGTAGAGATGGCTAGCCATCCAGGCCCATTTAGACAAGAAACAACAATTTTTTTTTCCCTTAGTGGTTGTCTATCGCATGTGCCGGTAGGTTGCCCGATTCCCTCCAGAATTGTGCAATCCTTCCTTGCATGTCAGGAAAATTTTCCCGAAAAGGCCAAAAGCAAAAAATCATCCCTATATTTTAGGGATCTTTTATTAGCAGTAGGAGTTACATGAAAAATCATTTTTAGAAACTCCCTGCAAAGTGTTGCCTTTTCCTATATTTGTGGCATGCGCGTCATAAACCCTAATTTTTCCAAATCTATTTAAAAGAAACCTCAAAGCTCATTATTTACATTTAATCTCGGAGCTCTAGCATTCACGAGGCATCTAGGAACCTTTGGCATAGTTGGCACAACTTTTCTGGATAAGTTTTTCTTTTCATGCCTTTTGCTGTTTTTTTGTCACTTTTTATTTTTCGACTTGTATGAGTGTTGTTTCCTTCATTTTATTGAACGATCACTGACGTTTCAATGTGTTTTAACTTGTAGAAGTTTCGTTTCAAGTTTTGCATTAACTTTCCTTAGTGTAGCATGCATAACACTGTTTTTGCACTAACGATCATCGTTGTGGTGACTATCTTCATGAGCTTCTTGGTTTTGTCGTTTGATTGATTTCTACACTTGCTGGAATTGCATGCATGTCCATTCATTCAAATCTGCACTAGCCTTGCACACACACTTAATCCTTTGCGTTTTCAGGTTTCCATTAGGCAGATCCGGGCTGTTTTGGCCCAGATCTTGTTTCTCCCAACATGCTCTGTGCATTCCTGGTAGTCAAGGATTTGCCTTGTATCCAAGAATTGCACAGAGGCTGCCCACATTGCCTCTCAACTATGATCTGCACAATCCTAGGAGGTAGTGTCCCAGCGTTGCCCAGTGGAACTGCGGAATGCGCAGTTTCGGCCAACAACCCAACCCGATTGTTCTGCGCATTGCACAGTTTCAGTTAGCAGTCAGCCTCATTGGACTCCACATTGCGCAGTTGCGGTCAGTAGTGAGCCTCACTGGAAGCTGAGACTGTGTAATGCACAGATCCAACTTAGAGTCTCTCAGCCTCTTAGAGTCAATGCTATGCAATATTGCCCAACAGTCACTAGTTTATTGGTCAATTGATTCTTGAGTTACTTGATGGTTTTTAGCCAACATTGCCTTGTTGCGAGTGTCTTCTCTATGTCTAAGTACCACAGGCTTTTGAGAAGCTTCTCAGCAGTACAGGTATCATGGTCTCCAAGAGTGATAGATCAAAAGACACAGTTGAAAGAAGTATTGAAGATGTGGTTGAGCAGGGGTCTATGAGCATGCTTTGGCACACAGACACACACTTGTTCGTTGAGAAAGACATCAAGATCACATGGAAAGACATCAACATTATTTTCACAGGCAGCTTTGAGGATAATATGGAGGACCGATAAGTCTATGTAAATATCCATAAGTCGGGATTGTAAAAGGTTGCATGCAGGTTTCCTATATTCCCATGCGTAGATGTGATCCACTAGATTGTCTCACACACTGACACTGAGACGATTATACTGAGCAATTTCAGTGGAGTAGAGCTTGCTTCCTTCAAGACGTAATACTATCAGTAGATGTACCATTTTCCACTGCCAGTGTGCAGGATGGATGCACCATCCTACACTCCCAACAACTGCACGAATACAAGAGAGATCTTGAAGCATTGGGTAATGGAGCCAACAAAGTTCAGGATGACACCCAACCAAATATACAAGACGAAGATACTCAGGATGGATTATCAATTTTGGTGATCTTCGCATGTTGTTTGTATGGCCAAGGGAGTATGGAAACCTTCCCACAAAGTTGGGTTACTATGTTGGATTAGTTGGCAAGTGAAGGCAAACCTTTTAACTGGTTCGACATGTTGGCTCTCCAGCTGAAAGTGCATGTATCAAATGGCGGGAGTCTACCCAAGGATCAACAAGAAATATACTTCATGTTTGCCTACCAGCTCGATGAAATCTGTGCCTATCAACAGTTTCCTAGCATGGGTTGGGCATGGACATCTTCAGAGAATGTTGTGAACGTATATTGCAAGTTGCTCTCAGGCTGCAGCTATCAAGGAGTCATGGCTAGACTATCTGACCATTTAATCACCCCTTTGTACACAATGATCTTGGAACAAGATCCACCTTTCATGTCCCAGGCAACAATGGAGGCGTTGCTAAACATTGTAGATTAGTACGCCTCACCCGATGACACCTTCATCATGATTTACAATGTGGAGAAGGCTCTGCATGTGTTGCCAAGGTTTTCCATGGACAAGTTGGTCATGTAGGAGGTTGCATACCACATCTTGACAGGGTTATCAGTTGGATTGCACAGGAAGAAGAAGGCACCATGGCCTATGCTTCCTTTGCGAATTGGGTTGTATGTGATCCAGAGTTTGAAAGAAGCGGAAGTCGAGGTTGAAAACTTCAAGAAGTTTAAGTTCGATACAAACAGTTTCAATCTGTATGATCCACATGGCTTATGTAGGGACCACTATGCAAGAGTGTACTATTCTTGGATCCACGAGGCGTGTCATTGGCCAAAAGAAGACCCATGGATATATTGTTATAACTCATATAGGCTCAATGAACTGATGAACATGGCAGTGGAGTGGCTAGCAGCACTCAAGGAAGCAACACCACAGGGAGCAACAACAAGAAGCAAACATGTGTAAGACAAAGGCAAGAGGAAGATTTTCGAAAGTACATAGAGAGAGAAAAGATACAGGTTTAAGGAAGACCCACTGGTGGAGAGAGTAGCTTTGGAGATAGATGCAAAGAGCTGACAATGCAATAGGAGGATAATGCAAAGAAAGAGGGAGAAGCAAAGACTGGAAGAAGTAGATAAGAAATTGCAGGAAGTACAACAAAATCTCAAAGAAGAACAAGAGTTGTGCAGTAGAGAGAAGGAAGTGCAACATGAACATGAATGGGAGGAAGTGCAAGGTGCACAGACATCGCAAGCCACACTGATACTGGTTGAAGACTCTAAACCAGCAGCAGATGAGGAACAAGGTGAGCAGCCGCAGGAGCAAGAACTTTCTTTGTAGGATGATCCAATAGTAGAACAGATGGATATGGAGATGGAGCAGCCAGAATAGGAACTTTCTTTGCAGGATGATCCAATAGTAGAACAAATGGATATGGAGATGGAGAAGCCATAACAGGATTAGGACACCAACTTCATGCCAAAAGCAACCTAGGTCACCCCATAGGCTTCACCAGCTCGAACAATAGAGCAAGTCCTGAGTGAACAAGGGGATACCATTCTCCTTGAGGATAATCCAAGAACATGTGTACAACATAGCCTTTGATGATTCACAACACAGAGTTGTACAAGCACGTAGAACTTACACCCTAGATGAGCATGCATCACTTACGCACTTTGAAGAACGGGTGATTGTGTGTAATGTACGAAGACATCCAGCTGCCTTGGCCGATGCTACAAAGGATTATCTAAAGCCACGAGCTCGAGTGTTAAGTTCTTTATAGCAGAAAATGAGTGCATGGCTAAGGAGTTGCAAGCAGCTATGTAGAGTGAGGAACAATCAACATGATCCACAAGAGGAGAGATGAAGAATGCCATACTTGCTGAAGTATTGACTCTTGAGGCTGTCACGTTGAGACTGTATGACAGGTTCATCACCATGCACAGGGTATTTGTCCATCTACATGGTCATCAACAACGTTGCATCAATATAGCGTGAACACTCACAGATATGCATGCCATAGTTGATCATGTAGATACATGGACAAAGAGGTACAAGGGAGCCTCTCTTCACTTGCACAAGATGATGAAGCTGCAGGTAGAGTTGGAAAAAGCACGCATCGAGAGTTTGATATGGAACTATGAAGAACTCTCGCCGCTCATCACCAGTGTTAAGGCTTCGTATGCACGGTTGTTTAGGAGTTTAGATGTCATGGTGAGAAAGAATGACACCACGTCAATTGGTACGCTCACCGAGGCCAAAGAGAAGAACCAAGTCAGGTTGGAGCTTGATGTGTACTTTGATCAATTGATGCTCATGACCACCAACACAGATATGCAAGTCAACATAGATAATATGCAAATGTACATCATTGCTCTGTCATTGTTCAGGACTAAGTTGTGCATGTTACATAATGAGTTGGATGGAGGTTCCAAATCAGTATACCCGGAAGCAATGGAGGCAAGAGTTCGTTTTCAGAAAGATATCATCAAAGAGTACGCAGAAACCATTGTGCACTACCAAGCATGGCATAAGTTCGTTACTGAGGATCACGTAGAGTAGGTTGATGAGTTGGTGTTTCCACAATTGTCTGAGTCTTAGTATTGTCTTGTCATGTTGACTCAAGCCATTTTTTTCCTACATGGGCATATGTGGAAAATGTATCATTTTTGTAAACATGATGTAAAGTGGAATTCCAAGTGTCATTAGTGGAACGTAAATAATCATATGTAATGTAAAGAGTTATGTAATGAAGTTGAAGAGTCATGAGGGTAGTCTAAGCGTCACAAATGGGAATGTCATGGGTCACCCCATCCTTTATTATAAATATAACCTCATAACTCATAGAAAAGGCTTTTGGGAGCCAAGATTTTGCTAGGCATTGCTTAGAGAGGGCTTGGAGAGTATTTTGACGAGCCTTGGCTTCTCCATAGTGCAGAGCAAGTACATCTCTTTGGAGGAGTAGGTTGTGTTGACTGTAACATTCCACAATTGGGGCTAGTGGTTGTCATGGTTGTATGTATGGATGGAACTTTCACTTTTTATAATATAACAAAGGCAACACGTGTCATGCATATGTTTTTATTGCAGTTTGACTATTCTGGTTACTTTAGAAATGTATGTAGTTTTAACTTACGCATTTATGTATGGACTATTATGTATGTGATTGTATGAATCTTATTGAAGCGTGTTGCTGATTTAACTCATCACTTTGGATTGTTGACTATTCTTCTTTCCAGTTTGTGATGTCATTTAGCTCGTGTGTTCCTTTCAGGCTGCGTACTATTACAGGCTTCTAAGGGGCATAGTTCCTTCCCCCCCATGCGTCAGAACCTCCCCATGCATCTCCCTTGACTCGCTGCAAGGTCACACACTTGCTTCCGACAAGGATACCTTGCTTACCTCTGCGCATTATCACAGTTAAGTCATAGCTTTACTACCCACTACTGGGACTCCTACTCCAAACGGTTTGAGGTCTAGCTAGGACTTCTTACCGGGGAGATCCCCTGACATGTTGACGGGTCCAACATCATCAACACAGGGCTAAATGAAGATAGGAAAAGGAGTATTGAAAGCATTAAGACTTATAATAGACTAATGTGCTAGAATTTTTGTGTGTGTAATTAAGTTAGTCAAACCCCTTTGAAGTCGTCAAATCGACAAAATTGAGAGCAGGGTCGTATCCGTTGCATTCTTGTGGGGGAATATTTTGCGACAATAATTGTTTCCCACCTTCTAAAGTAGTTTGATGACTTGAACATAATCAACAATATTTCTGTAAGGGTTTTCATATGTCTATTGGTAGGGTTTGGATCAAGGGATATTAGATGTGTGAAGTATGCATACAATTCAATAACCATATTTGTTGAATATGGAACTAGGGCATCAGATCATTATAGCCGAATACAATTGGTTAAATTATGAACATTGGCATTAGACAATGGTTTGTTGGTGAATGAACCATTACATTATTACATAGTGTTATTGCATGAATTTTCTACAATGTACTATGGGTTTACTGTATTTGTTGATTATAGGTTCTGCTACATTGTTCTGTTCAATTAATTGATAAGCTAAACATTATTTGTATTGAGTTAACTATTGTTTTGGAAGGAAATTCTGCTTTGAAAACCCTAGTGCCCAAGAAAACCTAGGGCATAATTAACCTAGCTCATTAAAGTGGTATCAGAGCTGGAATGCTATTAGACTGGAGTATGTGTGAAGATGGACCAACTGAAAGCGATTTTTGGCAAGGAGTTTGCAAAGTCTTGGTGGAAGTTAGAAGAGTAGCAAGTGAAAAATATTAAAATATTTCAAGAAGGGAACAAAGCAACCCTTACAAAATTAGAATAATTAAAAAAGGTTGTAACATCTAAGGAGAATGAAGGGAATCCATTCCTTGAACCTGATGCTAAGAACACACAACATAAAACAAGCATATGGAAATAGGATTACATTTGGATTAACTGCAAGAAATCAAAATGAGTGATACTGATTATAAGACCAAGCCCATAAAACCAAGTACAAATGAAATTAGGGCATAGGCAAAGGCACAAACATGGATGTACCCCCTAGAAAGAAGGTATATGATAAACATCTTGATTGTGGAAGTGGTACAAATATGGAAAAATACATAGATGATGAAAATGTATCAGATCTTGTGGAGAAGAACAGGGAATTGCATCTAGTCACGACTCCAAATGAAATTGGCAAGGATAATTCTTTGCTTTTAAACTCAGAGGTCGTTTTTAGTGTTGGTGATTGGGATGAGTTTAATCAGGAGGTAGGAGGAAATGAATTGCAAGTTACAACAATAGAGGGTGGAATTATCGAATTGGAAACAATTGACGTTAGAGAACACATTGGTGGTGTTTCTAAATTAAAGGCAGAAATATGATCGTAGTCGTTCGCTCAAAAGGATATTTGATAATCTTGTTTAGGAAGATGCACTGAGAACTCATTCTGAACTAAAAATTATTTGCACTAGCAGTGGAAGTGGCAAATAAAACCTTGAAAAGATGACAATCCATAGCTAATGAAGGTTAAGGATCACCTTTAAATAATGGATAAGTTTAATTCTAGCATTGGCAATGGTCAAAATTAATTTCCTAAGACGAATGATTATGCATAAGGAGATATTGGGGTTTCTAGGGAGTTTCTGAAAAATCCATCACACTTTATTTTGCAAAAGAAGAAGAAATAAACTTATGACTGGAGAAGACTCGAATACAAGCCTTTTATCCTGATGGAAATAGGGACACATCCACTTTGTAACCATCTCAAATAAATCTTAAATATATTTGTTATGAAAACGAACATGAATGCCTATCAGACACAACAAAAATGGAGGGAAAAGAACATAATTGCTTAAAATGCCATGAACCCTTGAGGTGATCCAATAGTGAAATAAGCATGTCGCTAGTGCCCTTGTTGGATGCCAAAACAACTATTCTCCTTCAACAACAATAGAAAACATTGTTGAGAAAACACAAAGAGTTGAAGGAAAGAGTGAGAATTTTCCTATGTGGACTTATGAGCTAAGGGATGTTTATTTTATGATGCAAAACTTAATACATAGGAAAAATATGCTATTGATTTGGGAGAAAGGGATCATTCGTTCCCAGTAATTGAAAACACCCATGAGGTTAAGAGTATTTAGGTTTCTCTTTGTATTCAACCATCTAAGCTGAAGGAAGTGAGGAGATTGGCCATTAGTATTTCGAATGGCCCTCATCAGAAGCACATGACCCAAATTTTGCACCAAAAAGCGAAGTAGCACAATTGTTTGAAAGCCAATGATTCCGACTCTATCACTCTCACTCTCTCTCATGTCTTCCTTTCGCAATCCTCCTAGGAGGACATATGTGAGAAAGTAATTTATCCTTTACTTAAAGACCTTGTGGTCAGAAAGAGTTGATTGTTAATTTCCAAGGGGTTGACTAGTTCAACTCAAACACATAACATCTTTGGAAATGTTAATGAATCGACTCTTCTTCTTCTCATTCTGAAAAGTTTCTATCTCCTAACAAATAAATTAGGAATTATTTTATCTCAATGGATATAGTCATAATAAGGAAGAGGAGAAAAAATTATTGATTTATTTCAAAATGGTGTAGAATTGAGCTTACGAAAATTTTAAATTGTGAGCATGAAAGAGGTTGAACACTTTCCTTCTCAAGGAATGCAGAAGTACACTACAATGACTACTAGTATTCGATCGATTCAAACGAAATGCATCATCAATATTCGAAGTAGTCCCAAAGTGAGAAATGAAGAGAGGAATGGAAACGAGTGTTAGAAAATTAATTCATAGAGCAATGGAACACATAAAATATTGTGGAAAAAGAAACACAAAAAACACATAAAACAAGAGAGAAATAAATATACTTGGTTCACCCAATTTGGGCTACATCTATGGAGAAACAGGAAGTCCTTCTTTTTATATTATCTAGCAAAATGAAGAGATACAACCTATAACAAATCTGTTGTAATTTCCTCTTCGTTCTCACACAATCTCCTCTCCCTTTCTTGCTAAGAATAATAATACACAGTTGCAATACAATTTCCTCATATAAATCGAGGGCTACCATCTAGGTTAAAAAACCCTAAATTAACATAACTTCTACCATCAGATAATCCACCTAATGAAGGATCCATATTGACTACACAATTACAATATTTTACAATGCAATTTTTCATCTATTTTTAGCTTCGGGGTCGCTTCCCAGAGCCCCAACGTAGGGCCTGCTAACGCCCACACCCCTCATGAGGAGGGGCATACAGTCTTCGTGGGGTATACACTCAATTGAAATAAGACCTCTAGTTCAAGAAGATAATCAAGCTCCACACCCAACAACAATTTAGGTGACATAGTTTTGACAATTGTAGACCTTGTTGGGGTAGAAAGATTATAAAAAATAGGAAACCAAGGTGTTAGGTTGAATTAAATAAATTTCATCAATAATATTTCAACGATTTTTGGACTAGGCATGCGAATCTTGCTACAGCATCAAAAGAATCACAAAAAACCAAAAGAAAAGTAGTATGATAGTTCCTTGATATCAAGGTATCTGAAAGATTATTTGGAAGCCAAGGATCAAATGGTTATGGTTTTACATATGACAATGGGGAAGGATAATCATGTTGATACAACTTTGGTTCTTAGACAAGTTTCACCTTATGTAAATATAAATTTCAACCACCCTTCTAAAGAATCAACTACTTTGCCTCGAGCTAAAAGAGTTTCAAGCATATTTCCTACGGGATTGTTGTCGAAGGGGAAGAAGTTTTGCCACATGGGGGTAGTCAAGAATTTGGCCATACTAAGGAACAATTAAACTCTTTAAGTTTGCTACACCAGACAAGAGAGGATGACAAAGAAAAGAATGAAGAATCCATTGCTTTGGTCAAGGATAAAAGTTCATATGGTAGTATTTTGTCTGAAAATTCACTTGATAAAAGGGAAGAGAAACCATGTAACAAGGTTTCTTCCTTAGTCTCAGTGTTCACTGAAGGGGAACTCAAAGAGAGGATATCCATTGGGATTGAACGTGCATTCTATCCGAAAAATATCGAAGGCCAAAAACAACTTATGGTTGTTTATATAGAAGCACTAGCAATTACGTTGGATGATCGTCAAGCAAAAGTTAAGATGATGAGAGAGCATGTTCAAGAGCTTGAACTAAAGTTGAAAAGAGAGAAGAAGTTTCCTTAGCTTAAGAGTGAGAGAAGGAGAAATTAATATGAGATGCTTAAAATTCAAGCTTTAAATCAACGTCAAAATATGGTTCGTCAACAAAAAATTGATGAAGCCACCTTAACTACTTGGAGGTTGAAAGAGCTATTGAAAGCTTTAAAATCTCCACCCCATGATTATATGAGTGCAAGTAGCAATGCATTTATTAACAAGAGAGTTTTGCAATAGCCTCTTGAGCAGGAACTTGGAGTAGTCATTTGCACGCATGGAGTCCATTATGGACATGAAAGACAAGCTGAAGGAGGGGTTGTAATGAAAATGGAACAAGAATTTCAAGACGTCATATGCTACATAAGAATAATGATGTAAGGGTACAACAATAACAATAGTGGGCTTCGATGGGACACAACAATAACAATATGGGGGCTACATGGGCACAAAAATAACAATTACAGGGGCTACACTAACAATAACAATAAGGGGGCTACACTAGTATTATAGGGACCTAACAACCCCTCTCCTTCAAAAAAGTGTTGTCCTCAACGCTTGAGTAGTTCTGGATGCTTCTTTTTAAATTTCTCATCCACCCATCTGGAATCTTAAGCAGGTGAGTTCTTCCACTTAATGAGATATTCTAAAATTGATCGATTACGTAGTTTTCAGGTTCTTGTTTCCGTGATTGCTTCAAGCTCAAATATGATTTTTCCTTCTTCGCTAAGTTTTGGCAACACTATTTGAACTGGAATCTTGTCACTGATAACCTTCTTTAAGCACGGAACATGGAAAACTGGGTGTACTCAAGAAGATGTAGGAAACTCCAATTTGTATGCCATAGTACCAATATTTTACAACACCTTGTAAGGACTGTAGAAATTGGGTGATAATTTATTATCCTTCTTAGCTTGCTTGAGGGACATTTGTTTGTATGGTTTTATCAGTAAAAATACCCAGTCGCCTAACTCAAAACTTCTTTCACTAACGATGCTAATTTTCCTATTGTTTCATTTGGTTCTATGCCAGAGTGAGGTTATCCTTTAAGCGTCGGAGAACTTGTTGTTTATGCTCGATTTGATCTTCCACTGCTTGAACCTTAGAATTTTCTTTTAAAGATGATGTGATGGATGGTGGATGATATCCATAAAGTCCCGTAAATGGGGTCATTTTTGCTACAGTATGGAAGGAAGTGTTATACCACCATTCATCTAGAGGTAATCACTTGACCCATTGTGTTTGTTTATTAGATACAAAGCAATGAAGATATCTTTCCAAACGTTTGTTCACTATCTCAGTTTTCCCATCAGATTGAGGATGATAAGATGAGCTATGAGCTAATTGAGTACCAAGACAAGAAAATATTTATGTCCAAAAATTTCTAGTGAAAATGGGATCTTTGTCACTGTTGAAGCCTCGAAAATCGGGTCGACAACAAGGGGGATACCCGCCCGGTCCGGACCTTGGTTGGCAGCTCCTTATCCGTTTGGTATAGCGGGTTCGACTGGGGATAATGGGACCGGTTTCCCAATCTAAGGGTGTGTGTGTGTGTGCAGAGTTGGATGATGCTGATCTAAGAGTTCTAATCTAAGCTACTTTAATCTAATTCTATGTTATTGTAATCTAATGAAAACAACACATCTAATCTATGCTAACCCAGGATGTATTTCTTCTATTATGCGATCTAAATAGATTTCAAACAATAACTGGTAATAAAGATCATTCAACTATCATAAGAATGGAGATCAATGAAGATGAACTACTTTGCATAAAAATTTAGGCAAAACAGTTGTGAACAGCATATCGCATAATAAGTTATTCATATATCAAACATAAATAAATGACTCCACCGTACAAAAGTGCCAAATGGTAACTCAAACATTCATGCAATAACATATAAACAACTAAAAACTGTATATCACTTTAAGAATATAAGCATAAATGGCCAAGAGATAAAAGTACCATTTATGACTGGTCCTACTCATAAGCTTCAAGCAACAATGATTTATCTCTACTTGTTCTAATATCTACCAAGAGTACAGAAGTGCAACATCAGTAGAAGATATCAAATGCAAAAATTAATAAACCTTGATCCATTCATTCATCAAAACCTCCTCTGAGGGTGCAGAAGTGCATGTTCTGAGGATAAGTTTTTGACAAATTTCTGGACTCTTCTCTAAATGCATGAGAAGGGTTTAAATACTGCTAACTAAATAACTTAATTACATAAATTTAGGATATGGTTTAAATGACCGCCCTTTACCTAAACAAACTTATTTCTAAAAATTGAATCTAATTCCTAACTATTTCTGCATTTGCTCCTTAATGTTGCGAGCATGCAACATTTGGCTGGGAAGATTCGGCTGGTTGTTTTCTGCTTTTGCTTGAGCTACACAAATAGAAATGGCAAGCGCTGGCACCACTTTCTAGTAAACTAGAAGATATTTTTGGGAATCATCCTCTGGCTGGGCGAATTTACTGTGTATATACTTGGTAACAACCCAAATTTTTCTCAAATTACTTCTGCTTTTGCCATCTTGGTTTCTGGACTCGTGGATGACTAAGAAAATTAGGGACTTTGCTTTCTGAACAATTTTCTTAGCGATGCGCGCATCGAAAACTACCTCTGTTCTTTGATCCGGGCCTTTCTGGTGCGTTTTCCGCCTTTAGCGCTTTTCCCTTTACTGGGCATAAGCTTTCAGAATTTTGTAAACATGCTGCTTTTGTGAGCTTTTGACCTTGAGTGTCGAATTGCCTATTGATATCAGCATCTATTCAGTAATACTCTGGAATCTGCGTTTCTGTTGCATGCGGTATCTGTTTATGAGGACATCTCTTCTCTGTTCTCCGAGCATTGACGCTTTCCCTTTTTCCTTAGATATTTCCCGCACATTGCTTCATGTTGTTTCTTGTTTTTTATTCCTGCAGTTCACGCAAAGGAAAAGAGTAATGATAATAAATTTTGACACGAAAGCTCTAAGCTCTATGAATGTATAAAATCATGACACCCATAGTGAACTGACTCTTCGAAAAACACAAAACTGTCCTTCATGAATACTTTGGCGTACATTCATTAATTTCTTTTAAGGCGTGCACCCGATTTTTTGGTTTAGGGACAACTTTTCTTGAATGCTGAGCCGAGGAAAATTTGCGATGGGTGATTTCTGCGACTCGCATCGCAGCATCGCAGATCGCATTATCAAGATGTGTCATTGCAAAGTTCGCTGATCAGTTTATCACAGAATCGTAGATCGCGCTTATCGCAAGAATCGCAGATTGCGCTTATCGCAAGATCGCAGATCGTTGCAATTTGTTAAGTTATTGTGTGTTGTTTATGCGATGTCGCATATCGGCCATCGAAGATTTGTTTCATTTATGGGCGCTTCTTAATGTATGCGATGCGATGAATTTCACTCCGCTTCTTCGCAGTTTTTTATTGTGCTCATAAAGAAATGTTTTACTCTTCTCCGTGCGATATATTTTAAGGAGTATAATACAAAATTTTTTTATAATTTTTTTTGAATTTTTTACTAAGGGTCCCCACTTCTTTAGTGTTATTGCTAATACTTAAAGAAGGAGGGGGGTTGTTGGTGGCCACAACAATGGCGATTCACTTGGAAGAACCAATTATCTCTGCTTTTCTATTGATTTTTTTTAAACTTCCAAAACGGAAAATTTTTCATAAATCTAAACTTTGTTATGGACAGATAGAGTACATTATGCCTTATTCTATCAATGATATTTTGTTTCAACCTCTTTCTATTCTAATTGTTTGCTCCCTCAGGCTTGTCCTTGTATTTATATCAGCCATTACTTGGTCTTGTAAAGATAAAATAAAGTCTTCTCTGTGTGCTAGCTTTAAAATATGCTCGTTTGCCGTAGGTAGAGCCTCTACTGCCAGCAGGCGTCCATAGCCTCGACAGGGTTACCTGTTACCCAGCAATGATCCTTTATCCTGTTTAAGGTTATCTACAACCTTTAAAGAAAAATCCATATTGACACTTTTTCCTTTTTTATTCTTAAAGAACAATGTCTTGGTTTGGTAGCCAAATTATGACACAGTCATTCACTTGATTTACACTTTTGCTGAACAAGCTGGCTCGTGATGAGACCCCTTGTCTTTTGATTTCAACAATCTTGAGTCATTGCCCTGTTTTGATGGACAATGTTTGGCAAAGTCAGCAAAGTTATAATATCTGTGATCATGATAAGCCGGCTTGTGATGAGACCTCTTATTCTTTGAGATATATTGTTTCTTGGATTGTCCCTCTGAATGCTGCGATTTTCTTTAACAGGGAGGAAATCATTGTTTTCCTTAAGAAAGCTTTGGACGACAATAATAGAGTTTGAAAACAGCAGTTTTACAGAGAACCTTTATTTTGTTATTGATACCTTTCATTGTGCTGATATAAAACAATTCCTTCGCTAAACGTTGCTTTCATCAATTTTTTTGAAGTTGAAACTAGTATCATATATAAGCTAAAGTTTTTAACTGTATCTGTCAATAATAAAGGTCAGATTTTCAAAAATTTTCTATTTATACAAGCGAAACGCTCAAAATCTGAAAGAGAATTGGTGTCTTTTCGTGAATACCGGTAGTAACCATTTACAATTGGTTTTATTATGAAAAATAAAAGAAAAATAAAACTATTCTACAAAATAGAAGAATAATCTTCTATGGAAAATATATTTTAAGGATTTGTCCATTAACAGGCAAAGAATCCCTTCTACCTGCTAAATCCTATAAGACAAACGTTGATGGACCTATGACTCCGACAATCTGAAAAGGACCAAGCCACATCTTTTGAAATTTTGTATGTTTGCCCTTTTCTTCATGAGCCTTATCCAATTTTAAAACTAAATCTCCCATCTGAAATATTTTCCTGGTCATTATGTTTGAATCAAAAGAGGATTTTATTAGCGCTTGATGATGAGCATGGGTTTTCTTAGCTTGTTCTCGTTGCTCTTCTAATTTAATTATTTCCATTTGTCTTAGTTGTATGGAGGAAGTAGGTACTTCATCAATGTATTGTATTAAAGACAAAGAGGGAATGACTAAGTGAGTTGGAAGAACCACTTCTTTCCCATAAACTAAATTAAAGGGGGAAGTGCCGATCGAAGCTTTTTTTGTTATTCTATCTGCCCATAAAGCATTTACCAAAGATTTATGCCAATTCTTTTGGTTATGGTCAACTGTTCTTTTAATAATCCCGATTAGGTTTTTATTTGTTGACTCAACTAACCCATTACCTTGCGGATAGTAACTGGCCGAATATTTTAGTTTGAACCCTCTTTTAAGTGCAAACTTAGTCATTGCATTTCCAGAAAAGTATGATGCATTATCAAACATTAAAGTCGTTGGCAATCCAAACCTAGTGATTATAAATTGATCTATGAATTCGATAATATTTTCAGAATTAGCCGTCTTGAGAGGAACTGCCTCTACCCATTTAGTAAAATAATCTGTTGCCGTGAGGATGTATCTATGCTGCTTAGAAGAGTGAGGAACGATCTCACCTATTATGTCCAAGCCCCACTGGTTGAATGGTTGCTCGATTTTTACCGATTGTAGTGGCAGGGGCAGCTTCTTTTGTCTTCCAGCAGTAGTTTGGCAGACTTGACATTTCCTCACGTAACTGTGTGAATATTTGAACAACGTAGGCCAGTAATATCCTGCACGTAAAATTTTATGTGCAGTAGTATCTCCAGCATAGTGTCCGCCTGCTGGTCCATCGTGGAGTTCCTGCAAAACTTTTTCAGCTTCAGTTTTTTCAAGACATCTAAGAAAAACAGAATCATAATTCTTTCTAAAAAGAATATCATTTATGAGCTGATATTGTTTAGCTTTCAATCTCAGAGCTCTTTCTTAGTGTGATCCAGGTGTGGAGGAGCATACCCGTTCTTAAGATAATAAATGATATCAGCATACAATGATTCTGCATCGTTTAGGCTTACCTCATACATTTGTATCACTTCGGATGAAATTTCAGAGATTTGCGATGCTCCAACCAACATTTTGCAGAAGCCTTGACCTCTTACAATGTTTTCTGGTTTGATCTCAAGGTCGTATTCCTATAAAGCAGTGATCCAATTTGCTCTTTTCTCGCCCATATCCTTCTGTACTAAAAGATTTCTTACTGCTGGAAACGATACTATGATCTTGGTATGGGTTTTAAGTAAGAAAGGTATGAAATATTTGACCGCTTTGAAAACAACATAGGCCTGTTTTTCCACGTCTGAATAATTGAGTTCAGCACCTTGTAAATTTGAGCTAAAAAACACAATTGGAGCTTCTGTTTTTTCTTGATTTTCTTGAGTTAGAATTGCAGCATATGATTTCTCTGAGGCAAATGTGTATAAAACAAAAGATTCTGAAAAATTCGGGGTTGCTAAAGATGGAGCATTAATAATAGCTTGTTTGATCAGGTTGAATGCTTTATGTTCATCATGACCCCATTTGAAATTTGAATTCTTTTTAATCATGGTTTGCAAAGGAGACACAATTTGTGAAAAATCTAGGACAAATCTCTTTACAAAATTGATTTGACCAAGGAAAGATTGCATGGATTTTTTATTATGAGGTAGATATATTTCAAAGATTTCTTTGATTCTGTCAGGATCAATGTGAATACTGGATTTTGACACTATGAATCCTAGAAGTTTTCCTTCACTTAATGCGAAAAACGATTTCTTTGGGTTAAGTGAAATCCCATACCTTAAACATCGTTGAAAAATTTGTTTTAAATCTTTGAGATGGTCGCTTCGTTTCTTGGAGTACACTGTTATATCATCCAAATAAATTACTACAGATTTATTGACTAAACCCTTAAATGTGATGTCCATGGCTCTTTGAAATGTAGCGTCGGCATTAATCAAACCAAATGGCATCTTCCGATATGCATATGTGCCCCATTTAGTTCTGAATGTGGTTTTCAATTGATCATTGGGATGCACCAACACTTGATTATATCTTGAAAATCCGTCCAAGAAGGACATCACTTCTGAGCCTGCTAATGCCTGTAATATCTGTTCCATAGGTGGAAGAGGAAAATTGTCTTTTTGACAGGCTTTGTTAAGATTCCGAAAATCGATACAGATTCTAATATCTCCATTTTTCTTTCTAACGGGTACCATATTGGAGACCCATTTGGAATGTCTGACGGGGAAAATTATTCTGGCTCTTAATAACTTATTTAGCTCAGTTTTTATCTGATTTTCTAAATTGGGGTGGATCTTTCTCAGTTTCTGTTGGACAGGTTTTTCGTTGTCAATCATAGGAATAGTATGCTGAATGATAGAAGTGTCGTATGTCTTCAGCTCATCGTAATTCTAGGCAAAAACATTTTTATATTGTCTCAAAAGACGAATATACGCTAGTTTTTCTTCAGGGACTAGGCCGATGCCTAGATTAACGTTTTTTGGTTTATCATCAGTTCCTAGGTTTACTAATTCGTAGTTTAGAGTTGAACTGTAGAGCTTTGAATTGGTAGACCTTTTAAACCGATTTTTCAAATCGTATAAGTCTTCTAACTTAACCACCGATTTAGGTATAGCATTATCAGTGCTATTTTGTTGTATTTGTCGATCGTGATGGTCTTAGTCAATTATCTTATTGGAGTAGGATCCTTCAGAAGTGAGGAAATTTACAATATCAGGATCGCCATTGAATATTCTCCAATTTGTAATGTTGTCAGGGATGGACGGTCTAAAGATTAATTCTATTGAGAATCTATCTGGACTAAAATCTTCGGAGGGAATAAGCCTAGAGGCTACGTTAGCCAAAAGGTCTGCGCTTGCGTTTTGGAGTCTCGGGATTGAAGAGATATTAAATGCTATGAAATGCTCAGTCAGATCTTGTACTAAAGATTGATAGTTTTTTAAATGACCTAATAGGCAATGTATAGTGTTACGTACCTGTTTGACGATAATCTCAGAGTCTCCGATGACTTGAAGATACTTGACGTTTAACCCGATTTCTTTGTATAGGCCTTGCACCAAGGCCTCATATTCTGCTGTATTGTTTGTGCAATTGAATTCGAGTCTGCACGTAAGCATAGTCTTGTTTCCTTCTGGACTAATCAGAACGCATCCTGCTCCTACTCCTTCGTTAGATTTAGAGCCATCGAAATATAATTTCCAAAACAAAGATGTATTTACAGGTTCATCTACAAAATTTCCAAAACAAAGATGTATTTACAGGTTCATCTACAAAATTAACACACTTTGAACTATCAGTTTGGGAAAAATTTTCGACTTGGGACAAAACTAAATTTTCTAAGTAAGGTGATGGGTGAGCATTGAAATTACCGAGAAAAGAATCTACCGAGTAATTGCCTATGATACTGCTGTTATACGATACCGCTTCATTTTCTCCCTCTAATTCCGTTACTATGTACTTCTGGTGTAATTCTCGTTCAACCTTTATTTGATTCGGTTTTTAGTTGTAGGGTAACCACATGTGCGACCAGTCGGTTGCAAAGTATCCATGGAGTTTCTCGGACCAATCCCTGCTAAGAATTAAGCTATAGAATTCTGGGATATCAGCCACTAGAATGTCAATAACCTCACATACCTTCGGGTTAGATGACAATCTTATGGTTGCTTGATTAATTTCACCAATCACTTCGACTTGAGATCGATCAAGCTGAACTATGCATACTGCGGATTTTTGTGGTTGAACATTTATCTTAGCACATATTGATCTGGGTAAAATATTCGATGAAGCACCAGAATCTACCAAACAATTGTGCACATTTTTATTGAAAATTTCATAAGTGAGAAGAAACGGGGAGTGTGAGATCTTGATCTTCCTCCAATCAAGGCGATATCATTTGGATCAATCTTATTGATCGCGTTAGTAGGAGGTCTTCCCATGTTGTGGGAAGCTTGAGAGAGTACATCGGTAGGCAAAGGTACAATAGGCACGGCATGTAATTCTTTCATCATTATCTTCTGTTGATGCTTCAATTTGCTCAATTCATAAAGGGTAATATTAGCCCTAGTTTTTTTCATGTCATCAATAATATTGTACTCCATTTCAACTGACACTATCAGTGTTTTTGATGGAGCTGTTTGATCTGCTTCGACTAGGCTAGATCGAGTCGCTTTAGTGGTTGTCTTCTTTGTTGCGACTTTATCTTTTGTTGTAGGGCTTGCGCTCTTATGCTTAGGGGTAGCTTGGGGAGGATCAAGCTGATTTTTGCTTCGTGTGCTAACCGAAAATACTTCTTGATCTTCTTCTTGTGGGAGGATGAAATCCCACATTCCTTGTAATTCCACAACTTCTTCGTCATCGGTTTTCCCTTCAGTGGCACTTTCTTCTTCTTCCTCTTCCTTAGTTTCAGCATTGGAGATGGCATTGGGTGGTCTTGCATCCGTTGAAGGACCTCTTTTAAAAGCTCTGTAGGGATTTTTTAAAGAAGATTCTGCTACTTGTTTTTTATGTCAATCATCTCATTAGACATGGTCTTTAATACTTTCTGCAATCCTTCCAAATCGAAAGGGTCTTTTGTTTGTTTCTTCTTGGAGTCTTCCTTGAAGGTGACTTTTTTAGACTTGCGTTCCTCTATCGCGGATCTCTTTTCCAGGGCTATTACGCGTTTCTCTACTGCTATCGCATCTGTCATGTTTTCAACCAAGGTTGTTTTATTTGCTCTATCCACGAAGATTGCTATGTTTGATGGTAAAGCAGTAATATACCATTCACATCGTACTTCTTCGCTATGTTGGGAAGCAGTGGGAATTTTGTTGAACCGTAAATCGAAATCTTTGATAGGTTCTTTAGCTTGGGCCTTAAGATTGGATAGGTCATTGATTAATGTTGCCATTGATCTGTCATCATCAAACTTGATAAGGAATTGATTGTGGAAGATATCCCAACTTGTGATAGACCCGGAGGGTAATGAAAAATACCATGACCCGGCTGTCCCTTGCAGTGTATAGGGAAAAAGCCGAACAATAGCATCTTCATTAGTAACTCCGTTGAGATTGATAGAAAGCATGAAATTGTTTATGTGCTCTTCCGCTAGCATGCCTGCTTCTGGATTAAATTTGGGCAGCCATTTCTCAGGATGGGCCGGTATTTGACTCAAGGGCGCGGGCATTAAAAGTGCCCCAGGGTTGTTCCATGGAGACTGGGCCATCTTTGAGCTGCTAGTAGAGAAAAGTGCAGAAGATGATCTCTGTGGCTGGGAAGATGAGGATACTATGATCGTAGATGATTGAAGAGGGGTTGTGGAAGTCCCGGTAGACGGATGGATGATGGTTTGGAATGGAGGTGTGGGTGGTTGACTTCGCGGTGAGGTAGTTGAAATGGGCGATGTAGACGAAAGAGTCTCACTATCAGACTCTTGTGGTGATTTCCCCGCTCTTTTCCTGGTGGGAAGAGGTAACTCAGTTGGCTGGATGCCAAATTTTTCACTCTTTAACCTGGTTAGGGGATGAGCAGGATTGTACTGCGAAGTCACACTACTTTGAGATTTATTAGACCTCTGGGGAGAAATGGAAAATCCCTGAAGTTTTTGAATCAGAGATTCAACTCTAGGAGGTTTAATGGTAGATTGGTCTGAACTATCAGGGCGTGTAGTAGCGATTGATACTCAAGCGACTTCTGACTCTGGATTTAAATATATTGGAGAAGTCAGGGGAGATGATGAGGGTGTTTTACTCTCAGAATGGTATTTAGATTTTGATTTAAGTGCCATTCATAGTTTAGGCCCTCCTTCTAGCGCCAAATATGTTGAAGCCCCAAAAATTGGGTCGACAACAAGGGGGATACCCGCCCGGTCTGGACCTTGGTTGGCAGCTCCTTATCCGTTTGGTATAGCGGGTCCGACTGGGGATAATGGGACCAGTTTCCCAATCTAAGGGTGTGTGTGTGTGCAGAGTTGGATGATGCTGATCTAAGAGTTCTAATCTAAGCTACTTTAATCTAATTCTATGCTATTGTAATCTAATGAAAACAGCACATCTAATCTATGCTAACCCGAGATGTATTTCTTCTATTATGCGATCTAAATAGATTTCAAATAATAACTGGTAATAAAGATCATTCAGCTATCATAAGAATGGAAATCAATGAAGATGAACTACTTTGCATAAAAAGTTAGGCAAAACAGTTGTGAACAACATATCACATAATAAGTTATTCATATATCAAACATAAATTAATGACTCCACCGTACAAAAGTGCCAAATGGTAACTCAAACATTCATGCAATAACATATAAACAAATAAAAACTGTATATCACTTTAAGAATATAAGCAGAAATGGCCAAGAGATAAAAGTACCATTTATAACTGGTCCCACTCATAAGCTTCAAGCAACAATGATTTATCTCTACTTGTTCTAATATCTACCAAGAGTACAAAAGTGCAACATCAGTAGCAGATATCAAATGCAAACATTAATAAACCTTGATCCATTCATTCATCAAAACCTCCTCTGAGGGTGCAGAAGTGCATGTTCTGAGGATAAGTTTTTGACAAATTTCTGGACCCTTCTCTAAATGCATGAGAAGGGTTTAAATACTGCTAACTAAATAACTTAATTACATAAATTTAGGATACGGTTTAAATGACCGCCCTTTACCTAAACAAACTTATTTCTAAAAATTGAATCTAATTCCTAACTATTTCTGCATTTGCTCCTTAATGTTGCGAGCATGCAACATTTGTCTGGGAAGAGTCGGCTGGTTGTTTTCTGCTTTTGCTTGAGCTACGCAAATAGAAATGGCAAGCGCTGGCACCACTTTCTAGTAAACTAGAAGATATTTTTGGGAATCATCCTCTGGCTGGGCAAATTTACTGTGTATATACTTGGTAACAACCCAAATTTCTCTCAAATTGCTTCTGCTTTTGCTATCTTGGTTTCTGGACTCGTGGATGACTAAGCAAATTAGGGACTTTGCTTTCTGAACAATTTTCTTAGCGATGCGCGCATCGAAAACTGCCTCCGTTCTTTGATCCGGGCCTTTCTGGTGCGTTTTCCGCCTTTAGCGCTTTTCCCTTTACTGGGCATAAGCTTTCAGAATTTTGTAAACATGCCGCTTTTGTGAGCTTTTGACCTTGAGTGTCGAATTGTCTATTGATATCAGCATCTATTCAGTAATACTCTGAAATCTGCGTTTCTATTGCATGTGGTATCCGTTTATGAGGATATCTCTTCTCTATTCTCCGAGCATTAACGCTTTCCCTTTTTCCTTAGATATTTCCTGCACATTGCTTCATGTTGTTTCCTGTTTTTTATTCCCGCAGTTCACGCAAAGGAAAATAGTAATGATAATAAATTTTGACACGAAAGCTCTAACCTCTATGAATGTATAAAATCATGACACCCATAGTGAACTAACTCTTCGAAAAACACAAAACTGTCCTTCATGAATACTTTGGCGTACATTCATTAATTTCTTTTAAGGCGTGCGCCCGATTTTTTGGTTTAGGGACAACTTTTCTTGAATGCTGAGCTGAGGAAAATTTGCGATGGGTGATTTCTGCGACTCGCATCGCAGCATCGCGGATCGCATTATCAAGATGTGTCATTGCAGAGTTTCCTGATCAGTTTATCACAGAATCGTAGATCGCGCTTATCGCAAGATCGCGGATCGCGCTTATCGCAAGATCGTAGATCGCGCTTATCGCAAGATCGCAGATCGCGCTTATCGCAAGATCGCAGATTGCAGATCGTTGCAATTTGTTAAGTTATTGTGTGCTGTTTATGCGATGTTGCGATATGCGATGTCGCATATCGGCCATCAGAGATTTGTTTCATTTATGGGTGCTTCTTAATGTATGCGATGCGATGAATTTCACGTCGCTTCTTCACAGTTTTTTATTGTGCTCATAAAGAAATTTTTTACTCTTCTCTGTGCGATATATTTTAAGGAGTATAATACAAATTTTTTTTATAAATTTATTTGAATTTTTTACTAAGGGTCCCAACTTCTTTAGTGTTATTGCTAATACTTAAAGAAGGAGGGGGGTTGTTGGTGGCCACAACAGTCACTTACAATAATCTTTGGGTTTCCATGAAGCTTTTGAATTGTTTCCGTAAATGTAGTAGCAATTGTATTGGCTTTAAAGGACGAGATAATGCACAAAAGTGTGCATACTTGGTAAGTTTATCAACTGCCATCATGATAAAACTCTTTCCTTTGGACTTGGGTAAACATGTGATAAAATCCATTTATACCTCCTCCCAACGCTGACTTGGAATGATTAAAGGTTGTAATAGACCCAGGGTCTTAATTGTCTCAAATTTATTTTGTTGGAAAACCAAACATTCTGCCACAAACTTTTGAATATTAGATTTAAGTCCATCCCAAAAAAAATCCTTCTTGACCTTGTGGTAAGTTTTTAAAAAGCCCAAGTGCCCTCCTAAGGGAGTGGTGTGCAATTCCAAAAGAATCTTTTGTTTGAGTTGGGAGTTCTTACAAAGATATAAGTGATCTTTGTACCATAATGAATCAATTTTCCAGCTGAATGTATCAGATGTACTAGGATATTGCTGCAACTTTTGAATGAGTGTTAACACCTCTTCATTATTATTCCATTCATCCCTTGCTTCTGTTATACAGTCAGGTTGGATAATAAAATGACACAAAGCAATGCTTCCACATACTCATCCTTTCTTGAGAGTGAATATGCAACAACATTTTACTTCCTTTTTTTATAGACGATTTCAAAGTCATAACCTAACATCTTTGTGACCCATTTTTGCTGCTCCTCTGAAGATAATATTTGTTCCAAAAAGTATTTAAGGCTATCATGATCCGTTTTTACCTTAAAGTGTCTTCCCATTAGGTAAGGTTGTCACTGATTTAATGAATGTAGTATTGCCAACGTTTCCTTCTCATAAATAGGTTTGTGTAAATACTTTCCTTTGATTGGATGACTTTCAAAAGCAACGAGTCTTCCTTATTGAATTAAAAAACACCAATTCCATTTCCTAAGGCATCACATTCCACAATAAAGGTTTTTGTGAAGTCTGGCATAGCTGAGACCAGTGCTTGGCACATTTCCTCTTTAATATGTTCAAAGACCTTAGTTGCTTCTAGAGTCCAAGAAAATGCATCTTTCTTCAGTAATGATGTTAGAGGTGTCACTATTCTCCCATAATTATTAAAAAACTTGCGATAATAGCTTTTCAACCCAATAAATCCTCAAAGATTCTTTATGGTTGTGGGGACTTTCCATTCCTTAATGGATTTATTTTTTGTAGGGTCTACCTTAACACCCTCATGAGATACAATATGACCCAAATATTCTACCTCCTGTACTCCAAAGAAACATTTAGAGGTTTTTGCATATAATTGTTTCTCCTTTAATAGTTTAAGCACCATGTCAACATGTTGAACATGATCCTTCCAAGACTTGCTATAGATTAGTATATCATCAAAAAACACTAACACAAATTTTCTAAGGAAGGGTTTGAAAATGGAATTCATCAAACCTTGAAATGTGGAAGGTGCATTAGTAAGGGCAAAAGGCATGACCAAAAATTCACAATGACCCTCTTTGGAATGTCTTCATTCTTCATTCTAATTTAATGATATCCTGAATGAAGGTCCGGCTTGGTGAAGTAAATTGCGCCATCTAATTCATCCAAAAATTCATCAATGAAAGGAATGGGAATTTACCTTTAATATTGAGCTTAATGAGCTCCCTATAATCCAGACACATATGCCATGATCCATCTTTTTATGCAACAATACTACTAGAGTAAAGAAAGAACTTTGACTAGGTTGAATTATACCGACCTCTAGCATTTTTGCAACCATAAGTTCAATTTCACTCTTTTGGGCATAGGGATACATGTAAGGAATGATGTTTGGAGGAACGCCTCCTAGAACCAAATGAATGGCATGATCATGATCACAAATAGGAGGGAGGCCTTTGGGAGTCTCAAATAATTTGGAATGATTGTCCAAGACTTTTTGGAGATCTAGAGAAATTGATGACTTAGAAGTTTGAACCTCTAGTGAGCATAATTGTGCAATTACACCCTATTGGTATTTCTTTAGAAGATTTGTCATGCCATTAGAGCTGATTATCTTTCTTGGTTTCTCAATGATACCCCTTAATTCAGCTTCCTTTCCTTCCCAAAAAAATCAAGAAAAGTTCTTGAAAATTAAAATCTATTGTCCCCAAAGATTGTAACCATTAGACTCTCAGTACAACATCAACACCACCCATAGGAAGGGAAAGCATATGACTATTCAATACATATTCCCACATGGATAGCTTAATATTATTTCACTTTCCAGAGCAATATATAGTTCCTCCATTTGCAACCATCACTTGACACTTTCTGGTGCTAGATATAGGAAGCAATTCAATTCCTTAGCTATCTTACAATGATGGTACTACCCCAATAAATCAACACTATTACCTTTTTCTTCTTGATATGTCCTCCTATCTTGAGAGTTTGAGGAGTGGTAATTCCTTCCAATGCATTACAATATATGGTTGGATTCATTTCTTCTTTCTCTGGGGTTGGTTCCTGGTGTATATCCTCTTCTTTTGACATTTCTTGTTCCTTTTATTCCTCCTCTTCAAAATCTACGTAAAATAATTTCTTCTCAACACACTTATGACCTTTAGTGTATTTTCTATCACGATTGTAACAAATCGCTTTTGCTCTTTTTTCCTCCAATTGTTGTGGCGTCAACCTTGTAGGTTGTGGAAGACCAGGAGCAACAACATTTCCATCTTTATAGTTGTGAGTGGTAGACTTGTTTCCATAATTTTGCTTTTAACTTTTCTTGCCACCCTGAATTCCTTCTCTAATGAATCAGGTTCCCAAAGGCAAACATCATGTTGGATGTTATCCTTTAAAGTACCTATGAAGACGTCAACCCTATGCTCCTTTGGAATATCATTTACCATGATATTCAATTTTTGGAAGTCCTCAATGTGCTCCACCATTTAACTCTTTTGTTTGAGATTTATTACTTGGCTAAAGAAGGTGTCGCTCTTTGTATCCTCATAATGTGCTATCATTTCCTTTGTAAAAATTGACCAAGTGACAAGTGGCTTATGAGAACAAAGCCATCGATACCATACAAATTGGTTGGGTTCTAAATATAAAGATGCAATGCGCACCTTTTTTGTGTGTGTTGCACATTATGGAGATCAAAATATTTCTCCATCTGTAGTATCCATGTTACCAGATCCTTGCCATCAAACTTCCTCATTGAAATCTTTGTAATATGGTGGGTCTTCAATCCAAAGTTAGTGTCTACAAAATAATTATTAAAATTATTTTCTTCTTATCATGAGTTTCATCTCTTATCTTTTCGCCATTAGGAAGCATTTCTTGTAGCAACTTTGTCAAACCTTCCATTTCTGCTTTTAAACCATCCTTCAAACCTTCCATTTTTAATTCTAAAGCATCCATGTTCCCTTTTAAACCATCCATCTTAACATTCAACATAACTTCTAATTAATTTTTGGTTACTCTTTGTGAGAGTGAAATTTGTTGCAATTGGTTTCGTAATTTTTATATATCATGCTGCATTTCTTCCTCTTCTTCATGCTCCATAGAAGAACTTTCTGGTTGCTTACTAGGTGTGTCCATTCTTTTTTTGTTTCGAGGCATTTTGGAACCAAACGATGATATATTTTCTTCTATATGCCCTTTGAATCCTTCCAACTGATTTTTTCAAACAAAAGTTATGCAAAATTTAAATAGCTTACACACCTTTTTCTTGATTTTTAGGAGCTCAATCTTGAAATGGTTGTAACTCTGTAATTTTGGATCCCCAAGGTCTGAAATTTGGTCTTGTGGTAGCCCTCTAAATATTATTTCCAATGACACAAGTCAGACCAATATTGGATTCTTCAATATAGAGTTATGCAAAATCTCCCATAATTACATACTAGTTCAGTAGAACAAAGTTTTATGGGATGCCATGTGTCATTGTTTCAACTTTCGGAATTGAAAATGATACATGAAAAACAAAAGTACATGCACTTTCAGAAACTTTTAACTAAATTCATATCCAATGCTCAGAGAGAAAGTTATGACGATTTCCCTTGGTCACTTGTCTGAAATTGAATTCTGGATTTTGCAAAAACCCTAACTTCCTCGGATCATATCTCTGAAAATATAGCGAACCAAGATCTAAAATTCGTACACAAAGTTCATCAAGGTTTCCTCTCCAAGTGGTCGCAATTTAAGCTTCTGAAGCCTCGTAGAAAAAAAAATTATAGCAAAAATTCCGAGATGACCTGTTCGAAGAAGAGAAACCCTAGAATTGCAAAGCTTTGATACCAAATGTTATGCAACCAGCTCACAAAATAGAAGAAAATATAGATAAATGACTTAAAAATTATCCTCTTCAAGGGGGAAACCTCCTTTACATTACATAAATGAAAAATTATTGGATGATACAAATGACAATACCTCTTTTATATTACATAAATGGACAATTCTTGGACGATACAAATGACATTACCTCCTTTGTATATGTAGGAGTCTAAGGGGTCACAATATAATCAGAGCCTACATAACAATAATAATGTAAGGGCACAACAATAACAATAGTGGGCTTCTATGGGGCAGAACAATAACAATATGGGGTCTTCATGGACACAACAATAACAATAAGGGGGGTTACATTAACAATAACAATATGGATGATACACTAGTATTGTAGGGACCTAGAAGCGTATACCATTGCAACTCTCTTTGTTAACACCTCATAGAATGGACCTTCCTTGACATAGGTGTATGGACTCATGGGTAGCAAACCTCGTTGTGGGATTTTTCTTTTGCTTGAGAGATTGCTTAATGTTGTTTTGCAAGGGAAATGGTGTTCAAGAACTTGGAGTTATATTATTGCAAGAAGTGAACGACGAGGAAAATCACTCTAAACAGAAATGTAAATGCATTAACAAAAGCATTTATAGATCACTCCAGATCATATTTATAGCTCCCGTTCTCTTCTTTGTAAATCAGTTATGAGAATGAGTCTTGTTCTAGACTCGAAATGTAACAACGTGAAAATGAAGACTGTGGAATATCCAAATCCAGACTCACAACAAAAGAATTTGTTGAGATTTTGTAGCCATTGCAAGCTATTTTTTCCGTGCTTATGTGGCCTTAGATTGTTTGGCTTATATATTACCTCCTTGCACCAATGAGACATACATGGGCTACTCTTCTATTCAAAATGAAATTCCTTCATGCCTGAACAAGGAAATTCAGAAACCTTTGATAGGGTGAGGAGTATAAGGTTCAAATAAACTAAAAGTTTGGGACTTAATCTATCCCAAAATACAGGGAATGTTGCCTAGAAATCTAGAATCTCGTCTTTCTCTGATGTTGTTAACAATGCGATTATTAAGTCTCGGGTTGGTGGTATGACTTTGAGTAATCAACAATACAATGAAATTGGGGCTAAGTCAGATATTTGCTCAAAGGCTACTCTTGCAGTCGTTGCTTACTCTGCAACTGTACCCATGCTTGTAAAGAAGGTAGTGAAGGGTATGAGGGGTAACTGTTCCATTAGAATCACTTAAGACATGAATAAGGTCTTAATTGCTCTAAAATTAATGCCATTTGGGTGAGCCAGACCATAGCAGGAATGAAACCCTGGTGGGAAAGCTCTGCCAATCTCACCATCAAATGCTTGTTCCATAGAGAAGTTGCAGTCTTTGTTATAATATAATAATATTCAAAACATTGAGTTTCATTTGAAATTATGTGTGATGTAATGGAGACAATTTAAAAATTCCCCCCTCTTAGTGAATCCAACATGCAATCGTCTTCATTTATAGTTTCAAGCTATTTTTTTAAGTGAACTTTTGTTCTTAGCAAATGCGTGACTTGCTTTTTCTACATCAATTGTTTGTGTACAATTTACTATATCACAAAACAACTCATTTCTCTATTTTTAATTGGAATTTGTTCTTTAAAACATAAATTGTTGACTATAACTACGTATTCAGTTGTATAAGATCACAAGCTATATCGTGGTTCTATAATTCTCTTTTGATGTTGAAGGTATGAAATGTTTAAATTCTTGATACAATATTTTCCTTTCATGGATACTAAATACTCATCATTCTACTTAGCTTCAGGAAACAAGATAGCAACAAAGTTTGCTTAATCTTGATACAATATTTTCCTTTCACAAATACTAAATACTCATCATCTTGCTTGGCTAATATCTTCATTTCATGGATACTAAATACCCATCATTTTGCTTGGCTTCAAGAAATGAGATAGCATCAAAATTATGGGTTCTTGCCCTCATTCCAAGAATGATACCAATCAAAGAGGCAGTTGACCTACAAGATGTAGAGAGTGAGACAACTTAGGGACTTGACCTAGTGAGCTCAACTTGTAATTCACAACACTCAACCATTAAATCTAATCCAACAGGTTATTAACACTTAAATTGTATTATTGAATTCAGAGTGAAATTGGCTGCTTTATTTTCTAATAGATAGAGAGTATACAAAAAGCATTGGTATTCCATATTTTGTTCTTAAAGAAAATTTTCAATATGTCATTCTCTTCCCTCATATTTTTATATTTGAAACTTATTATGTTGGGACTATATTTTTTTTGGAAAATTTAGGAAAGAGCTAGTTGCTTTTCTTACATTCATACTTGCCAATAATGTCGATAGTGCAAATATCTTTTCTTTATCTTACAATTTGACTTCCATAACTAGGTTGGTGCAGAGTCTAGGGGAATTTGTTGTCACTTTTCCAAGGGATATCATTTAGAACTTAGTCATGGTAAACTATTTTATTTTGCTTTATACAATCCTCTATTTATTGGAATAATTAAATACAAAAATAGAGTAATACACAAAACAAAGAAGTGAAAAGAATTATGAAAAATCAAGTTTCAAATGTTCTCTACAAAGAAATGATCAAAATGTGACAATGCTTTAGAATAGTTGTATACAATGACACTTCTTTAGAATAGTTGTATATTGTGACACTTCCCATCAATTTTTTTTTTGTAAGTTTGGCAAGACCTTTATATTCATTTTCTTTCAAAACGGGTAAGCTACAACTAGAATCAAAATGGTTAGGTGGCCTCAACTTGCTTAGAGGGAAACTAGATCTGTTGGCCACCTGACTGCATGATAAGTCATCCAAAAACAAAATATTATAAGCCTATCAAGCCATGCTAGATATGTCTAAGTGTCCTTATACTTCCTATACTCTAAATAACTGAAAACATATTGTAAAGTTTGTAATTGTTGCATATAACAAAAGACAAAACATAGATTAAACCATCATACTACTAATCATCATATGAGTCCACGGGAGCAGGATACTTCACGTTAGAGCCTAGGACCTTAGTTTGTGGAATACAAGGAATATGTTGCTCGATGTGACTTAGGCAAAAATTATGCATTTGAAGCTGAAACTGTATCTGTTGTAGATCCTTCCTGAAATCTAGAAGCCCTTGAGAGGTCGAGGGAGAGCCAGAAGGGATGTGCTCCAACGCTTTAGGTAAAAGGTTCTTCATCATCCAATACAAATGGATAGTTTTCTTGTACTGAGTAGACCAGCCACGAGAGTGACCAGGGTTAGGCACCAGGGCCTGCCAGTCTCCCAGGTCAATTTTTGTTGCACCAGCTTGCTGATTGAGTTATGCTTCCCACCCAGCTATAAGTTGACGAACTTGAGCAGAACTAGCCTCGTGATAAGTAGTGGCGGTCTCTTTTATGATGCTAGAGGCTGATTTTCGACCTCGAGCTTTATCAGTCTGAGAATTGGCTTGACGACCCTCATGAGTTTCCATCTATTGCTTACCACGATCGTGGGAACCCCGAGTGCGATTTCCCTTCCTTGAGGCAACACGATCCATGGCACGAAAATGAATGAAATTTCTAGCAGTAATTGACTCAGACCCTGATAACAAATCTGAAGTGAGCCTACCCTCGTGAGATTACGCTTCCCAGGACCACATTGAACCAAAGAACCTGTCACATTATCAATGCATGAGGGCCAAAAACTATAAATATACCATCGACTTACCCTGTTGCAGACAATGAACTGGGAATGAAGCCAGTCCGAGAGCCCTAAACCATATTCCCAACCCTGCCATGATCGGCTGAGGGCGAAGGTTTGAGACAAGCAACACACATTCTAGAACCAAATAATCCCAGATCCATAACAATAGGCAGTCATAAATATACCAGAGATAGGAATAAAAAGAAAATCGTGAATGACATAGCTTCACTGCCTAGATAGTGCCCATGCAAGAAAGAAAAATACCATTGTACACAGAGACATGAGTACAAAATAGAAAGAAACCCTCATAAAAATCCCCAATTGCCATGCAAAAATCCTGATGGTGCTTCTACCAAAACTTCAACTTTAGAACACAATCATTCCTCCAAGAAACAAGTAGTGATATGTAGCTAGCGATGGGAGCAGGGTAACAAAGACTGAGACAAAGAACATACCCAAGAAGAATGACTAGAGATCACTGTAACTCGACCAACACCCGGTGGAGGACCATGAGGAGCGCCACCATAGAGACACAACTTGTCGCAGACCAAGCTGAAACCAAATTATCTTTGTAGACATAAGACTTACTTACCTCAATAGTGGAAAAGCCAAAGAACATTGCCACCTTCCTCATTGACATTAAAGGGTTGCATGTGTGAGGCCACCACTCCATGTGCCTCGTGCGTGTGGAGGATGGTAGATTATTGTATTCAACCTTCATCATTACAAACTGGCATTTGCGAGCCCCGATCATTCTAGCTTGCACCTCGATCTTGGATCAAAATTAAATAATTTAAACATAATAAATAATGTATTATAATTCTATTTTAATAAATACCAATACATATTTAAGAAAAAAAATTAACAATATTTTCATTTCAATCAATCTGGGCTACATTTAGATCTTCATATGCTATAACTTATGACATTTCCTTTGTAACATCTGGTGCAATTTCTAATTTAAAGCCTTTGTGGGAGTATAATTAACTATGTAATTTGCAAATTAATGGATTACACCCAAAATTGAGGACATTATCCCCTAGACTAGATCATACAATTTGTCATTTGCTTTAAGATATTCTTATTTCTCTCGATAACATCATTTTGACGTGGAGTACATGGAACATTATGTTGCATCTTGATGCCTTATCTAGTGAAGTAAATTATAAATTTTTGTTAACATATTTGCCTCCATTATTTGCTCTAAAATTCTGAAATTGATTTCCAGTTTAAAATTTTCCAAGGGCTTTGTAAACCTAAAATATGTTAAAAAAATTCTCTCAGGTTTTAAGAAATAAATTCAAGTGTGTTTGGTTAAGTCATCATTGAGAGTTAATAAGTACTTAGAGCCAAAGAAAGAAGCACAAGGAAGTGAACCACATAAAAATTATGCACAAGTGACAAGCGCCCTAAGGCATGCCAAGATGCATGTTTGTCAAAAGTGTCCTTATGCCATTTGTCAAGAACACAACTATAACAAACACTGTCTAGATAAGAAATGAGAGGAAGACCAATAACTATATTCTTATTCATTGTTGTCACAATGAGTGATAGTTTAGATGACCAAATCACTCATGCCAAAGTTTGTTAAAGTCACTACTATGAATAATAAAAATTGATGGAAGAGATGATGACTCGTAGTTGTATATTATGTATAGCATTCACTTAAATGAGTGATTTGATATAACAATAGAAAGTCATGATAAAGTCTTGGAACACATAAATTAATGAAACAACCACCATCTAGTTGAATTGTTCCGATATTGCAACATTAAGAGAGCTATTCATTAAGAACATAAAATATAGTTTTGTCCTTGGCCATGTGATAAGATGCTCTAGAATCAATAAGTCGCTCATTAGAAAAATAAGTGGATGTTGTATTAAAGGAAAAATAAATGCATAAAGCGCATGTGCATGAAAAATGATTCGCAAGAAAAAGAATCAAGATTGATGTTCTGTTTCTCCATTGCTACTTCTAAGGCTTCATTTTTATTAAAACATTTAGACTCCAGATGATCATCTTATCCACAAAATTACAATGTTTTTTAGTCTTCTTGCATTTCAATTTATTTCCTTTACTAATACTAAGAAAATGTGTTGGCTAAGAGCTTTTGGGACCCTTGTTTTATTTGTTGTTACGAGGATGTTGCTCCTTTTGGTGCCTGATTTTATACTTCTATTATACCACTAAGGATTTATTAGATGTGTCTATGGTGTTTATCACTCCAAGATGCAAGAGTTTGTATTTCTCTATAATCAAGGAATCATAAAAAAATTCAAAGATGGAATTTTGTAAGTGCCCCCTTGACTAATAAGAGTTTCTTTGGTGGAGTAAAAAATAGATACAAAAATAGAATAAGAGGTACCAAGTTGGAAAAGAATAACATATATAAGTTGGTTAGTTTTGTTGATTATTTTACATTATGTAAGTAAAATTCCAAGTGTTTTGAACTTAGATGGAAAATATGCAATGCAAGAGAATTCATCAAGATTTAAAGCAAGTAGTTAGTTTTTAGTTATTGGGTTCAAATATTGTATTGTTTAACAATCACAATTTCCATATTTTTCAATTCTACGTTTGGGATCTCAATTCATTGAAAAAGATCCAAAGTCGCTAAAGATAGACAATATGATAATTCACGTTCTTCATAATTTTTATCATCACATTTTGTTTTCTTTGATGCACTGAGAGCAGTAATTTATGGTAATAAGGTAACTCAATAAAATCCCCTAATTCGTAAAAAATATTTCATACAATACTTCCATGAGAAGTAGTTTGAACTAATAAGTGGGAGATCACTTGGACTTGCCATTGTACAATATGTAGGTCAAATAGTTTCAAACGTAGAAATTAATTATTCAAATGGAAAAATCTTCGAAAAATAGGTAGTGTCAAAAAATATTAGTGCTAGAAACAAATTCCAAATGTCAAAGGTATACCCTTTTTAAAGAAATGCATAAAAGATGAACCAAAAAATATTTGATGGCACTCCTCGCATATATGGTGGCTCGGTATAAACCCTATCTACCCATGATGCTATCTCCTCGGCCGCTAGATTCCTGCACAACCATGGATGGCCATGGGGTGCCTTATCTTTATTTTCTCTGACTTATGGATGAACTCGCAAGCATGGTCATCTTCTCCCATATACATTTATGCTCAGTGTGATTTTCCCCACCGTTCACTTCTTACAATAATAGAACTCCGAGTTCTTGAACACCTTTTATGTTGCAAAACAACGTTAAACAATCTCTCAAGCACAAAGCAAAATCCCATGATGAGGTCTACTACCCCTAAGATCATGCACTTAGCAAAATCCCATGATGAGGTCCATTCTATGAGTTGTTAACAAAGTGTTGTAGCAGATACAACCACCCTCCAAAATTTTGCCTTAGCTTCGTTTTGGACCCTCCCCACCAACCATCCTTAGCAACATGTCTTGCACTGTCTAAGTACATAGGCTTCAGTTGAGTTTCAGTGGCCTGCCAGCCTGTGCATGTCAACTTGTTTGTGTCCCACCCACAAGTTGTCATTCTGGACTTAGTAAATTTTTTGGTTGAGGGGCTCACTCATAAAATTATGGAATTTTGGAGGGGAACTGGCCTTCCCTCCGAAAATTGCGCAATCCTGCTGGGCTGCCTACTGGGATCCAGAAATGCACAAACCAACCAGGAAGCCTTCCCTCTGAAAACTGTGCAATCCAACCTAGAACTAGGCTTCAACTTAGAAATTGAGCAATTCTGATTGACAACCAGGGCTTCAGTCCAGAAATTGTGCAATGCAAGAGGGACAACCAGTCTTGCTCAACCCATGAACTGTGCAAATTTCATCCAGGCTTGCATATTGTTGCATCTGTTTTCAGGTTGACTAGTTCCCCCTAGGATTGAGAAATCCTGATTTGCATGCATGGGTTGCTTTTTCCTGAAAAGGAAAATATTCAAAAAGCAAAAAAGCATCCCCTATTTTTTAGGGATCTATTTTTGGCAGCTAGAGGTTACATGCAAAGATCGTTTTAGAAACCTGCCACTAAGTCTCGATTTTTCCTAGATTTGTGGCATGCGCGTCATAAGCCTTATCCTTATCAAACTTATTTATTCGACACTGCAGAGCTCATTCCTCACATCGATCTTGGAGCTATGACATCCCACATTGCATCTAGGAGTATTCAGCACATTTAGCTCAACTTTTTCCGGGTAAGTTTGCTTTTCATGTCTTTTGTTGCTTTTCTGTCGCTTTTTGTATTTCGCTTTGTATGAATGTTGTTTGCTTGGATTTTTTGAACACATATTGTCATTTTAATGCATGTTATCTTATAGAATAATTGTTTTAATTTTTTCATTGCATCCCACTGCTGTCGCACACATGACACTATTTCTGCAGTAACGGTTGTCGTTGTGGAGACTCGCTTCACACACATGCTTGTTTTTCCCATTTTATGAATCTTGAACTTAGTGTTTGCATGCATGATCATTCAGACTTGTTTACACTTAGCTTCACCATGCATTCAAAACTTTTCATGTTTTCAGTCGCTCATCGGCTGGTCTGGGTTGCCTTGGCCTGAACCTTGCCTTTCCCGTCTAGAAATGCACATTTATGAGAGTGAAGGCTTTGGCTTCCCTCCAGAAACTCTGCAAGTCTAGCCCAACACTGGCCTCCAGGCTTGATTTGCACAATTTTGGGAGGTAGTGCCCTGTTGGCCCCAGAAATTGTGCAATGCAGTTTGTGGTTTGCATGTCATTGATGACTGAAACTGCGCATTGTGTAGTTTCAATCCTCAGCAAGCCAGGATGGAATGTGCATTGAACATTTCCAGTATTCAGTGAGCCTCTTGATAGCCCAGACTATGCCTTGTGTAGTTTTGGCAGTAAGTCTCCCATCCTCCTAGTGAAAATTACGCAATCTTCCCAGTCAGTCACCTAGGTATGTTGCATGTCAGTGCTCGAAGTTGTTTTGATTTTCAACTGATAGATTAATTTCCATGAGTGTTGCTATGTCTCAAAGTATTGCAAGTGTTCGTCCATCGCTCAGCAGTTCAGATTCAATGGCCTCCAAGAGAGCAAGGTCAAAGGACACCGTCGAAAGTGCAATTGGAGATGCAGTTGAAAAAGTGTTTATGAGCTTGCCTATTTACGAAGACACCAAGTTGTTCATAGATAAAGATATCAAGATGAAATGGTAGGACATCAATGACACATTCTCAAGCACATTTGAGGAAGATCTGGAAGACCGCGGGGTCTATGTCAACATTCACATGTTTGGCTTGTAACGGATTGCATGCAGGTATCACGCGTTTTCATGCGCGGACATGATCCACTAGATTTCTTTGCGTACTGATCCTGAGACAATGGTGTTGAGCAGCACCATTGGAACACAAATTCCTACCTTTAGGGCAAAGGACTTTCAAGAGCTGTATCACTTACCACATCCGGTTATCACAATGGAGAAACCCTTAAGCAACCCAACAAGAGTGCAAACTCAAGAGATATCTTGAAGAGCTGGGTGAAAGAGCTAGCCAAGTTAAGGACGATACCTAGCCAGGTTTACAAGACAAAGATATTATAGAAGGCTTATCAGTACTTGGTCATCTTTGGATGTCGCTTATACAACCAAGAGAGCGCAGAGACCTTTCTGCAGAGTTGGGTGATTGTTTCAGACCAACTGGTCAGCGAAGGAAGACCTTACAATTGGTCTGAAATGTGGGATCTCAGGTTGAAGGAACAAATGGTAGAAGCTCAGCATTCGCCCAAGGGTTAGCAAGAAAATAGATACATGTCCTCCTACATAATGGATGCAGTCTGTGCTCGTCAGCAGTTCCTAGGCTTGGGTTGGGCATGGACACCTTCGAAAACCTATGTGCACACTTATTGCAGATTGTTCTCTGAATGCAACTTACATCAAGTTATCACACAGTTGTCAGACCACTTTGTCACCCTGGTGTACAAAATGATATTTGAGCAGGATCCACCTTGCATGTTGCAGGCAGTGATGGAGGCATTGATTGACATAGTAGATTGGTATGCCTCACCCCTTGGCACCTTCGTATGGATGTACAACGTGGAGAAGGCTCCGCATGTTTTATCGAAGTTTTCCATGGACAAGCTCGTCATGCAAGAGGTGTCATATCACATCTCGACAAGGTTGTTAGCAAGACTGCACAGGAAGAAGAAGGCACCTTGGCCCACTCTTCCTTTGCGGATCAGGTTGTATGAGATATAGAATCTCAAGCATGCTGAGGCTGAGATGGAGGAGTTCAAGAGATTCACCTTTGGCACCAGAAGTTTTAATCTGTATGACCCACATTTCTTTGCGAAGGACCACTGTGCGAGAGGAAATTTCCTTGGATCCACAGGGCGTGTCATTGGATTGAGGAAGACCCATGGAGATATTTTTATCACTCTTATATGCTCAATGAATAGGTTAGAATAGCTGTAGAGTGGTTAGAAAAGCACATGGAAGCAACATCTTAGAGAGCAACATCATCAGCAGTAGCAAAGGGTAACAAACCTGCGCGTGACAAAGGCAAGCAAAAGGTTGTTGACAACATAGAGGCAGAACAAAGATGCAAGTTCAAAGCAGATCCACTCGTGTTGAAAGTAGCTTTGGAGATTGAGGCTAAGAGGCGACAACACGATAAGAGGATCGTGCAAAGACAAAGAGAGAAATAGAGGATGGAGGAAACATAAAATGAGTTGTAGGAGTTTAAGCAACAACTCCAGGAAGAACAGGAGCCGTGCAAAAGAGAGAATGAAGCACAACAAAGATAGGCACAGCAGGAGGCGAAACATGCACATATTGATGAAACTGTGCCCATATAGGTTATAGAATCATCCGAGCAGATAGGGTGAGCAGTCGCAGGAGCAAGACTTAGCTCAAGAGATTGAACAGAAGCTAGAGCAGATGGATAAAGATATGGTCTAGCTAGAGTCAGATCAGGATATTGACCTCATGCCTCGAAACCAAGAGGTCACCCCACCGAATTCACCAGATCTGGAAGTAGAACATGTCCCAAGCGATCAAGGAGACATAGAGATCCTTAAAGACAATCTGGAGGTGGCGGTGCACAACATATCTTTCGATGAGTTGCAACACATAGTTGTGCAGTCGTGTAGAGTGCCCACTCCGGATGTTCACATATCTCCTGCGCAGTTTGAAGAACCAGTGATTGTATCCGATGAACGCAAGCATCCAACAACATTAACCGATGCTACTAGAGCATATGCCAAATCCACCAACTTGAGTGTTAACTTCTTGATAGTAGAGAACGAGCGCATGGCTAAGGAGTTACAAGCGACAAAGCAAGGAGGAGAACATGTCACATCATCCGCTAGAGTAGAGTTGAAGAGAGTGATACTAGATCAAGTATCGTCCCTCGAGATATTCATGCAGATGTTGTATTCCACATTCGTTACCGTGCATAAGTTAGTTTTCCATCTTGATGGTTGGCAACAACGTTGAGCTAGGAGAGCACACATCTTGTCAAATATGCATACTGCTGTCGATCGCATGCAAACATGGACAATGAGGTTCAAAGGAGCCCCATTGCACTTTCCAAAGACGATGAAGCCAAAGGTGGTAGAGTTGAAAGCATGCATCCGGAGTCAGCAGGAACTACGAGGAACTCCCACAACTTATCACTAGTTTGTAGGCTTCACATGCATGGTTGTTTAGAAGCATGGATGTCATTGTGCACATGCATGTGATCCCATATATTGGCACACTCATCGAGACGAAGTCAAAGAACCAAGTCTGACTGGAGCTGGACATGTATTTCGATGAGTTGATGAACGTAGCCACCAGCACAAACTTGGATATTAGCGTAGACACTATCCATCAGTATGTCATTGATCTGCCTGCACTCAAGACTATGATGTGCATGTTATCAGATGAGTTGGAAAGAGATGCCATATCAGTGTACCCGGATGCAATGGAGGCAAGAGTGCACTTTCAGCAGGATGTCACCATTGAGCACGCAAACACCATAATGGACTACCAAGCTTGTCATCAGTTCTCAAGGATTGATCATCATGAAGATGTCGAAGAATTGGTCTTCCCACAGTTGTCCGAGTCTTAGTAATGTCTTTCATGGCTCACTTTTTTTGACATGAGTACATGTGAAAATTGTGATGTAACATCTTGTAAAAGTGAAAGACCAAGTGTTGATAGTAGAGTGTAAGAGTCATGCAGTAGTTGAAGAGTCATGAGGGTAGGTGAAGAGTTAGAAAGGGAATGTCAAGGGTCACCCCACCATTTTATATTTATAGAACCTCATAACTCATTGTACGGGCTTTTGGGAGCCAAGCTTCCTATAGGTGTAACTTAGAGAAAGCTTGGAGTGTATTGTAACGAGCCTTATATCTCTTTGGAGGAGCAAGCGATAGTGACAGTAACATTCTGTTGTCAGGGCTAGTGGTTGGTCATAGTTGTATGTATGATTGGATCTTTCACTTTCTTAATATAACAGAGCCAACACATTTCATGCATATGTTGTTATTATATTTCAGTTAGCTTGGTTACTCTAATGATATATGTAGTTGTTGTTTACACATGTATGTATGGACTTTTCTATATATGTTTCTATGAATCTTATCGAGATGTGTTGTTGGTTTAACCATCACTTTGGATCGTTGGCTAACCTTCTTTCCAACTTGTAATATATATCTCTCGTGTGTTCCCTTTTAAGCTGCGTGTTGCCATAGGTTTCTAAGGGGCACATTCATACCCCCGTTCCGTGTGTTAGGACCATTCATGCACCTTCCTTGCCTTGTTGCATATATCACACCCTTGCTACCAACAAGGACATCTTACTCATCTCTGCACGCAATTGCGGTCAAGGAAATACCGTATTACCCACTGCTGGGACTCCTACACAAAACGGTTTGAGGTCTAGTTGGGACTTCTTACCAGGGAGATCCCCTGACATGTTGTTGGATCCAACACCGTCAACATTTATGGCACTGGAAGGAGGGCCAGATGACAAGCTGAGTCCTCACATCCTGTTTTGAATCTTCACATATCTCTCACAGATATCATTAGACTCTTCCCTCTGCAATGTCTATCTCATGTTTAACCTGTTGATATCGTGAGGGAGTTTTATGATGTCTTGTCGGAATTCACGTATAATGGTGAAGGCGAAGTGGCCCGAATTGAGTAATTACACAACTTCCTTGCATTCCTTGAGGATATAGATGAGTTTGATAAAGTCGAGGTCAACTTGCTACTTTCAAACACACTTCACGAATCCCCACAAAGATGGTGCCATAACCTGCCTCACGGTTGCATGCACTCACTTAAGCACTTTTGTGATATAATTGAATCTACTTTCCATCATTTTTATCCTGAACCTCTTGATAAAACACTGTTGAAACAACGAAAGACTCCACATGAATCGCCTATGGATTTTTGGCAGCGCTTCCATGTACTTCATTTTGAAGCTCCAAAAAACCATATACAATTCCAATATCTTTGGGATAGATTCAAATCCTGTCTTCACAAATCACTCTATCCTAAGAAGAAGTTGAAGTTCAGACCTTGCTTAGCATACTTCGGTGATGGATCTGCGTAAGCGGACACAGTCGCTATCACAGGTGACTGTCCTCCTTCCCCTTATCAAATAGCTCCACCACCGCAAAGTGATGTGGGAGAACATGCAAACATGTTTCTTCAACTATCATATCCTCCTAGCATCACTTCTCTCAATTTTCACACAGATTTGGTTACGAAGCCCATGGGTTGTTACATGCATTTGTTACCTTATCCTCCATATTCGCATTCTGCTGATCCTTTGGATTACATTGTCTTGTGTTCTTTCGTTTCAGACTCTAGACCTGTTGTGAACGAGGATCGGGCCATTGACGAAGTTGGTGTTGCACAACCAACCTACACTGTCATTCATAATGAGTATGTCTGGGAACTTGAACATCAACCCGCGACGAAGGATGATCTCCTTCTGTCCGCGCTTCCTCCTCTTTTTCCTGACATCTTTGGTGATTTTATTATCTCTGATTTTCCTTGTGTAAATCCATCCACAGATGTATCTACTGCTGATCATTCATAGAACACACTTGATGTTAGTCCATAATTTGACAGCGAAGAGGACAAATTATTCATTGAAAATCCACTTGATTTTTCATCTGCTTTTTCTGGAAACGCAGACAGTGAACATTCTTTCTTCTCATCTATCTCTCTATTTGATTTATCTAACCATGAGGATGTCGATGAAATCATTGATTTTTATGATCGTATTTGTTGTGATCCATTTACTCCCGTATTCAATCATGATGATGATTTTATCGTTTTTGATCTTTCAAAGCCATCTGTTTATGATGATCTATCTATCGACGAAGTGGAAACCTCGAAGGCTATCGAGGCACTTCAACCCGAGCTAATGGTTATTTCACGTCCTCACTGTCCTGAGGTTGGTTTCACTTCCGATCAAGAAATTGTTGAAACACCCAAGGCTCCTCATCACTCATTTGTATGCATTGAATATCAATCCCACACATGGATTTCGCTTCCTCCACTTGAACTACATGATCCCATCGCTCATGCATTGGAGGAATCTTACACAAAAAGCACATTTGCGCCACGTAAGTTGTCTATGTTTCTTGCGTTTTCTTGCATATCACAATCAAGAGAATGCATATGATTAACATCTGCATGCAGTGTAGCACAACACCATCGTAAGTCCACATATTGCATGTCATGCTCTTTCACTTTTTCCTTTTTTGTGGACGCATTTAAACTCAGAGTATATTTGTCTTCATTGTTATATATTTCATGTTTGTTGGTTCGCCTAACTATGTTGTTTGCGAACCATGCCTTCACCAACATGGGTCGACCAATGCGCTGGTGGCTACACTGGAAGTATCAGTTTACGTGAGTAGGCCCATGCACCATTAGCTTAGGATTAGGAGTAGTGTTTGCTTTTGTCTTGTTTGCTTGAATGCATGTTTGCTTTCTTGCTTTGTGTTTGTTTGCTTGCCTACTTTCTTTGCTTAATTGTTTTGCTTCTGCACTTGCTTCTTCTCTTTGTTTTGTTTGTTTGTTCGCTTGTTTACGTTCGTAAGTTAGTTTGCATGAAACCCTGCACGATTCTTGAAACAAGCGGGGTAAAGTACAAGAGGACTTGTATAGTTATCAATACTTAGTTATCTATTGTACTGCCTCTTTATGTAGAACTTGTTGTCTTCAGTCCATGATACACCAATGGAAAATACGTACGGTTTGAAGTAAACCTTGATGAAAACACAATGCTTGTGTGTTAACTATTATCACCTATTCTAGTTGGTTGTTTTGGGTTCACCCTTGTCAGCTCATCAAGTAGAGTGAGGTGATGGGGAAAACCTTAACAAGTATGTCAGAAGTATATAAAAAATACTTCTCTGAAGGAACAACCTCTTCTGATCTTAATAAGTCGAGATCCCTCTTCTGCCTCTGAAATGAATATGTGCTATGCACATTTATGAAAAATGAAAAAATGAAAAAATGAAATTTTTTGAAAAAATGAAAAATGAATAAGGAAAAAGAAGAGAAAGGCTTTATGTGAAAATAGGTGATTCAAATAACTCCTCCGGGGTACTGACCATGCTTGCTGGCAGTGGAGCGATGCTTGTATTCCTGCGTGACTTCACCGGGGTAATGTCCAGGCCTGCTGGTAGTGGAGCAACACCAGAGATGAAACTTAAACTTTGACTATCATATTGCTTGTGTACAAATATACCCCTCATCCCTAATTGAACAACTATTTTTACTTGGCTTGGTGTTGTGGGGAAAAATGCCTATGCAGGACGATCCTATCCACCTAAGGTGTGACAATGCCTTAGCAACAAACAGAGACAGCTATTCTGGTTTCTTCCTTTATGAAATGTGAAAGAAGAGAGATCAATAGACTTACCGGTGTCTTCCGTTTGTCCCTCGATCCGGTCTCTCTTCTCTTTGGGAGTTCACAGCTACTTGCCTTCTTGCTCATCCAGCTTCAACAGGTTCCTACAAGATCACAAGAGAATAGCTACTTGCGACAAGAGAAGAACACTACACAAAGACAGATATTCACATTCATAACTAGTTTAGGATTAGAAATAAACTAAACATACTAATGCATTCATACATAAAAGATACATCAACATATAGGAGAAACCAAGATAGCTTTATTGATGAATAACAAGGTTCAGGAAGAGATACAACCCAGAGGGCTCCAATCCAGCATCTCCTTCCCAGCAAATGGAATTCCTATCTTCACCCCCTTCAAAGCATTAAGCACCCAATGATTCCAGTCTCAAACCAACAGCAATTCTTTGCAATAACAAAATTCCAGCCTCTAGATCTCATGGAGGAGAGATCCATATATAGATGTTTGGAGAGAGGATGAGTCAGCTTGAGATTTGACTAGTGTCCTCTCCCTCTATCAGTTCTTGAGTCCACTTGGAGGTTCTTGCTTCCACTTGGAGATTTGGAACCTCTTACTCATCACCAGTCGAATTCCCTGAGGCAAGTGTCATTTTGGAGGCTTCATGGGTTTTGACACCTTGAGAAATGAGCCTGCCACTTGTCCATTCTCGTTCAGCGCAGGTAGCCAGTGTTCCCTTTGACATTCAACGTAGGTAGCCAGTGTTGGCTTTGACATTCAGCGCAAACAGCTAGTGTAGCCACTAAAATGATCCTGAATTGACTTGTTTTTGAGCAGTTTCTGGTGGAGAACTTCTGTGAATTGCTGTGGTTTGTTAGCCTTGTTCCTCTAGGGGTAGGAAAAACATGTTTAGGGACTTTGGATCCCTTATATTATGGACATTTCATGCTCAATGCTGTAAGGCACAAAAATGTCTATAACACTTGGAATGTGTGCTGACCGGCCAGGAGCATGGAAGGTGCTACATCTTTCAATCAAGCTAGTGTGGAAACCAAGATGATCTAATAACTGAACAATACTTCCAAAGGAGTAAGACTTTCTTTTCACGAAACAAGGTCCATTCAGAGAGCTGGAGTTCTACCAGTATGTCACCAAGTGTTGTAGTGGCTACAACCACCCTCCAAATTTTCTCCTTAGCTTCGTTTTGGAGCCTTCCTACCAACCATCCTTAGCAGCATGCCTTGCATTGTCTAAGTACATAGGCTTCAACTAAGTTTCATTGGCCTACCAGTCTGTGCATGTCAACTTGTTTGTCTCCCACCCACAGGTTGTCATTCCAGACTTAGTCAATTTTCTGGCTGAGGGGCTCACTCAAAAAATTGCGCAATTCTAGAGGGGAACCAACCTTCCCTCTAGAATTTGCACAATCTTGCTGGGCTCCAGAAATGCGCAAACCATCCAGGCACCCTTCCCTCTGAAAATTGCAAAATCGAGCCCAACATTGGTCTTGAGCTCATAAATTGTGCAATTTTTACTGATATCCAGGGCTTCAATCTAGAAATTGTGCAATGCAAGAGGGACAACCAGTCTTGCTCAGCCTAGAAACTACACAAATTTCATCCCCAGGCTTGTAGACTATTGCATGTGTTTTACGGTTGACCAGTTCCCCCCAGGACTGAGTAATCCTGATTTGCATGCATGCGCTGCTTTTTCCTGAAAAGGCAAAAATTAAAAAAAAAAGAAAAAAGAAAAAGCAAAAAAGCATCCCTAGATTTTAGGGATCTATTTTTATAGCTGGAGGTTACATGAAAATATCGTTTTATAAACCTATTGCAAAGTGTCGCTTTTTCCTTGATTTGTGGCATGCGTGTCATAAGCCTCGTCCTTATCAAACTTATTTATTCGACACCATAGAGCTCATTCCTCACATCAATCTTGGAGCTCTGACATCCCACATTGCATCTAGGAGTCTTCGACACATTCATCTCAACTTTTTCCGGCTATGTCTGCTTTTCTGTTTCTTTCTGTATTTCGCTTTGTATGAATGTTGTTTGCTTGGTTTTGTTGAATGTTTGTTGTCATTTTAATGCATGTTATCTTGTAGAAGCGTTGTTTTAAGTTTTTCATTGCATCTCACTGATGTCGCATACATGACACTGTTTCTGCACTGACGTCGCTTTTGCAGTGACTCGCTTCACACACATGCTTGTTTTTCCTGTTTTCTGAATATTGCACTCATTGTTTGCATGCATGATCATTCACTCTTGTTTACACTTATCTTCACCATGCATTCAAGACTTTTCATGTTTTTAGTCACCGATCAACGGGTTTGGGCTGCCTTGGTCAGGACCTTGCCTTGCCCGGCTAGCAATGCGCATTTATGAGAGTGAAGGCTCTGCCTTCCCTCTAAAAACTATACAAATCTAGCCCAAAACTAGCCTCTAGGCTTGCTTTGCGCAATTCTGGGAGGCAGTGCCCTGCTGGCCCTAGAAATTGCGTAATGCAGTTTGTGGTTTGCATGTCATTGATGACTAAAACTTCACAATGTGTAGTTCTAGTCCTCAATAGGCCAGGATGGATTGTGAATTGCATAGTTCTGATAGGGAGTCAGTGTCCTAACAGCCCAGACTATGCCTTACGCAATTTTGGCAGTCAGTCTCCCAGCCTCCCGGTGAAAATTGCACAATCTTCCTAGTCAGTCACCCAGGTATGTTGCATGTCAGTCCTCAAAGTTGTTTTGATTTTCAACTGACAGATTGCTTACCATGAGTGTTGCTATGTCTCCAGGTATTGCAGGTGTTTGTCTGTCACTCATTAGTTCAGGTTAAATGGCCTCCAAGAGAGCAGGGTCAAAGGACATCGTTGAAAGTGCAACTAGAGATGCAGTTGAACAAGTGTCTATGAGCTTTCCTATTTACGAAGACACCAAGTTGTTCATAGACAAGGATATCAAGATGAAATGATAGGACATTAATGACACATTCTCAGGCACATTTGAGGAAAATCTGGAAGACCGCAGGGTCTATGTCAACATTCACAAGTCTGGCTTGTACCAGATTGCATGCAGGTATCCTGCGTTTCCATGTGCGAACATGATCCACTGGATTGTTTCACATAATGATCTCGAGACAATGGAGTTGAGAAGTGCCAATGGAACACAACTTGCTACCTTTAGTGTGAAGGAATTTTAGGAGCTGTATCACTTGCCACATCCAGTGACCACAATGGAGAAACCCTTCAACAAATCCAACAGCAATGCAAACTCGATAAATATCTTGAAGAGATGGGCGAATGAGCTAGCCAAGTTCAGGATGACACCCAGCCACGTTTACAAGACGAAGATACCGCGGAAGGCATATCAGTACTTGGTCATCTTTGTATGCAGCTTATGTGGCCAAGAGAGCGTAAAGACCTTCCCGCAAATTTGGGTGATCGCATTGTACCAACTGGCCAGCGAAGGAAGACCTTGCAACTGATTTGACATGTTGTCTCTCAGGTTGAAGGAACATATGACAGAAGCCCAACATCTGCCCAAGGGTCAACAAGCAGAGATATACATGTCTGCTCACATACTAGATGAAGTCTATGCTCGTCAGCAGTTCCCAAGCATGGGTTGGGCATGGACACCTTTAGAAACCTCTGTGCACACTTATTGCAGATTGTTCTCCAAATGCAGATTCCGTGGAGTTATCACACAGTTGTTAGAGCACTTTGTCACCCCGTTGTACAAAATGATATTTAAGTAGGATCCACCTTGCATGTCAGAGGCACGATGGAGGCGTTGATTGACATAGTAGATTGGTATGCCTCACCCCTTGGCACCTTCGTATGGATGTACAACGCAGGGAAGGTGCCACATGTTTTACCGGAGTTTTCCATGGACAAGCTCATCATGCAAGAGGTGTCATATCACATCTTGACAGGGTTGTCAGCAAGACTGCACATGAAGAAGAAGGCACCTTGGGCCACTCTTCCTTTACGAATTAGGTTTTATGAGATACAAAATCTCAAGCATGCTGAGGCTGAGACAAAGGAGTTCAAGAGATTCACCTTCGACACCAAAATTTTCAAAATGTATGACCCACATTTCTTGGTGAAGGACCACTGTGCAAGAGTGAAATTTCCTTGAATCCACGGGGTGTGTCATTGGCCCGAGGAAGACCCATGGAGATACTGTTACTACTCCTCTAGGCTCAATGAACCATTCGGGATAGCTGCAGAGTGGTTAGAAAAGCAGAGGGAAGCAACATCTCAGAGAGAAGCATCATTAGCAACAACAGAGGGTAACAATCTTGCGCATGACAAAGGCAAGCGAAAGGTTGTTGACAGGGCAGAGGCATAAAAAAGTTGCAAGTTCAAAGCAAATCCACTTGTGTTGAAAGCATGTTTGGAGATTGAGGCTAAGAGGCGACAATGCTACAAGAGGATCACACAAAGGCTAAGAGAGAAACAAAGGATGGAGGAAACAGAAAAGGAGTTGCAGGAGTTGAAGCAACAACTGCGGGAAGAACATGAGTTGCATAGAAGAGAGAAGGAAGCGCAACAGAGACATGCACAATAGGAGGAACAACATGCATAGATTGATGAAACTACGCCCATATAGGTTATATACTCATCCAAGAATCTGACGCAAATAAGACAGCGTGAGCAGTCGCAGGATCAAGACTTAACTCAAGATATTGAGCAGATGCTAGAGTAGATGGATACAGATATGGTCCAGCCAGAGTCAGATTAGGATATTGGCCTCATGCCTCGAAACCAAAAGGTCACCACACCGGCTTCACCTTATCTGGAAGGAGAGAAATTCCCAAGTGATCAAGGAGACACAAAGATCCTTGAAGACAATCCGGAGGCGGAGATGCACAACATATCTTTCAATGAGTCACAACACAGAGTTGTGCAATCACATACAGTGGTCACTCCGGATGTTCACATATCTATTGTGCAGTTTGAAGAATGAGTGATCATATCCGATGTGCGCAAGCATCCAACAACATTGACCGATGCTACCGGAGCATATGCCTAAGCCACCAACTCGAATGTTCGCTTCTTGATAGCAGAGAACGAGTGCATGGCTAAGGAGTTACAAGGGGCCAAGCAAGGAGAACATGTCACATCATCCGCTAGAGCAGAGTTAAAGAGAGCGATACTGGATGAAGTATCATCCCTCGATTCAGTGATGTGGATGTTGTATTCTAGATTCGTCACTGTGCATAAGTTAGTTGTCCATCTCAACGGTTGGTAGCAACCCTATGCTAAGAGAGCACGCATCTTCTCAAATATGCATACTGCTATCAATCACATACAAACATGGACATTGAGGTACAAAGGAGCTCCATTACACTTGCTAAAGATGATGAAGCCAAAGGCGGTAGAGTTGAAAGCACACATCCGAAGTCAAATCTAGAACTATGAGGAACTCCCGCAACTCATCACCAGTTTGTAGGCTTCACATGCACGAGTGTTCAGAAGCATGGATGTCATTGTGGCATGCACATGATCCCATCTATTGGCACACTGACTGAGGCGAAGTCAAAGAACCAAGTCCGATTGGAGCTAGACATGTAATTTGATGAGTTGATGCACATAGCCACCATCACAGACTTGGAGATCAACACAGACACTATGCATAAGTATGTCGTTGGTCTGGTTGCACTCAAGACTATGATGCACATGTTATTAGACAAGTTGGACAGAGGTGTCATATCAGTCTAACCAGATGCAACGAAGGCAAGAGTGCGCTTTCAGCAGGATGTCACCATTAAGCATGCAGACACCATAACGGACTACCAAGCTTGGCATCAGTTCGTCATCGTTGATCATCATGAGGATGTCAAAGAGTTGGTCTTCCCACAACTGTCCAAGTCATAGTAATGTGTTGCATGGCTTACTCAAGACTATTTTGTCTCACATGGGTACATGTGCAGATTGCAATGCAACATCTTGTAAAAGTGAAAGACCAAGTGTCCATAGTAGAGTGTAACAATCATGTAGTAGTTGAAGAGTCATGAGGGTAGGTGAAGAGTCACAAAGGGGAATGTCAAGGGTCACCCCACCCTTTTCTATTTATAGAACCTCATAAATCATTGTACAATCTTTTGGGAGCCAAGCTTCCTATAGGTGTAACTTAGAGAAAACTTGGAGTGTATTGTAACGAGCCTTGGCTTCTCCATAATGCAGAGCTAATATATATCTTTGGAGGAGCAGACGGCAGTGACTATAACGTTCCGTTGTCGAGACTGGTGGTTGGTCATAGTTGTATGTATGATTGGATCTTTCTCTTTCTTAATATAACAGAGCCAACAAATTTCATGCATATGTTGTTATTGTATTTTAGCTAGCTTGGTTACTCTAATGATATATGTAGTTGTTGTTTACGCATGTATGTATGGACTTTTCTATATATGTTTGTATGAATCTTATCGAGATGCGTTGTTGGTTTAAACATCACTTTGGATTGTTGGCTAACCTTCTTTCCATCTTGTGATGTATCTCTCTTGTGTGTTCCCTTTCAAGCTTCACGCTGTCACAAGTTTCTAGGGAGCGCACTCATACCCTCGTTCCATGTGTTAGAGCCATTCATGCACCTTCCTTGACTTGCTGCATATGTCACACCCTTGCTACCAACAAGGAAATCTTACTAATCTCTGTGCGCAACCGTGGTTAAGGCGATACCTTACTACCCACTGCTGGAACTCCTACACCAAACGGTCTGAGGTCTAGTTGGGACTTCTTACCGGGAGATCCCTTGACATGTTGGCGGGTCCAACACCGTTAACACAAAGAGAGTTCCAATGGTAGAATTAAGGGAGAATTATATGCTAATAAGATGAAAAACCATTAGAATACTTCCTTAGAGATAAATAGTACACAACCATGAGTTGATTTTATGACAACATCTTATTAATTTTGTCTGCGACCATTTCAAGATTCTAGAAATTATATATCACTAGTACGAAACACATGCCTTAAACAAAAATGTTGAAACAATATGTATTAATTTATATGAGAGACATTTATAAAAATCTCTCAATTAATGGCCATGCCAATAATAGTTATGTTTGTTGTCAAGAAAAGAAAAAACATATACAGTGCTTAGTCAACCATATAAGAGACATTATATATCCACTAGAGATCACAATGGAAACCAAAAACCATATATACACACACATAAACCATATATCCTTTGTTTGTGTCATCATATTTGGCATGGTCGTATGGTTCTCCTTTCACTACATGTAAACCAAACAAAGAAGTTGGCCTTACAAGCTCAAAGGACCATCCTATAGGAAGAATTAACTTTGCATGTAGCTATGGTGATTAACAATAATAAAACTCAACCAACTACAAGTAAGCATGCTTTGAGATGTTTACTACAAGCACTACAAAAAAAATCAAATGATATGTGTGGTCATGGTGAATATCCCTATAGCTTAAACACCAAATAGAATGTCCTAATGACAAATCAAGATTAAAATATCATCACTATTGATCACCAATGTCACAAAAAGTAACAACAATATTCTAAATGCTCACATAAATTATTAAACCATCATCAAAGTTTGATTTTTTCCTTTAAGACACAGTTCAACATAAATCATTCAGTACCAAATCCAAAGACAAGATTTCATCACAAGTAACCACTGGATAATCATAAAACAACATGAACAGATCTTCAAAAGCCCTTTAAATACATCTTTCCTACCATAGAAACCTAAAAGAGAAGCAATTTTGAGAAATCCAACACCAATATTATCGTAACAATTATATTTATGAAAGATCCATTCAAGGAAGGTGTTCAATTATATTTTTCTTTATTCCATATGCCAAATGAGTATGTGCGTTGGTTGGAAATAGATGCATAGAATCATGGAATGAATGTATCTCATCTTTAGACAAGAAGGAATCTATTCGTGACATGAGAATTTTCCAGTCTTCAAGTGTTGGCTTTGCATTTCTAATGTTTTTGAGGATGTTTTTGAAAGTAATTTGGGTGGTCCTTTTACCTTGTTTATGTAATATAGTGTCCAATATGATGAATTTTTTTAAGGTGTGCCATAGTGCACTCTCGTGGGAGGTATCTGGATATAGTGGAATGTATTTAACAAGAAGGAGTTGGCCGAGGTCGTCGACTAATATAATGGAGCAACCACCAAAAGGAGTGCTTATTTGTTGTGGAAATTCTCCTTGAAGGCGTTCGCCAATGTCGCCGAAAAACTTTGGCCCAATGAAGCTCATATCATTGATTAATATGTATCGAATATGATTAAGTTCTTCTTGGAATGTTATGAGAGCATTGCCTTATAAGGGAATGGGATTTTTTATGGGTAGGTGGAGGGAAATATGGATTGTTGATGCTTTTATATTGAAACCTGCAATGCCTATAGGGGCAAGTAGCATTATTGGGAGCGCAATGAGCTAGCAAGGGATGTGATACTTCATTTAATATAGTTTACAAGGAAGGATTTTATGATTCCATAAATGCCTTTTATAATCATTCTTAAAGGAGGAAAATTTATTTTATTTCAAAATGATTGGAAATAATGCAGAGAGATTTGGTTTGCATTGAGGATAATGATTTATGGTTGATTAGATTGCGGTTATGTGTTTAATGAATATGGTGGACTGAGTGATTATTTTCAATTAATTGCATTCCTATTTCTTGTAGGTTTAATGGGATAGTGTTGGGTCCCTATAATACTAGTGATTACCCGATTACTATTGTAGTTATACCCCTTATTTATATTGTTGTGCCTCTATTACCCCCATATTGTTATTTCTGTGCCCCATAGAATCCCTCTATTGTTATTTTTGTGGCTTTATATTATTATTGTTAGGTCGGCTGGATTATATTGTGACTCCTTAGACTCCTATATATAGAAAGGAGGTTTTGTCATTTGTATCATTCAAGAATTGTTCATTTATGTAATGTAAAGGAGGTTGCCCCCTCGAAGAGGCTGAATTCTAAGGCGTTGATCTATCTTTTCTATCTTTTCTTGAGCTGGTTTCATAACATTTGGTATCAGAGCTTTGGATTCTAGGGTTTCGCTGCTCCAAACAGGTCATCATGGAATTTTCGCTATATCTTTGTTTCTGTGATGTTTCAGAAGTCACAAAAAAAACTCATTTGAGAAGAATTGGCACTGAACCTTGGGTCCGAATTTCAGAGCTTTTCGCATGATATTTTCAGAGATATGATCTGAGGAAGTTGGCCTTTTTGCAGACGCCTGAATTACATTCAAAACAGGTGACCTAGGGAAAATCGTCATAACTCTCTCTCTGAGGATCGGATTGAAATTTAATAAAAAGTTACAGAAAGAGGACGGATTGTAGTTTCTTGTTTGTGTGTTTCAGATTCAAAGGTTGAAACAGTGACTCGTGGCACGTCGTACAAGTTCGCTCTACTGAACTAGTCTAAAAGAAAGTCACTGTGGGAGATTTCACATAACTCTTCCTTGGAGAATCCAATTTGGCTAAGAATTGTGGCATTGGAAAGAGGACGCAGAAGGCTACTACAGGTAGCAATTTCAGAACTGGATGATCCGAAATTACAGAGATACATCAGATTCAATATCAGGCTTCTATAAAGTGAAAAAAGGTGTGTAGTTTTTTTTAAATTTTTGTGTAAGATTGGTTTAACGGAATTCAAAGGGCATAGTAAAGCATTATTATCGGTAACTGATGCCCCGAGGAAAAAAAATGCAAACACCTAGTAAGGAACCTGAAAGCTCTAGCATGACTCATGAAGAATAAGAAGAAATTCTACATGATATATCAAAATTACAAGAACAAGTGCAACAAATGTCACACTCACAAAAGCTAACAGAAGCTAAGATAAGTGGCGTGGAATCTAAGATAAAGGGCATGGAAGATAAGATGGATGATTCAAAGACAGATTTGAAGAGAGACATGGCAGATTTGAAGATAGATTTGAAGACAGATATGGAAGAATTGAAGAAGTTGCTACAAGAAAGGGTCACTAATGGTGAAAAGGTAGTAAAGGAAACTCATGATGAGAACAAAAGAAATGTTAATCATGATACCATAGATGCTAATGTTGGATCGAAGAATCACCATATTCCAAAAATCGATATGAGGAAGTTTGATGGCAAGGATCCCGCTACATGGATATTACAGATGGAGCAATTCTTCGATCTCAATAATGTGCAAAACACACAAAAGGTACGTATGGCAACTGTATATTTGGAACCAAATCAGTTTGTATGGTATCAATGGCTTTGCTCTCGTAAACAATTTATCACTTGGGCAATTTTTACGGAAGAATTGATAACACATTATGAAGATACAAAAAGAAACACTTTTTTTAGCCAATTGATAAGTCTCAAACAAAAGGGTTCAGTAATGGAGCACATTGAGGAGTTCCAAAAATTGAACATAAGGGTAAACGATATTCCAGAGGAGCATAGGATTGATGTGTTCATAGGGTATTTAAAGGATAATATCCAACATGATGTTCGCCTTTGGGAACCGGATTCATTAGAGAAGGCATTCAGGTTAGCAAGAAAAATGGAAAGCAAAATTATGGCAACCAGGAAGCATACCACTCACAACTATAAAGACGAAAGTGTTGTTGCCCCTAGTCTTCCACAACCTATAAGGTTGACACCACAACAATTGGAAGAAAAAAGAGCAAAAGGGCTTTGTTATAGTTGTGATAGCAAATACACTAAAGGTCATAAGTGTGCTGAGAAGAAATTATTCTACATAGATTGTGAAGAGGAAGAAGAAAAGGAGCAAGAAAGGTAAAAAAGAAGAAGATATACTCCAGGAACAAAGCCTAGATGAAGAACAAATAAATCCGACCATATCTTGTAATGCATTGGCGGGAATTACCACTCCTAAAAACATCAAGATAGAAAGACAAATCAAGAAGAAAAAGGTAATAGTGTTGATTGATTCAGGAAGCACCCACAATTTTATTCATTGTAGTGTAGCAAAAGAATTGAATTGCTGCCTATATCCAGCACCAGAGTGTCAAATGATGATTGCAAATGGAGGAACAATAAATTGCTCTGGAAAGTGCCATAATATCAAGCTATCCATGGGATAATATGTATTGACTAGCCCAATGCTTTCCATTCCAATGGGAGGTGCGGATGTTGTACTAAGAGTCCAATGGCTACAATCCTTAGGTACAATAGCTTTTAATTTTCAAGAACTTTTCATCAAGTTTTCTATGGAAGGAAAGGAAATTGAATTAAGGGGTATTGCAGGGAAACCAGGAAAGATAATCAGCTCTCACGGTATGAAAAAGCTTCTAAAAAAGGAGCAAAGAGGCGTAATTGCACAATTATGCTCGTTAGATGTTTCCACATTGGAATCATCTATTTCTCCAGATCTCCAAAAAGTCTTGGACAATCATTCCAATGTATTTGAGACTCCCAAGGGTCTCCCACCTATGCGTGATCATGATCATGCTATTCATCTGATTCCAGGAAGTGTTCCTCCAAACATCAGGCCGTACAGATATCCCTATGTCCAAAAAAGTGAAATTGAACGTATGGTTGTAGAAATGCTAGAGGCTGGTATAATTCAACCGAGTCAAAGTTCTTTCTCAGCTCCAGTAGTATTGGTGCACAAGAAGGATGGATCATGGCGCATGTGTCCAGATTATAGGGAGCTCAACAAGCTCACTATTAAAGATAAGTTCCCCATTCCTGTTATTGATGAATTACTGGATGAATTTCATGGATCAATTTACTTCACCAAGTTGGATCTTGGTTCGGGATATCATCAAATCAGAATGAAGATTGAAGACATTCCAAAAACGACATTTAGAACTCATGAGGGTCATTATGAATTTTTGGTCATGCCTTTTGGCCTTACCAATGCACCTTCAACATTTCAAGGTTTGATGAATTCAATTTTCAAACCATTCCTTAGAAAATTTGTGTTAGTATTTTTTGATGATATACTAATCTACAGCAAGTCTTGGAAGGATCATGTTGAACATGTTGACAGGGTGCTACAACTATTGGAGGAGAAACAATTATATGCAAAAAGATCCAAATGTTTCTTTGGAGTCCAGGAGGTGGAATATTTGGGTCATATTGTATCTCATGAAGGAGTTAAGGTAGACCCTAGCAAAATTAAAACCATTAAGGAATGGAAAATCCCCACATCCATAAAGCATCTGCAAGGATTTCTTGGGTTGACAGGGTATTATCGCAAGTTTGTTAAGAATTATGGGAGAATAACAACACCTCTAACAACATTATTGAAGAAAGATTCATTTTCATGGACTCCGGAAGCAACAAAGGCCTTTGAACATCTTAAAGAGGCAATGTGCCAAGCACCGGTCTTAGCTACACCGGACTTCACAAAAACCTTTATTGTGGAATGTGATGCTTCAGGAAATGGAATTGGTGATGTTCTAATGCAAGATGAAAGACCCATTGCTTTTGAAAGTCGTCCAATCAAGGGAAAGTTTTTAAGCAAAGCTATTTATGAGAAGGAAATGTTGGCAATACTCCATGCACTTAAGAAATGGCGACCCTCCTAATGGGAAGACACTTCAAGGTAAAAACAGATCATGATAGCCTTAAATACTTTTTAGAACAAAGATTATCCTCTGAAGAGCAACAAAAGTGGGTCACAAAGATGTTGGGTTATGACTTTGAAATCATCTACAAAAAAGGGAAGAAAAATGTGGTGGCAGATGCACTCTCAAGAAAGGATGAGGATGTGGAAGCATTGTTGTGTGCCATTTCTATTATCCAACCAGATTGGATAAACGAAGCAAGGGAGGAATGGAAGAATGACGAAGAAGTGTGGGCACTTATTCGAAAGCTACAAAAAGATTCTAGTACTTCTGATACATTTAGCTAGCAAAATGATTCGTTATGGTACAAAGATCGCTTATACCTCTGTAAGAATTCCCAGCTAAAACAAAAGATTATTATGGAATTGCACACCTCTCCCTTAGGAGGGCACTCAGGATTTTTAAAAACTTACCACAGGGTTAAGAAGGATTTTTTTTGGGATGGCCTTAAATCAGATATTCAAAAGTTTGTGGCGGAATGTTTGGTTTGCCAACAAAATAAAGTTGAAACAATTAAGACACCGGGTCTATTACAACCTTTATCTATTCCAAGCCAATGTTGGGAGGAGGTTTCAATGGATTTTATCACAGGTTTACCCAATTCTGAGGGAAAGAGTGTCATCATGGTGGTAGTTGACAGAATTACCAAGTATGCACAATTTTGTGCATTATCACATCCATTTAAAGGAAGTACAGTTTCTACTGCATTTATGGAAACAATTCAAAAGCTACATGGAAACCCAAAGATTATTGTAAGTGACAGAGATCCCATTTTCACTGGAAATTTTTGGACGGAATTATTTTCTTGTATTGGTACTCAGTTAGCTCATAGCTCATTTTATCATCCTCAATCTGATGGGCAAATTGAGATAGTAAACAAATGTTTGGAAGGATATCTTCATTGCTTTGTATCTGATAAACAGACACAATGGGTCAAATGGTTGCCTCTGGCTGAATGGTGGTATAACACTTCCTTCCATACAACAACAAAAATGACCCCATTTATGGCACTTTATGGGTATCAACCACCATCCATCACATCATATTTAAGAGAAAATTCTAAGGTTCAGGCAATGGAACATCACATCGAACATCAACAACAAGTCCTCCAACTCTTAAAGGATAACCTCGTGTTGGCACAAAATAGAATGAAACAACATGCAGATCAACATCGCAGTGAAAGAAGTTTTGATGTAGGTGATTGGGTATTCCTACGACTACAACCATATAAGAAAATGTCTCTAAAGCAAGCTAAGAAGGATAATAAATTATCACCAAAGTATTATGGTCCGTACAAGGTGTTGCAAAAGATTGGTACTATGGCATACAAATTGGAGCTTCCTGTAGCTTCTCGATTGCACCCAGTCTTCCATGTTTCATGTTTAAAGAAGGTTATAGGTGACAAGCTACCAATTCAAACAATATTTCCAGAACTTGATGAGGAAGGAAAAATTATATTGGAACCAGAAGCAGTCACAGAAACAAGAACTCGACAGCTACGAAATCGATCAATTTCAGAGTATCTTATCAAGTGGAAGAACTTATCCGCTGAAGATTCCACATGGGAGGATGAGAATTTTATGCATAAGTATCTAGAACTACTCAAGCGTTGAGGACAACACTTTTTTGAAGGAGAGGGGCATGTTGGGTCCCTATAATACTAGTGATTACCCCATTTCTATTGTAGTTATACCCCTTATTTATATTGTTGTGCCCCTATTACCCCCATATTGTTATTTCTGTGCCCCATAGAATCCCTCTATTGTTATTTTTGTGGCTTTATATTATTATTGTTAGGTCGGCTGGATTATATTGTGACTCCTTAGACTCCTATATATAGAAAGGAGGTTTTGTCATTTGTATCATCCAAGAATTGTTCATTTATGTAATGTAAAGGAGGTTGCCCCCTCGAAGAGGCTGAATTCTAAGGCGTTGATCTATCTTTTCTATCTTTTCTTGAGCTGGTTTCATAACAGATAGTCGTATGAGTTCAATTATGGTTTTCATGAAAACCACGAAGGCCAAGCATGTCAAGGTCATTTACGTGAATTTCATTGGTAGGGTGCATTGAGAGAGTAATTACCATTCATTATGGTCCATGGATTCTAGAGGATGGGCTTCATGAGTAGGTGAGTTATCATTTATTGTAAGTGGAAGATCAGATGTTATGCGGTGAAGATGCCAAGGTTTGTAAGAAGGGCAAAAGCCTAGCTAGTTTGCAATGAAATCTTCAACAAAATTTTCTATATCCAAAGCAATATTATGAAATTTCTTGTATAGCATAAGTGAAACTCTACAAAAGTCAACGTAACAGGGTTCATTTATGGATGGTATTGTCGAGTAGCATGGTATGACACAAACAATGGCTTTTTCAGGTCTAGGTTTCCATTTGTTTGTTTTTCAATGAGGATCATATGACCAAGATCTTGCTATCTCTATAAGTGGAGTGAAATGGAGGGGATATGGGCATGCCATGTATGCATATATGAAGTGTTCTAATGGAGAGGGGGTGGTGTTGTTTTGTGGAAAGAGCATATACATATTCTGGCTTACATTTAAGGAAAAAAAGGATCGCCCAAAAATTGCCAATAACGATTTTTGTAGCATATGGCAGGTATCTTATGTTTCGATGTCACAATTAGCAAGGATTTTTGTAAGGAATTTTCAAACTCTGGTGTCCAAATGGTCAACATTATCTTAAGCGAGCACAATTCTACGTAGCATGTGGTGGAAGTTGTCAGACCTTGTTTCTAATTTGGTTGCATACTTGGCGATGTATTTTTGAATGACATGGAGAAAGAGCATAGGTTGGAAATCAACATTTGCACGACAAATAAAGTGTATGGTAGGGTTATGGATATTTAGTCAATCATCATTGCAAGATGGCGCGTATGTCTTTTGGCCATCGATATCAATGAAGAAGGACGAGGTTAGATGTAATTCCCAAGGTGCTTTATAATGAAATTCTATTGTTGGGCCTTTATTTCTCAAACAAGTGCTTTCAGTGTATTTTTTGTGTTGTTCAATGCAGTTGATGAGTTATTTGTAATGCTTGGAAGGCTTAGCTATGAAGATATTTGGCGCGGATAATAAACAAGGGTATTTCGAATTGGGCTGAAGAACAGGTTGTTTTGAATGGGAAAAAAGGCAAGGGTTCCAAGCCAATATGTATGTGTCCAATAATTGCTTAGCGTTATCAACTGAATCTGTATCATCCCAATCTAGGCTCTCCATATAAGGTGAATTTTTTAACCAGAGAAAACTATGAATATGCATGGATCCTCTATTGTTTTCCATACCTATAAAGGAGTCTCTTTGTTAGAAATTATTGCACTGGTTGAAGTTTGATGTATATATAATTATGATAGTATTGTGACAGAATGCGTACATGTAGCAATAGTCTTTTAATTGTAGGTGTTTTTCTAAGATAACTTCACAAAATATTATGAGTCTATGGTGCATATATAATGATGTTAAATGGGGGTTGGAGATAATGTTTTAATTTCTCCACTTTTGTTGTTTCGCAATATCTTAAAGTTGAGTGCTTGGCATGACCGCATGAACATCCGACCATTTTTTATTAGCAGCAGTCAATGTTAAGAATAATGTTGGGGAGTTGAGTTTGGATGTCATGTTTATTAGCTCATTCATAACTTTGAGCTAGAAAGATATTGTGCCATGGGGAGCAACTCAATCACGTAACTTATTCCACTAACTTTTCATTTAGGAATTGTTATAGTTAGATGTTCAGATCATGGATATATGTTTGAAAGAAATCTACGACGTTTTTCTTCATGAAAATGGAGGTTGTTTCTAGACTGCGATGGTACGTCATGAGATTGTATATGTAGTAGGTATAAATGATGATGTTTTTTATAGATATGGGCCAATTGAATCTATGGTGGATTCAAAGGGAGTTGGAGATGATTATTGATTGGTTGGATTTGTGGTCTTAGAATGGCGAAGGGTGTTAGAAATTAATTAAAGAAGCAACGAAACACATAAAATATTACGAAAACACAAACACAAAAACACATAAACCAAGAGAGACACAGATATACGTGGTTCACCCAATTTGGGCAACGTCCATGGAGAAACAACTAGTCCTTCCTTTCATATTATCCAGCAAAATGAAGAGATACAACCTACAACAAATTTGTTGTAATTTCCTCTTCACTCTCACACAACTTATCTCTCTTTTTTTCTATCAGAATAATAATACGTAGTCGCAATAATTCCATCATATAAACTGAAGTTTTCACCCTAATTAACATAACTTCTACTATTAAATCGTCTGCCTAATGAACGACCCAGATTGACTATGAAATTACAATAATTTACAAGGAAAATTTTCATCTATTTTTAACTATAGGGGCGTTGCCGCCGAACCCTCACCCCGCAGGGGTCTCATAAAATCCTTGACGATGATCACGTGGGAAATGTTGTCGCCCTGATAAGAATAGGGATCCCACATGGTTGAAACAAAAAACCTCTAAACAATTAGGAAGATAATCATGCTCCACACCCAACAAAGGGAAGGGGAGACATCGATGGGGAACACTGGTAAGGATGCAAGTGTGTTGTGGTCAATGCGAGCACTTCTATAGTCAGGGTCATTTCATAGTTTGTATTACAATGTGACTAGAACATGATGTCTACTTAAGATGCAATCATAAGCTCAATGATCAAAGCTATGATAGGTAAATAGTAAGATGTCTAAGTCCTCAACATACTGAGGTAACATGTTGGTTATTGTTGTAATTCCTTTTGGGGAGCTTATTGTGTGGAAAATATATTTATATTGACCACCACGTGCATGTGTTACTTGGATTATTGGGTTTATTCTAGCTATGAGCATTTCTTCTATCTGGGTAAGACAAGCTAGGGCAAGTGGTTGATGACTATGGTCCATGTTGTTTGACAATGAGAAGCGATGGGTGTTTCTTTCAGATGTGCATGTGGAGTAACAATAAATTTATTTGTAGATATGAAGATGTATTCCAACATATCATTCAATACTTATCAGTATTGCACGAAATTCACGGTTTGCATGGGTAGTGTGGGTGTTGTTAGAAGCACGCGCAAACGAGCTGGTGGTATGATGAATAATGCGGGTGTTTGTCTAAGTGTTTTTTCATGAACAACATAGTTTGTTGATTATAAAAGAGGGTTGATTTGGGAGTGGGAAGTGTTAAACACATTTGGGTTTAACAAAAAACATGAAGTAGAGGCATATGGTTTAGAGGGTGAGGGTGAAGGTTCAGTGTTTTTTTCTTCTTTGGGAGTTTGTAAAGTCCTTTTTAGCATAATAAATTTCACGTCAACATGCATTTATTTATTCTTTATTTGCAGCATAGTATCTTCATGCACATTCGTCATTATAAAAAGTGAACATTTGCAGAAGTAATAGCAAACAAGATAAGGCACTTACATGTAACAAAGGGAAAAACGAGAATATTACGTGGAACAAAAAAAAGGAACATTGAATAACAATTAACAAATAATAGGAAGTGAAGAAAAAAATATTCTTATGGTAACTTATCATTTAAATAGTACACATGAAGGAACACTAGAGTAAATTGCTACAACACATGTAAACAAATGCATTTGTTGGACACATCAAGTTCCTTGATTTGTTACAAGAGGTAAAATGCAACCTATGTTGATAAGTGTATGTACACATCACAATATTACATATAGCGGAGGAGGCATACAAGGACTACATGTTGTGAAAACATTACAACAATCTAAGAGGTACATGTAATTACATACAAATACATACTGTGTTCAAAAGTGTATTTAAACATTGGAATACTACAAATTTCTAAGGAGGCATATCAAGACTATACATTGTGAAGACATTACAACAAATTGCAGAGGTACATGTAACTAAATCTATTTATGATTTAGAAATGTTATCGATTTCTTCAAGGACGATGTTGCAAGTAGTGAAGAATTCGAAGCTTTATTCCTTGATGATGACATACTTCAAGTATGGTATTTCTCTAAATGTTTCCATATTCATTGACTATGTGAAGAGGTGATTTGTGCAAAGAAATTTGGAGACAATATCCTTAATTACACCTAGGTGTGAAGATAATAAGTATCAGTCTTTTGCACTAGTGCCAAATATGGTAGATGCAGTGCCTTCAAAATCAATAGCTAAAAACAACTCGTTTGCATGATCTTGCATGTCGAATTTAAGTAAGTATTGGAATTCACAATTAGTTACTTTAACGTTGCATTTTGGGCAGTGCATTTTTTTGCATTTTTTTGAATGAGTATTTTCATTCATTTTTTTCCAGCGACAATACAAGGGCATGAAAGACAATAAAAACAATCGATCCATATTTTTGTTATTGTAGACTTCACTTCGAATAATGTAGATTTTTCAGAGGCATTGATATTGGAAAGCTCAACAAGTTTTTTGTTTTGTTTTGTTTTGTTTGTTTGTTTGCTTGTTTTTTTGTTTTGTTTTTGTTTTTGTTTTTTGTTTTTTGTTTTTTGTTTTTTGATTTGTTTTGTTTTTGTTTTAATTTTTGTTTTTGTTTTTTTGTTTTTTTTGTTTTTGTTTTTTTTGTTTTGTTTTGTTTTGGTTTTGGTTTTGTTTTTGTTTTTGTTTTTTTTTGTTTTTGTTTTGTTTTGTTTTGTTTTTTTGTTTTGTTTTGTTTCTTTTTTGTTTTGTTTTGTTTTTTGTTTTTTGTTTTTTGTTTTGTTTTTTTGTTTTGTTTTTTTGTTTTGTTTTTTTGGTTTTTTGTTTTTGTTGTTGTTGTTGTTTTTTTTTGTTTGGGTTTGTTTGTTTTTTTGGTTTTGTTTTTGTTTTTGTTTTTTGTTTTTTGTTTTTTGTTTTTTGTTTTTTTTTTTGTTTTTTTTGTTTTTTTGTTTTTTGTTTTTTGTTTTTTTTTTTTTTTTGTTTTTTTTGTTTTTGTTTTTGTTTTTGTTTTTTTGTTTGTTTTGTTTTGTTTTGTTTTGTTTGTTTGTTTGTTTGTTTGTTTTTTTGGTTTTTTGTTTTTGGTTTTTTGTTTTTTTTTTTTTTCGGTAGTTGCTCAGAAGAAGGTGCATATCTTGTAGTTAAGGATGGATAAACTATAGCTAAGCCTTCTTTTTGGAACTATGCTTTTAGAGTGTAGGCCTCTTCAATGTCAAGGTTTACAAGAACAATGGATTTTGATGCAGTCCCAACATTTTTCCATTGAATTCATTGACACAAGTAGAATTGATTGCAATTATGGGTGTACTTCCTATGGCACAAAGAGAGAAAATGTCTCTTGAATCTGAATCAAATTCCCCCTTCGCATAAGGTGGCATCCATGCTATATCCATATTTTTCTTGAAGATGGATTTTTTTAATAACTCCAGATCCATATTTTCTATGTATAGTTCACATAGGGGAGATGCCAATAACAATATCAGCAATGTAACCAATAAAGTTGATGTTTGTCACTCTGATTTCATTGATTGATCTTATACTGAAATGCATCATGGGAGCAAGTGTTCTTTATCCAGGGACATGTTCTATAATAAATACTGTATTTAATAAGATCTCCCAATCGTTATTTAAGTGGTTGTACTACTTTTTATCCAATTTCACATTGCCTTTCGAGATAGTGTACACATGTCAAGCATGAATTTTGTAACAACCCTAGTCAAAATTCCAGGTAAAAGTTAATAAAGTAAAAAATAAGACCATGGTCTTGAGACACGTATTCCAAGATGAATGTTGGGCAAAACATCCTAGTGGGTGTTCATTCGGTCTATTATGGCTAAGAAAATTGGCAAAGGCAATGGCAGTGGCAAAGGCTTTGGAAAGGAAAGAGGCATTAATTGTCATTTTATATATGAAAATAAAGGAATTAGGAGAAAAGGAAGGTGAAAGGTCACTAGTTGCATGTGAGGAGGAAATTGAAGGAAAATAATGGAAAATGAAGAAAATAGAGGCCTCATTAATAAAAAGGCTTCTGAGGATCAGTTGGCAAGCCTTTGGCTCTAACTTTTGCTTGGCTTTGGAGCAAGGAAGGGAAAAGCAAGAAAGGAAGGAAAGAGGAAGGAAGGAGCAAGCAAGGAAGAGCAGGATCAAGCAGCTACAACAAGATTATTTATAGATATCGATTTCCATGTGTGTTTTCCTTCCTAGATTTGGCATGCATGGTATTGCATGTGGTTCTTTCTTGTCATGGCACGAGTTTTTCCAAGTGTGACAGCGTTTTTAGCCTAGCCTTGTCATTTCTAGATAGCCATGGTGTGATGGGTTCTCATGTTTTTATTGATTTGGATTGATGGATGGATTCGAAGCTGAGTGAGGTGGATTTACGAAAGAAAAAACACACGACCTAGTGATCCATGAACCAAACTATGGATTACGGGTAAATCCACTGGTTTAGTGACCCCTGAACTAGATTGTGGGTTGTGGTAAAGCCAGATTTTGTGTTGCCTCAGTGGGCCTAGGAATCCTCGACTGGTGAATGGTGGGATATACGACAAAGCCTAAATATGGGTGCTCTCCATCAGGCCTAGTAATCCCAGGATGGGATATGCAATAAAGCCTGGAGAGTGGGTCTCGGTTTAGGGCCTAGTGATCTGGTGTGGATTTCGTTAAAGCCTGAGAGACTAGGAGACATAAAAATTCCTCACGGTGTAGGTGGATAAATCCGGTGGCATCCATGCTTGTTTGACCTAGTGATTTGGTGGAGATCAAGGTAAATCTTGTTATTACATGGTTGTTGTTTGGGCTAGTGATCTGGGATGGATTACCGTAAAGACTAGTTTCTATTGATGAGGGTGAGGTGGTTTAGCCTTGGGATGCCCTGGTTGGTTATTTTGGGTATGATTCCCACATTCATACTTGGTATATGGCATGAGGGTGAATGGTTGAAGAGAGAATTGGCTCAACCATTCTATGGTTGGGTGGAACGTGGTAGTCTCATCTCGGGTTGATTTTTTCATTCATTAATAAGAGGTTATTTCCTTGGTATCTTATGTGTAAATATACTGGTTTGTATGCAGATTCTATGGCTGATGTATCCTTGATATTTCTGTTGTTATTATGCTGGTTATAAGCATGTATTATGGCAGTGATGATGTATGTCTCTCCTCATGTTTTGATTTGTAAATGAATGAACAATGTATCTATGACCTAATAGATGATAATGCAGCTAAAGATATAAGGGGACAATGCTACTTAACGATTCTTAGATAAGTATGAGACCCCTATGCTCAGATCTATTGTTTAAACATGTAGATACATATTTTTGACATGTGTTGACGAAATGCCTATCATGGCTAGTAGGGGTCGAGTCTAAACCTTGTCATTGTTTTTGTAAATGCATCATTGTTATATTGTGTAAATTCATTTCTGAAAATGTCATTGAGTTCTAGGTAGTGACTTAGGCTTTGTCCTGAAAAAGTGGCTCAAATCCCGGAGACGTAGGCACAACACTGGACAGAAAAGTCCCTAGATGCATGCATACACATGCTATTGGAGCGTCCAGAGCCTCTTGGACACATGCATGCCCATATCAAGTGAGCATCCGAGGGTTTAATGGTGTAAAGCTTCAGTTGGTCTTAGGGGCTGGTTACCTGAGTGGTTGGGATGGCTCCTGAGAATTCTATTATTGATGTGTAAGGTTTGTGTGGGGTGTTTCCATCGATTCCACTTCCTTAAGGTCACCTAGGAGGTTGAATCCCATTATTGTGGCCTCTTGTTGCATATTTACCCAGGTTTGCCAGTTACTTTGGTAGATGTGGGATGAGGGTGTTACAGAGTGGTATCAGAGCATGGTTCACTCCTCAGACTGGATGGGTTATGTGTTTGTCACGAATGCATGTCAGTGTTTATATGTTGTTATGCATACATTGTCATAGTTATAGATATGCATGTATAGTAGGTCAAACATGTATTGTGAGGCCCTCCTATGCATTTTAAGTCATCGCGATGTTTTTGGTTGTTACGATGCTGATGTGTTGGTTGAGATAGAGCAGTAGATGCAAACAATCAAGTGAAGTTGCAACATTGGACCTCGAGGCAACATCATGTCGTCATACAAGCTTGTATTTTCTGTATGCAGGTTAAGGATTGTTATATGCATTGTGGTTACTTGTATGCCGTTCATTCTATTGATGTTATGGTTACATTCATGATAAATGCTAGTTGATTAGTGTAGTCATATGCACATGTGTTAGATAGTCATGAATGATAGTAACCTGTGTTGGTATGCATTGATATTGTTGTTTTAGGTTAGTTAACTTGATGATTATGTTATATGTTGTCGATGAGTATGTTATAGGTTAACTTGTTGTTGTTATATGATAGTTAGCTTGATGATTAGGTTATATGTTGTTGATGAGCATGATATATAACTTGTTGCTATTACATGCTAGTAACTTGATGATTATGATTATTACATTAAGATCTTGATGATATATGTATCATGATAACTTGTATTAATGTATGTAGATGGTTAGGGTTATGACATTAAGGCATGAGATAATATGTTGTGATATTATGTCATACTAATTTGGATTGACTATGCATATGTGATTATTATGTATGAATGATACTTGTTTACGAGTTTATGATGTGAACATGTTAGCTAGTTATTGTTATGGATATCATGACATTATTTATGTTTTAATTTATATGTTGTGAAATTATATTGTGCTAATCTAGATTGATTGTGCAGACAAGATAGCCTCCCATGAGACACATTAAGGTGTGAGGTTTCTTATGTTGTTTATTTGGTGTTTGAATATTTTACTATGTCGTTTATTTGTTGTTTGAGTGTTTGGTGTCTATTATGGCATTTATATGTTGTCTAAATGTTTGATTACTTGAATGATATGAGTATGCGTCTATAAGATTTCTTGCCGAAATGATCTTGTTTTAAGATGGTTGTACTAATACATATGTGTTGAGACAACATATACACAATTGAGTGTAAGTAGGTGATAGTTGTAGCATTATGTATTATGACTGATGAATATGAGTTGATTGTTGAGTATGACATGGTTGTTAGACTTGGTAAAGGTTGATTTCAAATTAATATACATGAAGTCTTGATCCTTGGAACATGATACTGACATATGTGAGCAATTGTAGGGCAACATGTCTGGTATTAAATTGACAAGGTAATAATTGATGTGTTTATATAACTAATAGTTGGGTGATGTGACAGTGCATAGTAAGACTCAATTGCAGCAAGGTAAGGTAACTTGTATATTGTTATGTTTATTTATGCACTGACAATTATGTGTTTATGGCAATATGATGCAGGGGATTGCATGATAAAGAGACTGCCATGAAATTCTAAAGAAGTCTCAGGTTGAGATTTTCTTTGGAAGCACTGGGAACCATGGGGATTAAGTCATGGTGTCTGTTGAGAATCTTGTGATTTCAATTCTTTGTGCTTTCTTTGCGCTTGATTTGCAACTTTGTTTATGTCTAGTGTATACCACTTTGTTCACCGTGTCGTATTGTTATTGGTTTTCATGGTTTTCTTCTTGTTTGGTTCTTGTTCTCTCCTTTTATGTCTTGAGGTGCTTGGGAATTGGTTAGGGAAGAGGAAAGTTAATGGAGCTCAGAGAAAGCTGAATGACACCTAGCAGGTAATGTAAGACCCGAACGAAGCTCGGTGCATGATTAAGGGAAAGGTAATAATATGACAACCGGTTGGATTGGTCTGATCCATTGGTGTAAATAGATAGTGGCAATACAATCATGAGAAAGTTAACATGAAAGGTGAAGTAAATGGATATGAGGCATCAAATTCCTTGGCTATGTTGGGAACGATTGTTCTCAATGTTGTGCATGGATAAAGGGAGTTCTCTTAACCTTGATCTTATGATATTTGGTAATTATGTTGTGATCATGTTTATGTTAATTTTTATATATATGCATGAATATATGTATGTATGTATGTCATTGTATGAAAAAATCATGACTGTTTTATGTTGATGTTTATATGTATATATATGCGTGTGTGTGTCTGCATGTGTACATATTGTTGTCTGATAGGGTCATCGGGAATCATTCTTGTGGAGGAATGCTTGCTTATGCAAGTGAATGGCATGAAGAGATTCCTGGTTCATGAGGAATCAAGTGGGAAGAGTAGCATGATAGATCTCTAAGGTCAATATCATGTGGATATGAATTGATATTATGTGATTATACTTTGTCTATGTTTATGTTATGACAGGTAATTTTGAGGGATACATCAGCTAAATGAAAGCAGTGAGATCCACGACATGCTAGGACAAGCATGGATGGGAGAAAGACATTGGAAGAAAGGTTGCCTAGTAGAGACAGTGTGGTTTTGGATGTGCAGCACTATTGTTGTGTATATGTTGTGCATGTTGTATATTTAGTGATTGTACCTATGGTGATGTGTACATGTAATATATGTAGTATTGTGTACATATGATGTTTTATGCTTGTTGTATGTATGGTGTTGTGTGTACATTGCATATGCAGTGATGGATATCGATGGGGCTATGTACATGTCGGATATGCAGTGCTGTGTACATATTATACTATGCGCATGATGGATATGCAGTGTTGTGTGCATATGGTGGTTTGCACAAGTTGGATATGTATTGTTGTGTACAAGTGGTGCTATGTACATGTGGCGTTGTGTGCATGATTGTACAATTGGTGTTGTGAGCATGTGGTGTCATGTACATGTTGTACATATGGTGCTATGTGTAGTTGGTGCTATGTACATGTCATGCATATGGTGTTATGTACATGTGGTGTCATGTACATGTCGTGCATGTGGTGTTATATGCGTCTGGAATTGTGGACACATTGTACAGTTGGTACGATGTACATGTGATGTGCGCAAACGCTGTGCAGTTGGTGCTTTATACATGTGGCGTTGTGTACAAGTTGTAAATAAGGTACTAGTGTACATGGTATTGTGTGCATGTTGTGTTGCGGGCATGCGGTACTATGTATGTGCATTGCGTAGTTGTGGTATCATGACATGTGTACTCATTGTGTTGTATGTCAGGTGTAGGTACATGTATTGTGTGGTGTTGTACATCGAGTATAGATGTATTGTTTTGTGTTGTATGCCAAGGGTAGGTACATGTATTGTGTGGTTTGTACATCAGGTATAGATGTATGGGTTGTGTTGTATATCAGGTGTAGGTGTATGTGTTGTGTGGTGTCATACATTGTGTGTGGATGTATGTGTTGTGATGTACATTGTGTATGTGTATGTGATTGAAGAAAAGAAAAAGGCACTGGGTGTTTGTTGGGTGTGGCAACCAATCTGGTGTGTGTACAGAATAAGGACAAAGGTAGAAGCTAAGGATTGATTAAAGGATAAGTTTCAATATTTTATTTCAGCTTTATTATGCATGTGGTCTATGGTTCTAGTTTATGATCATTACATGTGAGTTATGTGTTTATCTATGATGGTTTTGTTTGGAGCTAACTTGATGTGATATGTTTATACATGATGATTTTGTCAAAGATGCTAGTTTGATTGGTTGTGACAGGAAGCGAACAAAATTACAATTGTACCTTGGTTACGGTCCACCAATGAGGCATGATGTGAATTTATTTCAATTTATTTTGAATCTAATGGAAGTTATGTGCTTGCTACAGGAAGCACAGAAATGCTCGGTTGGGTGGTTGAAACTAGCTACAAGAATTAGCAGCGTCAGTGAAAGGAATCTAAACTTGCAGCAGTATGCTGGTAAAGCATTCAGGAGGAGGGCCATTATGGGACACTGATACTCAATAGTGTCCATTGATTGTCGTGAACATGCTATGAACAATATGATGGTTTTTAGGAAGGTATATGCCTTGGTTGTTTGACCTTCTGATGCGAGGAAACCTTGCCAAGGGATGGATCACCCAAGATAGGGTGTTCCAGTAGAACTTCGAAGGTGTGTGACTACATAGAAGGGGGTGACCGGATTTATTGAGGAATTGTGTAGCAGAGAAGGGAAGTTTAGGGTTGGAATTGTTTCGTTAATTAGCATTTCCATATGGAATCAAATTCACATTGGGAGTGTGCATTGGAACAATGAGCCAATAATTTTTCATTGAGAGGATAAGTAACATTGGATTGCAATGCTAGACATTGGTGCAGTTTTGACTTTGGCAGTCGGTTCTAAACTTCCTGGGAAGGAAGTGAATCTGGTATTACTTTGAGGGTGGAGGTGTGAGCCTTTGGATTCCCTTGTTGTGGATGTAGGCATCATATCCTTTTATTTGTTGGTTGAGCAAATGTGCATATGTGTATATGTGTCTATTATTGTAAATACTGCAACGAGTTGTGTTATAAAGCTCCATGGGCAAAATGTTTTGTTTTTAGCGGTCTTACTGGGTATAGGTGTCATTGAACATCGAAGGTGGTGTCCCCCTAAGGGGGAGGGTTCTGTAACATCCCTGGTCAAAATTCCATGTAAAAGTTAACAAAGACAAAAATAAGACCACGGTCATGGGACATTTATTCCAAGCTTAATGTTAGGCAAAACATCCTAGTGGGTGTTCATTCAGTTTATTATGGTTAAGGAAATTGGCAAAGGCAATGGAAAAGGATTTGGAAAGGCAGGAGGCATTTATTGGAATTTTATTTATGAAAATAAAGGAAATTAGGAGAAAAGGAAGGTGAAAGGTCACAGGTTGCATGTGAGTAGGAAATTGAAGGAAAATAATGGAAAATGAAGAAAATAGAGGCCTCATAAATAAAAAGGTTTCTCAGGATGAGTTGGCAAGATTTTGGCTCAGTTTTGGAGCAATGAAGGGAAAAGCAAGCAAGGAAGGCAAGCGGAATGAAGGAGAAAGCAAGGAAGGCAAGAGGAAGGAAGGAGTAAGCAAGGAAGAGCGAGATCAAGCAACAACAACAAGATTATTTGTAGGTATCGATTTGCATGTGTGTTTTCCTTGCTAGGTTTGAAATGCATCATATTCCATGTAATTATTTGTTGTCATGGCATGGGTTTTGCCAGGTGTGACAGTGTTTTCAGCCTAGCCTTTCCATTTTCGGATAGCCATGGTGTGATGGGGTTCTCATGTTATGATTGAGCTAGATTTCCAGATGGATTCGAAGATGAGTGAGGTGGATCTATGAAAAAAAGAAAACCTGGCCTAGTGATCCCTGAAACAGACTGTGGATTGTGGTAAAGCCACTGGCCTAGTGATCCTTGAACCAGAATGTGGGTTGTGGTAAAGCCAAATATTGTGTTGCCTCAGTGGGCCTAGGAATCCTCGACCAATGCATGGCGTGATACACAATAAAGTTTAAAGGTGGGTGCTCTCCATCAGGCCTAGTAATCCCAGGATGGGATATGTGGTAAATCCTGGAGAGTGGGTCTCGGTTTAGTGCCTAGTGATCCGTTGTGGTTCGTGATAAAGCCTGAGAGACTAAGAGACATGAAAATTACTCACGGTGTAGGTGGATAAATCCCGTGGAATCCATCCTTGTTTGGCCTAGTCATATGGTGGAGATGAAGTTAAAGCCTCTTATTACATGTTTATTGTTTGACCTAGTGATCCGGGATGGATTAGGGTAAAGCCTGGTTTCTATTGATGAGGGTGAGGTGGTTTAGCCTCGGGATGCCCTAGTTGGTTAGTTTGGTTTTAGTCCCACATTCATGCTTGGAATATGGCATGGGGGTGAATGGTTGAAGAGAGAATTGGCTCAACCATTCTATGGTTGGGTGGAATGTGGTAGTCCCATCCCGGATTGGCTTTTGTATTCATTAATAACATGTTCTTTCTTTGGTATCTTATGTGTAAATATATTGGTTTATATGTGGATTCCATGGCTGATGTATCCTTGACATTTCTGTTCTTATTATGTTGGTTATAAGCATGTATTATGGCAATGATGATGTATGTTTCTCCTCATGTTTTGATTTGTAAATGAATGAACAATGTATCTATGACCTAAAAGATGATAATGCAGATAAGGATATAAGGGAATATTGCTTCTTAGCGATTCTCAGGTAAGTATAAGAAACTATGCTCAGATTTATTGTTTAAACCTGTAGATTACATATTTGCTACATGTTTGACGAAATGCATGTCATGGATAGTAGGGGTCCACTCTAGACCTTGTCCTTGTTTTTATAAATGCATCATTGTTGTAAATTCAATTCCAAAAGTGTCATTGAGTTCTAGATGTGACCTAGGCTCTGGGCCTAAAAATGTGGCTCAAATCTCGGAGACATAGCACATTACTTCGCAGAACAGTCCCTGGATTCATGCATACCCATGCTATGGGAGCATCTAGAGCCTGCTGGATGCATGCATGCCCATAGCAAGTGAGCGTATAGGGGTTTAATGGCCTAAAAATTTAGTTGGTCTCAGGGGTTGTTTACATGAGTGGTTGAGATGGCTCTTGGGAGTTTTGTTGCTGATGTGGAAGGTTTGTGTGGTGTGTTTCTGTTGATTCAACTTCCCTAAGGTAACCTAGGAGGTTAAATCCCATTATAGTGGCCTCATGTCGCATATTTAACCCGGTTGTCTAGTTACTTGGGTAGATGTGGGATGAGGGTGTTACAAAGTGGTATCAGAGCATGGTTCACCCCTCAGACTAGATGGGTTATGTGTTTGTCATGAATGCATGTTAGTTGTATATGCATTCGTTATGCATGTCGGTGTATATATGTTGTTATGCATGCATTGTCATGGTTATAGATATGCATGTATAGTAGGTCAAACATGCATTGTGAGGTCATTGTATGTGTTTTAAGTAATCGTGATGTATTTGGTTGTTATGATGCTGATGTTTTAGTTGAGATAGGGAAGGAGATGTAGACCATCATAGTGAAGTTGCAGCATTGGACCTCCAGGCAAGAACATGTCGTCATACATGTTTGTATGTTGGGCATGCAGGTATGTAGGTTAAGGATTGTTATATCCATTTGGTTATGTCTATGCCTTTCATTCTATTGATTTTATGGTTACATTCATGATAGCTGCTAGTCGATTAGTGTAGTCATATGCACGTGTTAGATAGTCATGAATGATAGTAAACTGTGGTAGTATGCATTGCTATTGTTGTTTTAGGTTAGATAACTTGATGATTATGTTACATGTTGTGCATGAGTATGTTATAGGTTAACTTGATTTTGTTATATGATAGGTAGCTTTATTATTAGGTTATATGTTGTTGATGAGCATAATATATAACTTGTTATTGTTATATGCTAGTAACTTGATGATTAGGGTTATTACATTAAGATCTTGATGTTAGATGTATCATGCTAACTTGTATTATCTATGCGGATGGTTAGGATTATGACATTTAGGTATGAGTTAATATGTTTTGATATTATGTCATACTAAGCTAGATTGACTGTGAAGATGTGATTATTATGAATGAATGATAATTGTTTATAAGTTTATGATGTGAACATGTTAGATAGTTATTGTTATGGATATCATGAACTTATTTATGTTTGAGTTGATATGTTGTGAATTTTTATCATGCTAATCTAGATTGATAGCACAGACAAGATAGACTCCCTTAAGATACAATAAGGTATGGGTTTTCTTATGTCATCTATTTGGTGTTTGAATGTTTTTTTATTATTATTATTTGAACTATAACGGTTATATTAATTATTTAAACTCAGTTGGGCGGAGGCCAAAAGCAACCATCATTACAATATTCAGAAATACTTTTAGCTACAACTATCCTTTCTATACATAGGTGTAGATTTACTCTAGATTACGGGATCGGGATCCATGTAGATTCTTCATCATTCTTGCTAAAATCTCCTTGTGGCAGGAGGCATGCCTAGTTTGCTTTTGCTTTTGCTTCCTTATTTGAGCCACGTAGAATATGGAAAAGAAGGTAGGAGGAGAAATCTTGGAGCACGTATCTCAGCCTTTGAAGTGTCTTGTTGAGCACCGGATTGCTGAAGTGGTCCTCTGAGTTTAATATCTTTATCCAAATTTCTGACTCCCTGAATACTTGTATTTCCTTATTTCCTTTTTCATGTGCTATCTAATAGGCTTTTAGCAGCCCAAGGATTTCTGCCTGGTTGTTGTTTCTCTGTCTAAGGCCCTAGTTGAAGCTATCTTCTCGAATTCCCTCTGAGTAGATCACTCTGCTTGCTCCTGCTATCCTTAGATTGCCTTTGGAGGCACCATAAAAAAAGATTGTTGTTTTACCCTGTTTCCTCCACCAATCTTGAAAATCTGAGTTCGTTTCTCGTAATCTCCATACAAGAGTTTTACTGGGGAAAGTGGTGTTCATTATGATGTCTCGAAAAATATATGTTCCCATCCATTTCTTTTCTTTTGGGAGAAGCATGTTATCATTTTTAAGGGGGTGATTGGCCACAGTCTCGAGGAGTAGTGCTTTTGCTTTTGTTGCCACCTTCAATGGGGAATTAGAAATGTTGTTGAAGATCTTATCGTTTCTGGCGAGCCATATTTTCCAGCAGACATATTTAGGAACTACTTTCTAGATTCTGTTCCATGCTGTCTTTCGTTGGGTCCTGTGAGGATATCACATTCTCCAGGTGCTGAAAAGGTTAGCTATTTTGACTTGCAATGGGGTAGAGACATTGAGGCCTTGGAGGATGCAGTCGGAGACTTCTTGAGCAAAAGTCTGGTGAGCTCCAGTATTGTAGCAATAATGCTACAACTCCCGGGGCTTCCTGTCTCTCATTTTATCAACCCGGTAGTTCGTACAAACTTGGAAGCGACGGTGCTATATGCACAAGTACTAGCTCTTGTCGCAGTTGTCACTTGGTCAGCTGGCACAAGTCCGCTAGGGCTCAAGCCAACTTCTATAGGCTCTCAGAAGAAGCTTGCTAATTGATGGACGAAAGCTAATCTCAAAGGAAAGCTACTCTACTTGACAAAAATGAACTGAAAGCAAATCAAAGCATGTAAACCTAGGAAACCCTAATTTAACTAGTCTGACCTCTGCAATGCATGGAATGTAAATGCAACTTCTACCAATGCTGTCACTACCTCTGATAAATGAAAATGCATCGTTCTAAACTACTTGCATCATGAAAGTTATGTTTTTGTATTTTTCTTTTAAGTGTGTGGGATGATGGTGATCTTGAGCTAACTAGGGTTTGGTTGTGCAGATGGGATGGAGAAGGAAGGAAAGCGTGGGATAGGTTGGGGAGGCTAGGAGAGGTCCCTAAGGATCCTTAGCACCCATCCACAGAGGTTCCTCACATTCAGATGCTCAACAACCGAGAGAGTGGCCTCCTACAGGATGGCTGTGGAGAATCCTACAGGATACTCTGTTTTCTACAGGATGTCTATAAATGGCTACAGGATGACCTACCGTGAGTGTTTGGAGTGATGGAGGGATGATGCAATGGTAGAGGGAGATGTGTAAGGTAGGGATGAGGCTAGTGATGGCTTTAGAAGTGGAAGATTAGGATGGGAAGTGAGTGTAGGGAGGAGGATGGAAGGTGAAGGGCTATGTCAACGAAAGGCTAGAGAATGGAAATACGTGGGGAATGAAAGACTTTGTGAGGTAACAGAGCGGAGCAGGGGTCAAAGAGATGTCTGCATGCGTGATCAAGATGGAGGAAAAAGTGATGGAACGAGAGAGAGCAGTGTAAGTGAAACAAATGCTTATGACTGTCACTTAACCAAAAATGCATCAACCTAAACTACTTGTGCTTGTAAATTCAATGAGTAGCAATCTAAACGTGAAAGAGAACGTGCATGAAGCTGTGGTAAGGAAGTGTGGTGCAGGTGTGAATCATGTAGAAGCATCTAACTTAACGTGACTGTGTTGGCAGCAATCATGGAATAAAGAAATGCGTATTTTTGGTGGTTAATCATGGACTTCACTCCAATCCCAGATGAGACGGAAGTGAGCCTTAACAACCTTTTTGTTGGAGCTCCAATCGATTATATCTATCCTCTGCTACACTAAGCAAATGGAAACATATTCACTATAAGCAATCTCCTATCTAACTCATGAAAAAGACCAACTCAACAACCTGTAATTCTAATTGCATGTGTAAATGGAAAGCTCACAGTGCTGAAATGAAATGGAAACAACACTACAGCAGAGGGGATCTATGGCTCTCAGGTTGGGCCCTAACCTGAGAGCTATAGTCTCCTTAGGAAAAACTCAGAACTATATCACAAACTGCCTTCTTTATTCATAACTGATATCATGCCAAATTGGCTTACAAAAAGGAACGAAAACTGAACTGTGCTCCAAAATTACAATAGCAATACGAGAGTTTCAACAACCTATCTAAGGCTAAGGCCTTCATACTTATACAAAAACGATGATCCAACAAGTGTCCTACATTTTAGGAGCTCGGCTGTCCAACTAGAGTTTAACTGCTGATCCTGTAGGATGGTCATAATTGTTGTTCCTGTAGAGCAGTTTATAACTGCTGTTCCTGTAGAACAGCTGGCCGTTTTTTAAGCTCGGAGGGGAGATGGATTAGAGCTCGGAGTTCTTGATGGGAATCACGAGGGATGTCCCTAGAACCGTGGACATCCTCTCCCAAAACCCGCAGTGCCACCTCGTTGTCTCCTTAACTCCTTTTTCGTTGTCTTTTGCTCCCTTTTAATGCCAAAACCTGGAATCAAAATGCATCAGTCACGTAGAGAGAGTGCCTACCCTTCTTCCTACAAACAACATGAATAAACTAAGAAATGCATGCATAAGCAATAAAAAATGAATGGTTTGAGCAAGTAGGATAGGCCAAAATGAGCCCAAATTGTACCAAAATTGGGGCTCATCATCACCCCCCAGCTGAACCATTTGCTCATCCTTGAGCAACCTTGCTCCTGCTCCTTGTCCTTGGCCGAGGATTCGGGACCGGAACAGGCTCTTTCTTTTCTGGTTTTGATGGCCCTGCCTTCTCTGCCCCTGGTGGTGATGAGGGTGATGCTTCCTTCCCCTTTTCTATTTCCTTGAGTCGGGCTTCGGAAGGCGACTGGCCTATTTTTCGTGTCCAGGAAGTTATTTTTGGGCTCCCTTTTTCTAGGGTGGCTGATGTTTTAGAGGGGGTCCTTGCACTGGGTGAAGTAGGGACATCCCCTGAAGTGGTTTGGTTGCTAGGTGGAGGCTGTGGCTTGCCCGTGGTCATCCTCTTGCTTCTCCTGACTTCAAGTGGTAGAGGGGTCTCCCTCTCTCTTTTCTCTTTCGGTTTTGGAGGTGTGCTGAGGGCAGCCAGTGCCACTGCTGCCTCGTTCTCAAGAACGCCAGCCTTCTCTTTCTTGCGCTTTGCTATCTCGGAGCTCCTTGTAGAGGGCCTCTCCTTTTTAGATTTCAGGCTTCCTGTGGAAGACCCTGCTTTGCCCGCTTCCGGGCTTCCTGTAGAAGATTCTTTCTTTGTCTTCGGACTCTCTATAGGAGGCTGTATCTCAATGACCTTCGGGCCTCTTGTAGAAGCCCCTTTTCCAATCTCGGGCTTCTTGTAGAAGCCCCTGTCTCTGTCTTCGGGCTTCCTGTAGAAGCTTGTGGTTGCATTTTCGGGCTTCCTGTAGAAGCCTTTTTCTCCGTTTTTGGGCCTCCTGTAGAAGCTTGTCCTCCAATGATTTTCGGGCTTCCTGTAGAAGCCTTGGTTGTTGCTCTTGGGCTTCCTGTAGAAGCATGTTCCTTACTGATCTTCGGGCTTCCTGTAGAATCCTTTATCTTTGTTTTCGGGCTACCTGTAGAAGCCTGTTTTTGTGTTTTCGGGCTTCCTGTAGAAGCCTGTGCTTGCGTTCCTGTAGATGCAACCTCCGCCACCTTTTCTTGCTTGGCTGCGTGGATTTTGCTTTTGGCTTTGCCTGTAGGAGCTGACGAGGTGCTTGGGCTGGCAGGGACCACCTCAGTCTTGACTGCCCTGCTTTTCAACCTCTGTTCCCTTGCTGACAGGATGGGGGTGTCTTCTTTTGCTCTGTCATCCTTTCCCTCCTCCTTTTCCTTTCGTTCTTCCTTCTGTGTCGGAGTCGGGACCTTTTTGCTTTTCCCTTTCTTACTCTTGGCTACGGGCTCTTCTTCTTCACCGCTAGAGGACCCCGTTTCTTCAAGCAACATTTTTATGTCCCCTTCTCTTGTTAAGTTCCTAAATGATTCCCATGCGAGGGGGACTTTATATGAGTGGAGAGCATCCTCCACAAGCAATTTTATCAGCCCATGATGGGCTATCTGATCAGGGATTCCGTCCTTGAGCTTTGTAGAGCACTCTATCAAGGACTGCAGTAAAAAGTAAGGAATGCTCAGCCTCTGTGCTGCAGGGAGGTCAATCTGGTGTCTTAGTTCATTGAGCAGCCTGAAGTGATACGCATATATGATGCTGTAACGGCCCTCACAGGTGATATATTTCATAATTTGCAAACTGACTTCGTTCCACGGTGGCAACAGGCTTGTCCTTTTCACCCCATTTTTGTCCTCTGTGAATGATTCTTCAGGCGGGAAGAACTCCTTCTTTGCTTGCTAGCTCTGCTTCCGCTCTTCTTTATCCCACGACAGACCCATGGGCAGTTCCGTGACTCGACTTATGTGCTCTGGGGTGAGTTGGAGGCTGAGGCCTCGGAAGCTTACCGTGGCCAGTATAAGGGATTTAGGCTTCAAGGCCTGCAAGAATTCCTCGGCTACTTCATCATCGTAGCCTTGTAGCTTATCACAAAAAGGCATCCATTGTGCTCTAGTGAAGAGCTCAACCACTGCCGGGTTTCTCCTTAATTTGGTGGAATCTGTGGGTTCTTGCCTGATAAACCCACCAGGCATGACGAACACAGTGGTTTTGACCAAAGGCGGTAGATACAAAGGAAATTCAGTCTTATAGACAGCGCATGCAATGAATTCACGAAACCACAGTCTAATTATACTGCTATCCTGTAGAAGCGATAGTATAGGCACGGTAATCCAATATCTTTTATGACCAGACTGTGAATAATGACCTTGCCACCTTTGAAAACCAATTGCGGAAGGAGTTTCAGGGTTACCTCTTTTCCGCCACCTTTTTTACGTGAAGACTTTACCTTCCTGTAGATACTGCTTCCCTGTAGATACTGCTTCCTGTAGGATTGCGTTCCTGTAGAAACTGTTCCTGTAGGAGCAGTGCGCGGACTTCGGGGGGAGCTATAGTTGGACAGCGGTCAAGAGGTGCCTTACCAGCGTTCAGGTAGCCGAGAGCTTGGCGTATCAACATGCAGAGGTAATCAGAGGAGCTACTCGAGTTTTGAAGTGAGGTTGATGGATATACACGCTTAATCGAGCCGATTAGATTTTGAATCGGCGCAGCTCATGGCGCGGGGGGTGAGTTGTCCCCGTCGGACCGTTGGGTGACGTCACCCATCATCCGCCTGCACATTCGCTTGCTGCCGCATTCATTCCCACAGATCTGCCGCTGCCCTTTTCGGTTAAACTCGTTTCACGGTTGACGGGACTGATCTTCACGTGCGTGCTGCGTGTGTCCTTTGCTGTGGCTGCCACCTCATCATCCTACTATCCCTTTACTAGCCGATGTGGCCAGTCAACTGGCCTTACGGCCGCTCAACCATTCACCTTTATGCCATGCAAAACAAATCAAAGTAATATCCATGCGATTTGATGGAGAGAAGGATTAGAACACTTACCTGCGCGCGTCTGCATATGATTTTCAGGTTTTTGGACGACGGATCTACCTGCTGCATGTGGCTTACACAGTCCGGAGGCTCGTGGTCACGGGATGCTGGCGCTGTGGTGGACGTTCTGGTTGCATGCACCCGCGTTTTGCTTGCAGATGGCTGGGCGATGAATGGCATCCACTCCTGCAGGTTTGACTGCTACAGGATTCCCGCGAGAGCCTTGCAACAGTCTCACCTCCTTGGGTGCATGCTGCATGCTGGCGGTTCTGGCTTCTCGATCATGATCCCAGCGCTTCTGATGCATAACGTGGATGTGGTATGGCTCTCGGTGCTTGTTTTTTCTTTGACAGATGTTTTTTCACGAGAACTCATTGCTTTGTTGTGCTGCTGCAGGGATCTTGGTTGCATGGCGACGAGGATGGTGGAGCAAGATAATAGCAATGTTCAGGGGTGCCATCAGTGGCATGCATGCAGTCAATCCATTCCTCAGTCGCTAGATCTTCATTTAAAACACATTTCGGCCGTCGCAACCTTCTACAGGAAGTTTCCTGTAGAACACAGAGCTTCCTGTAGAAATTTTGCACTTTCCTGTAGAAGATCCGCGTCTTCCTGTAGGAAGACTGTCTGTTCCTGTAGAAAACTGTATCTTCCTGTAGAAGATCCAAATCATGATGAAAATTGCACATACCTTGAAAAACATTGTTATTCTTGGAGGAGGTGTTGATGACAGCCTTTGATAGCATGATGAAGGCCCCTGGCTTGGAGTGGAGAGGCTTCTTCTCCTCCATAGAACATCTGCATGCAAAACTTTTATTGTGCTTATTGTTTTTTTTCTTTTTTTTCTCTTTTTTTTTTTTTTTGAAAAGATAGCAGGGGCGCCCCAAAGAGGTTTTTACCCTTGCTACCTGCCCTGAGCGCCTCAGAGAGGTTTTCACTCAAGGATCTTTTTTTTAAACTTTCTCCTTTTTTTTTTTGAAAGACAATAGGAGCGCCTCAATGAGGTTTTCACCCCTACTGCCTGCCTTGGGCGCCTCAGAGAGGTTTTCACCCAAGGATCTTTATTATTTTTTCTTTTTTTTTTTCTTCTCTCTTTTTTTTCTTTTTTTTTTCTTTTTTCTTTTTTTCTTCAGGGTATGCCCAAAATGGAGGCAGAACCCTTCTCTATGACCAAAACAGATTTCTCCATAGTGCTGATAAACTCTTGTCTTGAGGGAGGCTTCCTGTAGATCTTCAATCGGTGCCCATTGACAAGCATGGGAATGGCTTCCTCATCAATGGTTCGAATGAGGACAGATCCATTGTCATGGCACTGCTCCACTACATATGGTTCTAGCCATCTGGTTCTCAACTTCCCCTTGAAATCTTTGAATCTGGAGTCATACAACAAAGCCCAATCTCCCGGCTGAAATTGCTTGTCATGGAGATGTTGGTCATGCCACACCTTCCTCTGAAGTTGAACCACTTCTGAGTGAAGGAGGGCCTGCATGCGGTGCTCATCCAGTCCATTCAGCTGCAACAACCTTTCTTGCTGTGCATGGCTGAGATCTAAGTCCAGCTGAGCTGCCATCCTCAAAGTGTTATACTCAAACTCAATGGACAGCAAAGCTTTCTTCCCATAGACCAGCTCATAAGGTGTGAAGCCGGTGGTGGTCTTCCAAGTGGTGTTGTAAGCCCAGGTGGCTTCAACCAGGCGATCTGCCCAGTCCTTTCTGCTGCTGCTCACCACTTTGGTCAAGATCCCCTCTAATGCTCTATTGGTGACCTCCACCTGCCCATTTGCTTGAGGATGATACGGAGTGGAGGTTCTATGCTTGATCTTGTGATGAGCTAGGAGATCTTCAACCAAGTGGGAGGTGAACTGGCTCCCTTGATCAGTGACCAACTCTCTTGGATAGCCAAACTTATAGAAGATGTTCTCTCTCAAGAACTCGGCCACTTTTTCTTCTGTTGCTGCTTTGATGGCTTTGGTCTCTGCCCACTTCGTCAGGTAGTCAGTGCACACAATGATGTAGGATCTTTGCCTCGAAGAGGGATTGATTGGACCCACAAAGTCCATGCCCCACTTCTCAAATGGCTCAAGAGTCACTTGAGGTTGGAGAGGCATCTCATCCTTTGGGTCGGTTTTCCCATTCTTTGGCATTGGTCGCACTGGCTGACATATCTTCTGACATCTTGATGCAGTGTGGGCCAATAGTAGCCTGCCTGCAGAATCTTGAAGGCAGTTCTCTTTGCTGCAAAATGTCCTCCACAAGGCCCATCATGACAGGTGAGGAGGATGTCAAAGACTTCCTCTTCCCTTACACAACGCCTTAAGATCTGATCGGGGCCAAGCTTGAACAGATTGCCCCCAATCCATGTAAATGAGGCACTCTTTCTGATGATTTTGCTCTTCTCTTTTGAAGAGAGGTGCGGAGGGAACTGAGCTGAAACAAGGTAGTTTGCTATATCAGCAAACCATGGAGAGAGTACTGATATAGCAAACAGATGCTCATCAGGCATCTGGTCATCCACCGTCCCATCTTCATCTGCAGACAAATCCAATCTAGACAAGAAGTCAGCAACAACATTTTCTCTCCCTGGTTTATCAACAATGGTTAGATCAAATTGCTGCAATAAAAGTAACCATCTAATAATACGAGCATTCACATCTGGTTTATTCATCAAGTATCTAATAGCAGCATGGTCAGTATGTACAAAAGTCTGGTAACCGGTAATATAATGTCGGAACTTGTTCAGTGCATGGACCACAACTAAGAATTCCTTCTCGGTTATAGTGTAGTTCAGCTCGGCTTTGGACAAGTTTTTGCTAACGAAGTAAATGGCATATGGAAGTTTTTCCTCAACTTGTCCTAAGGCTGTACCTATGGCTTTGTTTGAGGCATCAGTGTGGATGTGGAAAGGTAGGGCCCAGTTTGGACCTCTCAAGATTGGTGCAGACACCAACTTGTCCTTTAACTCATTCAAACTCCTCTGACAATCGTCAGTCCACTTAAACTCCACATCTTTTGCCAACAGACCAAACAATGGTGAGGCTAACTTGCTGAAGTCCTTAATGAATCTCCGGTAGTATCCTGCTAATCCCAAGAAACTCCGGACATCCCTTACTTTTTGAGGAGGTGGAACTGTCTTGATGAGAGCAATTTTGTTGGGATCCACCTGCAATCCTTGGGAAGAAATAGTATGGCCTAGCACGGTCCCCTCAGTCATTAGGAATTCACATTTTTCAGGACTAAGGGACAAGTTCATCTCAGTGCACTTGGTTAGGACCTTTCCCAAGTTGGACAATGCTTCCTGGAAGTTGGCCCCATAAGGGGTAAAGTCATCCATGTATATTTCCACTGCATCATGGACCAACTCCGAGAAGATGCTCAAGACAACTCTCTGAAAAGTAGCAGGAGCATTGCATAGCCCAAAGGGAAGGACTCTGTAGGCAAAGGCACCCCAAGGACAGGTGAAGGTGGTCTTATCTTGGTCTTCCGGGCTGATTTGGATTTGATTGTACCCGCTAAACCCATCTAGGAAAGAGAAGAACTTCTTTCCTGCTAGTCCATCCAACACTTGATCTAGGAAGGGTAGGGGGAAATGGTCTTTCTTGGTTGCTTTGTTCAGCTCACGGTAATCTACACAGATCCTCCACTTCCCATTCTTCTTGGGAACCAACACTAGAGGGGACACCCATTCACTATCTAAGATGGGGTAGATGAATCCGGCGTCCAACAGTTTTTGCAACTCTTCCTTGACAATGTCCTTAAGGGCTGGATTCATTCTCCTCTGGGGTTGCCTAACTGGTTTACAATCCTCTTTGATGTATATATGTTGGGTACAGACCGAGGGATGGAATCCTTTCATCTCCTTATAGCTCCAAGCAAAGGCATCTAAGTGGCTGGCCAATAGGCTACACAACTCCTTCTCCTGGGAAGGAGATAGGGAGGAGCTGATCTTTAATGCTTTCTCAGGGCCGAACTCCACACTTTTGACTCTGGGAGTGACAGGGCCGGTTGTACAAAGGTCCACTGAGGTGCTAGCTTGGGCATCCTCCACCAACTTCTCTAAAGATAGTGCACTGGAAGGTGGATTCTGGATCAGGGTCTCAATCAGATCATCCTCGGTAGGAGGGTCTCTTCTATTGGCTTCTATGGTACACAGAGGTGCTGAATACACCTCGTCTTCTTCTCCTTCTTCCAACCAGAGTGGTAAATCATGCTCTAAAGAAGGTTGGGCAGGAGGGTATAGGACAAGTTGCTTGGACATGGGACCATTCTTGATGGTCATGTTTCCTGCCCGACAACTTATGTAAGCATCTGCAGTAGCTAACCAAGGCCTTCCCAAGATGAGAGGATATCCAGTAAGCTTTGCCTTTGGTTGCAGAACCAGGAAGTCTGCAGGGTATTCCCAAGAATCAATAGAGACCAAGACATCCTCCACAATCCCTTCGGGAGTCACGGTGGAGCGATCTGCTAATTGCAGTACTGTCGAGGTCTTCCTCAAGGAACCCTGAAGATTGAGTTTAAGCATGGTATCTCTGGTCATCACATTGATGGCTGCCCCCAGATCAATCAAGGTGTGGGCGATAATGGTGCCATTGATGTGAACATCTACTACAGGGCTTCCAGGATCTAGGTACTTTGGGCAGATGACTTGTCCTAGCATAAGGTCAGACAGTTGTCCTATGACGTTGATAGTTGAGGCATCTTTCTTCCGTTTGCCTGGGTGTTTGAAACACTTCTCCTTAACCAACTTGTTATATATAGGCACATCCTTGATGGCTTGGAGAAGTGGGATTTTTACACACAACTGCTTGAGCTCACCCAAAAGCTCATCTTCTTCTGGGTTAGGTTGTGTGGTGGCTGTTAGTCTCTCAGGAAAGGGTGGAATAGGCTTTGGTTCACTCTCCTGATGGTTTTCCTCATCCTCTGGGGGAGGAGGTTGGCGATCTGGAAGAGTCTTTCCAGATCTAAGATTGATCTCCTGGATCTCCACAACATAGGTAGGGCATGAGGTCTCCCCAGTATATACCTGCTGAGCCTGTCTATTGTTGGGGTTCGGGTTCGGTTGAGCAGGCATCTGAGGTTGCCTAGGAGGAGCAGGAGGTAAAGGCTGAGGTTGAACTGGTGGTGGAGGCAAAATGGCAGGAGGAGTGTTGTATTGGGGCCTCCACCCCGACTGAGGAGCACTCCATTGAGGCTGCGACTGGGTATGTGAGTGATATGGATGAGAGGGAGGTTGAGTAGGATACTGAGGTGGATAAGACCACGGAGGAGGCATGGACCAAGAAGGATGAGCAGGGGGACCCCAGGAAGGCATAGGAGTCGATTGGTTGGGGTTGTGATAAGCTTGAGATGCCCCTTGCATCCCCTGCTGATAAGGTCTATATCCTTGAGGCCTCCGTTGGTTGATGAAGTAGAGACGTTCAGTGGGGGCTTCAGTCCCTTGGTACATGGCTTTAAATCCAGGTAAGGTTGGACACTAATTTTTTGGGTGGTCCTCCTCACAAACGAAACACACTTCAACCGAATGCAATGGACATTCGTTCTTAGGGTGTCTTCTGGTGCACCTAGGACAGAAGATAGCCAAGGCTCTCCCAGCTTCTTCTTTCTTCTGCTGGATCCTGAATGTGTCCAGCTACATGGCAATGGTCTGTCTCACCTCACTCTTAAGATCTTCTAATTGGTTTGTAAACTCATGTTTGGAGAAAGGGACACCAGTGGAGAGGAGATTTCCTCTACCTCTTTTCCTAGCTGCCCTAGAATGATTTCAGAACACAGTCTTGATGTCCTCATAAGGCAGTTGGTAAATTCCCCCCCCAGCTAACATGTGAAGGGTGTCTAAGAGATCTTCAGGGACTCCTCGGAGTAGAACCAACTTGAGGGATTCAGGTACAAGTGTGCACCTGGCCCGTTTATAGCTAAGTTGGAACCTCTCCTCATAATCCTCTAAAGACTCATCATTCCCCATGGTCATTCGAAAGATCTCCCCCTTTGTTTCCTTGGACCTACAATAATCCCTATACTTGGTATTGAAGGCTTGCTGCATCTGAGCCCAAGTAGCTATGCTATTCCCAGGTAATCCCATGAACCAGCATAGGGCTGCATCCTTAAGGATGGAAGGGAAAAGCTTTAGCTTTTGCTCATCTTCAGTATAGTCATAGGTCCTACAAAGGACATCAAACTCAAACAAGAAGGTATCAGGATCCTCAGTGGTCAGTCCATGGAAGTGAGGCAAAGCAGAGGGGCTAATGTTTTTCATTTTCATCTCTCCATTGGTCTCTCGGATGGGGAAAGCTCCTTCTATTCTCTCCTCTTCTCTCCTATTATCAGCCATGGCTACAGATGGAGTGGTCTCTAACTCTTCTTCTTCTATAGGGTCTTGGTATATCTTCGAATGTTCACCTATAGGTTCCTCTGGGTCACGGTCACCAAAGAAGAGTGAAGGGTGACTCAGTGATGTGGTGGGGGTGTTTGGTAGGAATTTGCTTGATCTATCACGGTTCCTACGAGGCATGAAATGGAAAGGACTTTTCTTTCTTTTGTTTTGAGTGCTTTTGCTTTTTTTCTTTGGTACCTGCAAAACTGAAACAAAGTGATCTACAACTAACTATATTGCTCAAATGAAATTGCAAAATTGGAAAGCTAATATAGGAAAGCAAGAAATATTAATCTAGGAAAGCAGGAAATGCTAATCTAGGAAAGCAAGAAATATTAATCTAGGAAAGCAGGAAATGCTAATCTAGGAAAGCAAGAAATGCTAAGCTACTTTTGCAAAAAGGGAAATGAAGTAAACTACTGAGCAGAAGTAAGAGTATGGAAGTAGAAGAAAAGCAACAATTACTAATACTCTGACGCTTCCCCGGCAACGACGCCAAAAAGATGGTGAGCTCCAGTATTGTAGCAATAATGCTACAACTCCCGGGGCTTCCTGTCTCTCATTTTATCAACCCGGTAGTTCGTACAAACTTGGAAGCGACGGTGCTATATGCACAAGTACTAGCTCTTGTCGCAGCTGTCACTTGGTCAGCTGGCACAAGTCCGCTAGGGCTCAAGCCAACTTCTATAGGCTCTCAGAAGAAGCTTGCTAATTAATGGACGAAAGCTAATCTCAAAGGAAAGCTACTCTACTTGACAAAAATGAACTGAAAGCAAATCAAAGCATGTAAACCTAGGAAACCCTAATTTAACTAGTCTGACCTCTGCAATGCATGGAATGTAAATGCAACTTCTACCAATGCTGTCACTACCTCTGATAAATGAAAATGCATCGTTCTAAACTACTTGCATCATGAAAGTTATGTTTTTGTATTTTTCTTTTAAGTGTGTGGGATGATGGTGATCTTGAGCTAACTAGGGTTTGGTTGTGCAGATGGGATGGAGAAGGAAGGAAAGCGTGGGATAGGTTGGGGAGGCTAGGAGAGGTCCCTAGGGATCCTTAGCACCCATCCACAGAGGTTCCTCGCATTCAGATGCTCAGCAACCGAGAGAGTGGCCTCCTACAGGATGGCTGTGGAGAATCCTACAGGATACTCTGTTTTCTACAGGATGTCTATAAATGGCTACAGGATGACCTACCGTGAGTGTTTGGAGTGATGGAGGGATGATGCAATGGTAGAGGGAGATGTGTAAGGTAGGGATGAGGCTAGTGATGGCTTTAGAAGTGGAAGATTAGGATGGGAAGTGAGTGTAGGGAGGAGGATGGAAGGTGAAGGGCTATGTCAACGAAAGGCTAGAGAATGGAAATACGTGAGGAATGAAAGACTTTGTGAGGTAACAGAGCGGAGCAGGGGTCAAAGAGATGTCTGCATGCGTGATCAAGATGGAGGACAAAGTGATGGAACGAGAGAGAGCAGTGTAAGTGAAACAAATGCTTATGACTGTCACTTAACCAAAAATGCATCAACCTAAACTACTTGTGCTTGTAAATTCAATGAGCAGCAATCTAAACGTGAAAGAGAACGTGCATGAAGCTGTGGTAAGGAAGTGTGGTGCAGGTGTGAATCATGTAGAAGCATCTAACTTAACGTGACTGTGTTGGCAGCAATCATGGAATAAAGAAATGCGTATTTTTGGTGGTTAATCATGGACTTCACTCCAATCCCAGATGAAACGGCAGTGAGCCTTAACAAACTTTTTGTTGGAGCTCCAATCGATTATATCTATCCTCTGCTACACTAAGCAAATGGAAACATATTCACTATAAGCAATCTCCTATCTAACTCATGAAAAAGACCAACTCAACAACCTGTAATTCTAATTGCATGTGTAAATGGAAAGCTCACAGTGCTGAAATGAAATGGAAACAACACTACAGCAGAGGGGATCTATGGCTCTCAGGTTGGGCCCTAACCTGAGAGCTATAGTCTCCTTAGGAAAAACTCAGAACTAGATCACAAACTGCCTTCTTTATTCATAACTGATATCATGCCAAATTGGCTTACAAAAAGGAACGAAAACTGAACTGTGCTCCAAAATTACAATAGCAATACGAGAGTTTCAACAACCTATCTAAGGCTAAGGCCTTCATACTTATACAAAAACGATGATCCAACAAGTGTCCTACATTTTAGGAGCTCGGCTGTCCAACTAGAGTTTAACTGCTGATCCTGTAGGATGGTCATAATTGTTGTTCCTGTAGAGCAGTTTATAACTGCTGTTCCTGTAGAACAGCTGGCCGTTTTTTAAGCTCGGAGGGGAGATGGATTAGAGCTCGGAGTTCTTGATGGGAATCACGAGGGATGTCCCTAGAACCGTGGACATCCTCTCCCAAAACCCGCAGTGCCACCTCGTTGTCTCCTTAACTCCTTTTTCGTTGTCTTTTGCTCCCTTTTAATGCCAAAACCTGGAATCAAAATGCATCAGTCACGTAGAGAGAGTGCCTACCCTTCTTCCTACAAACAACATGAATAAACTAAGAAATGCATGCATAAGCAATAAAAAATGAATGGTTTGAGCAAGTAGGATAGGCCAAAATGAGCCCAAATTGTACCAAAATTGGGGCTCATCAAAGTCCATGGTTTCCTGAGCTTTGTAGCAGAGAGAACACCAATGTGGCCCGTGAATGCCTCTTTTTCTCAGATTGACGCCAGTTAGCACTTTCCCATGCATTAATACCCAGATGAAGTTTATTTTGGGAATCCAAAGAGGATCCCAAATCTGTTTCCACATCGATGCAGTGTGGCTTGAAGCTTTCTGTGCTTGAAGAGAGGTAAATCCATGCCTTACCTTGTAAATTTCAGTCTTTCCCCATCCCCATTTATCCGTCGAACGCATGTGAACTAGTGCCAGCCCCGTTAGCACTTCTTCCAGGAGAGTCTTTTGACTACGTAATTGTTGAGGAACTCGTGGAATTTCCCAATTTATCCATTTTCTGGAGTTGTCCCAAGTCGAAATATCTTCTAGGATGAGGATTCCTTGCTACATGAGGAAGTTCCTGATTTCTTTGATTGCTTCATTTTTGCTCAGAGGCGATTGTCCCATTATGCTGTCTTGCCACAACATCATGTTTTTTCCATTGCCTGGGATGCGATACAAGTGATTTTGAAAGAACTTGAGCCCCCGATGGCAGAGGTGCCATATCGACATCCCTTTGATGCTGTTATCTATCTGAATGTTTCTTAGCGTTGAGCCTTTTAGATATATATATTTTTTATGACCTGACTGACAGGGTGTTTGCTGTTTGAGAAGAGGGTCCAGAGTATTTTGCCTCCAAGAGCCATATTTGCAAGGCGTGGGTCTCTTATTTGTAGGCCTCCTTCATAGATGGGATGTTTAACTGTATCCCAATTCACTAAATGGAATTTTCTTTGATTTCCTCTTCCTCCTCTCCACATAAAATCCTTGATCATTCTGGAGATCTGTTCTGCGATCTTCTTTGGAGCCAGCAAAAAGGAGGCCTGATAAATTGGAAGGGAGGACAATTTTTTTTTTATAAAGATTAGTTTTCCAACATTGGTGAGCCATTTCCCTCTCCAAGCTATAATATTGGACTTAATTTTTCTTATTACCTCTTTCCACGACGACAATTTGTTAGAACCCAGGGTTATTGGTAACCCAAGATATTTGATTTTATCCCAAGAAGCATATCCCAAAAAGCATAAGGAGTAGGCTATTCTCTGAATTGCTTGTTGATCCACATTCCACCCATATATTGCACTTTTCCTTTTATTTATAAGAGCTCTTGATATGCTGCAGTATTTTTGAAGGATTCCACTGTAAACTTTGGCTATCTTGATGGAGGCTCCACCCTGAAGAATAAAATCATATGTGAATAATGCATGGTTGAGAGGCTCTAGCCATTTCGTCAACCTGACTCTTGGGGCTGTCCCTACTTTATTTTCAGCTGTTAGTTTTCTACTTAACGAGTCTGCCATCAGTATGTACAAGAAAGGGGAGAGGGAACAACCTTGCCTTATTCTCCTCGAGGCTTGAAAATAGTTCGCTGGCTTGCCATTAACTAAAGGTTCTACCCATGGCTTTTCAATATAAGATTTAATCAAATTGACAAAGTTAGAGCTGAAACCAAAGGATAGGAGTACTTTGTACAGGAAAGAAAGATTTACCCGGTCGAATGTGTTTGCCATGTCGAGCTTTATGAGCATACCTTGCTCCTGCTGAAGATAACTAGAGTGTATGACTTCTTGCACCTATATTACATTGTATAGTATGTGTCTCCCTTTGACAAAGGATCCTTAGGTGGGAGAAATGAGTTTCCCAAGCAATGGCTTGATTCTGTTTGCTAGAAATTTTGTCAATATTTCGTATGATGCATTGCAGAGTGAGATTGGCCTAAACCTATCAAAAGTGCCATGGATTCACTTCTTTTGGTATTAAAGCAAGGAAGGTTGAGTTAGTACTGCCTCCCACTTTGGATTTTTGATGAAAAGCTTTAATCATCCTCAGAAGATCAGTTTTTATTATTTCCCAGCAGATTCTATAAAAATGAATTGAGAAGCCGTCAGGTCTTGGTGCCTTGTCTGGTTCCATGGACCATATTACTTTACAGATTTCTTCCTCGGAGAAAGGTTTCATAAGACTAGTGTTGTCCTCCTTACTTACCAAAGATGGAATGTGGGAGAGAAATTCCGAGATGAATTCTTCACTCCAATTCCCATCCTCTTTATATAGATTCTGGAAATGATATTCTGCTGCCTTTTTTAGCTGTTCTTGACCTTTCAGCAGAGTCCCATCTGAGCAAGTGATTTCGGAGATTTGATTTCAAGATAGCTGGGTTATATATTGCCTATGGAAGAAAGAGGTATTTCGGTCTCCAACTTTAAGCCACAGGCTATGAGACTTAAGCCTCCAAGTCTCTTCTTCATGGCGGAAAGCGCGAAATGATTTGACTTGGGCAGCTTGTTCTTTTTCTAAATCTGAAGCAGAGATCTCCTTACTTTCCAAATCCATTTGTAGATCTGATAAAAACTGAACTGTCTCCTTTCTGTTGCTAGTAGGAGAATTTGAGGGTTCTTTAATCCATTTTTTCAGAGCTCTCTTGGTTATTTTTAGTTTCTTCTCCCACACGAAGCTGGGAGATCCTGTCACGGGTATGGACCATGCCTCCAGAACAATTTCCATGAACCCTTCTTTCCCTAACCAAAGCGGGTTGAATCTAAAGGGGATAGGGCCCAAATTTTCTTCCTCTTCCAGCTGTAAGAGAATAGGTTTGTGATCTGAGGCCAGCTTTGGGAGAATTTTCGAGGAGATCAGTCTTTTTCCTAGCAACAAAGAGCTCTGCGCTAGGAAACGATCTAGGTGAGCAGAGATGTGTTCTGCCCCAACTCTATTGTTTGTCCAGGTGTAAAGACCTTTCTTTGGTTTGAAGTCAAGAAGATCCCAATGAAGTATTAGCTCCTCTAATAATGGAAGAATTTGGTCCCTGCCACTATTGTCGCCTCTATTTTCTTTTGGATCAATGATGAGGTTGAGGTCTCCAACCACTATTATATTATGAGGGGAGTAAATGTCTAAGATATTAGACAAGGCCTGCCAGCATTATTTCTTCTCTGTAAGGTGGACTGGAACATAAAGGTTGAAGAGAGAGATGGAGAGCTTACTAGAGAGGTGCCGAAGTTCGATGAATATCCAATGTTGGGTCTCAAAGGAGCTTTCTAGTTGATACTTGCTCTCTGACCACAATGTTGCTAGGCCACCAGAGGGACCTCTTGCACTAATGTGATTTCCTACACTTTTTCCCCATTTTAATTTGCTAATCTCAAGAAGGGTTTCCCCTTCAATCTTAGTCTCTTGGAGCATGAGGATCTTGGGAGTTTCTATTTTCAGAAGATCTTTGACTGCTTCAGCTTTTGAAGGGTTCCCCAAGCCTCTGCAATTCCAAGAGACTAGTTTCATTATTTAATGGAATTGGAGTGAGTTGATCCCCCCTTAGAGGGCCTTGTTCTAGCATTTCTCCCGATATACATTTCAATGGTGGATTGGCTTCCTTGCATTTTTTTCCTCTCCACCTCTTCTTTCCTGGCTTCCTTATGAGATTCCCTTCCAAATCTTTTAGAGGGTCTCTCGAATGTCTCGTCTTCTGATGACCCAGAGATTTCTGGGGGTTTTTTCCTTGTCATTTCTGCATATGTAGGAGAGGAGGAGGTTCCTACTGGGGAGTCAAGTTGGGTTACTTCTATGTTCTTCTTTTCTGCTTCGAGAGAAGGGACTTGGCGTTCAATCTCCTCTATCTCTGTTTCTGGAATTTCGATTGAAGTGCTGAGGGATTCAAATGGGTTTATTGAGGCTGTTGTCTTTGATTGTTCTCCTCTTCCTTCCGTTTGAACCATTCTTGTTAAGGGAGTTCCAGACTCCATAGGTACCTCTTTCCCTTTATTCTTGTTACTCACCTTGGCCTGGACTGCTTTCTGCACCTTGATCCATTTTTCTCCTTTCGACTTCTCTTGATCTTCCTCCTCCTTTTTTTTTGCAGTATCTTGCGAAATGCCCATATTCATTGCAATTTCGTCATTTGAATGGTAGTTGCTCGTAGTCTAACTCTTGGATATAAGACCAGTCTACTATTGTTAACTTTATGGCTTCAGGTAACCCTATTTCCAAGTCGACTTCGACACATATTCTTGCACATGAATACTGGTCCCTTCTCTCTGCTCTGTCTATGTATAATCCCAGGGTGTTACCAATCATTTCTAGTGACTTCGGGTTCTAGCAGTGTAGTGGAAGATGAAGGAGGTGCACCCACATTGAAAATGCTGATGGTACATCTTGTGTCGGATCGAAATATGATGTCCATGAGTTTAGATAAAGACCCTGAGGTCCCATGAAATATGGTCCATTCCTAAAGATGAGATTTCTGTCTTCTACTGAATCAAAAACAAAGACAAAAAAACCCTTACCAACCAGGAAACTTCAAATGCCTTCCTTTACTAGTGGTCGCTAGCTCCTTTGAACCCATGCCTCAGCAACCTTGGGGGAAGGCCATAGCCCTGCAAATTGACCAATGATCCCTCTTTTAGCTAAGTTCAAAGTAGATTTGCAAGAATCTTCAACGGGAAGGGGAACTGTGGGGATGCTTTCAATTTTCTTTAAAATCTTTCGCTGAGTTTCCCTTGCTGGGCGTTTACTACTATCGCCGATCAACTTCCTGAACGCAAGGATCTCTGGTGGAGGAGGCGAAGGAGGAGGGGCCTTAGAGCCCCCTCCCGGGGCCATGGTGGTGGAGGGATTACTCAGATCGCACTAGGGGCTACTGCACGCACGAAGCAAAGGTTTTCAAAACCAACACTTCAAATATTTGGTGTTTGAATTGTTTGACTATGTCATTTATTTGGTGTTTTAGTGTTTGGTGTCTATTTGTTGCCTGAATGTTTGATTACTTAAATGATATGCGTATGTGTCTGCAAAATTTCTTGCTAAAATGATCTTGTTTTAAGATGGTTGTATTAATACATATGTGTTGAGACAATGGATACATACTTGAGTGCAAGTAGTTGATAGTTGTAACATTATGTATTATGACTGATGAATGTGAGTTGATTGTTGAGTATGACATGGTTGTTAGACTTGGTAAAGGTTGATTTATATTAGTATAAATGATATCTTGATCCTTGGAACGTGATACTGACATGTGTGAGCAGTTGTAGGGAAACATGCCTAGTATTAGCTTGAAAAGGTAATAGTTGATGTGTTTATATAACTAATAGTTGGGTGATGTGACAGGTCATAGTAAGAATCAATTGCAACAAGGTAAGGTAACTGTTGTATTGTTATGTTTATTTATTCACTGAAAATTATGTGTTTATGGCAATATGATGTGGGGGATTGCATGAGAAAGAGACTGCCATGAAATTTTGAAGAAGGTTCAGGTTGAGATTTTCTTTGGAATCACTGGGAACCATGGGGATTGAGTCATTGTATCTATTGAGAGTCTTGTGATTTCGATTCCTTGTGATTTGTTTGTGCTTGATTTGCAGCTTTTTTTATGTCTAATGTATGGCCATACCACTTTGTTCGCGGTGTCGTGTTGTTATTGGTTTTCATGGTTTTCTTCTTGTTTAGTTCTTGTTCTCACCTTTTATGTCTTGAGGGTCTTGGAAATTGGTTAGGGAAGAGGAAAGTTAATGGAGCTCAGAGAGAGATGAATGAAACCTAAAAAGTAATGTAAGATATGAATGAAGCTCGGTGCATGATTAAGGGAAGTTGAAGGTAAGAATATGACAATCAATTGGATTGGTCCAGTCCATTAGTGTAAATGGACAGTGGTAGTACAATCGTGAGAAATGTATCAGGAAAGGTCAGAAGTAAATGTATCCGAGGCGTCAAATGCCTTGGATATGTTGGGAATAATTGTTCTCAATGTTGTGTATGTTGTGCATGGATAAAGGGTGTTCTCTTAACATTGACCTTATTATACTTGGTAATTATGTTGTTATCATGTTTATGCTAATGTTTATATATATGCATAAATATATGTATGTATGTATGTCATTGTCTGACAGAATCATGATTGTTTTATGATGATGCTTATATGTATATATATATTTATGTATGCATAACTTTGTCTGACAGGGTCATCATGAATCATTCTTGTGGAGGAATGATTGCTTATGCAGGTGAATGGCACGAAGAGATTCCTGGTTCATGAGGAATCAAGTGGGAAGAGTAGCCTGACAAATCTCTGAGGTCAATATCATGTGGATTTGAATTGATATTATGTGATTATACTATGTTTATGTTTATGTTATGATAGGTAAATATAAGGGATACATTAACTGAATGAAAGCAGTGAGATTCGTGACATGCTAGGACAAGCATGTATGGCTGAGAGACACTAGAAGCAAGGTTACATGGTAGATACAATGTGGTTTTGGAGGTGCAGTACTACTCTTATGTATATGTTGTGCATGTTGTATATTCAGTGATTGTACCTATGGTGATGTGTACATGTAATAAATGTAGTATTGTGTACATATGATGTTGTGTGCATGTTGTATGTATGGGGTTGTGTGTACATTTCATATGCAGTGCTAGACATAGATGGTGCTATGTGCATGTCAGATATGTGGTGCTGTGTACTTATCGTACTATGCGCATAATGGATATGTGGCATTGTGTGCATATGGTGTCGTGTGCATGTTGGATATGCAATGTTGTATACATGTGGTGTTATGTACATATGGTGTTGTGTGCATGATTGTAAAAGTTTTGCTGTGAGCATGTGGTGTCGTGTACATGTTGTACATGTGGTGCTATGTGCAAGTGGTGCTGTGTACATGTCATGCATATGGTGTTGTGTACATGTGCTGTCGTGTACATGCCGTGCATGTGGTGTTGTGTATGATTGGCGTTGTGTACATGTTGTACAAGTGGTATGTTGTACATGTGGCATTGTGTAGGTAGTGCCATGTACATGTGATGATGTGCACACATTGTGCAGGTGGTGCTTTGTACAGGTGGTACTGTGTACATGTGGTATTTTTTGCATGTCGTACATGCTGTGTTACGGGCACGTGGTACTATGTATGTGCATTGTGCAGTTGTGGTATCGTGACATGTGTACTTGTTGTGTTGTACGCCATGTGTAGGTACATGTATTGTGTGGTGTTGTACATCGGGTATAGATGTATTGTGTTGTGTTGTACGCTAGGTGTAGTTACATGTATTGTGTGGCGTTGTACATTGGGTATAGATGTATGTGTTGTGTTGTACATCAGGTGTAGGTGTATGCATTGTGTGGTGTCGTATGTTGTGTGGATATGTATTTGTTGTGATGTACATTGTGTATGTGTATGTGATTGAAAAAAATAAAAAGGCACTGGGTGTTTGCTGGGTGTGGCAATTGATCCAGTGTGCGTACGAAATAGGGACAAAGGTAGAAGACAAGGGTTGATTAAATGATAAGTATCAATATTTTATTTAAGTCTTATTATGCATGTCATCTATGATTTTGGTTTATGATGGTTACATGTGAGTTATGATTTGATCTATGATGGTTGTGTTTTGAGCTAATATGATGTGATATGTTTATACATGATGATTTGGTCAAAGATTCTAGTTTGACTTGCTATGACATGAAGCGAACAAAATTGCAAGTGCACCTTATTGACGGGCCACCCATGAGGTATGATGAATTTATTTCAATTTATTTTGAATCTAATGGAAGTTATGTGCTTGGTATAGGAAGCACGAAAAATGCTCGGTTGGGTGGTTGAAACTAACTACAAGAATTACCAGCTCCAGTGAAAGGAATTGAAACATGCAACAATATGTTGGTAAAGCATTTAAGAGTAGGGCCATTGTGGGACATTGGTACCCAATAGTGTCCATTGATTGCCATGATCATGATATGACTGGTATGATGGTTTTGAGGCAGATATATGCCATGGTTTTTTGACCTTCTGATGCAAGGAAACCTTGCCGAGTGATGGATCACCTAGGTTAGGGGGTGTCAACGGAACTTGGAAGGTGTGTGACTGCACAAAAGGGGGTGACCGGATTGTTGGAGGGACTATGTAGAAGAGAAGGCAAGGTCAGGGTTGACATTGTTTTGGTCATTAGCATTGTCATATGGAATTAGATACACATTAAGAGTGTGCCCTGGAACAATGAGTTGGTAACTGTTCACTGAGAGGAAAAGTAGCGTTGGATTGCAATACTGGACATTGATGCAGTTTTGACTTTGGCAGTGGATTCTAGACTTCCTGGGAAGGAGGTGAATCTGGTATTACTTTGAGGGTGGAGGCATGAGCCTCTGGATTCCCTTGTTGCAGATGTAGGCATCATATCATTTTATTTGTTTGTTGAACAAATGTGCATATGTGTGTATTATTGTAAATACTACAACGAGCTGTGTTATAAATCTCCATGGGCAGTATGTTTTGTTTTTAGTGGTCTTGCTGGTTATAGGTGTCATTGTACACCGAGGACAGTGTTCCCCAGGGGGGAGGGTTCTGTAACAACCCCGGTCAAAATTCCATGCAAAAGTTAATAAAGGAAAAAATAACACCACGGTCATAGGACACATATTCCAATTTGAATGTTGGGTAAAACATCCTAGTGGGTGTTCATTCGATTTATTATGGCTAAGGAAATTGGCAAAGGTAATGGAAAAGGATTTGGAAAGGAAACAAACATTTAATTGCATTTTATTTATGAAAATAATGGAAATTAGGAGAAAAGAAAGGTGAAAGGTCACAGGTTGCATGTGAGGAGGAAATTGAAGGAAAATAATGGAAAATGAAGAAAATAGAGGTCTCATTAATAAAAAGGCTTATGAGAATCAATTGGAAATATTTTGGCTCAAGCTTTTACTCAACTTTGGAGCAAATAAGGGAAAAGCAAGCAAGGAAGGCAAGAGGAAGGAAGGACCAAGCAAGGAAGAGCAGGATCAAGCAGCTACAACATGATTCTTTGCAGGTATCAATTTACAGGTGCGTTTTCCTTGCTAGATTTGGCATGCATGTGGTTCTTTGCTGTCATGGCATGGGTTTTTCTAGGTGTGACAATGTTCTCAACCTAGCCTTTCCATTTCCGGAGAGCCATGGTGTGATGGGGTTCTCATGTTTTGATTGAGCTGGATTGTTGGATGGATTCGAAGCTGAGTGAGGTGGATCTTCGAAAGAAAGAACACATGGCCTAGTGATTCCCAAGTCGCACTGTGGATTGCGGTAAAGCCACTAGCCTAGTGAACCCCTGAACTAGAATGTGGGTTGCAATAAAGCCAGATTTTGTGTTGCCTCAGTGGGCCTAGGAATCCTCGACCAGTGAATGGGGGTATATATGATAAAGCCTAGAGGTGGGTTCTCTCCATTAGGCCTAGTAATCCTGGGATAGGATATGCAGTAAAGCTTGAAGAGTGGGTCTTGGTTTAGGTCCTAATGATCCGGTGTGGATTACGATAATGCCTGCGAGACTAGGAGATAGGAAAATTCCTCACAGTGTAGGTGGAGAAATCCAGTGGAATCCCTGCTTGTTTGGCCTAGTGATCTGGTGGAGATCATGGTAAAGCATGTTATTACATGTTTATTGTTTGGCCTAGTGATCCAAGATGGATTATGATAAAGCCTGGTTTCTATTGATGAGGTTGAGGTGGTTTAGCCTCTGGATGACCTAGTTGGTTCTTTTGATTTGAGTCCCAAATTCATGCTTGGAATATGGTACGGGGGTGAATGGATGAAGAGAGAATTGGCTTAGCCATTCTATGGTTAGGTGGAACGTGGTAGTCCAATCCCGGGTTGGCTTTTGAATTCATTAATAAGTGGTTCTTCCATTGGTATCTTATGTGTGAAGATACCGATTTATATGTGGATTCTATGGATGTTGTATACTTGATATTTCTATTGTTATTATGCTAGTTATAAGTATGCATTATGACAATGATGATGTATGGCTCTCATCATGTTTTTATTTGTAAATGAATGAACAACATATCTATTACCGAATAGACGATAATGCAACTGATGATATAAGGGAACAATGCTTCTTATTGATTCTCAGATAAGTACGAGACCCCTATGCTCAGATCTATTGTTTAAACCCGTAGGTTACATATTTGCGACATGTTTGACGAAATGCCTGTCATGGCTAGTAGGGGTCTAGTCTAGACCTTGTCCTTATTTTTGTAAATGCATCATTGTTATATTGTGTAAATTCATTTCTGAAAGTGTCATTGAGTTTTGGGAAATGATATGGGCTCTAGTGCTAAAAATGTGGCTCAAATCCTGAAGACGTAAGCACAACACTGGGCATAAATGACCCTAGATGTATGCATACCCATGTTGTGGGAGCGTCCAAAGCATCCTGGACGCATGCATACCCATATCAAGGGAGCGTTTGGGGGTTTAATGGTTTAAAACTTCAATTGGTCTCAAGGTCTAGTTACCAGAATGGTTGGGATGACTCTTGGGATTTTTGTTGCTGATGTGGAAGGTTTGTGTGGTGTGTTTCCATATTTACAACATGTTTGACGAAATGCTTGTTATGGCTAGTAGGGGTCCAATCTAGACCTTTTCCTTGTTTTTGTAAATGATTCATTGTTATATTGTGTAAATTCATTTCCATAAGTGTCATTGAGTTTTGGGTAGTTACCCGGTTTCTGGCCTGAAAAAGTGGCTCAAATCCTGAAGACGTAGGCACAACAATGGGTAGAAAAGCCCCTTGATGCATGCATACCCATGCTGTTGGAGCGTACAAAGCCTCCTGGACACATGCATGCCCATATTAAGTGAGTTTCCGAGGGTTTAATGGTCTAAAACTTTAGTTGGTCTCAGGGGCTGGTTACCTGAGTGGTTGGGATGGTTCCTAGGAGTTCTATTGTTGATGTGTAAGGTTTGTGTGGTGTGTTTCACTCGATTTTGCTTCCTTAAGGTCACCTAGGAGGTTGAATCCCATTATAGTGGCCTCTCGTCACATATTTACCTAGGTTGGCTGGTTACTTGGGTAAATGTGGGATGAGGGTGTTACAGAGTGGTATTAGAGTGTGGTTCACCCCTTAGACTGGATGAGTTATGTATTTGTCACAAATGCATGTCAATTGTATATGCATTCGTTATGCATGTCAGTGTCTATAATCTGTTATGCATGCATTGTCATGGTCATAGATATGCATGTACAATAGGTCAAACATGCATTATGAGGTCATTGTATGTGTTTTAAGTCATCATGATGTTGTTCATTTTTATGATGTTGATGTGTTTGCTGAGATAAAGCATGAGATGCAAATGATCAAAGTGAAGTTGCAGCATTGGACCTTGAGGCAAGAGCATGTCATCATACAGGTTTGTATGTTGGGCATGCAGGTATGTAGGTTAATGATTATTATATGAATTGTGGTTATGTGTGTGCATTTCATTGTATTTACGTTTTGTTACATTCATGATAGATGTTAGTTGATTAGTGTAGTCATATGCACATGTGTTAGATAGTCATGAATGATAGTAAACTGTGGTGGTATGCATTGCTATTGTTGTTTTAGGTTAGATAAATTGATGATTATGTTATATGTTGCCGATGAGTATATTATAGGTTAACTTGTTGTTGTTATATGATAGTTAGCTTGATGATTAGGTTATATGTTGTTGACGAGAATGATATATAACTTATTGTTGTTATATGCTAGTAACTTGATGATTAGGGTCATTACATTAAGATCTTGATGTTATATGTATCATGCTAACCTGTATTGACCTATGTAGATGGTTAGGGTTATGAAATTCAGTGATGAGTTAATATGCTGTGATATTATGCCATACTAATCTAGACTGACTGTGGAGATGTGATTATTATGTATGAATGATAATTTTTATGAGTTTATGATGTGAACATGTTAGCTAGTTACTGTTATGGATATCATGACCTTATTTATGTTTGAGTTGATATGTTGTGAAATTATATCATACTAATCTAGATTGATTTTGCAGACAAGATAGTCTACCCTAAGATACATTAAGGTATGAGTTTTCTTATGTCGTCTATTTGGTTTTTGAATGTTTGACTATGTCGTTTATCTGGTGTTTGAGTGTTTGGTGTCTATTATGTTGTCTGAATGTTTGATTACTTCAATGATACGAGTATGTGTCTATAATATTTCCTATTGAAATGATATTGTTTTAAGATGGTTGTACTAATACATATGTGTTGACACAACGGATACATACTTGAGTGTAAGTAGGTGATAGTTGTAAAATTATGTAATATGACTGATGAATGTGAGTTGATTGTTGAGTATGACATGGCTGTTAGACTTGGTAAATATTGATTTCAAATTAATATACATGATGCCTTGATCCTTGGAACGTGACACTAACATGTGTGAGCAGTTGCAGGGCAACATGCCTGGTATTATCTTGACAAGGTAATAGTTGATGCATTTATATAACTGTTAGTTGGGTGATGTGACAGTGCATAGGAAGACTCAATTGTAGCAAGGTAATGTATCTGATGTATTGTTATGTTTATTTATGCACTGAAAATTATGTGTTTATGGCAATATGATGCAGGGGATTGCATGGAAAAGAGACTATAATGAAATTATGAATAAGGCTCAGGTTGAGGTATTCTTTGGAAGCATTGGGAACCATGGGGATTGAGTCATGGTTTTTGTTGAGAGTCTTATGATTTCAATTCTTTGTGTTTTGTTTGCGCTTGATTTGCAAATTTGCTTATGTCTAGTGTATGGCCATACTACTCTGTTCATGGTGTTGTATTGTTATTGGTTTTCATGGTTTTCTTCTTGTTTGGTTCTTGTTCTCACATTTGATGTCTTGAGGATCTTGGGAATTGGTTGGGGAAGAGGAAAGTTAGTGGAGCTCAGAGAGAGCTAAATGAAACCTAGCAAGTAATGTAAGACCTGAAGGAAGCTCGGTGCATTAGTAAGGGAAGTTGAAGGTAAGAATATGACAATCGGTTAGATTGGTTCGGTCCATTGGTGTAAATGGACAATGACAATACAATCGTGAGAAAGGTAACAGGAAAGGTGAAGTAAATGGATCTGAGGTGTCAGATGCCTTGGATATGTTAGGAATTGTTGTTCTCAATGTTGTGCATGTTGTGTGTGGATAAAGAGAGTTATCTTAACATTGACCTTATTATATTTTGTAATTATGTTGTGATCATGTTTATGCTAATGTTTATATATATGCATGAATATATGTATATATGTATGTCATTGTCTAACAGAATCATGATTGTTTTATGTTGATGTTTATATATGTGTGTGTGCATACCGTTGTTTGACAGGGTCATCAGGAATCGTTCTTGTGGAGGAATGATTGCTTATACATGAGAATGGCATGAAGAGATTCCTGGTTCATGAGGAACCAAGTGGTAAGAGTATTCTGACAGATCTCTGAGGTCAATGTCATATGGATATGAATTGAAATTTTGTGATTATACTATGTCTATGTTTATGTTATGACAAGTAACCTTGGGGGATACATGACCTGAATAAACGTAGTGAGATCCACGACATGCTAGGACAAGCATGGATGGCAGAGAGACACTAGAAGCAAGGTTGCCTGGTAGAGGCAGTCTGGTTTTGGATGTGCTATACTACTGTTGTGTATATGTTGCGCATGTTGTATATTTAGTTATTGTACCTATGGTGATGTGTACATGTAATATATGTAGTATTGTGTACATATGAAGTTGTGTGCCTATTGAATGTGTGGTGTTATGTGTACATTACATACGTAGTGCTGGATATAAATGGTCCTATGTACATGTCGGATATGCGGTGCTGTGTACATATTGTACTATGCATATGATGGATATGCGGTGTTGTGTGCATATGAGATTGTATGCAGCCTGGATATGCAGTGTTGTGGACATGTGGTGTTATGTACATATGGTGTTGTGTGCATGATTGTACAAGTGGTGCTGTGAGCATGTGTTGTTGTGTACATGTTGTACATTTGGTGCTATGTGTAGGTGGTGCTATGTACATGTCGTGCATATGGTGTTGTATACATGTGGTGTCATGCATGTGGTGTTGTGTACACGTTGTACAAGTGGTACACTGTACATTTGGAGTTATGTAGGTGATGCCCTATACATGTTATGTTGTGCACATGTTGTTCAGGTGGTGCATTGTACAGGTGGTATTGTGTACATGTTGTACATATGGTACTGGTGTACATGTGGTATTTTGTGCACTTCGTACATGCTGTGTTGCAGGAATGCGGTACTATGTATGTGCATTGTGTAGTTGTGGTATCGTGACATGTGTACTCGTTGTGTTATACGCCAGGTTTAGTTACATGTATTGTGTTGTGTTGTACGCCAGGTGTAGGTACATGCATTGTGTGGCATTGTACATTAGGTATAGATGTATGTGTTGTGTTGTATATCAGGTGTAGGTGTATGCATTGTGTGGTGTCGTACGTTGTGCGTGGATGTATTTGTTGTGATGTACATTGTGTATGTGTACATGATTGAAGAAAATAAAAAGGCACTGGGTGTTTGCTAGGTGTGGCAACCGATCTGGTGTGCGTACAAAATAAGGACAAAGGTAGAAGCTAAGGATTGATTAAAGGATAAGTATAAATATTTTATTTAAGTTTTATTATGCATGTGATCTATTATTCTGGTTTATGATGGTTACATGTGAGTTATGCTTTGATCTATGATGTTTTTGTTTTGAGCTAACCTGATGTGATATGTTTATACATGATGATTTGGTCAATGATGCTAGTTTGACTTGTTGTGATAGGAAGCAAACAAAATTGCAAGTGTACCTTGTTAACGGGAAACCAATGAGGTATGATGTGAACTTATTTCAATTTATTTTGAATCTAATGGAATTTATGTGCTTGGTACATGTGTTGGAAGGAAAAACTTCCCTAAGGTAAGGGTTGATAACCTCAACAGATCGAAGGCAGGCTATCAACAAGAAGCATACGTTCAAGCAAACAAACTATAGAAACTACTAAATTTGAATTCTAGAGAAGTACCCATAGGTCCTACATTTGATGTCGATCCTGTAGGGTCCAAACCCTCTGCTTCCTCCAAAGTGATCAAACCTGTAACACAATTTAGAGAAGCATATACATAGCAAGCAGTTCAAATTGAGTGCATAATGAACATGTTTAATAATCAAGCATAAACATATAAATCATGATATAAATCATAAAAAACAAGAGATCGTAACGTTTCAAGAACAAGATAGATCTTCTTTATTGATATCAACAAATCGGAGTGTAAGAATACAACTTGATCCGACCACGACACCAACGAAACCTTCCTATGGATCCGTCCAACCCAAGCCTCAAAGATCACATCTCAAGTATGTACAAGGGATTTCATATAATGGAATATGAACATCTCTGCAAGGAAACAAGGGTTTCCTATGACCAGGAGTGCAAAAGGCACAGGGAAAATTATACTTGATCTGGGGACAAAAGGACTATAATGTTGATATCCTATATCCTTCTGTGATTTATGCCTTCCCTTGAGGTGTATAAATGCCACCAGAAATTAGTTGACTCAGTTAGGCCACAGGCTCATGTAGGTGGGATTTCGGTGAAACCTGTAAACCCTGCCCAAGAAATAGGAATTTTTTTTCTTTTTTTCATATTTTAAATTATGTATGCAGGTTCTGTATTATGGTACCCTCGTGCACACACAATTTTGTAAGGGAAGAGTCGCCTATAGAATTGAAAATATTGTTTTTTAATAAATGATCAAGTTTGAATGGGAAAAGTCTGCCCAAGGCCATATCAGAGCATCATAACTAAAAAAAGTGTTGAATGATGCTATAAAAGATGCCCCCTAATATATGAGGTCAGAAGGTGTACATGATGGTTGAAATGTATTAAGTACAAAGAGAGATCATTTGAGAACCTGACAGGAAATCACCAGATTCTAGCCCACTGAATACCTGTAGAAGGAATCAGAAAGAAGAATTGTGTCCGAGGTAGGAATACCCATGCTTAGAAATGGTAAATCATGTCCGCTAATCAAGTACAAAGTGGATCCATCATGTATACATAAGTGTACAAAGAAGACTGGAGAATACATAGTAGATAGCTCGATCATATCCACACCCGAACACATCGGAACTATGTCAATGATTCTCGAAGAATGTATGATCATTGATGTTGCATAACTGATCCTCATAATAGTACCATGTCATATAGGTGGAATAGTGGTACTGCATAAAACTTGGGTGTCAACATATAGAATGCTGCTGAGATGAACTGCAACATATAAGGGTGGCTAGTAGCACTGGAATAAACCTGAAGGAATTGAAAAGTGAACCAAGATGATGACACATTCTCGAGGTCTTCACTGACTGCAGATAGTACATTTCTACACTATGGGAATAAATGAGCTGAAGTCGACCATGTGAGAAATCGTTTGATTACTGGTCATTGATGTAACACGAGACAAGTCACTGATAATGACGATGAGAGTCAAGGTACCCCAATACAATCTAATAAGTGCGAATAAATGTATTGAATTCGAACACTTGAGAGAATCTATCAATTAGGAGACATTGATGTTTTCTCACTGTCGATAGCAAAGGAGTCTGCCACTGATGACTACAAACCCTAACGTACTAAAAAAGGGACTCTAGATCATTTTCCTAGAGTCATGAGTTGGAGTTGATGAGAAAATATCTGTTGGAAGGAAGGCATTAAGGCATCCCACATCAAGGAGCGTGAGTGTATCCCACAAGCTAATAATTTGAAAGAACTTAGATGAAAAGAGATGAAGTAACCATTCCGAAGTACGTTTACAGAGTACACAAGATGTAGCTAGCGCACAACAGAAACCCTCTAAACCAACCAATAATGAAAGCTGACACAAAGGCGAGGAATCCACCAATAGAGTCAAATGGAAACCAAGGTACTGTACGAATCCCAATGTGTGATAATGTAAGATCATGTCGAACACAAGGGAAACCACTCAGTCAAAGACCCATGATACTGAGCAATATTGAGCACAAGGTCACCTATCAATGATGTAAATAGGGCCAAGGTACATCTCTAGGCCTACTCTCAGAGTAATTTATCGAAGTCGATAACAACAGACCTACCAGCAAGAGGTCAATGGAGACCTTCTTAAATGAAACGAGCAAAGGACCAAATAACTGATGTGATACTGAAGATAGCTTGACAAACCAGGTATGACCGACTGAAATTGAGTCAAGAGACACTGAGGAATGGTCGACACAGGTTGACTTCCCTTGAACAAAATCACGATTCATATGTGACTATATGGAACCATAAAATAACTTTGTATAAGTTTGCAATGTAGGAGACATTAATAAACTCTCCATATGATTGGAAGAGATAACCAACCGAAGCAAGACTGTCTCAATAACAAGGTTATGGCTCTCCTAAAGTCGAAATAAGTCCCATCCCAATGAAGGAAAGACTCAGTTTGAGTGCTTTGATCAAGGTCGACATAATTGACTCTTGTTGCCATCAAATATGGAAGTAAATGTCCCGTTCCCATTCTTTTTGGAATATATAATTTTTTTTATCTTTTTCATATTTAAATCTTGAAAAAGAATAAAAGAATGCATATAGTACAATGGAAAGAATGAGTGTCTAAATCAAATGCTCTAGTTCCTAGGACTGGAACATTCCTATGCTCAATGCAAGGTGGTGAAAACTGGTTGTCAACACTCAAAGGAATGTTATTTCCATGGATAAAAGGTGTCAAGACGCAAAAGCTAATGAATGCATGGTTTGAACTCGCAGAAAGGTCATGGTCAAAGTGGCTTATATATGAGTCCAAATGAAGCCGACTTTAAGGCCAACATGGTACAAGTAGTCAATATGCAATGCAACGATACAACTTAACACATGGGAGCCTCTAGGGTATAAAGCCATAATAATAACAAAGAATAAGAGGAATGAAGCTTCATCACAAATTCATGGTGGGACAAAAGATGACTCTCAAGCTTAAGAACAAATGTTCAACATGGGTGCCAAGCGAAAACAAGGTACTATCTAGGGCGCCCATGAAAAGGTAGGCTCCTATCACACAAGTTATGATACTTCTAAGTAACGAGAAGGTTCCTTGTCACATCTTGGTGGGGTCGATCCTAAGGCCAAAATGGAAAACGAAACTGATAAATGCACAATGCAGGTGAAGAGCTTAACCTATATGCCAATTTCTAGAACCAATACCTGTCAGAGCGGATCAACCATAAAAATTCCCAAAGGAGAAGTCTTCCAAGTTTTGTAGACATATTTAGGAACACTAGGAAAGAAGTTAATACATCCCATATATAAAATTTAGATAAAAGCTTGTGTCATAGAATACAAACTTGGAAATACGTACCTTATATATACAATATGGTATAGGGAACCACACGAACTTGCAACTTACACATAATTGTTCTTCAGGACAAGCCCCTTGTGAGACTCAGGCCAAGGACTCCTTTGGTAGCTGAAACTCATGGCTTCGAAAAATTCCTCTTGCGAAGGCAACTCAACTTCCAAGAAATCATGAGAACTAGAAGGATCAAAAGAGAGAATTAAGGGGTCCCATTTCCCCATAGGAGAAATCATTGAATCAACTTCCAGGACCAAGTCCCGAGAAGGAAAATAATAGTTCAAAGGATCCTTCTCATAAGCAATTAAGCGTCGAGGATACAATGCCACATAGTTCACTCGTGGCGGGGCAGAGTCTAGTTGAGCACTTGGAACATACCAAGGGGTATTCTAAACTAAAGTTAAATTAGGAGGGTTATTTTCAGATGCACGCTGATCAATAGTGACAATAATTCCATTTTGAGGAAAATACATCACTCGAAAGAGTGAAGGCACCATAACATTCATAGCATAGGCATAATCACACCTAAGTAGCATATTAAATTCTAAAGGGCGATCAACCACCACCATATCGATTAAGAAAGTCTTCCCACCTAAAGTAATAAAAAATTGAGGAAGAAAATCCATAGATTTACCAGGTATTCGATCATAGGCTAACAACTGACTATCAACCACCAACAAATTTTGAGAACCCAAATCTTTCCAAGTCGAGGAGGATATAATACTTGCAGAGGATCCTTCATCCACCATACATTGATAAACATTTTTGGATTTAACCCTAACTCTTATTTGGAAAGGTGCAACAAAAGGAAGATGAGGCTCAACAAGATTATCCCAATCAAAGGAAACATTCCTAGAACTTGGAGGGGGTACACTTGAAGAGGCCGACATGCCCCCTAGACTAGAAGACTCTAAACTATAAATCAAGAAGAATTTGTTGTTAGGCACTTCACCCCCCAAAAGAGGAGTGGAATTGGCCAAAGAATTCATTGGATCATCCACTTCATCAACCAATGGCTGACTAGATTGATGAGAAACTAGAGCAGATTCAGAAGTGGAAGAACCTTCATACTCAGACCATAACCTTTGTACCACTGAAATACTAGGGCACAAATGAGTAAGATGGTCTCCATTACATATATTACAAGGGAACTTAGGTATAAATCTTCTACTCCTAGGTTTATGATCAACGTCCATTCCCCCAACATGACTAGCAATGGTTAGTGGAAAGTCTCCAACGTGACTTGCAGAGGTTAATGATTCTTTCCCACGAGAGATAAGACTTGTGCCCCCAGTCCTATTCACAGAAGCGAGTAAACATGAATATGACTCACAGAGGTAGGTGACCCATTGCTAGTATGAGTTTCAATGAAGATACTTATGCCCCCAACGTGATTTGTAGCGGCTGAAGGCTCATCTCTAACATGACTTGCAGAGGTTGGTGATGATTAATGGAGAGAACTATTCTTCTTCTTATTCTTCCTCTTTCTCTTCTTTTTAGATTTCTTATTACAAGATGGAGGAGAAAGAGGAAGCCTAGATTTCTCTTATGAAGAAGATGAATAATTAACACCCATTTGATGCCCTTGAAATAAAGCATTCATTTGAGAATCTTCAATAACATTTGGAATATTTGGAGTGGACCACAACCAAACTTGCAGTTCAACATTCAATCCAAGAATATTCAAAGTGGCCATCAAGGGGGTACCAACGTTTCCAAAGAAAGGAAAAGCACAAGGATCCCCTTTTGGAGGGGTCCCTTGGTTGGCCTCCATAGGAATATTGGCCATACCCAAATTATACACAGATCCTTCCCTTATGGGATTTTTCAAATGACTTTTCAAGGAAGAGAGATGCACAATCAAACCTTTTCCCTTAAGGAGGCAACTCCACAATTTCAAAAGAAAGATCAAAATCCTTTCAAGACTAGTGGAGTGGTTGGTCAGTCACTCAGAATCAAAGGTCCAAAAGTGACAAGACAAGTCCACCTAAAGCCAACTAAATACAAAGAGAAAAGAACACTCCACTATAAAGTCCCTAAAGATACAACCAAACAAGCAACTTCCAGGTATTTCCGCTTTGGGTGGTTAGGACTGTACATAAAAATACAAGAAATCGAAGATAAGGACCTTTCGAAGATAGTTTGGGATAATTACGACCCAAGCCAACCAGTGAAGGTACCAGAAACAATTACGTTGTCCTCTAGACAATAGCCTTTATTGGTGCAAGTACCCGAGTTTCACAAGGGCACCCTCCAGAAGTACTATGAAAGTGATGCGACATCTGTCTCAGGTACCATGGATTCCCCCCCGCAGTCACCTATGTGGTCCCCAAGAAAGGAAACTAAGGCCACCAGTTCATAATCAGAAGCTACGCGAAAAAGTTGTGGGTGCATGATCTAACATGTAGGAGAGGGGGTATCTCTCTTTCCTTGTCTTCACTCGTCCTCGTGTTTAACTCATGTGTTAGAATATATTTCCCGGATAGCTTAACGAGACTGGATTTGCACCCTTTAATAAAATTCTATGTTTTCAGTTCAAGGGGATTTAGAGAGTTTACTCTCCACACATTTATTACAAGGCCTTAATGTCCTAGACTAGTTGATGTACCTATGACAAAAATATAAGTCTAGTTCATTTTAATTAAGTGGTTATTATTTAGGACATAGGGGAAACATAAGTGAAACTTATGGTGCATAGGGGAATTTTGAGGTCTAAAATGGGCCTCCTAAGGAAATTATAAAATAATAATGGGAATAATAAAATAAGATTAGATTACATCATCAAATTCTAGAGGGAAAAAATATAAAACTATTTTTTCAAATCGTATTTTCAACTTATCTCCCTATGGGTTTTACTCAAATTTCGAGCGGCAACACTCATTGGATGCATAATTTGATTCCTCATCCAAGAAGTAACCATGTTGCATATTTGCGATGGACCTTGATACATGAAAAACGAGAAATACATGAAAAAAGGTACTCCTTGGATGAGGAATTAAATTTTGCATCCAACGAGTACTTCCACTCGAAATTTGAGTAAAACCTTAAGGAATTAAGTTGAAAATACGAGTGGAAAAAATTATTTTATTATTTTATTATTTTTTAGTCTTTTGACTTTTTTTAATTCCAAAAATGGTGAATCATCCCCCATGATTGACATCATCATCTTGAATCCTATTGGTTCTGATAAAGTTTATTTTGGTTGTACATTTTTCTTAGGAGGCTCATTTTAGACCTCAAAATTCCCCTAATGGTTTTGACACGAAAGACCAATAGAAAACATAGCTACATGAAAATGCCACTGATTTTCTTCAATGAAAGTGATTTCTACAAAGGTTTTATGAGGAACTTAATAAAGTATATATATATATAATTTTTTTTTTCTTCTTCGCATTCACACATTTATTTTACATTCACACATTCAACATCTGTTGAAAGAGACTAAAATGCTTAAAATGCAAACTACCTTAATGCATACTAAAATTCCTAAATGAAAGGTTCTATGGAGTGATATAAACACACAAATGTGTTATTTTCAAAGACCAAAAGCCAAAATTCGACAAACAAGGAGAAGCAAATATCCAAGAAAAGATCTCCAAAACGAAGCAAATTTTAACCTCAAGCAAAGATTTGCACACTTGTTGAAAATCCAAAAATACCAAAAAACCAAAAACCAAAGAAAAGAAAGGCAGAAAACAAATGTTTTTTGCTCTTTTTCTTTTTAAGGACTTATGACAAAAGTTTCATGAAGGCAAAGCAATCAATCACCTCAAGATCAAAATCAAGCAAAAAGACTCCAAACTTCACAAGCCATAAACAATCAACAAGATGATAAGATTAAGGTGACTAAGAGACCAAAACACTTGAACAAGTTGACCTGAAGGATACATAAAATGTTTAGAAAAACAAAAAGATTTCAGAGAACCAAAATCCTTTACTAAACCAAAATTGCAAAGATCCTTCTCAAATAACCAAAAAGAAACTTAATGATCCAACTTCAAGAATGCAAAATGAAGCAATGAAAAGATTGGATTATAAGGCGAGTTGAGAACCCAATCACTGTTCGAGAGGCATAGAATAGTCAGACACTTTACGAAAAGGTATAAAATCCAAACTAAGAATGCAAAACTTCAAAAAAATGTAAACCTTAGGTTGACAAAATAGTTTTGCAAAAAGAGACAAAGAAACCGACACCAACAAGCAACAAGACCATTCCAAACTGCAAATGAATCTAAAAGAGCAGGAAAATGAGGCTACTCCGCCAATTGAAGGTAAAAATTTGAAAAAATTCAAATATTCCTAAATATATGTGACTGTGTATAATCAGAGTCATGTGTGCACACGACTGTTTCTAAAGAAACAAGTAGTTACACGAGTTTCTTTGGAAGAAACCGCCTGTGTACATGACTGTATACAATAAAAAGTGTGTATATGCAGAAAATATGGAAAAATAAAAAGCGCAGGGTTGATCCAGAAGATCAGACTGATTTCCCAGATTGTAGATGAGTCAATAATACTGGAAAATAAAAATTCAAGATAGAAAAACCCAGATCAAGGAGAAAACAACCCTTTTAGGAAATACAAGACTGTATTTCCCAGCGGAGTCGCTAGTTCTGTTGGCAGGAAAAATTTCCCTAAGGTAAGGGTTGACAACCTCAATAGATTGAAGGAAAACTATCAACAAGAAGCATATGTTCAAGCAAGAAAGCTATACAAACTACTAAAGTTGGGTTCGAGAGAAGTTTCTGTAGGTCCTACGTTTGATGTCGGTCCTGTATGGTCCAAACCCTCTACTTCCTCCAAAGTGATCATACTTGCAACAAAATTCAAAGAAGCATATACATAGCAAGTAGTTCAAAGTGTGTTCATAATAAACATGATAGATCATCAAGAATAAACTTATAAATCATAAAAAACATGAGATCATAACATTTCAGGAACAAAACAGAACTTCTTTATTGATATCAACAAATAGGAGTGGAAGAATACAACCTGATCTGACCATAGCACCAATGAAACCTTCCTTTGGACCCGTTCAACCCAAGCCTAAAAAATCACCTCTCAAGCATGTACAAGGGATGTCATATAATGGAGGATGGGCATCTTTTCAAGGAAACAAGGGTTTCCTATGACCAGGAGTGTAGGAGACACAAGGAAAATCAGACTTGATCTAGGGACAAAAGGACGATAATATCGATATCCTATATCCTTCTATGATTTAGGCCTTCCCATGAGGTGTATAAATACCACAAAAAATTAATTGATTCAGTTAGGCCATAGGCTCATGTAGGTGGGCTTTCGGTGAAACCCGTAAAACTCGCCTAAGAAATAGGAAATATTTTTATTTTTTTTTCATATTTTAAATTATGTACGCGGGTTTTGTATTATGGTACCCACATGTACATGCGCTTTTGTAAGGGAAGAGTCACGTAAAGAATTGAAAATATTTTTTTTTTAATAAATGATCAACTATAAATGGGAAAGGGCCACCCAAGACCATATCAGAGCTATCATAACTACAAGAGTGTTGAATGATGCTATAACAACAGGAAGCATGGAAATGCCAGGTTGTGTGGTTGAAATTGACTACAAGAATTAGAAGCATCAATGAAAGGAACTGGAACATGCAGTAGTATGCTGGTAAAGCATTCAAGATCAGGGCCAATTTGGGACATTGGTACCCAATAATGTCCATTAATTTCCATGAGCATGCTATGACCAATATGATGGTTTTGAGGTAGGTATATGCCTTGGTTGTTTGACCTTTTGATGTGAGGAAACCTTGCTGAGGGATGGATCGTCTGAGATAGTGGGTGCCAACATAACTTGGAAGGTGTGTGACTGCATGGAAGGGGCTGACCAGATTTCCCAAGTGATTTTTTAGTAGAGAAGGGAAGGCTGAGGTTGGAATTGTTTTGATCATTAGCATTGCCATATGGAATCAAATTCACATTTGGAGTGTTCCCTGTAACAATGAGTCGAGAGATTTTCACTGAGAGGATAAGTAGAGTTGGATTGAAGCATTGGAAATTGATGCAATTTTGGATTTGGCAGTGTATTTTGTACTTTCAGGGAAGGAGGTGAATTTGGTATTAATTTGACGGTGGAGGTGTGAGCCTATAGATTCACTCATTGGGGATGAAGACATCATATCCTTTTATTTCCTGGATGAGCAAATGTGCATATGTGTATATGTGTGTATTATTGTACATATTGCAACAAGCTGTGTTATAAAGCTCCATGGGAAATATGTTTTATTTTCAATGGCCTTGCTGGTTATAGGTGTCATTGAACACTGAGGACGATGTTCCCAAAGGGGGAGGATTCTGTAACAACCCTGGGAAAAATTCCATGTAAACGTTAATAAAGGCAAAAATAATACCACGATCATGGGACACGTATTCCAAACTGAATGTTGGGTAAAACATTCTAGTGGGTGTTCATTTGGTTTATTATGGCTAAGGAAATTGACAAAGGCAATGGAGAAGGCTTTGGAAAGGCAAGAGGCATTAATTGGAATTTTATTTATGAAAATAAAGGAAAATAGGAGAAAAGGAAGGTGAAAGGTCAAGTTTCATGTGAGGAGGAAATTGAAGGAAAATAATGGAAAATGAAGAAAATAGAGGTCTCATTAATAAAAAGGCTTCTCAGGATGAGTTGGCAAGATTTTGACTCAAGAGTTTTCTCATATTTGGAGTAAGGAAGGGAAAATGAAGGAAGGCAAGAGGAAGGAAGGAGTAAGTAAGGAAGTGTAGGATCAAGCAACTATAACATAATTCTTTGCGGGTATCAATTTGCATGTGTGTTTTCCTTGCTAGATTTTGCATGCATGATATTTCATGTGGTTCTTTGCTATCATGGCATAGGTTTTTCTAGGTGTGACAGTTTTTTCAGCCTAGCCTTTCCATTTCCGGATAGCCATGGTGTGATGGGTTTCTCATATTTTGATTGATTTGGATTGCTAGATGGATTTGAAGCTGAGTGAGGTGGATCTTCGAATGAAAGAACACATGGCCTAGTGATCCCTAAACCAAACTATGGATTGCGGTAACGCCACTGGCCTAGTGACCCCTAAATCAGACCGTGGGTTGTGGCAAAGCTGAATTTTGTGTTGCCTCGGTGGGCCTAGGAATCCTCAACTAGTGAATGGCAGGATATAGGGTAAAGCCTAGAGGTGGGTGCTCTCCATCAAGCCTAGTAATCTTGGGATGGGATATGCAGTAAAGCCTGGAGAGTGGGTCTCGGTTTAGGGTGTAGTGATCCGGTGTGGATTGCAGTAAAGCCCGAGAGACTAGGAGATAGGAAATTTCCTCACGATGTAGGTGGAGAAATCTGGAGGCATCCATGCTTGTTTGGCCTAATGATCTGGTGGAGATCATGGTAAATCCTATTATTACATGTTTATTGTTTGGCCTAGTGATCCAGGATGGATTACAGTAAAGATTGGTTTCTATTGATGAGGGTGAGGTGGTTTAGCCTCGAGATGCCCTGGTTGGTTCTTTTGGTTTGATTTATTTTGGAATATGGCACAGGGGTGAATGGCTGAAGAGAATTTTCTCAGCCATTCTATGGTCGGGTGGAACATGGTAGTCCCATCTCGGGTTGGATTTTTCATTCATTAATAAAAGGTTCTTTCCTTAGTATCGTATGTGTAAATATACTGGTTTATATGTGGATTATATGGCTGATGTATCCTTGATATTTCTATTGTTATTATGATGGTTATTAGCATGTGTTGTGATAGTGATGATGTATGGCTCTCCTCATGTTTTGATTTATAAATGAATGAAAAATGTATCTATGACCTAATATATGACAATCCAGCTAATGATGTAAGGGAACAATGCTTCTTAGCAATTCTCAAATAGGTATGAGACCCCTATGCTCATATTTGTTGTTTAAACCTATAGATTACAAATTTGTGACATGTTTGACGAAATGTTTGTCATGGCTAGAAGGGGTCTAGTCTAGACCTTGTCCTTGTTTTTGCAAATTCATCATTTTCATATTGTGTAAATTCATTTCCGAAAGTGTCATTGAGTTATAGGCAGTGAACTAGGCTTTGGGCCTGAAAAAGTGGCTCAAATATCGGAGACACAGGCACAACACTGGGCAGAAAATTCCCTGGACGCATGCATACCCATGTTGTGGGAGCATCCAAAGCCTCCTGAACACATGCATGCCCATATCAAGGGAGCATCCAAGGGTTTAATGGTCTAAAACTTCAGTTGGACTCAGGGGCTGGTTACCTGAGTGGTTAGGATGGCTATTGGGAGTTTTGTTGTTGATGTGGAAGGTTTGTGTGGTGTGTTTCCATCGATTCCACTTCCGTAAGGTCACCTAGGAGGTTGAATCCCATTATAGTGGCCTCTCGTTGCATATTTACGCTGGTTGGATGGTTACTTGGGTAGATGTCGGATGAGGGTGTTATAGAGTGGTATAAAAGCATGGTTCACCCCTCAGACTAGGTGGGTTATGTGTTTGTCATGAATGAATGTCAGTTGTATATTGTGGTTGTGATTATGCAGGATCTCTCCATAAAAAGTTGAACGTTTGAAGCATGCTTAGAATGGTGGATATATATCTAACTTAGTTCATTATGAGAGATAAATCATCTTGGGGCGACAAGATGCTTGGGAGGACACCTCACTTGCCTATGTGTTGATGTCTAAATCCCGAAGTAGGGAGGGTGGCATTGGTCATGGAGCTCCAACCTTGGATACAAACCTAGATCCCTGGGTTGGTGTTACATCTTAAGAGCGTGATGGTACCTAGAGTGGTTAAAGCTTGAGTACACCTTAGTCCCACCTGATTAGAGTACCTTGTTCAGGTATCTAATCTATAACACTGTGTGTGTTATGACTCTGCATATAACATATCATTTTGAGATATTCCATGTACCTCTATATATATGTAATTATGAATACCTACCTAGTTAAGAGGGAGTGTTGAGGAATGTAACTAGTGTTAGTCTTCATAATTATATTTGAGTCATAATGTAATGTATTTTTCAAAAGAAAGAAAAATAATTTTTACTGTAAAATAAATTAACTTATCAAAGCACGGGTTTCATGCTTGGGTCAATGATTTTTAGTTCAAAGCCTCCATTCTAGGCTTCTAGGGTTTGTGTTAAGAGTCCTTGTCTTAGTCATCATTTAAAAGACCCTTCTTGGGCTTTATCTATCAAGAAATACATTTATTTTGATGTAAATTAGGTATTTTAGGCCTCTCCACCAAGTCAACCTCAACCTCGACAAGTTGGCCTCATTGGGAAACAAAAACCACTATATAAAGGACGTAATTCAACCTCATTTGAATCACAATCTCAAGCAAATTTGATTTGTAATAGTTGGAGGAAGAAAAGAGAGCGAAATCACTAAGAACAAGGAGGAAAACCTAGCGAAGGAGAAGGAAGTCTTTGTCAAGCAAAAGAAGTATAATTTTCTCTCTCTACTACCATACGTGCGAAGTTTCTGGGTTGTTGGTATAGCCAAAATTGTAGACCTGAAGCTGGGCCGAAATTCTAAAGCAATAGGGTCGAAATTATATCTTTGATGCAATATTGATGCAGTTGATGTTTAAAGTTTGGAAGGACAGTTTGACAACTAACTTGGTGGAGTGAGGAAGGTATTTTGGTTTTGTCTAAGGTCTTGGTTTGTCTCAACTTGATTTGAATATATTAGTGGAACAATTTGATTGGGTTTTCCCCTATAGAGGGGTTTTAGCCCTGAATGAGTGCCTATATCTGGTGTCATTGATCTTCATGTTTTGATTCGATGATTGCTTGATGAAAATAAGATAAAAGAAATAAAAGTTAATAAAACTACAAGAATATCACAAGTAATTATCAATATAAGAGAATGTTTCTACTTTTCTAATTTTCTTACAAAAAGACAACCTCTAGTAGCTAAATGTTAAATGTATTTGATTAACGTTGGCATGTTGAGGCATATTTTTCCTAGCCCCTGTTTTTGTTTATGACTAATATGAAGAAGCAAATGTTTTCAAAATTCTTTGCTATCTTTTGAACATGTTGGCTGGTGTGATTCTAGGTTTTTGCATTAAGTAGAAAATTTCTTTAACAATATTTTTCTTTCAATCAACCTGGGCTACATTTAGATCTTCATATGCTATAACTTACAATGTTTCATTTGCAACATCTGGTGCAATTTCTAGTTTAAATCCTTTTTGGGAGTAAAATTAACTATGGAATTTGCACAATTAATGGATTACACCCAAATGAGGAATTATCCCTTAGACTGGATCATAAAATTTGTCATTCCTTTAATATATGTTTATTTCTCTCAACAACATCGTTTTGATGTGGAGTATTTGGAATATTGTGTTGCATATTGATGCTTGATGTAGTGAAGTAAATTATAAATTTATTGTTAACACATTTTCCTCCATTCTTTTCTCTGAACTTTTGAATTGATTTCCAATTTAACTTTTTCCAAGGGCCTTGTAAACCAAAAATATGTTAAAAACTTTGCTCTTAGGTTTTAAGAAATAAACTCAAGTGTGTTTGGTTAAGTCATCATTGAGAGTTAAGAAGTACTTAGACCCAAAGAAAGAAACACAAGGGAGTGAACCACATAAACATTAGGAACAAGTTACAAGGGCCCTTAGGCATGCCAAGATGCATGTTTATCAAAAATTTCCTTATGAAATTGATCTAGAATACAACTATAACAAACACCATCTCTGTAATAAATGAGAGGAAGAGCAATCACTATATTTTATTACATTGTTGTTGTAATGAGTGATAGTTTAGATGACCAAATCACTCATGCCAAAGTTTGTTAAAGTCACTACTATGAGCAATAACAATTGGTGGAAGAGATTTATACCTATAGTTTTGAATTATGTATAGCCTTCACCTAAATGAGTGATTTTATATAACAATAGAAAATTGTGGTAAAGGCATGTAACACATGTAAATTAATAAAAAGACCATCATCGAGTTGAATTTTTCCAACCTTGTAACATTTAGAGAATTGTCATCTCCATCAAATGTTTATTTATTATTACATTCATTGAGAGCATAAAATATAGTTTTGTCCTTGGCCATGTGATAAGATTCTCTAGAATCAATATGTCACTCTTTAGAAGAAGAAGTGGATGTTGTATTCAAGGAAAAACTAGATGCATAAAGTGCATGTCCATGAAAAAGATGAGTTGAAAGAAGAAGCTTCAAGATTGATGTTGTTTCTTCATTTCTACTTCTAAGGCTTCTTTTTTATTAAAATATTTAGACTCCACATGGTCATCTTATCCACAAAAATTACAATGTTTGTCAGTTTTATAGCATTTCAATTTATTTCCTTTACCAACACTAAAAATATGTGTTGGCTAAGATATTTTGGGACCCTTGTTTTATTTGTTGTTATCAGGATGTTGCTTGCTTTGGTGCTTGATTTTATACTTATAATATACCACTAAGGCTTTATTAGATGTATTTATGGTGTTTATCACTCCAAGATGCAAGAGCTTGTATTGCTCTATAATCAAGGAACCATAAAAAACTTTCAAAGATGAAATTCTATAAATAACACCTTGACTAATAAGAGTTTCTTTGGTGGAGTCAAAAGTTGATACAAAAATCGAATAGGAGGTACCAAACTCAATAAGATTAACATATATAAGTTGTTTATTTGTGTTGATTATTTTACATTATGTAAGTAAAAGTCCAAGTGTTTTGAACTTAAATGGAAAATATTCAATGCAAGAGAAATTACCGAGATTTAAAGCAATCAATTAATTTTTGAGTTGGGTTCAAATTTCATTGCGTTTAACAATCACATTTTCCATCTTTTTCAATACTACGTCTGGGATCTCAATTCATTGAAAGAGATCCAAAATTGCTAAAGATGGACAATATAATAATTCACGTGCTTCATCATTTTTATCATCACATTTGGTTTTCTTTAATGCATTGAGAGGGGTAATTTATGTTCTCAATGTAACTCAATGAAGTCCCATACTTTGTAACAAATCTTTCATACAATATTTCCATGAGAATTAGTTTGAACTAATAAGTGGGGGACCACTTTTACTTGCCATTGTACAATATGTAGGTCAAATAGTTTCAAACATAGAAATTAATTATTCAAATAGAAAACTCTTGGAAAAATAGGTACTGTCAAAAAATAATATTGCTAGAAACAAATTCTAAATGTAAAATCTAAGCCCTTTTTAAAGAAAGGCATAAAATATGAACCAAAAAATATTTGATGGCACCCCTCCCACCTACGAAGGTTATAGGTAAACCCTATCTACCAGTGATGTTATTACCTCGACTGGTAGATTCCTGCATAACCATTGATTGCTATGGGGCCCTTATCTTTGTTTCTCTGACTTCTGGATGAAATCACAAGCATGGTCATCTTGTCCCATCTCTACAAAATATGTTGGACTCACAGTATCCTCTGGCTCTTCCTCTCTTGAACCTATTAATGGTCCTTCATGTGATGTTTCCTTTAAGAATGCAGTTCTTCAATAGCCTTTTGCTCACTTCGCCACTCTTTTTGTTGGCCAAGGCCCCTCCATATCCATCCCTATTGGCTCTAAGATGGACGAGGAAGTTGATTTTATTTGATTTGGTAGTTTGGTTTGTCGTTTACTTGGGTTTTGGACACGACTTATTGATTTTGAAACTTGGATAGTGAAATATTGGATCCATCTGATCAAGAAAGATGTTTTCATGCACCCCTATACACAGGGTTTTTTTGTTGCTATGTTTGACAATGCCAAAGATAAGGACCTGATCCCGAACATTGGCCCAGGATTTTGTGTCAATGCAGGACTATACTTGAAGCCTTGGCCTCCCTCTTTCAATCCTTTAACAAAGGTTCTTACCACAAATCCTATTTGGGTGTGACTCCCAAATCTAATGTTGCATCTTTAGGTTTTATCCACTCTTCGAGTCATTAGGTTTGCTCCTCGAAAGTTCCATTTTGTTTCTTATGAAAATCAGAGGTAGAGTGTTGCAACATTTGTCAAAATCTATGTAGAAATAGATTTCAACATAGATTTCTTGGTTAAATTTATTTTAACTAGAAAAGATTTTTAATGGACTTAGAGTTTAGACTATGAATGAGTTTCCCTATGGTGTAGGGCTTGTTTTGAAACAGGTCATACAATTATTCAATGTCAAAATAGATTAAGGAAAATAAGAAGTACCAATGAAAATCAACTTAGTGGATCAATTCTTTAGAGGATCACTAGCCATTTCTACAAGATAAATGTCTACTAGGCACTCCTACACCTCAAAATACTACAATTTCCCAAGAAAATCGACAAGAAAATGTTTCCCAAAGTCCAAATATAGAAGGTCCTATCCCACATGATTTGGGACAAGAATTCCATGGTAGATCAGGCCCTTAGACAACGACAAGTTTGGAAAATAAGTTGAAGAAGTAAAATATTTATCTCAAGAAGAATGTTGAGTTCAAGATCCTCTAGGCCTACAAGAACCTACAAGTATTCCACCTACATCAAAAGAAGTTTAGACAAAGGTGGGGAAAACAAAGAATAAATATCATGTTGAATGCCATTCAATGGTGATAAGAAGTTGAACCCCAAAACCAATTTCATCATTTATTGTTTTTGTCTATTGTTATCTAACCAGTTTGTGATAATCTACTCATGTAAGAATTTGGAATTTAGCTTTTTTGAGCATTTGGAAAAATAAGTCAATCACATTCTTCTTGGGTGTGTTGATAGATTTTGAATTGGAATTTCATGCCTCAAAACTTTGGCAAATTAGTATTTCTCGATGTACTTAATTTCATGTCTCAATCACAAATTTTGCTTCATATAAATTTCACAATTATTGTTAAAAAAAGGGCATAAATGACAACCAAGGTGCCATATGGTAGGTGTAAATTGATTAATGTGGTGATGAGTGTATAATGAGGTCATTGAGCTATATAAAGGGGAAACAAGTTCATTGTTACAAACAAAGTCAATGAAGTATTTGACTTTGTGAATAGATTCACTTTACAAATAAGTTATTTTTGTGATACAGGTGACAATTTTTTATAGAATAAGTGAAAGTCATTTTTATAGCCAAATTATTTATAAATTAAAATTGCTTGTGTTAGGATATTCCGACACATAGGAAATAGTTAAGTACAACTTGGTCTAGTATAGAGTTAGGTAAAATGTGTTTCTTTACCTTGTACATTTTGTAACTTACAATCCGACGGTCATGATATGTAGTGATCCGACGGTTCATTCTCTCCTCGGTATTACCGACACTTGATCCGTGGCTTGACACCCGATTGGTCCATGATTTCTATTTAAATCACATGGAGGGTCATTTGTAGAGTAATCCGTGTATGAGAGAAGCATATGTAAATTTTCATTCTTTTATTAATAAATTGCCTGAAGTGGTCGCGTTGGCTCAGGCCGTGGACTGTTTCCCTCTTTGAGGGTTTTAACCATGTCAAAAATACTGGTGTATTGATCTGCGATCTGGTTGTGAGCGGTGTCCTTTGGTGTTCTGTCTGAGGAACTTACCCTGTAAATTCCTACATGGTATCAGAGCTATTTGAGGGCCGCGTCCGTTGGTGATCCAAATCTGAAGCCGGTAGAACTGCATCCGACTGCCGTTTCCTAGATCTACTGTTTCTGGCTGCTTTTGGGCCGAGAGGACTGCTCTGTTGTGTTGGGAGCATCTATTCCAGTGAGGAACCACTTTCGTTTCACGCGAAAAGGTTTCGGGTAGCCCTAGCTGTGTCATTTTTAAGATCTGGAGGTATACAGTGTTTATTTGCAGTTTACAATTATTTTCTCTCTGTTTATTTCGGTTTTGGTTTATTTAGCCTTTTTTTTACTGGATCTATACCTTTCATTTCTGCGTATGCTCTTTTCCCTGCGACTCTATGCGATCTGGGAAAATCAGAAACAGAAAGGAAGGATTTTTCTCATGCATATGCTCTTTTCCCTGCGCCTTAGTGTGATCTCGGAAAATCAGAAACATTGAGAAAAATATTTAGTTTCCGGCTAAAGCTAGCTTTGAGCCGCAAGGTTCATTTTTGAAAATATTTAGTTTTTCAGCTAATGCTAACTTCGAGCCGTAAGGTTCGTTTTATTTGCATGTCCGTGTTGGGTTTTGTGTTTTTTGTTTTGTAGGGAAAAAGAGCTTTCTCAAAGCAAGCACGCAACCCAAAGCACCCCCCCCTCTCTCTCTCTCAAATTTTTTGTATAGCTCAATTGGTTCAAAGCTATTTTAAGAGAGTAGAGGTCTTGGGTTCAAGTCTCCATTTTGTGGGGGCAGACACCCCCTCTCTCTCTCTCTCTCTCTCTCAAATTTTTTGTATAGCTCAATTGGTTCAAAGCTATTTTAAGAGAGTAGAGGTCTTGGGTTCAAGTCTCCATTTTGTGGGGGCAGACTTTTTCATTTCCGCACATTCTCGCACTTCGTTGGAAACTTCATCAACTTTTTTTCAAAAAGCCATAACTTCTTCATCCGGAAGCCGTTTTTTTTAAACCAGCCTAATTTTTCGAGATCTATCCATTGGAACACTTAGTTTCAGCATCTTTAGCTTCAGTTTCCTTTGAAATGGAAAGTCAATACCAAGTTACTCTTGACAACACCAACTACTTCCAATGGTTGTCCTACATTGAGGATTTACTTAGAAGTAAAGGTCTCTACAGAATAGCCTCAGGCCAAGAAAAGAAACCGAAGGGTGAAGATAAGGCTGCTAAATGGGAAAATATGCAAGATCAAGCACGTGGATTGATAAGGATGTCTATTTCTCCAGATCTTAGATTCCATATTGCAGAACTTGATACTCCTGATGAAGCAATGAAACAAATCAATAAAGTTTTTGGGATTAAAAATGAACTTAGAGCCCATCAACTTGAAAATGAGTTGCTTACATTGGACCCTAATAATTTTTCTTGCATTGAAGATTTCTTGTCCAAGTTCAAGACCCTTAGATATCTCTTGGAAGGTGTTAAAGTTAAGAAAGAAGATAGTAACCTTATCTATTCCATTCTTACTAAGTTGGGATCAGCCTACTCTGTGTTTGTTTCCACCTTCCATTCTACAAGAGAAGCCTTCATTTCTCAAGGAACAGACTACAAGTCCTCTTCCTTTGACTCTTTTTGTGATTCTTTAATAAGAGAACAAGAAAAACTCTTACACCTTGGTCTTATTAATCTTGGAAACTCTTCCAAGAAAGCGTTAGCCGCCCAACAACAACCAAATTCAAAGAATCCTAAGAAGTCATATCCTAAAAAGAATGGTCCTAAACCAAACAAGGGTCCTAAGCAATCTTAGCCTCAAAATGAAAAATCATTTCAACAAAATGATAAGACAAATAAAAACAAATGGAAGAAGACTGATAGACATTGCAACTTTTGTAATCGAGATGGCCACTTAGAATCCAAATGCTTTAAGAAGATGGAAGCCTTGGAAGCAGCGATGAAGAAACATAACATCCATTTGGAGCAATCTTGATCCGGATTTAAACAGGAACACAACAAATTACAGAGATAACCATATACACAAAGATGCAGCGGAAATAATACTTCATTTCATTAATGGAAAATACTGAAATATGCTTACAAACAGAAATGGCAATAAACTAGCTAGGGCGATGGTAGCTTATCTCTGAGAAGAGATGTGATGGCTACATGCCTCTGAACTGTGTTACAATGAGGCTCGAAGGCCTATTTATTGTTGAGAAACAATGGAAAAACCCTTAACATTCCAAAACCTAACCCTAGGAGATGAAACGCCAAACTGTGGGCCCCGTTTGGGGGTAAGTTGGTACATCAACTTCCCGGGGTCGTAACTTTGGCATATGATCTCCGTTTGACGCGTACAATAGCTCATTAGAAAGATCTATCCGAGCACTATCATTGTTGGAACGGGCAACACCAGTCCATTCCATGGACTCGTGTTGCCCCCGGATTCCCCAAAGAACGTCGTTTAGGGCCTCAAAACGGCTCCGGAAGTTCAGGACCCGAAAAACTACTAAAAATAGTAAGTTGTGCTACAATTAAGGAAACTGAGAATGCTGAGAAAGAAAATGGTGGGGGTCCAGGTGGACTTGGCAGGTGACCACCAATATCCACCTGGATCATTCCTCCCCCCTTAGGAAGCAATGGTCCCCATTGCGTTGAGCTCCTCCATGAGATGAGGAAACTTCTGCTGAACTTGTTCCCTGGTGAGCCACTTGCCCTGCTGAAGGAGTTGGCCCTCTTTGACAACTCGATACAGTTGGATGTTCTGTTGGCGAGTGTTCTTGATCTGTGTGTCCATGATCCGATCAGTTGCAGCTTGTTCCATGCAATCTGGATTTAATTCTGTGGGTTTGAGCTGTTCTGCAATGTCGGATGTGTCTAGCAATGGTGGAAAGTATGGCCGAAGGCGGTCCACATTAAATACTGGGTGCAGGCCAAGGAATGGGGGAATGCTGAGCTCAAATGCATTGTCTCCCATAGCCTTAGTAATGGTGTAAGGACCATATCGGAGTGGTCTCAATTTCCGATAGGCTCCAGTAAGGCGTTCCTTTTGCAAATGCAACCAGACTTTGTCGCCCACCTGAAACTTGTGTGGCACCCGATGTTGATCATGTCGCTGCTTGTACTTGGCATTTGATTTCTCAAGAATGTCATGGACCTGCTGGCGAATATGTTGGATGCACTCAATGAAGCTGGTGGCCTTATCTGTTTCGGACTGGACATGAGCTGAATTCATGTGAGTAGCTGCAAGTGGCATGGCCACATCAATGGGGCATAGTGGCTGGAATCCCAAACCCACCTGAAAAGGGCTATGGCCAGTGGAGCTGTGAAGAGCTCGGTTGTAGCTGTGCTGAACGTAGGGGAGGCTCTCGTCCCATGTGCGTGGATGCTTTGAGTTATACATGCGCAGAATGTGCACAATCATCCTATTGACAACCTCTGTCTGGCCATCAGTTTGAGGATGGAAGGCTGTGGACTTCGTGAGTTTGGTGTCCAGCATTGACCAGAGACTGGACCAAAAGGTGCTGAGAAACCGACTGTCCCGATCTGAGATGATAGACTGTGGGATCCCAAAGTGCACCCACACTCGTTCAAATAAGAGTTTAGCAGTGGCTTCTGCTGTGATATTCTTCTTGCAGGCCATCATAATGGCCATCTTTGAGAACCTGTCGACGACCACAAAAACACAGTCATTTCCATGCTTAGTGGAAGGAAGGCCTGACATGTAATCCATGGAGATGGATTCCCAAGGTCGACTAGGGGTAGGCAACGGGGTATAGAGGCCTTGCTTCTTAATGGTCGGTTTGGCAATGGCACAGGCAGTACATGATCGGATGTACTTCCCAACATCCTGTCGAAGATTCGGCCAATAGAAATAGTTTTGCAGTACTGCCACTGTTTTCTCGACCCCGAAATGCCCAGCAGCCCGACTGTAGTGTGCTTCCCAAATCATCTTGGCACGCTCGCTTGAAGGAACACAAAGGTGACCGAGGTGGCATAATAGGGCATCCTGGAGGTGAAAATTTGCAACCTGCCGACCCTCCAAGAGTGTCTGGTATGTGTGGCCAAATTCTGGGTCGCTTTTGTAGAGAAGTGGCCAATCAGAAGTCTCGTGCCCGCAAGAGTTGAGCATGGTGGTTAGCGCCATGATCGGTGGTCGACTAAGGCAATCTGCAACATTATTGGTGCTGCCCTTTTTATACTTGATATTCAAGTGAAACTGTTGCAGGTATGTAGACCACTTCTGATGGCAATCATTCTGCAATTTCCCTTGGGTCTGTATGAACTGCAGAGGTCGGTGGTCTGTGTGGATGACCGTTTCCTTCCCCAAAATGTAATGCTTCCATTGTCGGCAGGCCTGTAAAATGGAATACATCTCTTTATCATAAGTGGGGTACTTCCGGACTGTGTCTGAAAGTGTTTCACTGTGATATGCCACTGGATGTCCATGTTGAGTAAGGACTGCCCCAATAGCATAGTCAGAGGCATCTGTCTCGACCTCAAATGGTTGTTGTAAATCTGGTAACGCGAGCACTGGTGCCGTGCAGAGGCGATCCTTCAACTCCCTGAATGCCTTCTGTTGAGATTCAGACCAAAAGAATTTTGCTTTCGCCCCGCCCTTGGTGACTTGACTCAAGGGCCAAGAAATATGAGAAAATCCCAACACAAACCTGCGGTAGAAGTTGGCAAGACCTAGAAAGCTGCGGAGCTCTGTTAGAGTGGTTGGAGGGGGCCAATCCCGAATGACTTGGACTTTGGCTGGATCGACATGCACCCCCTGTTCATCAATGATGTATCCCAGATACTGAACCTCGGTCATGCCAAAAGTGCATTTCTCCAAATTGGCACATAGCTTGTGTTGCCGCAGTGTTTGGAGAACCTGTCGGATGTGGTGGAGGTGCTCTTCCCAACTCTGGCTGAAGATCAGAATGTCATCCAAGTATACTACTACAAAGGAGTTGGTGAATGGCCGCAAGATGTCATCCATTAGCCTCATAAAGGTTGCAGGAGCATTCGTCAATCCGAAAGGCATGACCAACCATTCGAAGAGGCCCTCCTTGGATTTGAAGGCAGTCTTCCACACATCTGAGGGTTCAATTGGTACCTGGTGATATCCTGACTTCAGATCGATCTTGCTGAAATATTTTGCCCCCTTTAGTTGGTCTAGGAGGTCATCAATCCGCGGGATCGGGTACCTATTACGGACAGTGATCTTGTTCAGCGCCCGATAGTCAATACAGAGTCTCCACGTCCCATCCTTCTTATGTACCAACACTATCGGGCTCCCACAGGGCGAAGAACTCTGACGGATGTGACCTTTCTGCAGGAGCTCCTGAATCTGCCTCTTGATTTCATTGTTCTCCAGGACGGAGCGCCGATAAATTGGTCCATTCGGTAGCGGCGCACCTGGGGTCAGATCGATGGAGTGCTTGACTTGACAGTGCAGAGGAACCCCTACCGGGGAGGTGAAGATGTCTTCGTACTCCTCCACAATCTTGTCCATCTGTAGCTGCCGTGCAGAGGGACCCCGTTTGGAGGCTGCGACCACTGTCTTCTTCTTCCCTTGAGGGCGTATCATCAGGAAAACAAATTTCCTGGTTTTGGAAATGATCTTACTGCATTGTTTTGCAGTAATCAAAGAGATGGCAGCAGGTGGTGCTACCTCTGGTATCCTGAACAACTTATTTCCCAATGTAATAATAACAGCACGGGGCCTTGATTCATACACAGCATGTCGCTTCCACAAGTATGGTTGTCCTAGTAATACATCACAAACTTCAAGGGGAGCAATGTCACACAATACCTCATCTGTGAAGGGCTTGATGTTGTATGGAAGGCGACACTGCTGGCTCACGCGAAGATCTCGTCCTTGGTGAAGCCACCCAATGGTGTATGGTTGTGGATGTGCTGTGGTCGGTAAGCCCAACCGCTTCATGACCTCTGCCGAAATGAGGTTCTTTTGACTCCCGCTATCAACAATGAACTGTATCGGGGAGCCCTTTACCCACATCTGGGAGTGGAAGAGACGCTCCTCCTCCTCTGGATCTTCGGGTTCATTTTTCTGGATCTTTGCGGTAGCAACAGTGGCGCTGGGATCCGCATCAATGATCTGCTTCCCTTTTTCATACCCCTTATCGGGTTCTGACTCAGAGTCGGAACATGCATCTGATTCTGAAACCTTTAGCTCAGCCACCAATGACTGTTTGGCCCGACACTCACTTGTGTTGTGAGTGGAGCTCTTATGGAACTCGCACCATTTTCCAGTGTCCTTTCTCGGCTTCGCGGCGTTGCTCTTTGTTTGCAGCTTCGGCTGGTTGTCTTGGGCTGTCCCGCCTTGGCTTTGTCCTTTGTTCTGTGGTTTAGGGGCACCTTTCCCCTGCTTTGGATTCGCAGATCCAAAGTCTCGCTTCTTTTGTTTAAACTTCTGCTCGACCTTGACGGCATACCGGTATGCTGCGCCGAGCGAGGGGATGTTTAGGAACTGTATTTCTTCCTGGATGTACTTGTGCAGGCAGCCACGGTATTTGAGTATTAAATGTTGCTCCGAATCCTTGATACCCAACTTTGTGCGAAGGGTATGGAAAAGATTGGTGAACTCCGACACGTCTTGGTCCCTTCCCTGCCGCAGCGTGGTCCACTTTATGTATTCATCCTCATAGCTTCCGACAGGGTAGTACTGCTCCTTGATGGCATCCCGGAACGAATCCCAGGTGGGTGCGGCTGAAAATAGTGAGCCAGTACTTTCATCCTTCTGCTCGCAGTAGGTTTCCCACCAGTCCTTGATGTGGGGGGCTGCTTTGAGAAGAGCAAAAACAATCTTTTCCCGACTCGAAAATTCATGAACAGAAAAATAACCCTCTAACAGATTTAACCATTTATCTACGGCATCGGCGTCTATCTGACCCTCAAATATGGGGATTTCAAAATTAACTTGTACCTTAAAGGGTGTGGCGTTTCCAAAGGAGCTGCTGGAAGCCGATGCGCCGCTTCTGGGTAGCCGCTGAAGGATCTGCGCAAAGCTGTCCATAATCGCGTTCCGTTGTCGCTCGAGCGCTTCTTCGAGCAAGATTTTGATGGGATCTCCTGCCCCCTCGTCTTTTTTCTCATCCGCCATGGGAGGCCGTCGGGATTTGCGAGGCTGGTCTTGCAAAGGTTCAACCAGTTCAAGCCCTAACTCCTTATATCCCGACCTTGTTGGGGACATGCAAAGAAAAACAGAGAAAAAGCAGACCGCTCTGATACCACTGATACGGATTTAAACAGGAACGCAAAAAATTACAGAGATAACCATATACACAAAGATGCAGCGGAAATAATACTTCATTTCATTAATGGAAAATACTGAAATATGCTTACAAACAGAAATGGCAATAAACTAGCTAGGGCGATGGTAGCTTATCTCTGAGAAGAGATGTGATGGCTACATGCCTCTGAACTGTGTTACAATGAGGCTCGAAGGCCTATTTATTGTTGAGAAACAATGGAAAAACCCTTAACATTCCAAAACCTAACCCTAGGAGATGAAACGCCAAACTGTGGGCCCCGTTTGGGGGTAAGTTGGTACATCAACTTCCCGGGGTCGTAACTTTGGCATATGATCTCCATTTGACGCGTACAATAGCTCATTAGAAAGATCTATCCGAGCACTATCATTGTTGGAACGGGCAACACAGTCCATTCCATGGACTCGTGTTGCCCTCGGACTCCCCAAAGAACGTCGTTTAGGGCCTCAAAACGGCTCCGGAAGTTCAGGACCCGAAAAACTACTAAAAATAGTAAGTTGTGCTACAATTAAGGAAACTGAAAATGCTGAGAAAGACAATGGTGGGGGTCCAGGTGGACTTGGCAGGTGACCACCAATATCCACCTGGATCAAATCTTCAACTTCATCTTCAGGAATGGCACATTCTGCATGTGGTTGTCAAGCATCTCGGTCTGGCTATGCACTAAATGTATCTTCTTCTTCTCATTCTCATGAGTGGCTCATTGATTCTGGAGCTTCTTATCACATGGCCAAAAACAAAACCATGTTTTCTTCTTTAAATGATTGTAACACCAAAAATATATATGTTGGTGATGATAGATCTCTTAGTGTTGTAGGGACTGGAATTGTTCATCTAGACAATGGTCAGTTTAATGATGTATTATGTGTTCCAACCTTATCCTGCAACCTTCTATCTGTATATCAGATAACTCATTCAGGTGAAGGTAAAATCGTTGAATTTTCACCTCATGATGTTGTAATCAAGGACCTAAGAGATCCTAAACAAATTTTAGCTACTGGCATTGTTGATGATTCTACAAGGTTGTATAAGTTTCACAACTTTGGGTCATCAAATATTCCCTCAGTATTTGTTGCTCATAACGATGAAGTGAGCAAACTTTGGCACGAGAGATTTGGTCACTTAAACTATCGCTCCCTTCAGCATCTATGTAAAGAAAATATGGTGACAGGTCTTCCTATGGTATCTTGCAGAGATGGTGTTTGTTCCGGATGTGTACTCGGAAAACATCATTGGGACAGTTTTGAAAAACGTGCCTCTTGGCACGCCTCAGCCCCTTTACAGCTTGTGCATAGTGATTTTTGTGGTCCACTTCCAGTTGTTTCATTCTCTGGCTGCAAGTATTTCTTAACTTTCATTGATGATTTCTCCAGACACACTTGGGTATACTTCTTAAAACTCAAGAGTGAAATATTTAACACATTTTTGGCCTTCAAGGCCTTTGTTGAAAAACAATCTGGACATCAAATTCTTAAGCTAAGATCAGATAATGGCGGAGAATATGTTAAAAACACATTCATCAACTTTTGCACTGAGAATGGAATTCAAATGCAACATAATGTTCCATATACTCCACAAAAAAATGGTGTAGCTGAAAGGAAGAATCGCACCTTAAAGGAAATGGCTAATTGTATGCTACAATCTAAAGGACTTGGTCTTAGTTTTTGGGCAGAAGCAATTAACTGTGCAAATTACATAATAAATCACACTCCTACTAAGGCTTTAAAGAATATCACTCCAGAAGAAGCATGGAGCTCAATCAAACCAGATGTAAGTCACTTTCGTGTTTTTGGAAGTGAAGCGTGGGCCCATATTCCAGATGAAAAGCATAAAGCTTTAGAACCTAAAAATGTACTTTTGTTGGATATTCTGAAGATGCCAAAGGCTATAGACTTATTCCATTTAAGTCCAAAAATGTTATCATTAGAAGAGATGTAAAATTTGATGAAAATATACCGGCCTGCGAGCCTAGTCCGGCGGATGTGCCACATCTCCCTATTTCTTCTACTTTTGAAAACATTTCTTCTTTAGATGATGAAAGTGAGGATGACAATCCTCCCCCACCATCTCAGGATCCTCCTTCAGCTCCTCAGCTTCCAAAATGGGTTCGTGCTACTCGAGATGCAGCAGGTGATCTTGTCGGTGATCCTGCAGATCAGCGACGCACACGTTCTCAGTTTGACAGAGCCTCTTCTTTACTGGCTCAAGCTCCAGTAAATTATGATCCTAACACCTTTGCAGAAGATTCAGGCCATCCAGATTGGGAAGCAGCTATGAATGAAGAATATCATTCATTATTGGAAAATGATACATGGGATCTTGTTCCTCTACCAAAGGGACGAAAACTTGTTAGATGCAAATGGGTTTACAGAACCAAGTATGGACCAGATGGGAAAGTTGATAAACATAAAGCTCGTCTTGTTGCTAAAGGTTTTTCACAGGTTGAAGGCATTGACTACAGTGAAACCTTCTCCCCTGTTGCCAAAATGAACTCTATCCGCCTTGTTCTTTCCCTTGCTGCCTCGTTCAAATGGGAAGTCCAATAGATGGATGTTAAATCTGCCTTCTTGCATGAGGACTTGCATGAAGAAATCTACATGGAAAAACCTATTGGATTCATAAAAATAGACTCCAGCCTTGTATGTTAGCTTAAGAAATCCCTTTATGGTCTCAAGCAAGCTCCTCGAGCTTGGTATGCCAAAATGGATAGCTTTCTTTTAGAATCTGGCTTTTCTAGGTGTCATTCTGACAATACTGTCTACACCAAGAAAGTGGGCAAGTCTCTTATCATTCTTGTTCTTTATGTTGATGATCTTATCCTTACCAGTAGTGATCCCAACCTTATAAACCATGTGAAGTCCAGCCTTAAAAAGAAATTTGAAATGACAGACTTAGGACACTTACATTATTTTCTCGGTCTTCAAGTCTTGCAATCCAAGGAGGGTATTTCCCTTTCCCAGTCCAAGTATGCCTGTGATATTCTACGCCATTTTCACATGGAAGACTGAAAGCCAACCACTTCTCCCTTCCAGTCTGGAGTCAAACTTTCAGTCACTTGTACTTCTCCTGAAGTTGATACTACCTTATACCGTCAACTTGTAGGAAAACTTTTGTATCTAACCCATACTCATCCTGACCTTTCCTTTGTTGTTGGCCTTGTTGCTCGGTTTATGCAAAACCCACGTGAAAGTCATTGGAAAGCAGCTAAAAGAATACTTCGTTATGTTCGAGGTACAATTCAGTTTGGGATTCATTACAGTGCCAAAGCATCTCCTCTATTGGGTGGTTTCACTGATTCCGATTGGGCTGGTGACCCTGATGATCGGAAGTCTACCACCGGTTATGTGTTCACTCTTGGTTCAGGACCTATTACATGGGCTTGCAAGAAACAAGGTGCCATTTCTCTTTCATCAGCAGAAGCAGAGTATCGTGGTGCCGTAGAAGCTAGTAAGGAAGCCTTGTGGCTTCGTCAGATCCTGTCAGAGTTTGGCTTTCAGCAGCAGCATCCGGCTACACTTTGGTGTGATAATCAAAGTGCCATTCAACTATGCAAAGATCCAGTCCAACATCAGCGCAGCAAACACATTGAACTGCACATGCACTTCATCAGAAAGCTCATTCACGACCATGTTCTTGAAGTGCAATATTGTTCAACAGATGATCAAGTTGCAGACATCTTCACAAAGGCTCTCACAGAGGCGAAGTTCACTAAACTTCGATTTATGGTTGGAGTTCAGGAAGTTGTCACTTGGGGGGGATAGGCTCTAGTGCCTCCTTCCTTCTCCTATTGTGTCATATTTTTAAATCCTTCAATCCTATCCCAAGTTGTTCTTAAGGCGGGATGTTAGGATATTCCGACACATAGGAAATAGTTAAGTACAACTTGGTCTAGTATAGAGTTAGGTAAAGTGTGTTTCTTTACCTTGTACATTTTGTAACTTACAATCCGACAATCACGATATGTAGTGATCCGACGGTTCATTCTCTCCTCGGTATTACCGACACTTGATCCGTGGCTTGACACCCGATTGGTCCATGATTTCTATTTAAAGCGCATGGAGGGTCATTTGTAGAGTAATCTGTGTATGAGAGAAGCATATGTAAATTTTCATTCTTTTATTAATAAATTGCCTGAAGTGGCCACGTTGGCTCAGGCTGTGGACTGTTTCCCTCTTTGAGGGTTTTAACCACGTCAAAAATACTGGTGTATTGATCTGTGATCTGGTTGTGAGCGGTGTCCTTTGGTGTTCTGTCTGAGGAACTTACCCTGTAAATTCCTACAGCTTGAAGAAAATTAGTTTAAAAAATACTTAACTTTATGATTACTTCATCTTTATAATTTAAAAGAAGTATACATTACAATAAAGTTATGTAGTTGTATGAAATTTTGAAAAATGTAAGTTAGTAAAAAAAAGATGCTTTAAAATAAAATCATCCTATAACTTAAAGTTGCATAACTTTTTGAAAATAATTCAGTGAAAAAAAAAGCTTGAACTCAAGGCTCCTAATTTAATAAATATATAATCAATTGAATTATTTTAAAAATATAGTAAATGTTAGAAATGGGTAAAGGGACATTTTTTAACTCTTACCTCAAAGAATGTGCTCACTCCAAAAACTTTTATTTTTACGTGGCAAAAACTAGCCCCACATAAATAAAATTTCAAAAATAAAAAATAAAAACTTTATAATTTTAGAGTTAGATATTGGTTGGTTTATTCAAAAGTTGTAAATTATCTTTCTACTTTGTCAATATTATAGAAAGCATAAAGTAAAGAGAAGAAGCAAAAAATGAAACACTTTCCTTTGTTTATGATTTCTCTATATCACACAAGGTATAACACAAAAAATAGACACATATAAAAAAGGAGCAAATCAAGAATAAAACATAGAAAAAATAAAATAAAATATTCAAATACAATCAAAGATAATTTTAAAAACTAAAATGAAACTATGTATCTTTGTATATGATATAGATGGTAGTATCTTATGCAAACATAAACCTTTTCGAGTGAAATGGAAAGGGTTTCAAACTAGAAGTAGTGCTTATAATGTACTAAAATAGCTATATTGGTTATAAATGCTAAAAAAAGGGTAGAATCCATAAGTCCTTTGATGCATGCAAGGTATAAGTTCAAGATCTTGATCATCAATAAAAGCAGGTGATAAGCATTATGATACAATGTTCAATAAACATTGTACATCCATAAAGGTCAAACATATTAAGATAATTACTCACATAAACATATCAAAGATCAACACAACAATGTATCACACGGTTAATATCCTTAAAGAGAGAAATAATCCACAACTTCAGTCAACATGGCCATTTGAGGCAATATATTGATGCAAAAGGAAAATTTTCTACATATGAGTTTTTCACAATCGACCATCAACAAATGACCATCTTTTCTCTTTAAACATAGATCATGAACTAATCAAGAGATAATCCACATATCAATATAGTTATTAGTATTTAGTACAAGATAAACTATAAAATCTTTTTATGTCTAAAATATAATCACGATTATAAAATTAGATGATTGCAATATATATTAAAAAAAACACACTCTACCTAAAGACTCATTAGACCAAGTTGATATTAACTAACTCACAAGTTTCTAAATAACCCAACACCATGGAGCCTTTGAAGGAGGTAAGGGATGTCAATTCTCCGTTTCTCTTGTCATATCCAATGTTATTTTAGCTATAATAGCCATTTAACTTGTTTTTTGGGTTTTGTTGAAGCCTTGACAATCACTGCAACAACATAGGGGAAAACAACCCAGTTGGGGACTTGAATACCATCCTTATCCATTTGGAATAGTGGCTCCAACTGGATATAATGGGACGAGTTTCCCAATAAAAATATGATAGGATGGATAAAGTGTTGATGACCAAAAACTAAGTGATAGATGGGGTGGTTTTCAACTGGAATACATGTATATTTAATCTATCTATTGCCCGGGGTTTACTTATATTTATTCGATCTAGAATAATTATCCTTAGTGTATGATAATGAATATTGATCAAACACTTACAGAAATAAAAAGCTTTTAAAATAATTATTTTGATTAAATAGTTAATCAAAATAATTGATGAAACACGTATCGCATCAAATATTGCTCATATATGTATTAAAGGATGACACTTTGAGCATGCTTAGAAGTGAATAAACACAGAACTGCGTTGATAGAGATACATATAACAAACAATACAAAAAATAAATGGCTATCAATTCATAAACAAACAAATATACATTGATAAAAGTACCCGATGCATATGACTTTGCTCATGAAATAAACAGCTCCAGTCCAAAATTTTTCATTAAGATGGTTTCAAAAGTACAAAAGTGCAAGCTTCCAAAGCCTTCTTCACAAAACTTGAGGACTCTGATCCAGTCATTCTATTAAGACAAACTTCAAAAGTACAAAAGTGCAAGCTTTCAAAGCTTTTCTTTATAAAATTGGGGATCCTTTCTTCATAGACATGAAAGGGTTTATATAATAAACATAAAATGTAAAAATAGACATTACATGAAAGTTCTGAGGAGGTTAAAAAAAATCTCCTTAAAATGAGTGACAAAAATACAGAAAAAAGAAACTATTGAAATGACGAGCTCAAGAATGCAATTATGTCTATTCTTTCATTTGTTGTCTGAGCTTGTAAATATCCATAATCGGCTTAACTTCAGGAGGTTGACCTGTCCTCATGCATAGCTATCCTGTATACACTACATTTGAAAGCGTAGGCAACATGTGGGTGGATGAGTCAACAAGGCAGTGTATCATTAGCCACTGACTGTGCGGCTTCACCAAGTATTTCCAATACACCTCCCAGTCGAGTTTGGTCAGCTATTTGATTGCCTCTTCCCTTGCTTTTGAATTTTTTTGCCATTGCCTTTCCAGGGCTTTGATATCAGGAAGACTCCCAGGTGGGAATTCTTGTATCAAGTTAGCATTGTTTAGATTATCATTAATAGTTTCAATGATATTACTTGTAGCATCGGTTGCTCTGGAAACTGCTCTTTTTTCCTGCTTCAATTGAATGCCCCAAACAATAAAGAGGATTTCTTTGTGCGGTTCCTATATTCTGGGAAGATTTGTAACTTTTCCCTTTGGAGTATCCTTCCATGTTATGTATCTTGAGATTTTATCATCAATATCATTGAAAGTCACCCTCATATCGGATGATTGATTCATTAGTGAATCACTTGTAATACACATTGGATTGATGATAGACAACTTTTGACAGAATGTTGCTTATTGCCTTGATAACAAAGTGTTGAGCTCTAATGCTTCTTTAATAAAATCCTCCACTTTAGGATTATCCTTCAACTGATCAAGTGAAAACTGTAGCTATTGTATTTGGATATCCTTAGCACTTGTCTCTTCCTGATATTTGAGCTTTAATTGATCAAAGCTCTACTGTAATTGGGACATTTCTATTTTCATCTTATGATCAATATTATGTCTTTCTTTTGCCAAATACTGCTATAACTACTGGATTCTCTCTTCTTTCTCTCTGACTAGTTGCCTAACCTCGACTGCCTTGTCAATCATAGCAGATACATAAGCACATGCAAACTGTAACAATTTTGTCAAATTCTCTAAAGGATCTATGGGGGTATCCTTCCAAACTATATACATAGATTCATCGCCAGGAATGACTGCTGAAGATCGTTTTGTTCTTCTCCTTTTCCTTTGTCTTTTGACCACAACCTGATGTTTGGGACTGTAAAAGACATCAAGAGGAGGGATTTCTTCCACCTTGAGGATGATTTCAGATGAAGGGAAGGCCGGGATGATCTCAATTTCTTCTGTAGCAACAACTTTATCAATAGCCCTATTAGTGAACGAGCTTTGTCTAATGTTCTGGGGTGTGCTGAATGTTTTCTCCATTTCAACATCTTCTGCCCCTTGTTGTCCTCTAAGCTGCTGATCAAATTGTTTCCATGATTCATCTAGCTGATTCTTGAAGGGAGATTCATCTGTATGTACTTTTGTGGATATATATTCCACTTCAATCTCCTTGGAAACTTTTTCTGATTTCTTTTCAGAATCCTTTTCTGCACTCTTCTCTAAATTGTGCTCTGAGTTTTGCTTTGAGTTGTGCTCCGAGCCCTGTTCTGAATTATGCTCTGAACCTTGTTCTGATTTGTGCCCTGAATTCTATTATGAATTATGCTCGGGACCTTGTTCCGAGCCCTTTTCTAACTCTTGGTCTGAGCCCTGCTCCTCTTGGATAATTGGTTGAGGGATCCTCAATAGATCCAAAGGGACATTTTGTAGTATTTTTCTTTTGTATTGTTGGAATTGGGCTAGCCTTTGTGGATCCAGTTTTAATGTGGCCAAATGTTGTACTTGTGAAAATAGTTCAGCTACTCAAATAGGTCGTCATAATCGTCATCCTCATGACTGAACTGTCTAATTTTCACTTGGGCAGTGACATTCTGTGCAACTTTGTTAGGGTCAAATTGTCTGCCAGGAATGGTGGCAAGTTTCAAGCATGTAATATGATCGATTTCAAGCACAACATGCTTGAAATCATGTAGTGCATAAACACTGCATTGGAGGGGAATGAAGGCCAAAGAGACTTCTTGGATTCCTTTAGGGTCTTGGTTAGCCCATCCCCTACAGTTTGATAGGCAATCTCCCTAGAAAGTAGTTTATCCGAGACATACAATGGGAGAACATGGGGAGGTTCTAGGCTTCCATAGACTTGGACATAAGTAAAAAGATCTTCTCCAAACCACCTACCTATTGGTATGAAATCAATTTTGGCCTCATCAGAAAATCTTGGGGCCCTTTTGTCGAAAAGACTTAGTTGATGGGTAGCATAACTCCTTGGAAAATTTTATAGAAATGGGTGTGGAAATTGGATTCCCACAGGATTTTATGGTATATATGGATGGGAGTGGGATCTTGAAGGGTCCATTTCCACCCCATGGTTGGGAAACTGGTAGTGAAACAGACTGCATCCATAATGTATGCACTCATGAAAAATGGTGGAACTACTCTGGTAGAGACATATCAGTGTTGTCTAAACTCTCAGATTTGGAAGGAAATATTATTAGACATGATAGTGCCCCAATCCATTATAAAAGAATTAACTACTACATCAATTAGGGAACCCATTGAACTGAGAACTTAGCTGTATTAGCATGCCCAAACAACCTACACATCATAGCTCCGATAAAAGAATAGGGAGCAATGAGAGAGGATATAGAATACATACCCGATTTCTCATGCTTGTGTTTGTTTGGGTAGGACCTCCATTGTTTGATTGGGTCTGATGGCACATCATTCTCGCTTGCAAATTTCTCAAGGAAGGATTTTTCATACACCTTCTATGGGTCAGGTATATGATACATTTTCTTCAAATCTTCAGCTATAAAGGATCCGATAACTATTTTTCTTGAAGTCTGGAATGTCCGATCGAAAATGTTAATATTCTCAATTATCCATTTTACCATATCGGTATAAGGCATAATCTTGGGTCTAGCAGCAATTCTATGAAGAAAAGAGCTTGCAGCTTCATAGTGGGAGGCTTCAAAAGAGGAAGTAGTGTCTGTTGTTGCCACTCTTTGGATTATCTTAGGACCCTCGCTTTCTAGCAATTGGTACATGGATTCCCAAGAGGAGGTTCCGTTGTCGATTGTGCATGTAGTATCTGAGAAAAGTGGAGGCATTTCTGTTACATCAGGAGCAGAAGATTGTGAAGTCTCCATGGTTTTCTTTCCTTTCTTCGACTTAGTCATCCTATTACACAGTTCTTTCTTGGGCTAAACCTGCAAATTAGAAACAGAGAGGAATGAAGAGCAATAGGTGTGAAATGCGAAATCATTTGAACATACAAGGCTTTGAAATGACAGGAAGCATAGTTTAAATGTGAATCAATCTATACAAGCCATCAAATCACCTTGGGATTTTAAATCATAAATACCATTAGAATTCTAAAATAATTGAAATCATGGCTTCATGTGGTTATTTATTATCCCATTAATATATCACATCGTTGTTATAGCTCCAAATATCACCCTTGGTATTTGTGATGCTTGGTTTATGGCCTAGGGCAACCCCTCCTTCCAAACTTGGTCCAAATATTTTAAAAACAATGTTTTACTCCCTGTACGCTACTTTACCCCGTGATAAAAGCATGTACACGTGGGTAAGTCAATACCCAACCCGCGTATGTGTGTTAAAACACTTAAAAAAAGTAAATTTCCTTAACTATGGGTAGAGTTCACAGGTTTTACATGTTGATTACCTCCTAGTGCCCATGGTCCAACTGTTTCCCAACTAAAAAACTAATTGGGAGAAGTATAAATAGACTTCTATGGGAAGGCCTTAAGGAGGAGAAGAGATAGAATTACTATACTAATATTATCCCCTGACTGAGTCTAAAGTATCCCTGTGCTTCAAGCACTTCCCCAAGTTTCAGGAAACCTTTGTTTCCTTGAGTATTGGTATTCTCCCACTTTCTTGAGATATCATGGTATTGGTTATGGAAGGAGGCTGTTGAAGACTAGGACTGGGCGGATCTGGAGGATGGTTCCACTTGGAGCCTGAAGAAGAAGGCCCAGGTGAATTCTCTCCATGTTGGTTATAGCTTTCTACAATAAAAAGAAACATTGTCTTGTTCCTGAGATTAAATTTGTTTATGCATTATATACTGTTGTAATTCATGTATGAATGTCATTTTGATGTATAAATAATCATCTTGCTTATATGATATAAAGTTGATTTTGTTAAAATGCTTTATCTATATGATGCTATGTATGTTCAGATTGGTTGATTTGCAGATTCGAAGATCATCAGGAGTTGCAGAGGGTCTGAACCTTGCTGGAACTACCCAAATGAAGGACATTCGGGTATTGTTGCTATCGCATAGTTTGTTTATATAAGCATGTTGCCTGAGTTGTATGAGTGTTTCTTACTGTAGTTTTCTCTTGCTCTGTTGGGGTTCCAACCCAAAGCCCTAGGTAACTCATTCCCGTAACAAAATTGGCGACTCCACCAGAGATGACAATCTTGTTATTCCTATTTTGGGTTGTTCAGTGTCAATGAGGTCTCAGTTCTTGGTTTGCTTGCTATGACAATATTGTTTGGTCTAGTAGAATCTTAGACCTTAAGTCTAATGTTTTTGATCTGGCTTCATTTTTTATTTTTCTTGCAAATCTTTGTATACAGACTTTTGTCTATTTATAGTAGAGTACACGCGCTTGTTTCTGGGAAGTGAACCTGCGTATACGTGAGTTTCCTTTGTCATAAGCGCGTGTACATGCCTTTGTGCTTGAACACAGTCGTGTATACCATTTTTTGCATGCTTTTTTCAAATCTTTCTGCCCAGAAAGATTTGTTTCTTGGTTTGTTTGGTTTCCTAGTGGTCAGTTTCTGTCTTTAGAATTTAATTATTTAGTGAGCTTACTGTTTTGAATTCTCTTCTACTTTGAAAAGTTTTTGGCCTAGGTTTGCTTTTGAGTGAGTTTTATGATTTGTGTTTGGACACACAAGACTTCTTATAGAGGTTCTTGATTGTTCTGGTCCTTTGGAACGACAAATTGTTTTCAATCTTTGTGTCAAGCTTGATTATTGGTCTACTTGCTTTGCTTTCCATCATTTCGTGGCCTTACACCTTTTATTGCTTTTTGAAAGTTTCTTTTTGATGAATTTGAAAGTGTTTCTTTCCTGACTTCTTCGTCAGTTTCTCAAAGCTCTTTGCTGCTGTTTGGGTCGATTAATACAAGTTGAAGCCCTTTTTGTTCAAGTTTTCATTCGTTTTCAAATTGGTAACTTACAAAGTTTCCTTGTGCTCTTCTTTCAGTCTTTGAGTATTTGGTGGCATATAGAGTGCTTTCGAAAGGTTGTTTTCATTGCTTCTTGAAAAATAAAATTCCTTAAAAAAACATTGTTTTTGTCTTCTTTTTCCAAGTTTGATTTTGGTTTCTTTTGATTTCTTGAAAGTGATTTGTGATATTTTTGATTAGTCCTTCTTGTTTGGAGAAGATTTTGTATTCGAAATTTTTATTCTTTTCAAACATTTAAGTTGGCTTATTATTAAGTTATAAACAATTGCTTTCGTTCTTTTTTGAGTAATCTAGGATCTTGCATTATCATGTACACCTTGTGTTAGGGTAGTTTTGCATTATTAAAGCATCAATACTCTTTTTAGTTTTTGTGAGTCTGAAGTGTGCTATAAGAAAAGAAAAGAAAAAAGTTTTTGCTTTATAAAAGTTTCTTAGAACCCAAGTAGAATTTCTTTTCATTGAAGAACAAGCGATTGAATTTCATATAAGTTAGTTTTTCATTAATTTCTTTTGTGTCATACAAACACCATTGGTTTCATTTCCATTTATCCATTTGAATTAAAAGAAAAACCATTTAAAATCAAGCGCTTAATAAAATAAACTAGAACTTTTTGTATTGTCATCAGAATACACCAACAAGTTTTAGGTTTATTTAGGGCCTCGGATTAGGCGAGAGGAGAGTAAACTCTCCAAGGCCACTCTAAAAATTAAAGCATATAAGTTTGATTAAAAAGTGAAATCCAATAGCGTTAGGGAGACCGGGAAAGCTCCGTGACTGGGAGTTAAGCACAAGGGTTCGTGAAGATAAGGACGAGAGATACCCCCTCTCTTAATTGTTAGATCTTATCTCACGACTATTTCGCCCGACTTCTGATACGCGTTGGTGTATTTAGTTGCCTATCCTAGGGATCTACATAGGTGGCTGCGGAGGGGAATCCTGTGGCACCTGAGGTTGACATTGCATCACGTTCAGTAGTACTTATGGAGGGCACCCTTGCGAAGCTTGGGGGCTTGCACCAGAAAAGGCTGTTGTTTGGAGGTCACCGTAACTACCTCTGATACCTTTGCTAGTAGACCTGGGGTGTAATTACCCCAGTCTATTTTCAAAAGGCCCTTATTATTAACTTTCTTGTATTTTGGTGTCCGGTCCTAATCACCCGGAGCGTAAATACTTGGAAGTTGTTTGATTTCTGATCTCTTTTAGGAACATTTTTAGTGTGTGTTCTGTGCTCGTAGTCAGCCTAGCTTTTAATTTTCCTGAGTCTTTAAGTAGATCTTATAAAAATAATTCAAAGTGGCTGACCGACCATCTTGACGGTCCCGGAAACTTCATGGGCTTTCACCTATGAGTCTAGAGCCTTATCCTAGAAGGCGTAGGAGTGATTATGCCAGTGGTTTTCAACCAGTGGTAGCAGGTGCATCAGAGATTGATCCTCCGCTTTGGGGCATTAGTTCACAAGATAGACCTGGTACTACTACATAGTTAGAGAGGAACACACCAGTTCTTTCTCGAGTAATCTTCCAGTCGGAAGATAGTATTGAAGTAGAAGAGATTTCAGAGTCAGTTGTAGCTCCGAATTCTCCTCTCCCTCATGATCATCCAGACGTATTGTTATACGTTGGAACTCCGAATCATAGGCCTTCGAGCCCAGGTCCACACACATCTATCCTTCGATGACCACTGCTGGAAGCATGGCATCCACCATGAGTGTTGCGAGCATGCAGACTCCCATATTTTTGCAAGGGGGAGGAACTATTTCCATCCCTTCTAACACTCCCAACACTTCCTTATTTGGGTCTACTTCCATTCCATCGATGAGTGGAAGTTCTCATTCTAATGCATCCAGTTTTTGATTTTTCCCTTTTGGAATGCCTTCTCAAGGTATTCCTTCAGTTCCGTTGAATATACCATCAACTACCTCCATATCCATGATGAGTGGATCATTTTATTTTTAGGGTTTCCCATTTGGAAGTGGTCATAGACCACATTCCAATCTGATAGTAGGGTCTATGCCTTTTCCTTTCACAATTCAAGGTGGTAACCCCTTTCAGAGTTGGACAAACCCTGCCGTTAGTGGGATAGGAGTTGGGAATCAGTTTTTCGACCAATAAGGGAATGTGCCATATTCCTCGGTTAATTCATTTCAAAGTTTTTCACCCTTTGCTAATGCTAGGAACCCTTATTAGGGGCTGTCAGCTCCTTTCAATACTTCGTTAGAGGGTAACTTTAATGGTTACGGAGGATTTTCGGCCGGAGTTGGTCAAACTCCGAGTTTTTTTTGGACCAAAAGGATCACCTTTTGGTGTAGTAAGTTCTATGAGCTACTTTGGGCAACCTGGTGAGTTTCAAAATCTAGGTCATTCTTTTCAGACCTATTGGAACCCCGCCCAGTCCAGATGGAATTCCCAAGGTCCTCGACGACTTCCTTTTCTGGCCATGCTTAATCTACCAGACTTGAATGACGAATGATCCAATTAGGTACAATCTGACTTGGCCTTCAATCCCAACTAAACTTCCATCGGATATTCCAAAATTCGAAGGGAAGAATGGTGAAGACCCGAGAGACCATGTGACCACGTTCCATTTATGGTGCTCATCCAACTCATTGATCGATGATTCAGTCAGGTTGAGGTTATTTCAGCGCATCTTAATAGGGAATGTGACCAAATGGTATATAGAGTTGCCAGGGGGAACTTTTACTTCTTTTGGTGATTTGGCTAATATTTTCTTAAACCCTTTTTAGTTGCATGTCCGTTATGAAGCCGAAATTGAACTTCTGGCCAATTTTCATCAAGACATGACAACTCACATTTCGAATCATATCCAAGAATGGAGACGGAGAAAGAGGCTTATCAAAGCCAAAATTCCACCAGATTTCCATCTCAAATGGTTTTTAAAATCTTTACAACTTGAAATCTCTAAGGATGTTTCTCTTTCCGATGTTTATTCGGAAGAGCAGGCTATTTTTTGAGCCCAACAATTAGAACTGATATATTCTCAGTCTGGGACTCTTCAGAAAATCCTTCCTGACGCTCCTAGATCTAAGGTTGATTTAGCCAAACCGAAGCCCAACCCTCATGCCGATGGTATAGTTGGATCAATTGACGTAAATATGGTGAACCTTTTGAACCAATTGCAGTAGTTGTCTCTACAAATTGCTTCTTCTAATCAGGTAGCACTGTCTACATATTTGCCCTCCCAACCTACCTCCATTAGTGCTGTCTAGGCTTCTAACCCCAAAGGAAATCAACATTTGGATGGGAAGAAGAAGGGACGAGGTAAGAAGAAGAATAAGGAAGGGAAGGATAATGCAAACAAGCCCAGCAACGATGCCGGTGAGGGTAGAAATGAGTCTAAAAAGAAGGTTAAATTTCCATGCAAGTTATGAAATGGAGATCATTTGACTCACCTTTGCCCCAAGATTCAGGATGCTCAGTGTTTATTAGTGCAACAAGGGTCCTCTAGCTCCCAAGATGCCCTGACTAACCCTTTTCTCCAAGGGCAACAATTACTTGCTTGTGCGAACTCGAACAATGGTACCTCCGCATGGGGAAACCAGGAAGGGGAAAATTCCTCAAATGTGTATATCATGAACTCTCATGTCAACGTTACCACACGCGCACGTGATTATGGTGAAACAGAAACATCTAAGGTAAAATCTATTCCTGAAACCTCAGACCCGCTTCATATTGAGTGACCCTCTGTTGAGTCTATACCTTGGATACCGAAAGGTTCCGCTAAGCACTCAACGATTAACCCTAATGCTAGGGAAACCCATAACTACTCGATTGTAGAAGATCTGGCTCAAAGGCCACGTGTTATGTCTGCATTGGAGGTACTCCAGTTGTGTCCTGCTCAAAGAAGTGCTTTGCTTTCAGCAATATGGGCAGTAGATCCAAAACATTATTTAGTGCTCACTTTTGATATGCTGAATGTCAAAAAGAGACTTCCTCACCATATGGCTTTCCAGATAAAGTCTACTTATCGAAAAACCAATATTTTTCAGACAGTTATAGATGAGGGAGCTTCCACATGCGTAATGTCTATGTCATGTTGGAAGGCCATTGGATCACCTTCAGCTATTCCTTCACTGACCCTTTTAACAACATTTGAAGGTCATTCTCATAGGCCACACAGAATTATCCTAGCTTTTCCTATTTGTGTTGGAGGGAAGGTCATTAATATTGAGGTAGAAATTGTTGATGCCAACTTGGATTACAACCTCCTCTTGGGAAGAAATTGGATTTATGAGATGGACGCCATAGTTTCATCTCTATTCTGGATCCTTTGTTCTCCTCACGAGGGGAGAATTGTTAAAATTGATCAATTAGATTATTCTCCAGGTGATTCTCGTGCAACTTCGGATTCTACCGTTCCATTGGTGGATAATCCCCATCAACCTATGAAGAGTTTAGGAGTTGGGATGTACTCTTCTTTGATGGGTGTATTTGATCTGCCCCCTCCTACAACTAGAATCAATACAATTTCATCCTCCAAGGGGCCTTCAGACCCTTGGACCTTACCTTCATCTACGACCACATTAGATGGATGGCAGGTTGATGGAATGGTATTTCCTATGTCTACAAAAGAACTTAGCTATCAATCTATCCTTGACTCTGTAGACAACCATCCCACTCCTTTTTCTGAGGAGGAGTTAGATGGTTATGTGGCTCCATCTTGGACCTTGACTCCACTTCTGCTCTGGATTTCTTAGATACAATTTTACCATCGGAGGAAGAAATTTTAGAAGCAGTGAAAACTGTAGATCGACCTTGGGAAGATTTACATCATCGTTCATATTTTCTTCCTCCTTTGCAGGAAGTCGAATCCAGGTTCTCTAATCTGTTTACTAGTGATGTTTGTACAGTGTCAAACCCTTTGGCTCCAACACATTTATCTGTCAAAGGTCATATGTCGATTAGATCAGGAACTATACCTATAAACGTCTCTAGGAACAAGTTGGCGGAGCCCCCAGATGGGCTCTACCTTAAGGAGTATTTTGCTTAGGTTCCGGTCGAGCAATTGCTTCTTTGTATATATTGTTTTTTTTGTTCATATTTTGTGGGGCATTTTGTGATATCGATCATTGATTAAATTAAAAACAAACATAAAAAATTTGGAACTATATATATATCATAAAAATGTCCTTGTAAACATAAAGTGTTGAAAAAATAATATACAAAATCAGGACTAAATGCCTATAATCATGTCCAGTCTATCTATTGAACCGACACAGGATGAGCAGCTAAGAAGGTAACTACTGCATTGGCCACACGCCGAAGTATGTGGACCCAGTCCCATGGTACTCCTACCACGTGGCGCTACATCTCCTCAGGTAGGTCCTCTATGGCTACCATCGGTACCTGGTGAGTCAATCTCACCAAGTTTCTTTGGACTGCATATAATACTCTCTCTATCAAAGCAGCTGCCTCTTTGACACCTCTTCCGCGATGCCTGTGTCGTGAGAATCCATCTGGTCTCACTGGACCCACATATGGAACATGATCATTATGTCAGTATTTTAGTCCCATCAAAAATATTTCTAAGTTCATTTTCATATTTAAAAAAGAAAAAAATTGTTACCCATGTCTCCCCATGCTGCGTTTGGTGGCAACACCACGTCTGGATCTCCTCGGAAATCCATGCCAGCATAAGGGTAGTCGTCGACTGCGATGATTTTTTGGTCCCACCAGGCGAAAAAATCATCATCGAAAGTCGTCCTCGGCACGTCCTTGCCTCCAAAGCGTTTCATCAAGTCGGCCCACCTACCCATTTGTGGATCTCGCGGGCTGCTGATAGAGACAGATACCTTGGGACGTAGCCCAGGTACCTTCTCGAAGAAGAAGGAGCATAAAAAGGTCCCATATCCAAAGTTTTTAGTCTGACCTTTCTGAATGGAGGTCAGCTGGCTCTTCATGTTGGTTAGAAGAGGTGTGCACCAATCGTACACAATGGTTAGGCATTCCACTGCCTGGCTCATAGACACCCGTGAAGCCTGATGTAGTGAAGCTGATCCATTTACCCTAGCAATGGTAAACAACGGAATCATGAGAGATAAAATATCCACGTGTTTGATTGGAATCTAACTTCTAATCTTTTTTGGATGCCCAGGAAAATATATGTGTACATAGTCTTCTACTGAAAGACTATTTCGTGTCCTGTCGGTCAAATGCACAACCTACCCTCTTCGGGAGAGACCTATGATAAAGTAGATGTCTTCCACCTCAATCTTGAGAGGCATCTGATCTATCATGAAGTCATCATCCTCCACACTCCAGTAGTGGATCAATAAATCGAGCAGGCATGTGTTCACTTTCATGTTCGGCATTTTGAAGAACTTCAACGAGCTGCACCCTCTCAATGCATCTAGTGTAGTTTGGTAGTATATTACCTCATTGTTAATTGTGGTATGCTCTCTCTCTCTCTCCATGTGATGGTCATCCTCAAAAGAAATGAGTTTCAACCGTTAGAATTTCAACTCACGTACATGCGGGTTCCCTTTACACACAGTCACGTGTAGGGCCATCGTATACTTGGGTTGGTCACAGCCAACCCGCGTGTACACAGAGTTGGATTTTTTGACAGGAATTCCCACGGTCAAATATTAATTAAAACTTCTAAAAAGCATCACAAAACATTTCAAGTATGGTTTGAGGGTTACCTGGTAATTTTGGTGCGATTTGAACGGTTGAATTCTTCAGAGGCAAGTTTGCTCCTTTTTGATCCACAACTTTTTTCCAAATGCAAATGAAAAATTTGTGAGTCTAAAAGTCAATATATAGCTTTGAAATTTCAATTTTTTTTTCTTAAAACTTGATTTTTTGTCTCATGAATTTTTTGACTTGTGGGCTTGGATTGTCGAGAATGGATTATTGTTTTAGGATATTTTAGAAACTTCTTCAAGATCCTATTTTGGTCGCATGACCGCTGACTTGTCATGGCAGATATCATTCACTTACTGGCATATAGGTTAGGGAAACCATTTTTTCCATTGCATCCTGCATACTAGCCTCCGTTCAGCGATACATTATCCATAGGGTTGACCCCATCATGTCTTAGATAGCAAACCATGTTCACTTGTTGATTTTTTAAATCATAATGCGATGGTAGAGCCATCCTCTACATGGGCATCGTAGTTCGAACCTCACTGACATTGGTTGCCCCTGCTATTTTACTGAGTAGGCTTGGGAGTCCTCTTTATTCCTGCCATGACTTGTCCGTTGAAGACACATTCTCCTTGCTTCTACGCTTATTTCTGGCCTTATACCCTAGAGGCTCCTTTGTGTTCAGTTGTACTGTTGCATTGCATTTTGACTATTTGCACCTTTTGGCCTTGAGTCGGCTTCACTTGGACTCGTGTTTAAGCCACTTATTTGACCAGGTCTTCTGCAAGATCAACCATGCAATCACTTAGCTTCTGCAACTTGACACACCCTTTGACCCATGGAAGGAACATCCCTTTGAGTGTCCTTGCCCAATTTCGCCTCCTTGCATTGAGCATAGGATTGTTCCGATCCCAGGAACTAGATCATCTATTTCTCTGACACTCGTTCTTTCCACTGTATCATAACATCCTTTTATTCTTTTTCCATCTTAAATAAAAAGACAAAAAAATTGTATATTCCAAAAAGAGCTGGAATGGGACAATGTTTCCATATATTGTTGGTAGCTAGAGTCAGTCGTGTCGCTCTTGAAAAAAGCACTCAAAAGAAAGTCCCTCCTCCATTTTGGGCGGGATTTAGTTTGACTTAGGTATGCCTTAACCTTGTTATTGATTTAGTTCTCCTTTGATTGGTTACCTCTTCCAATCATATGGAGAGTTCGCTCGTGCCTCCTGCGTGACGAACTTATACAGAGTTATCATATGCGGCCATATAGTCATCATTGAGTCGTGCTTTTGTTCAAGGGAAGTAAGCCTGAGTCGGCCTCTCTGCAGTGTCTCTTGACATATTTTTCAGTCGGCCATCCCTGGTTGTCAGTGTCATGTTCATCATCACATCAGTTATATTGGTCCTTTGCTCGTGCTAGTTTGAGAAGGTCTCCATTGACTTCTTGCTGGCGGGTCTTGTCCTTATCGACGATAACATAATGCTCTGAGGGCAGGCCTAGAGCCGCACCCTAGCCCTATTTTCATTATGGATAGGTCACCTTGTGCTCAGCATCGATCAATATCATGGGTCTTTGACTGAGTGGTTTCCCTTGTGTTCAACATCAAATTTCATTATCACACATTAGGATTCATGCAGTGCTTTGGTTTCCATTTGACCCTATTGGTGGATTCCTCACCTCTGTGTCAGCTTTCATTATTGGTTGGTTCAGAGGGTTTATATCTTGCGCGAGATAAATCTTGTGTACGTTGGAAACGTGCTTCAGTCGGGTTAATACATCTTTTTTGTCCGATTCCTTCCACATTATTGGCCTACGAGTTACACTCGCACTAGATTGATGAAGTATGCCTTAATTCCTTCCTTCTAGCGGATCTTTTCCTATCGACTACGACTCATTGCTCTCGGACAAAGATCTAGAGTCTATTTGGAAGTACCTTGGGGTTTGCAGTCATCAGTGGAAAATTCCTTCGATATCGACAGTGTGAAACCATCATTGTCCCCTGATTGATAGATTCTTCCAGGTGTTTGACTTATGCTCATTCATTTGCACTTGTTAGATTGTACTGGGTACCTTGACTCTCATTATTATCATTATCGGTGAGTAGTCTCGCGTTTGTTAACGGTATACATCAATGACCAGTAATCAAACGATTTCTCACATGGTCGACTTCAGATCATTTATTCCCATTGTGTAGAAATGTACCACGACAGTCGGTGAAGACCTTGGGTTACATCAACATGTTTTGGTTCACTTGTCAGTTGCTCTTGTTACTGCTAGTCGACATGATCCACCCTATATGTTGTAGTCCTTCACAACGACATCTTATATGTTGGCATTCGAGTTGCGATGTAGTATCATCTTATTCCATCATGTTCATTTGGTACTATTGGGATCCGTTTTTGACATCAATGATCAGCTTCTTCTTTTAGCTTCATTGATCATCTTCTTATATTTGATATTCAAACATGTACTTGTTCGATTACGATAAGATGATCCATTACGTACTTTCAGTCTTTTATACTTGTATACATAGTGGATCCACTTGTACTTGATATGTGGACATGCTTTAATTTCTTTGAGCATGGGTATGCTAGCCTCAGACAACTGATTCTTTCTGATCTCTTTTTGATGGCTTGGCAGGCTGAAATCTGGTGAAGTCCTTCTCAGTTTCGACAAGTTTACTTTCCATATACTTAATACATTTCACCCATCATGTACCCCTTCTGACCTCATATATTAGGGGGCATCTATTATAGCTCCAAATATCACCCTTGGTATTTTTTATGCTTGGTTTATGGCCTAGGGCAACCCCTCCTTCTAGACTTGGTCCAAATATTTTAAAAACAACGTTTTACTCCTGTACGCTACTTTTCCCTGTGATAAAAGCGTGTACACGCGGGTTAGTCAATACCCAACCCACGTATATGTGTTAAAACACTTAAAAAAATTAAATTTCCTTAACTATGGGTAGAGTTCACATGTTTTACCTATTGATTACCTCCTATTGCCCGTGGCCCAACTGTTTCCCAACTAAAAAACTAATTGGGAGAAGTATAAATAGACTTCTATGGGAAGGCCTTAAGGAGGAGAAGAGATAGAATTACTATACTAAGGTTATCCCCTGACTGAGTTTGAAGTATCCCTGTGCTTCAAGCACTTCCCCAAGTTTCAGGAAACCCTTGTTTCCTTGAGTGTTGATATTCTCCCACTTGCTTCCGATATCATGGTATTGGTTATGGAAGGAGGCCATTGAAGACTGGGACTGGATGGATTTGGAGGACGGTTCCACCTGGAGCCGGAAGAAGAAGATTCAGATGAATTCTCTCCATGTTGGTTATAGCTTTCTACAATAAAAAGAAACACTATCTTATTCCTGAGATTAACTTTGTTTATGCATCAGATATTGTTGCAATTCATGTATGAATGCCATTTTGATGTCTAACTAATCATCTTTCTTATATGATATAAAGTTGATTTCATTAAAATGCTTTATCTATATGCTGCTATGTATGTTCGGATTGGTTGATTTGCAGATTCGAAGATCATCAGGAGTTGCAGAGGGTCTAAACCCAGCTGGAACTACCCAAATGAAGGACATCCGGGTATGGTTGCTATCGCATAGTTTGTTTATATAAGCATGTTGCCTGAGTTGTATGAGTGTTTCTTACTGTAGTTTTCTCTTGCTCTATCGAGGTTCCAACCCAAAGCCCTAGGGTACTCATTCCCGTAATAATCGAAAAAATATTTCAAACGGTATATAAAACCTATTTACATATGCCTTGCCGATATGCGATAACGATATCAATATATCGGTTCATTTAGTATGGGAGATGTGCGATGCGATGATTGCATTATCGCAATCGGAGGTTTCGAGAGTAGAGGAGAATGGATTTGGCCAAAGGCTTTGTGTGATTGTGAAATCGTGAGAAATGACGTGGCATTATAGCGGGCCCGAATGATTATTAACAAGCAAGGCTTTTCCTTTTAGTTGTCCAGTCTTATGATTTTAATAAAGCGTGCCTTTCAAAAAATATATTTATCGCAATCGGAGGATCAAGGATGAAAGGAGTGGCGAGCCTTTTGATAGTTTGCGATTTAACAAGACACGAGATGTTTATAGACCGCGTTCATTTTTTCACTGGGTCTGGTTAGTTATCGCATTTCACAATCTGAATGGTTCTTAGGCTTTTTCATATATCATTTTCATTATAAAATTGCAATGTGGGCAAGTTCTGATGTAAAGTGGTTTTCGTCAATACTTAAGCCTTTAGAGTTTTGAACACGTTTGGTTCTCGGGGGTTATTTTTTATCGCATTGCAAGTTTCAAAAGGATAAAACATGAAATTGTTCATTGAGACTTGCGAAATGTGATATGGTCGGGATTTTTTCAAGGTAGGATTATTCAAGTTGTTTGGGCCTAATGATTTTGGATTTGTTTATTCAAAATTCAAATTTGTCCTTTAAAACCCTAAACTATGTTATATTCCTATGTTTTTTAAATTTTAAAGGGTCCCCATTTAGTTATATAATAATTTCTTAAGAGATTTATATATAACTAAATGGGGGATTGTTACCTAGCACAACAGGTTAAATCCAAATGAGTTTTCTTTACACAGTCACTGGGATAAAAGCCAAAAAATGCATATTTTGGGACAAAGGTTGACCATTAAAACCATCCAACTCTTTCATACTTGCATTGTATAAAATGAAACCAAACATGGCACCACCATGGAGAAACATTCAATTGCGAGCTCTAAGTGAAGACATCTTTCATGAAGACAGGTGTAAGAGCAAATTGAGAGAAATGCTCTCTCCCCATATATCTCTACCATTATTTGTTTGTACAAATACTAATTTTTATTTTTGGTATCAAAACCTTGTGAGAAAATTGTTCTTTATTTAGGCATAAATTTGTCGATTTTCATATTTGTTGAATTTTTTGGTATTAAAACCCTGTAGGTAAACTATTTTCTATTTGGGCATAAATTTTATAGTTTTCATTTTTGTTGATTTTTTTTATGAAAACCATGTGGGTAAATTATTCCCTATGTGGGCATAAAACTATCTTTTTGTTTTGAGTTTTTCAAGTAGGTTCTTTTTTTAGCAAGGGTAATTTTACGTTCCCTTCTCCTTGTAAGGAATATCCCTAGGGGATTTTGCAATGATATGGGTGCAAATAGTTGGATAGGTCTAATCTCCTTTCTTAGGTTTTATTTTGTTGAGTTTTTCATACTGGGTCCTTAAATAACTCAACGAAATTACCAATAAAATTAGTTCCTCATTTATAGAGTACTTATCATTTTTCTTAGTTTTATATCTCTTTCCTTTCGATTGTTTTATTGTGATATCCATCAAAGAAAATCTCACGTGCAAATTTTTTTAGCATGGTTTTCTATAGAATGAGAAGAAAATTGTTTATGAAATTATGTCATGAAATTGGTCATCATCATATGTCACCAAATTATGTTTGCATATGTTGATGTTATGCATATATATTTTCAATTCTCAATCTAGATTATGCATATATTTTATTCCATGAATTTTAGTACATACTTCGTTATTGTTTTTTGTTTTTGTCTTTTTTTTTTTATCTGCAACTGAGGATTTGTATTAATATTTAAAAAGGTTGGGCTAATTGCTAAATGTATGTACATCAAGATACAAATTTTCAAAAGGTGGTTGATGACATGGTTGAGGTATGCATAAACCTCTTGAACATTTCCAAATCATTACATCTTTTTTCTTCCTTATAATAGTAGAAAATTCAAAATTCTTCCATTTTTGATCTTTTCAAAATTGGCTTAGCACGTGGTAAAATTTGATAAGCATTTATTTATTGATCAATTATTCTTCATAGAGGTTGGATCTCCTCCTTGTTATTATTGAAAAATGGAGGTCTATTTCCTCCATTCATTTTCTGACACAACTCTTCTAGTTGAGTCCTTATGGTGCCTAGTTCATCTTCCAACCATGCAAGCTTTTGTTGAAGTTCCAAAATGCTATCCATGACAAATAAGATATACTGACCTACTACATATAGCTCTTCCTGCATACTTCTATCAATGCCTCCTTAGGTCATTTCTCCCAATCCTTCCTATAGCAGTAGTAATAGTTGTTTTAGGGGAGTCCCTAAAAAAATAAAAGAAATTCAATGACACAACATGACACCTCCCTTGCTAGTTGTCTGAGACTACTTGTGGAGAGTTTCATCCAACACCAAATTGAAAATGCACAAGAAAACACATAAATGGAGACGCAGAAGATCCTCTAGTATCTAGTCCCGCCAAATTGGCTCTCAAAATCCCCACAAAGTTTCTTTTTAAAGCAATTTCAACTCAAAACAAAAACAACTTCAAAGGGCACTCTATAGGAAAGGGAGTCCCATGTGGGACAATGCCATCAAGACTTAGGAAATTCAAAAAAGAACAAACATATAATAAACCATACCTCAACAATATTTTCCACTTCTAGGATAGACCAAAGAAATCCCCTTACTGTATCCCATGGCCAAAGCTAAGAAAGGAAATATTGCAAACCAACACCAACTTTTGTAGACCAATTCAGATCCAACATGCCTAGATATACTCCACGCGAAGCATAAGCCAACTAAACCACAAGCTTACATTAAATCTATCAAAGGGCATTCCACAGTTATCCATCTTAATGGTATTCATGTTACACTAAAAAATGTCACCATGACTATTTACAGTTAGTATGGCTCTATCAACAATCATGCTATCCTCCTGGGCAAGTCTTATGCCTCTGCTCTCCATGTCAAAACTCCAAAAAGAGAGAAAGTCTTTGTAAATGTGTTTATCTCTGGGTACGCAGATTCTCTCAGCCTTACCTGCGTATACACACCTAATGCTCACAAAAACTGCGTACTTGTACGCTCTGTATGTAAAGGGGCAGGTGCGTACCCCTGTAAAGGTCAAAAGGCGCAAGTTTCACTCCAAAAAAGTTACTTGTGGTCACTTCTAGAGGCTTCTAGAAGTATGTTTGACGTGTATGAAGCGCCTCCAGATGGTTCATGTACCCCTACCAAAGAGGAACTTATCCCATCAATAAGGGAGCTATCCCATCCAAAGAGGGGATTATCCCATTGATGGTGGACTTGATTAACTTCCTCTTGAGCACTATAAATACAGGCATTGGGCCAGAAGGAGGGGAGGTTGGAAGCTAAACATTTCTAAAGGTAGATGCTGCTGGAATTAGGACTCCCATTTAGAAGCTTGTGAGGAGAGATTGCCATCTTTGCTTGTTCTATTTGGAAGTGGGTGAGCTTTGTCAAAGTAAAGGAGAACTCTTGATGGACCCTGGGAGGGACTTGCACAACACCAAGGCTCAGGTTGTAATTGTTCCTTTTGTTTCCTATTAATGCAAATGAGTCCATTCTTCTCAATAACTTGTTATTTATGAGTTGTTTCATGTACTCCTTGGTCTATGTGTTAAATATGTTTTATTTTATGAGATTATCAAGTGCTATTTAATCGTTTGATTGTTAGTGAATGCAGGTTTCGAAGTGAAGGAGGAGCTCATCCGGATCAGCGAGGCTGGACTGCTACAACAGTGTTGGACTATAGGTAGGATCTAAACACTTGATTTCTTATATAGTAAATGCATGTTTAGAGAAGGATTGCTCTTGTTTGTCTTGTTTGTCACTAGAGAGTCTTAGGCTACTAGGGAGGTTGGTTGTGTCCGCACTATCGACTCTTTCCGCCTGACAAAATGGCGACTCCGTTGGGGAATCCATTGATGTGAAAGTCTTTTCCTTTGTATGCAACTTTGACCTGAGAAAAGTGATTTATTTTCTGGTTTTTGGCTCTGTGACTTTGTATTTGGGTGGGTTAGCTTAGAGTTAGATTGAATTTAGTTTTTCTTGGTTTTTTCAGTAGTACGCACCCTCTGAGTATTGCACAGTGCGTACCTGTACGCACTGTTGCTGTGTGCACAGAGCGGGCCCGCACCTGTCTTAACAGGTTGCCTGCGTACCCTGCTAAAAATTAAGAAATTTCCATTTTTTACATTTTTCCTCTTAGATTTTGCTTTTTCTTAGTTTTTACTGCCCAGATCCATTAGTCTCTTGTCAAAGATCTTCACCTGAACTTGTTTCAATAGCATTGAGTGTTTTAGTGGATTTCATAGAAGTTTAAGCCCTAGGGTTTGATTTTTGAGTAGGTCCTGTAGTGACTTTGGCGGTAGAAGTTGTCAAGCCTTAGATCTCTATGGTTTTGTCAGCCTTCTTAGGAGTCGGACCTGTCATAAAGTCTACCTGTGAGAGCAACTTACCTTTGAGTTGTCTCTTTGGCAAATTTCGAAGTGCTTGTCGATTGAGTATTGAATTCCATTTTACAAAAAGAACAAAAAGATTTGAGTTTTGTTTTGACTGGTCTTTTGATTCTGCATTAGCTGGTCCTTGGCTTGATTGTGGTCAAGTAAAACAACCTAGAATCATCTTTGTAGGCTTTTGCCTCGTTAGGTTTGCTTTAGAGTAAATTTCTTTTTGATTTTCTTGTGAGTCAATTTTTCATAGATTTTATAGATTTTGAGATTGATTTTCGTTAAAATAGATTTATATGCTTTATTAAATAAGAGAAAATACAAAATCATCTCCTTTGAAAAGTTTTGTTTCAAGTAGCTTTGAGGTATTTTGAAAGAGAAAGAAATTTTCGTGCATGTAAGGAGTGGTCATGTTTGTATGCTTGGAAAGATAAAGATAATTGTTTCTTTGATTGTCTTTACTAAGAAAGTTGTTTTCTATAAAATTTGCACTTTCCAACTCTCTTAGTTAGGAGTTTCATTGAAAGAGAAAAGTAGCATAAATCATCTTAGGTGCATCTTTGTAGTGGTTTGAGTCGAGTCTACACACCATTGGTTTCATTTCCGCTACCTTTTGTCTTTAAGAAAAACCATAAAATTAACGCTTAAAGTAAAATCAACTTAGTAATTTTTATTTACTAGGGCTCTGAAACACCAATTTAGATCAGGCTAGTGTCTTGGAGTAGGAGAGTAATTAACTCTCCAAGACAACAAAACCAAACAAGTAGCTTATCTTGTGATAGAATAAATCCAATTGTCTCATTTGTACTCTGGGAAAGCTCCTCTTAAAGGAGAAGCACGAGCTTGTGTCCGAACCAGTGAGGGGATCAATCCTCCCTCGTTGGGAACGACGCCAGACACGCACGTATTACAAACGGTAAACCTCGGATTAACCATTGTCGAGGAGCCAGGGGTCACTTGTCGGTAAACCTTGGATTATTGTCAAGGAGCCGGCAAGGGGATTGAGCTTGATACTCTGCCCTTGCGTGCTGTCGGAGTGTAGACTGTTCCCCCAGGTGCATTTGTTGCGGTTGGTAACCTTAGTGACCATTATCTTTAGGATTCTACCGAGGTGACGATGGAGGGAAGATCCCACTGTACCTGGAGCAGACGTCGGCTAGACTCACTTGGATTTTCCGGGGGGTTCACTTCACTCGAGACGGTTAAAGTGGAGGAACTTGTGCAGGTCTATTCATTAAGCAGGTTGCCGGGGTAACTGTTCCACCCGCCACTTCTGTACTGAATCCGGCGATGTTGGGTTTCATCTCCAACTAGCGTTTTCGGTCTGGAAGGCTATTGTTTGTGCTTGGTTTGACGCCCTAGATTCTTTAGGCGTGTGATTCAAATTTGTTTGGTTCTTTAGCGACTTTAGGTGGTTTGATTTGAGATTTTACTTTGTTTTCGTGTGTAGTAGTTAAAAGTTTTTAGCTGTGGTGGAATTACCGAGACAGTCCCGTAGGCTTCGGGGGAAGTCACCTGAGATTGTTAACGGAACTGATTTGTTGAGGAAACTCCGTAGATCACGGGGTGGATCTCCTGAAGACGTCCCGGGTCAGTACGAAGGATTGAAGGTCCTTGTAACTCCTCCTAGTGGCAGTAGAGTAGGTTCACCTGAAGAAGGAGAATCTTCCTTGGTAGTCCATCCAGATTACCAAAGTCTAGAGACAGGTTATAATCCCGAAGCTGTTACAGTTTCTAAGCTTGCTGGTAGTTTTTCGTCTACTAGTGATATAGGCGAAGAACCTGAAATATCTGAACCTGTTACTCCGACTTCTAGTGTTCCAGATTCACCAAGAGTAGAACGAGTTATCACCGAAAATCTTCCAACTGGTTTGATTGCTATTGAAGAACTTGCTCCAGAGGAAGAAATAGGCGTCTCTAACCTTGAAGATCAACTTACTATTGAGCTCAGGGAGCGTGAATCTATCTTTTACAGTCCTCCTAGAAGTACTACTTGGTACCTTTCGTTAACCAATTATTTAGACAACTCAGGGATAGGTTTTTCTACACCTCGTACTCCTTTTCCACCTGGAGGTATTTATACTCCTGTAAATATGTTTGGTCAGTCGTCCGTGTTTACTCAAACTCCCGAATCTTTCTTACACGGCGGTCCTTCTGTTCCCACTGGGTATCAGTCACTTTCTGGTATCTTTGCGGGGGCATCTCCTCAACCCGTCGATCAAGGGTTATTAGCTGGAAACAATGGTAATAAACCGTTGGGTATAGGGGACATTTACATGATGTCAGGTTCAGTTCCCGTTTCTCAACCTCAAGGTGGCCAATTACCGCCTGGGGGGCAGCCTCAATTAACGCCTGGGGGGCAACCTCAAGGTACACAAATTGTGTCTGGGGGGCAGCCTCAAGGTCAGTATGTACCTATGGTGCAATACATGCCTCAAGGTCAACCCCAGCCTCAATATGTACCCCAAGGTCAACCTCAGTATCAATATTTACCTCAAGGTTATCAACCCCAAGGGTATCAACCTCAAGGGTATCAACCTCAAGGTCAAGGTCAACCCCAGTATCAGTATTTACCCCAAGGTTATCAACCTCAAGGTCAATACTCGAGTCAAGGTTATCAACCACCTCAAGGTCAGTCATATGTTCAAGGTATGGGAACTGTACCTTTTAGTTATCAATCCTATCCTCAATTCGGTTATGGATCTCAGTATTCTCAACCTGTTCCGGGGTCAATACCCCGGAATGATAGTGTGGGATCCATCACAGGGTCAACAAGTGTTGCAGCCAAGTATACAGTTGGTACCTCAAGCTGGACAACCCGTAGTTTCTGGTCCACCCCAGCAACCGCAACCTGTCCAGTCAAATGTTCAAACTTCTGTAACTTCGGTAGTTACTGAGCCGCCAATTGCACCTAGTACTCCATCTCAAACGGCTGTTGCAACTACCGCAACATCTACCGCACTTACTTCTGGAGTATCGTCAGCTCCGGTTTCTACTGTCTCTGCAACCACTCCTCAGACATCTTTACCGTTGTCTGGATCTACGATTCAAACCACGGTCCAGATGCCTATAGGTTAGCCTGGTATAAGTACGGTTGTCACTACTCAACCTCAATTTGTTCATCAACCGTACCAGGGACAGTACCAATATGGGCAAGCTGTCCAACAGCCGGTTTACCAGTATCAACCGTATCCTGGGTACACTTATCAGCAACCTCAACAACCCCAGTACGGTCCGGTTAATCCTGGTTTTCCAGGAGGATATAATATCCCTAATGCGATTCCTGTTCCTAGTTATCCTGGATATCCTCCTCCTGGGACTGGTCTTGTGACCCAGAGTTTTAGAGATCCTAACCGGCAATTACCATTTATCGCAACTTTGGATTTACCAGACTTGACGCGCCTAACGAACGATCCAATTCAATATCTTCCGTTCTGGCCGCCAATGCCAAATAAGTTGCCCAGTGATATACCCAAGTTCGAAGGTAAGTCTGGAGAGGATCTGTCCAATCATGTGATGACTTACCACCTCTGGTGTGCTTCAAATTATATCTCGGATGATTCGATTCGCTTACGTCTTTTCCAGCGTACACTCATTGGTCTCGCGACCAAGTGGTACATTGAGTTGCCACGGGCCTCTTTTTACAATTTTAGCCAGTTAGATACCTCGTTCTTAACTCACTTTTAGTTGCCGGTCAGATACGATAACGGCACGAAGTTATTAACTTCACTAAAACAATCGACGTCCACGTATATTTCTGATCACATTCATGAGTGGAGACGTCGAAGAAGGTTAGTGAAAGTTTTTATTCCGGACCAAATCTTAGCTGAATGGTTTGTTAAATCATTATTACCGAAGATTACTGAAGATGTAGCTAAGGCCGGAGTAGTTACTGAGGAGCAAGTCATTGCTCAGGTGCAGTACCTTGACTTAGTTTATACTCAGTCAGGTACGTTACACGAGAAGATCCCAGATCTTCCAAAATCGAATCAAATCGCCGCTGCTCCTTCGGGATCTCATGCCGCTGATGGTATGATTGGTACGGTGAACATAAAGAGCAAGAAGAAATCTTCCAAGAATTCTACTACTCCCATAATCACCTTGCCTGATTCCCTGATAGGAGAGTCTTCTCCTGAACTTTCCGCCGATATTCACGCTGTAGAGTCATCTACGGCCAAATCAAAAAATGGTGGAAAGAAGAAAGGGAAGAAGAAGGCTAAAGCAGACAAGGTTCCGAAGGAGAAAACGGAAAAGTCGGAAACCAATGACGAAAAGCGCAAACCTCGATATCCTTGTCTTATTTGTGAAGAGGATCATTTTACAAGAGATTGCCCTCATCGGGCCGAGGTTGTGAAAATAGTCAAAGGTTCTCCCACTCCTGCTGTGTTAAAAGATCCATTTCCAAAGCAGGAGAGTAAGATGATAGGTTCTTCCTCGACTTCCAGTGAAGAACCCATTTTGATGATGTCTCATGTGAGGATTGCGACTCGATCGCAAGATTATGGTAGTAAGAATCCTGTTGATGGTAAGGAAGCAGAATCTTCTCATTCTAATCCGTCAACCTCAGCTCCTGGTTCCGATCCACTACAGATCGAAAAACCTAACCCAGACTTAGTAATCAAACTGCCCGCCAAGGGTGTACTTCGAAGGTCTGCTTTCAATCCACATGCGAGAGCGGCCCAGAATTACAACATTGTTGAGGACTTAGCTGTTTCACCCTCAGCAATGTTGGCTTTAGAAGTACTGCAATCATGCCCAGCACAACGAAAATTACTTTTGTCGGCTATCGGAGCTGTTGATGTTCAGGACCCGAATCTGATAATCTTCGATCTAGAAAATAGTACGCCGCGCCTTCCCCATCAAATGGCTTTCCAAATTCCAGTGATAGTAAAAAACAGGCCTATTCATCGGACTGTAATTGATGAGGGAGCTTCTACGTGTATTATGTCGATTCAATGTTGGAGATTTCTTGGTTCTCCTTCGCTGAACCAATCCCCGACCATCCTTAAGGCCTTTGATGGCCGTGGGTTCCGTCCGTTTGGTATTCTACAGGAATTGCCTATAGGGGTAGAAGGTAAAACCATTAGTCTGGATGTGGAGGTGGTTGATGCCCCTCTAGACTACAACCTTCTTTTGGGTCGAAGTTGGTCATATGCTATGACAGCGGTCGTTTCATCGGTCTTCAGAGTAATAAAGTTTCCACATAATGGTAAGATCGTGACCATTGACCAGCTGACATACTTTTCATCCGACCCAGCCTCTTCAGAGAGTATCCAGCATGTCGGTAAGACGACAATCCCTTATAGGGACGTTGGCATAGGTTTAGTTAAATATTCCGGTTTACTGGGAACTTTTCCTTTCCCTCCAATCAACGCAGACCCTTCATTTGCATCAATTCATATGATTACATCAGACACCATTATTTACGATGATCCTTGGATTGTCCCATCTGAATCTGAGATAGACTCATTCGGTGATGCTATGCCTTTGAGTCCATATGAAATTGCTTATGAAGCCGTCATGTCTTTTACCGACTCGCGTTCAACCCAAATCGACCAAATGAATGTGGTCAATGAAGAATCACTTTTCACATCAACCTCAGAACGGATAGCATTTCCCGAAGTCGTGTCATCTGACGAGAAACTTCGCGAAATCCTAAGTGAAGACGATCTACCATGGGAAGATCTCCATCATAGATCTTCGTTTTTACCTGAGGATGATGCTTTTGAAAATGACTTTTCATCTATCTTTACCGCTGAATATGTCAAAGACGCTCAGAATCCAACGAAACATTCTGATTCAGAGTTGAATTTAGGGAATACTTCTCGCACTATTCCCATTGACATTTCAGTGAAGCCCGGAATTGAGGAAAACATTCATATAGGCTCCTCATGTACAAAAAATGAAATTCAAACTTACAAGGCCCTATTCCAAGAATTCTGCGATGTGTTTGCCTGGTCTTACGAGGAAATGCCAGGAATCGAACCTGCCATTGTTGTTCATGAAATAAAGACCTACCCGGACGCTAAACCCGTCTGGCAACGGTTGCGGAAGATTCACCCTCGGAAAGCGGCTGCGATTAAAGTAGAAGTCGAGAAGCTGTTGAAAGCAGGTTTCATTTATCCAATCCCGTTAACGGATTGGGTATCGAATATTGTTCCGGTTAACAAAAAGCAAGGAAAAATAAGAATCTGTATCGACTATAGGGATATAAATCGAGCTTGTCCAAAAGACAACTATCCAACGCCTTATATCGATCAAATCATTGATGATTGTGCCGGAAGTGAAATGTTTTCCTTTATGGATGGTTTTTCGGGCTATAATCAAATCAATATTCTACCTGCCGATCAACCAAAAACGACATTCATTTGTCCATGGGGGACATTTGCTTATTGCAAATTACCTTTTGGGCTTAAGAATGTCGGAGCCACTTTTCAACGGGCGATGTCTTACGCATTTCATGACATCAAGCACATTGTGCAACCGTACCTCGATGATTTGCCTGCTCATTCTTTACATCGAGCTGATCACCTTGTCCACTTACGAGCAATCTTCATGAGGTGTAGACATTATCGTATTCGGTTGAATCCCCACAAGTGTGTCTTCTGTATAGAAACGGGTCGATTACTGGGATTTGTTGTTTCAAAAGCCGGCATTCGCGTCGATCCCTCGAAGGTCGAAGCTATCATCAAATTTCCTCCTCCTTCGAGTTTGCGCCAACTCCAAAGTTTGCAAGGGAAAGCGAACTTTTTACGTCGATTCATTCCAAACTACGCCGAGGTCACTAAAGGTTTTACACGGTTGTTGAAACAAAACGCTCAATTCTTTTGGGACGAGATTGCCCAACAATCTTTTGATGCACTTAAACACGCGTTGACCCATGCACCGTTGTTGCATCCTCCCAACTACAACCAAGACTACGTCTTCTACCTCGCAGCTTCGCATTCCACTATCGGAATGGTGTTAGTCCAAGAAGATGAATTCGGAGCAGAACATGTGATATATTATCTTAGTAGGACATTAAACCCCACTGAGCTAAAATATTCACATGTGGAGAAATTGGCCCTGGCAGCCGTTCAAGCTGTCCAGCGTTTTCGTCACTACATTCTTCTCCGTAAAACTACAGTTATTTCGGATTGCAACCCTATGATTTATATTTTGACAAAACAACTGCTAGGGGGCAAGTACTCTAAATGGATCATTATCCTGCAAGAGTTCGACTTGGAGTTCGAGAAGTCCAAGTCTAAGAAATCCTTAGTTTTTGCGGAATTGATGTGTGATTTCCCGCCTGCTGACACAGAAACTGTGGCAAAGGAGTCCATTGCGGACAAATCTTTGTTTCTTATCAGTACTTTAGATCCGTGGTACGGGGATATAATCATCTATCTCCAAACACAAACCTTTCGGCCTGAAGCTTCAAAGTCGAAACGTCGAAAAATTCGGTTTCAATCCCAGCAATACATAATTATTGGAGATACACTTTCTCGTCGGGGGGCAGACTTAGTTTTTCGACGTTGTTTAACTCACGAAGAGGCTGAGAGGGTTTTGAATGATTGTCACTTTGGAGCATGTGGCGGTCATATGTCTGGGTATGCCACAGCTCAGAAGGTGTTGCGCGCTGGCTATTTCTGGCCGTCCATGTTTAAATATTGTATCATTGCGGTCCGAAAGTGCCACAACTGTCAAGTGTTTGATCGCAAGATGCGTGCACCACCTGCTCCTCTCCATCCTATAATTGCCGTTGGTCCTTTCGCCAAATGGGGTATCGATTTTATTACTTGTAACCCTCACTCGGCCGGGGGGCATGCGTATATCATTCTCGCGGTTGATTATTTTACTAAATGGGCCGAGGCGATGCCTACATTCGACGCAAGCGGCAAAACAGCTGCAGTTTTCGTATTCAATCACATTATAACTAGGTTTGGTGTCCCACAAGCAAACATCACTGACCATGGGAGCCATTTTCGAAACATCATGATGACTGAGCTTACAAGCCAGCTTGGTTTGCGCCACGATAGCTCTACTCCTTATTATCCGCAAGCCAACGGTTTGGTTGAGTCTATCAACAAAGTTCTGGTTATCATGATTCGACGAATCATTGGTATTCATCGGTCGAATTGGCACAACATGTTATTTTCAGCGCTATGGGCATACCGAACCTCAGTGAAAACTTCAACATGGTTCACTCCTTTCCAGCTAGTTTATGGCTTGGAAGCTGTGTTACCCATTGAATGCGAGATCCCATCACTTCAAATGGCTGTCGAATTACTCCCAGCTACTTCCGAAGAGGAGAAACGTTTATTATACTTAGCTCAATTAGATGAGACTCGACGTGACGCTGCATTGGCAATCGAGACTCACGCGAAGCGAATGAAAGCTCAGTATGATAGAAATGTGACCCCTCGAAGTTTTTCGGAGGGAGACCTAGTGCTATTATATGATCAAGCTAACGATAAGCTAGGTGCTGGAAAATTCGTTCCTATGTGGCATGGACCCTACATTGTAAAGCAAAAGCTAGCAAAAGCGATCATCACTAACCATGGGAGCCATTTTCGAAACATCATGATGACTGAGCTTACAAGCCAGCTTGGTTTGCGCCACGATAGCTCTACTCCTTATTATCCGCAAGCCAACGGTTTGGTTGAGTCTATCAACAAAGTTCTGGTTATCATGATCCGATGAATCATTGGTATTCATCGGTCGAATTGGCACAACATGTTATTTTCAGCGCTATGGGCATACCGAACCTCAGTGAAAACTTCAACAGGGTTCACTCCTTTCCAGCTAGTTTATGGCTTGGAAGCTGTGTTACCCATTGAATGCGAAATCCCATCACTTCAAATGGCTGTCTAATTACTCCCAGCTACTTCCGAAGAGGAGAAACATTTATTATACCTAGCTCAGTTAGATGAGACTCGACGTGACGCTGCATTGGCAATCGAGACTCACGCGAAGCGAATGAAAGCTAAGTATGATAGAAATGTGACCCCTCGAAGTTTTTCGGAGGGAGACCAAGTGCTATTATATGATCAAGCTAACGATAAGCTAGGTGCTGGAAAATTCGTTCCTATGTGGCATGAACCCTACATTGTAAAGCGAAAGCTAGCAAAAGGGGCCTATGAGCTGGTAGATTTTGATGGGGACTCTTTGGGTAAACCCAGAAATGGACTTTACCTAAAGAGGTATTATGCTTAAATGGTGGGTATGGAGAATTTTAGTTAGGTTAGGTTTTCTTTCTAGCTAGTATGTTTGTTAGTTTAGATAGTGTGCTTAGCTTAGAAAGTGTGTTTTTCGTCGTTATGCTGGCTTATCTTGGTTTTACTCTTGATATTGCAGATGTCGATGCCTCTCCAAACGTACATTGGATTTGATGATGGTGCTTGTCATAGTACATGTAATATCTCTTCCGCAGCTTGGGTTATCTATTTTCCCTCTGACGAGTTAGTTTCTATGCATGAGGTGAGCCTCGGTCAAACGACGAACAACATTGCAGAATACAGTGCAGTGGTTGAATTATTGTCTGAATCTATTTCATTTGGAATTCGACGTTTGATAGTGAGGTTAGATTCTGAACTCGTTTTATTACAGCTTAATAGAATATATGCCATTAGAAATCCCGTGTTATTAAGGTTGTTTTTGAGAGTGCACCTCTTGGAACGTGAATTTGATTACATTGAATATCAGCATATTCCAAGGTCTTTAAATACATTAGCAGATGCAATTGCTTCTCGAATGTTGGACAGACATTTGCGATAATCATACAAGTAAATTTAAAAACATTTCATCACATATGTTAAACAAGATAAGCCGGTAATAATGATATATATAGATAGGAGTGTGTCAAAAATATACATCGTCTTCGATCATAGGTTGAAAAACACCTTATGATCGGCAAAAATGATAAGTACAAAAAACCAAAAATGTCATATGTGTCTACAAAAGTGACTAGTCAATCACTGGTGGTGCTCTCTATACGAGACCACTGCCCGCGCTACCCTACACAAGAACCTCCTAAAAGGTCCTGGGACTACGACCACATAGCGCTGAAGCCGAATGGGAATGTCATCTATGGTGGTCTCTGGTATATCCACCGTCAGACGCTCTAGATCCTGTTCCAGCTCGGTTAAGGTCTCTACGGCCGCATCCTGTGGGGCTGGTGCTGGGACAGCTGGTACTCTCCTCTCAAAAGCCCGGAGGTTGGCCGGACGTCGTGGACCTACATCTGCATTTTGAAAATTTGTGCTGTCAGTTTTGAGGCGATATATAAAAATAAAAAAATATACATAATTTGAAAACTCGTGAAAAATGAAATACCTCTGTCGTCCCACTGTTCTCCCTGTGGAAGAACCATGTCCGGATCATTCCGAAAATCCATTCCGGCATAAGGAAAGTCTTGAATAGCAAAGACCTGGCCCTCTAGCCAGTGAAAGTAACCATCAGGAAATCGAACCACTGTCGTGCCCTCATCAGGATGCCGGGCCATCACTGTAACCCATCTCGTCAACTTAGGCTCCCGAGGAGCCCCAACTGGAACAGTAAGCTGCTGAGGGATCAACATAGGAACTCTCTCTAGGGCAAAGCTCACAACCAAAGGCCCATACCCAAAGGTCTTTAGTTTCCCGGTCTTTACCCTAGTTAGTTGGGCCTTCATGTTGGCCAACACAGCTTCGCACTAGTTGAAAATGGTGCCTTGGTAGCAATCTATCGCTATCCGCATTTGGGACCCGGTGGAAATGTGCAAGGCGGCTGCGCCGCAGAGTCTGGTAACTGTAAAGGCAATTACCATAAGTTCAGGCAGGGATATATATTTGATTTCTATCCCTTTCTCCTGGTTCTGATTGTTGCACCATTCTAGCCGGAGACTAGCAAGGGATTGGCCACCCGGCCTAGTCCCGGAGAGAGTCAGTTGCTCGCCCCTGTTGGGCAAACCAGTGAGAAAATATATATCAGAGGGCTCTATCTCGAGCTGGTGCTCTCCGATGTAAAATCATTGTTCCTGGACGTTCCACCTTTCAACCAGCCTCTCTAAGAATGGTACCTGTGCCCTCATGCCAGCTATGGCCCAGTATTTGTATAGTCCGCATGCCTTCAAAGCATCAATGGAGGGTTGATGATTGATTGCGGCTAAATCAACGTCCTCATGCTATATTTCACGCCAATCAAGCATGATGTGCTCCCTACACATCATAAAACATCAGTTAGGATCCATAAAATTTAAAAATTTTGGTCTATTTTGGAGGTATGAGGGTTTCAATTTGCGTTTTGCGGGGTACGCACCCTGGCCTTTAGGAACAGAGCGCCTGGACGCAGCTGCCCTTAAGGCTGGGTGCGTACACCCCGTAATTTTCCCATTGAGAAAATATCGGGGTACGCAGGTCAGCAGTGCATGACCTGCGTACCCCAAAGTGCGCATCTTGAAACCCCAAGACCCCCAAAAAATCAAATAAAAGCTTAAAAATGAATTCTAAACGGATGAAAATCAAGAGAGGGGTGTTGTAGAATACCTGGTGAAACGACGTTCGATTCTGACGGTCGGATTCTCCGCAATCTCCACGGGAAGTTTCTTGCCAAAAGCCCTTTTCTCAACCTCAACAGTAAAATGGTAAAAATGACATGGTAAAAAGTCTTTTTATAGGTTTTTTGGATGAATGAATGCTAAGTTTGTTTATTTTTCACCATGAAAGGACATTTTTCAATGTATTTTTACCCATCTTAAACAGGTATGAGTAATGTGTCGTTTTTGTGCAGGACAAAAGGATTTTAGAGTAAAATCATCATTTTTTCATGAACCAAAACATCAGAGTCATCTTTTAAGCTCTTTTCTGACTCCTAAAACATGAAAAGATCGCCGAGCGTTTCTTTTACACTCGTTAAAACGGAATTAAAAGACGGTCCCCTTATAGCTCTTTTCTGACCGTAAAATCAGGAAAAGATTGCCGGGTTTTTGTCGTTTCAAACTCGATACGGAAATAAAATGACGCGTCCTTGATCGCTTTTTACTTTTCAGGTCAGAGACACTAATCATGAAAGTACTCCTTGGTCGCAAGATCAAGCGATTCTCCCAGGTATTATTTTATACTTTTTCGGGCTTGGGGGACACAAATTTACGAAAAAGTTCAACCTGGAGTCTTCTTAAGTTTTTCAGACTCTCTAAAATTGAAAAACGCCGAGTTTCTCCTATACTGGGTTCGTTAAAATTTCACAGTAAAGGACCTGTTCAATTACAAACAGGAATGAACCACTCCTTCCTAGGGTTCGAATCAAAACTAGGTTGGACTCATCCGAAGGATGAGCTTATAATCAAGCATATGTTATCCTCCTCAAGCTTGTTAAAAATAAAGAGGTACTTGCCAGAAATGGTGGGGGAAAAGAGAGAAGAATGAACCTATTTGTTATCCTTTGTTACAGAAGAACCTTATTACCACTCTTGAACACGACACTTTTCATTCACCTGGGTTGGGAAATCCTTTACCTCACAGTTGATCAAACCACTTTGAAAGTCTTCAACCGTTTCCGGGTATTAACTTTGGGTCAAATCGTAACCAAACCATCTGTCGTGTCGTTATGTGTTCAAGAGGTCTCTGCAAATAAACTTTCATCTGCAAAATACTTGTCGTCCATTTGACCATCCCTGAGTCAGTCCTTACAGCAACATTTCTTCAACTTGAACAATGATTTCGTGTTGTGGGCTTGCCTGCAACGGGTCGCTTTCTATCGACATCAGCACATTATCTAGAGAGATGACTTAGAAATCGTCAGTACCTTGAAGTCTGCATGCATCAATGGCAGGTTTCTTGCCTTTGACGTCAGTTTACACCATTGACCTTCAATCGAAGGATTCTGTGAAATGTTCGACATCATCTCATTCATTCACATCTCATGGATTGTACTAGGTACTTTAAGAACCATTGGCATTACTAGTGGTCTCTCTCACACTTGTTAACAGTTTACATCATCGACTGATAATCAAGTGGTTTCTACCATGTTCGACATCAACTCATTTATTCGCATGGCTAGAATCGTACCAATTCGGGAAATAGAAATGAAGACCCTAGATCTAGTTTCCACCATCCAGGCTGCAAGGAGTTTTGTATTCATTATCTAGTAGACTAATCATAAACAGATGGCTGCGCCCATACTGTGTCTACAAAAGTCTATGATTATGATGTACTGCAAGATCATTCCTGTATCAGAGTAGTTATTCTGTTAGTTAAAGTTTTGATCTGAGTATGGGAATGCCTACCTCAGCGATGATATAATCTTATACATGTATTTTGTGTTGAAAATTGCAGGTTCTGACCAGGCTCTCCACGAGATAATCCTTGAAATGATAAAGCGCTTCACCCTTCCTAGATAATACAAAACCCTAATCTACTACAGGCTTCGCACTTTAGGGGGCAATCTGTTACACTAAAAAATGTCACCATGACTATTTACAGTTAGTATGGCTCTATCAAAAGTCATGCTATCCTCCTGGGCAAGTCTTATGCCTCTGCTCTCCATGTCAAAACTCCAAAAAGAGAGAAAGTCTTTGTAAATGTGTTTATCTCTGGGTACGCAGATTCTCTTGGCCTTACCTGCGTATACGCACTTAATGCTCACAAAAACTGCGTACTTGTACGCTCTGTATGTAAAGGGGCAGGTGCGTACCCCTGTAAAGGTAAACTATTTTCTATTTTCTATTTGGGCATAAATTTTATGGTTTTCATTTTTGTTGATTTTTTTTATGAAAACCATGTGGGTAAATTATTCCCTATGTGGGCATAAAACTATCTTTTTGTTTTGAGTTTTTCAAGTAGGTTCTTTTTTTAGTAAGGGTAATTTTACGTTGCCTTCTCCTTGTAAGGAATATCCCTAGGGGATTTTGCAATGATATGGGTGCAAATAGTTGGATAGGTCTAATCTCCTTTCTTAGGTTTTATTTTGTTGAGTTTTTCATACTGGGTCCTTAAATAACTCAACGAAATTAACAATAAAATTAGTTCCTCATTTATAGAGTACTTATCATTTTTCTTAGTTTTATATCTCTTTCCTTTCGATTGTTTTATTGTGATATCCATCAAAGAAAATCTCACGTGCAAATTTTTTTAGCATGGTTTTCTATAGAATGAGAAGAAAATTGTTTATGAAATTATGTCATGAAATTGGTCATCATCATATGTCACCAAATTATGTTTGCATATGTTGATGTTATGCATATATATTTTCAATTCTCAATCTAGATTATGCATATATTTTATTCCATGAATTTTAGTACATACTTCGTTATTGTTTTTTGTTTTTGTCTTTTTTTTTTATTTGCAACTGAGGATTTGTATTAATATTTAAAAAAGTTGGGCTAATTGCTAAATGTATGTACATCAAGATACAAATTTTCAAAAGGTGGTTGATGACATGGTTGAGGTATGCATAAACCTCTTGAACATTTCCAAATCATTACATCTTTTTTCTTCCTTATAATAGTAGGAAATTCAAAATTCTTCCATTTTTGATCTTTTCAAAATTGGCTTAGCACGTGGTAAAATTTGATAAGCATTTATTTATTGATCAATTATTCTTCATAGAGGTTGGATCTCCTCCTTGTTATTATTGAAAAATGGAGGTCTATTTCCTCCATTCATTTTCTGCCACAACTCTTCTAGTTGAGTCCTTATGGTGCCTAGTTCATCTTCCAACCATGCAATCTTTTGTTGAAGTTCCAAAATGCTATCCATGAAAAATAAGATATACTGACCTACTACATATAGCTCTTCCTGCATACTTCTATCAATGCCTCCTTAGGTCATTTCTCCCAATCTTTCCTATAGCAGTAGTAATAGTTGTATCAGGGGAGTCCCTAAAAAAATAAAAGAAATTCAATGACACAACATGACACCTCCCTTGCTAGTTGTCTGAGACTACTTGTGGAGAGTTTCATCCAACACCAAATTGAAAATGCACAAGAAAACACATAAATGGAGACGCAGAAGATCCTCTAGTATCTAGTCCCGCCAAATTGGCTCTCAAAATCCCCACAAAGTTTCTTTTTAAAGCAATTTCAACTCAAAACAAAAACAACTTCAAAGGGCACTCTATAGGAAAGGGAGTCCCATGTGGGACAACGCCATCAAGACTTAGGAAATTCAAAAAAGAACAAACATATAATAAACCATACCTCAACAACATTTTCCACTTCTAGGATAGACCAAAGAAATCCCCTTACTGTATCCCATGGCCAAAGCTAAGAAAGGAAATATTGCAAACCAACACCAACTTTTGTAGACCAATTCAGATCCAACATGCCTAGATATACTCCACGCGAAGCATAAGCCAACTAAACCACAAGCTTACATTAAATCTATCAAAGGGCATTCCACAGTTATCCATCTTAATGGTATTCATGTTACACTAAAAAATGTCACCATGACTATTTACAGTTAGTATGGCTCTATCAACAATCATGCTATCCTCCTGGGCAAGTCTTATGCCTCTGCTCTCCATGTCAAAACTCCAAAAAGAGAGAAAGTATTTGTAAATGTGTTTATCTCTGGGTACGCAGATTCTCTCGGCCTTACCTGCGTATACGCACCTAATGCTCACAAAAGCTGCGTACTTGTACGCTCTGTATGTAAAGGGGCAGGTGCGTACCCCTGTAAAGGTCAAAAGGCGCAAGTTTCACTCCAAAAAAGTTACTTGTGGTCACTTCTAGAGGCTTCTAGAAGTATGTTTGACGTGTATGAAGCGCCTCCAGATGGTTCATGTACCCCTACCAAAGAGGAACTTATCCCATCAATAAGGGAGCTATCCCATCCAAAGAGGGGATTATCCCATTGATGGTGGACTTGATTAACTTCCTCTTGAGCACTATAAATACAGGCATTGGGCCAGAAGGAGGGGAGGTTGGAAGCTAAACATTTCTAAAGGTAGATGCTGCTGGAATTAGGACTCCCATTTAGAAGCTTGTGAGGAGAGATTGCCATCTTTGCTTGTTCTATTTGGAAGTGGGTGAGCTTTGTCAAAGTAAAGGAGAACTCTTGATGGACCCTGGGAGGGACTTGCACAACACCAAGGCTCAGGTTGTAATTGTTCCTTTTGTTTCCTATTAATGCAAATTAGTCCATTCTTCTCAATAACTTGTTATTTATGAGTTGTTTCATGTACTCCTTGGTCTATGTGTTAAATATGTTTTATTTTATGAGATTATCAAGTGCTATTTAATCGTTTGATTGTTAGTGAATGCAGGTTTCGAAGTGAAGGAGGAGCTCATCCGGATCAGCGAGGCTGGACTGCTACAACAACGTTGGACTACAGGTAGGATCTAAACACTTGATTTCTTATATAGTAAATGCATGTTTAGAGAAGGATTGCTCTTGTTTGTCTTGTTTGTCACTAGAGAGTCTTAGGCTCCTAGGGAGGTTGGTTGTGTCCGCACTATCGACTCTTTCCGCCTGACAATTCATTTCGCAAATATCACCATCAACCCATCTAGTACCGAACTACTTAATCTGCAGTCGAAAAGGATTGTTCCCATATCACTTACTAAAAGCCACACTTGAGCTCTTTAAATTCCCACTTAAGAGATTCCACTCGATAACATTGTGATTCATTATTCCTCCCTTTAACACACTCTAGAGATCGATATCAACCATAATATTGAATCTTCCATGCTTTACCTCCTTAAACATTGATGTGTGTCCATAACCATTTAGTTGATGACTTAATAGTTTCATGATAACGTTGCATGAATGAGACATGTGGATCTTTCTCCTACAAAGGAGAGGGGGCCATTTATTTGTTTTGAATTTGATCATAATACTAAGGATAACATTTATGAAAGAGGGGAAAATCTCTTCCCACCATTCAAAAAAAGTTATCCTATTTCCAACTTCACCCCCTCATTAGACATGGAATCAACCCTTGTGCTTTTATTATCTAAACATGAAAACACTCTCTTTAGGGCATGAGACTGTAGCATTAGAAAATTCTCTTGAAAATATTTCTTAGTTTTAGATCTGGAGGGAGGGTCCCGAAGAACAAATGATAGGCTGTATTGGTTGAGTCACCTATAACAACCACCTCTTGAATGATGAGATTTACAACTTCTTTGAGCCCTTCATAGAGAGCACGAGCCTCCACCATATTATTGGAATCTTTACCTAGCCCCAAGCATAAAAATATTCTTCTTGATTCTTAGGGTGAGTAATCATCCCCCCAACTCTTTTCACCCATAGTACATAATTTGTTATTGTATCATCATAAAAAATGTACAAATAATATGTATTCCAAAAGACATAGATTGAAAGACAATATAAAGCATGGGAGAGAGAGAAGGAACGTGAAAAATTAAAAAAAAAAAACTATTGAAGGTGAAATAAATATATGTATTTTTTTTTAACCATAACAGAGAATTTTATGTAATATTTTTAACCATAACAAAGAATTTTTTTGTAAGTGTAAATATGTGTTTAATGCACAAAAAAAGTCCATATTTACATCAAAATTCACCTTTTAGCTGAGTTCATCTGGCAAGGCCAAAGTCCCATTTCTGTATAACACATAAGAAAAATTACGTTGTAACCCCTATTGCTAGTTCTAAATATATTTTTTTAACCAGAATGAGTAGTGTTTTTTATATATATAAATCGCGCGCGTGCAAAATTGGTAATTTGCATCATATTTTGAAGCATGTTAAGGGCTTTTGATACATCCAATGTTCCCCATCCTTTCCCATAGAGTTTTTCCCATACTTCTTACAAACAATTCTCATTTCTGGTATCCTATAGCTATACAGTAACAGAACTAGCATAGTAAATATGTACATTTATAATGTGCCTTTCAATTTTTTTTTACAAAAACAAGTGAGTGAACAAACTATTCTTCCATTGGCACTGGACTATTTAGATCCAAGCTAGTGAGTTATTCTTCCTTGCTCTTGCTTCTCTCCTCCACCTTGAGCTTCAATAGCTCAATTTGCTAACTCAACGCATCCACCTTGTCTTCCAAATTCTAGATGCGCTCCTTCTTTTCCAATTGTTTCTCCTGCATGGTTAGAGTGTCAAATTGTTGTTGTTGGATAAAATGCTACAGAATTTCCAAACCATCCTGAATCATCAAATTACTTGCTCACAGTCGTTGTAGGCCTTCCTGCTGCTGCCGCCTTCCCTAGTTTTTCCATCCCTCAACCCCCAGTCCTTGGCCTGCGGTGACCCCAGGAGCCAGAGTATGAATTATCATCTGCAGTATACACACTCATGGCGGTGACTAGAATGCCACAGTACCACAATTGCAATTTTCCAAATCTCCAACTCTAGAATTCCCGCATAGTTTTGTTCTAGAACCCCCACCTAACTCTGATTATCCCCACAATTCGTGGCCACTCTCAGGAAACCAACTCTTTGTAAATTGGCACACAGAAGGAAATCAACACTTAGATTCATTTTACGGCTACAAATTCCTCCAGAGACTGCCCTAAATATCGACGCTTTGACCCATAACCTGCAACAAATGCTCAGAGTCCTGATATTCAACCACTAGGCCTTCACAGAGGCCACATGAGCAAAAATAAGCCTTAACCCATAATAACATATCAAACCGTTACTCTTTAAATAGAAGGTGCAGATATAGATATTGATTGTACTAGACATAAGTACTAATGGAGCTACGATCCCCATGCTCTTCCTTAGTTTCCCAAATAACAACCATAAATTCCCAGGTATTCTCATGTTCCTTCATCCTCTCCCACAAATTCTTCCCATGAGCGACCCGAGAAAATTTGAGCCGAGGAAATAAATGTTTCTTCCAATCTTCCATTAACCTGCTTTTGGCTGTACCAGAACGTCGACCTTTGCAACATAATTTATGCCGAGGGGACTAGATTCTCATGAACTGTGATCGCCCGAGCCCAAGTGTAGTACCTCCATGAAGGACGCAGACATGTTGCTACAACAAACTAATATAACCTATGCCACAAGTCAGAAGGACAGGACTAGCCAAGCAACGACTAATGCGATAGGAACCAAGGGGTGAGAGACTGAAGGAAAAGGGGGAGTGGGCCCTAACGAAATGGAGAAGAGGAGGAGAGATAAGAATAATGGGATTAGCGGGATGAGAGGAAGAAAGGAGATGAAGGATAGGGAGGAAGGGTGAAAAAGGAGAGGAGGGTAGGGGGAGGAAGGTGAGGGGGTAAAGAAAGCTTAAGGCCAACTAATCTTGTAAAATCCAACTTGTTGATACTTTCTGACCTCTTGGATGAGCCAAAAATGCCATCCTTAGACAAATAGTTGAAACCCATGAATAAGATTAGGGAATGCATATCGTTTCCTCAACCTTGTTCACTATACTTTTTTCTACCTTCAATTGGCAAGCCAAATTTGTTTTCTTATCTGCTTCGTAGTTATTCCCTCTTAGGATATGAAAAAATGACACAAACTCAAATAAGGGGATCATCCCTTGGGATCTCTTAACTATTTGATCAAGATTCATATTTTTTGTTGATAAACTATGGTACATATGCTTTATGATCAACATCGAGTCTCCTAGGACCTAGATCTTTCTAATGCCCTTTTTCTGAGCCAATGTTAGGCTGAAAAACAAACTATAAGCTTCAACTTGATTGTTTGTCTTCTTACCCAGGCCCCAAGCATATTTGTCTTCAATGATTCCTTCGGGTTGAATGAGAATCCCTCCCCCTCCTACCACCCCACGCTGGTTGTAAATATTATGTAGAAAAATTCCCAAGAATTGATAGGTTTTGACTTACATGATAACTACTTGTAAGTGGGATTACTGACATGCTTGAAAGAGAGATGGGCTGAGGGTTTATGTTTAATTCAACAAGATGAGGTGGAGGATAACTAACATAAATTATTGAAGAGGAGGAAGACTAGGAACCATGTTGGTTTGAGAGTTTCAATTCCTTAATTTGACTCCTATGTGAGCTATTTTTTCCTCCATCCTTTGAAATTGATGTCTCTCACTTATCAATATGACCATTGCGATGAACCATTGGGATACCAATTAGGAATGCTATAGTTGGAGGTGATCCATATTATTCTTAACATAAACTATTATTCCATGATAATAATGGATTTTAGTATTACCTGTTTGAGTGTGCTCTGCCACTTCCATAGGTTGTTCCATAAAGCTTGCTTCGCACCAAGAGGAACCTGTTACGCTACACTGATGTGACTGTAACCACATTAGGGTTGGATGGAAGGGTCGACAAGGGAATAAAATCTAGACTAAATAAAACCCTGCTTCCCCCCAATTCTTAGAGGATGAGGGAAGTGAAGCTATAAATCCATGGGCTAAATGAAGAGCCGAGTCAAGTGTTGGAAACAACAACTATATAGAATAACTCTCTTCCTCTTCCTAATCCACCAATAAGATCATGAGAAAGGAGGCACCTGAGAGAGGCAGACCCAACAACATTGTATTGAACTATTGGCTTGACATCATAACTAGCTACATAATGGAATGAGCTTGATGTAAGGAATACCATACCATATAAGAAGGGTGAGGGAGGATCTAACACCCTCCTCCCACATTTACCCAAGCTAACTAGTCCACCAAGGTAAACATGTGATGAAGAGTTACTATGATATGATTCAAATCCCCACTTACAATTAAGGAAGCATAATCGACACAAAAAACCAAATTAACCTTCCTTAGGAGCTATAGGACCCTAGGGGCTAACCAACCACTCTAGGTGCCCAACCCCTGAGTTAACTTGACTTTTAACTAAACTAGACCCCTAGTTTCTCCCATGACAAGCCTTCCATGCGACTGAAACCCTCCAGTCGCTCCCACAATAAGGCCTCCATACGACTGCAGTCTTTTTCTACTAGTTTTGTGCCAGTGACCCCAAAATTTTAGCCACTTTTTCAGGGCTAGGACTCATGCCTCTACTTAGAAATTGATGAAACTCTAAGGAATGATAAGTAACAAGAAGACAAGGCCTCTAATGCGAAACTTGAACTAGGAACTGACTAGACTCATCGTAACCATGACAGTAATTTCGTCAAACACGTTATAAACATGTAATGTATAGGTCATATAAACACATATGAACATAGGGACCTCATACTTATTTGAGATTCATCAAGAAGGTCTGATGCCCTCTCACAATGGCCTCATTAGCATCTACTAGGTCATACATTCATTAACATTTCATTTACTAAACAAAACATGATGAGAGCCATAACCAAAGACTGTCATAAAACCATGCTTATAGGAAACATATAACCAATAGAATAACAATGGTAGAACAACTATCAAAGCCACATAATAACAAGCACATTTACTCATGAAATACAATAGATAAAGATATTTTATTAACATATGCAAAATCAAACCAAGTCAGGGACTTCCACGTACCACCCGACCATAGATTGGGCAGAACCAAAGCTTTCTTTCAGCCACCCCATGCCATATTCCAAGCATGAATGTGGGACTCACAACAAAACAAACTAGGGCTTCTCAGGATTTACTGTGTATCCCACTATTACTGGTCAAGGGATTCTAGGCCTGAAACCCTCATCTATACAACCAACCTTTACCGTGTATCCCACCATGTACTGGTTAAGGGATTCCTAGGCCCAAACCATAAACATACACTACCACATTTTACCACAATCCCACCATATACTGGTTAAGGGATCACTAGGCCCTAAACAAGCATGGATGCCTCCATATCTCTCCACCTGAACTGTGAGGAATTTTCCCATCTCCACCCTCAGGCTTTACCATGTATCCGTCCATTTACCGGTCAAGGGATTCCTATGCCTTTTGGAATTTTCCTGAGACCACCTCACTCAGTTTCAAAACCATCCGACAATCTAAGTCAACTAGGTAAAATAACCCCATCACACCATGACTATCCGGAAATGGCAAGACAAGGCTGAAAACCATTGTCACACTTAGAAAACCCATGGAAATGAAAACAAGAGAACCAAATACACGCATGCATGCCAAAACTAGCAAGGAAATCATACATGCAACTCGATACTTGTAGTTAATCTCGATGTAGTCACTTGATCCAATTCTTCCTTTCTTGATCTTTGCTTCCCTTTTTTTCCTAGTCCTTCCTTTGCTTTCCTTCCTCTAATGCTAGAGTGTTCCAAGAATACTCTGAGTGTGCAAGAGTATGAGAGGGAGAGATAATAGAGAGAGTGCTCCAAAATTGAACTGACAAAAAGGTTGTGAACTGATCCTCAGAAGCCTTTTATTAATGAGGCCTCTATTTTCTTCATTTTCCATTATTTTCCTTCCTTTTCCTCCTCACATGCACCCTGTGATCTTTCACCTTCCTTTTCTCCTAATTTCTTTTATTTTCATAAATAAAATGCCAATTAATGCCTCTTTCCTTTTCAAATCCTTTTCCATTTCCTTTTCCAATTTCCCTTATCCATATAAACCAAATTATCACCCACTAGGATATTTTGCCCAATATTCATCTTGGAATACATGTCCCATGACCTTGGCCTTATTTTGCCTTAATTAACTTTATTACATGAAATTTTAACTCGGGGATGTTACAAACCCCTCCCCCTTAGGGGAATGTCATCTTCGGTGTTCAATGACACCTACAACTAGCAAGACTGCTGAAATAAAAAAATGTTGCATATGGAGCTTTATAGCTTAGCTCGATGCAATATTTACAATGATAAACTTGCTGAAAAGGAAACAAATATGACAAACATAACAACATGACACACATACCACTTATTGGAGCTTTATAACACTACGCATTGTGGTATTTACATCCATATACATATATACATATACTAAAATTATTTTGCCTCAACCAGAAAACAACGAAGGATACATAGCTCAAATTTGATCAACCATCTCCCATGTAGCTTCATCGAGCCCAAAGTGAATCCATTGCACTTTAACCTACTCGATTGTTCAGTTCCAGAGCATGAACATCTTTCTCTGCAAAATGAAATACGGTTTTGACTTGAATTCTCCTTCTGGATCCACCTGTAATATAGACCAATCAATAACATGATCAACATCCTTTACATATATTTTAAGCAATGAAACATGGAAAACATCATAGACTTTCACTGTCGGAGGCAGTGTAAGTCTGTAGGCCAATGGTCCAATCATCTCAAGGATCTTGAAAGGTATGCATTACCAAGGTGCCAACTTCACACATAATCCAATCCTTAAGGAGCTCTTCTTGGGCTTGATGCACAAGTACACATGCTCCCCAACCTGAAACTCCTTAAATGGCATCTGCTAATATGTATAACTCTTATTCATGTACTATGTTGACTTTAGATTATTCTTAATTACCTATATTTCCCATTCCATCTGTACCAACATATCCTAACCTATTAACACCTTTTTCACTGGATCATTCCAACGGATGGGAGTATTACAACTCCACCCATAAAGTGCCTCAAACTGAATCATACTTAATGACTCCTGATACCCATTGTTGTAAGCAAACTCAACCAGTGGAAGGTACTCTTCCCACTTTCACGGCTGATGCATAACATACATTCTCAACATATCCTCCAAAATCTTGTTGACCTTCTCTACCTGTCCATTTACCTGCAGATGATAAGTTGTAGTAAAGGCCAAAGTTTTACCCATACCTGCAAATAACTCCTTCCAGAACCTGAAAGTGAACTTAGCATCCTTGTCTGACATACTATTCTTTGGTACACCATGCAATCTCACTATATCTTTGATGAAAACCTGTGCTACCTCACTAGCTGAATAAGTAGACTTCACTGGAATGAAGTGTGTTGCCTTTGTCAACCACAACCATAATAGAATCATGTTTTTTGGATGTCCTCGACAAAATTTTAATGAAATCCATAGAAATGACCTCCCATTTCCATTCTTGGAATAAGAATTGGATGTAGTAATCCACTTGGATGCTTACACTCTGCTTTTACCTATTGACAATCAATAGAATTTCTTCAACACTGTCAATGTATTATGATATCCTAGATGATCTTAATACGACGTAACATGAAATTCCCTCAAGACAAGATTCTTGAGCTTACTGTTGTCTAACACATAGATCTTGTTACTAAACCTAATAAAATCATCTTCCGTGAGACTAGAGTCCACATCCTGGTCACTTGTACTCTGCTACTGTAACCTGTGCCTAAGATCCTTGTAGTTGTCATCTTGCTGACCTTCTTGTAATATCTGATCTTGTAAATCCGTCCCATAATAACTCATAACTGCAACATGATTTACTTGTATCCGCCTACTAAGAGCATATGCAACCTTGTTCTCTTTTCCCTGAATGTACCCGATCTTGAAGTCAAACTCACTGATCATGTCCAACCATATAGCTTGCCTTGCATTCAGATTCGGTTGGTCAAACAAGTATCTCAATCCACTATGGTCGCTTATCAGTACAAACCTCCTGCCAAGAAGCACATCTTTAATGCATGTATGATCACTGCCAACTCAAGATCATGTGTAACATAATTTTTCTCATGCTCATTCAATTTCCTTGATTCATAACATACCACCTATGCCTCTTGCATCAAGACTCCACCAAGTCCTCTCTTGCAAGCATATGTACACACTACAAACTCTATCTGGGTTTGCAATCTTTAGAACTGGAGTATTTGTCAACAACTATTTCAACTACTCAAAACTTGCCACACATTCCTCTGTCCATTCAATTTTATTTCATTTCCTCTGCAATGATGTAATATGATATGCTATCCATGAGATGTTCCTAATGAATCTCCTACAATAACCTACCAACCTCATGAATGATCTTACCTCATCCACATTCCTAGGAGTTACCCATTCCATAATAGCTTTGATCTTTTATGAATCCACTGCTATGCCTTCCTTGGAAGCAACATGCCCCAAGTAATGTAGCTATGTCTGATTTTTTTTTCTAAGATTGGCATACAACTGATGCTCTCTTAGCAATCACAACAATGTTGCTAAATGTTCGACGTGTTCTTCCTCATTCTTAGAATATATCAATATATCATCAAATAATACAATAACAAACTTGTACAAATAAGGATGCAACACACTATTCATCAAGCACATAAAATTAGTTGGAGCATTTGTCAAATCGAAAATAACTACAACAAACTCATAGTTCCCATACATGCTAAGGAAAGTAGTATTGTATATGTCCTCTTCTTTAATGTGTACATGATGGTATCCTGATCTCAAATCAATCTTCGAGAACACCGCTGCTCCCTTTAACTGGTCAAACAAATCATCAATCCTCAGCAACAGATCCCTATTCTTGATGTTTACCTTGTTCAATTGCCTATAATCAATGCACAACCTGAGAGTACCATCCTTCTTCTTCACAAACAATACTAGTGCACCCTACGACAATACAATTGGACTAATGTATACTTTGTCAAGCATTTCCTTCAACTAAAATTTCAATTCCACTTACTCTGGTGTGCTAATCCTATGTGATGCCTTTGATGTTGGTGCTACCCCTAGTACCAACTCAATAGAAAAGTCCACTTCCCCTATGAGGCAATAACTTTGAAATATCTGCTGGGAACACATCCTGAAATTGCTACAAGATCAGGTACATCTTCAAAACTTCCACATCCTCAACATCCTTACCTTTATCACTAGAAATATTCACTACAAATGATACACATCCTTTCCTGCCACTATGCTTCGCCTGCATAACTTTAACCATTCTAACTGATGTTGCCTTCTTCCTACCCTATAAGATCCTTTGTTCTCCATTGTCATCCAAGCATTGAATAGCCTTGTCATAACAATCCACCTTGGTTCTATGAAGATACAACTAATCCATATCCAACAACATATTGTATGATCCTAATGGAATCACATTCAAGTGCGCTGATGTAGGCATACCATTCAACTCAAATGCACAAGCTCTTACCCAATGGTGAACTCTTTTCTTTGTGCCTGTAGCCAACTACACTAACCAAGATTCTACATGTAATTCTTTATTCAAACCACACTTATCCACTGGGTCATGATTAACATAACTATAATTAGATCCAAGATCAATCAAAATATCAACAACTTGATCACGAAGCTTACCGTCCATCTCAATAATAGATGCCTAGTGATCCACTTGCTTGTTATCCAATGTTGCATAGATTCAGGGAATTCTCTGTCCAACATACCCAATTGTTTGCGCGTGCATTGTATATATGAGGCCTACCACCTTGATACGATAAACAATCCTTCTTGAGATGCTCCTTGCCACATATCCAACACTGCAACTGTCCTTGACCATCACCTTGATTCTTCTGCCCTCTAGATTGTGTCCCATTTCCTTGTCCAACTACATTAAACTTCTTGTAAGGAACCACATTCTCTTTCTCACCTGCATCTTGAGGTCTTGTTCACTTCGGTGGCCACTTTCCCTTAGCTTTGTCTTTCCATTTCCAGCCTTGCTGATATTTCGTCTTACGCTTTGATTTCTCATAAGAATCCTTTAAATTTTTGATGGCTTCCTCCAACGAACTAGGCTCATCAAACTTGATCCTGTCTTTGAACGTTATCGACAACCCACTGATGAATCTCTGAATCTTTGACTTCTCTTCCTTGAAATAAGGCATATACCTCAACAAATCCAAGAATATTCTAGTATACTCCTCATCAGTCATAGTCCTCATCTTCAACTCATAAAACCCCTTTGCCCAGTCATCATAGTATCTCTCTGATAGATACTTCTTCCTGAAAAGTATTTTAAACTCCCTCCAAGTCAACTCCTCTTCCAAAATGCCTTTGACATTCTTCATGTCTTCCCACCAAATGTTTTCTTTACCTTTAATAATTAAGGTAGTTATTCTGGCCTTCATATTCTCTGAGTAATCATGCAATCTAAAGAACTTACTAATCCCAAGAAACCAAGCTTCTATATCCTATGACTTCTTCATTTCTCCATCGAATCTAGGTGTCTTGGATTTCTTGAAATCATATGGAAAATATCCCCTGTCATTTCTCCTGTACAGATCATAGCGATGATGACCATAGTACCTGTCTGAACCAGAACTAGAATAATTCCCATGTCCATTGCCTCTCCTATTAGGTGTATCTAAGAATATTCCATCCATGACGGTATAATCCCTGTTTAACCTGTGTCCATCATGATATCTACTACCATAGGCTCCATTAGTCCTGTGCTTCTATCCATGACTGATCCTAAGTGGTCCTTGTCTCTAAAAATCTGAAAAACCCGAAGGATAACTGCATTAACCTTTTGTTGTTTCTCTTGTGCCCTGACAAGTCTCTCATGTGATTAAATTATCCTATCATTATCCACTTTGCAACTCCTTATTTCTGCCTTAAAACTTCTCAAAGTGTTTGTTATGTGAGGGGAGTACTCATCACCATGTTTCTCGTTTGATCTATAGGGAGAGTCTCGTGAGTTGTAGTCTACCATCTTGCTAGTCATCCTTGTTCTTCTTTCGACAAGTACACCATGTTAGCTAAACCAAAACATAAACATAATCAAGACACCTTATGATCTGAAAATGGGGCACTTAGGCTTCTTTTCTAACTTACAAGAATCTCTCCCACTTCCAAAGCTTATTTATTCCCAAGTATTTATGATTAACCAATGCGGAATTGACAATATGCTTGAAAATATAGGTGTATGCTTATGTTTGTTTTAAACTGTTTATGTGCCTTTAAAATTCTGTTGTTTGTGCTAATATGTAAATACATATGACAGTGGACAAATGAAGTAATAAGAAAACACATAAAACAATAATTTAATATGGGGTTCACCCAAAACTCTTGGGCTATGTCTCCTTGAGCTCTAGTCAACTCAACTAGGCTCTATGGGATTATGGTCTAAGTTCTTTTTACAAGCTCTTGGCTCAACTCCATAGTTTTACACAGAAACAATGAGTTTAGACACCATCTTATCCTTGGATCTGAAGCTCTTAGCTTTCTAGCTCTGGCTCTGACTTTGGCTTTGGCTCTTGGCTCTGGCTCATGGCTCTAGCTCTTGGCTCTGGCTCTGGCTCTAGCTCTAGCTCTGGTTCTTCGACTCTGGCTTCTTTGGATTTGGCTTTGGCTTTATGCAACCTTCAGCTCTCTAGCTTTTCACTTGATCTCCAAGTGACCCTAAAGGCTCCCTTGGCTTCTCTGCGCAGTAGCTTTTTGTTCTCTCTTTGCTCTTTACCTTTAGCTTGCAACTTCTCCCCCCTCAATTAAGCTCTCTGGGCTCCTTTGAGGCATTTTCCCAGCTTTTCGGCTTCCCCAGCCGTTTCCCTGCATTCAATCATTCGCCTACGGCTCTATGGCTTCTTTGCACTGTCTGTTCGACTATCCATCTGGCTCTACAATTCTGTGGTTTTCAAATGCCTCATCGTCTGCCAAAAATGCCCGCTTGTAGTGTGGAATGATGATTAGGAGCTGTTACAAGGGATCGGGGCCGTTTTCCAGGCAATAAGCTGAAAATAGAGAAAAATCCATTACACAGGTATGTTCCTGAAAATACACTATTGGGCATGTTTTTTGGACTTGAAATCCCATTCAATCGCCCATAAATCCTTATTGGGTCCCCCATTAGGCGTTATATCGCATCGCACAGGCATATTGGGTAAAATCCCAAATACACAAGAAATGATTAAAAAACATGTAAAAATTCTTTTATCAGATTTCAAAATTTATTGCATCTATTTATAATCATTTCGGGTCAGCCTTTTGTCGCTAACGCAATCCCCATCGTCAATCTACGGGATCTCCGATCAACGGTTGATATCCAATTTTGAGCGGCTTAGGAGTAAGGGGGTTACCTGCCCGAAAAGGCGGTTTTCCTCTCTCCTCCGCCAATCACATGTCGACTAGTGTGTGGAAGCGGGTGGAGCCAGCCCAAAACCATCTACCGCTTGAGGCCCGCCTGAAATCCGCCTTTATGGAACTCAAATTATATAGATCGCACCTAAATTTCCCTTCGGGTCCAGTTTTATCGCTTCGGCGTCTTTCCTTTGTTTTTCGGTTTTTACACCGAAAAGAATTAATACACAGAAAAGTCCCGTTTACCGGAACTCAAATTTTATCAACCTGCGCCTATAGAATCCATCGGGTCCAGCGTTATCACCCCTTGTGTATTACTGCAATGCGACGTTGTGAGGCGATAAATCGCATATCGCAAGTCTCATTGGCCCAGGGGGACCGTCCTTTGTCTTATGCCATTGCCGATACCGATTTTCCGATCCAATCATCGGCAATTGACATATCACATAGCCCGGGGTCCCACCATCATACACAAGCCTATCTCCGACCCGATATATTGGAGATCGGCAATCGGGGGTTTCTCCCCTTTCTGCTTAAGTCCGCCTCTTTGACCCTTCTCCGATGCGATTTCCCTTTATAAGGGTTTTTTGCCATTTTTAGGGGATTTTGCCTCTTTTTCCAAAGAACAAAGGGCATCTTCTTTGAACGATAACTTCTGCATCTTAAGTCCAGTTTTGCCCATTCAAGTTGCAATAGATTTAGAATGAAAAGATCTCTGTAATGGGTTATGTCCAAGAACTTCCTTGGACATTATTTTCCTCTGTGAGGAACACTTAGACTTAGGAGCTTATCCAAAATCCATTTTGGATCACGCCTTCCCACTAAAAGAAATTTTGGTCTCCAAAATTCTGATATACTGATATGAACATTAAATGAGAGTAACATCACCCTCTTCTTTCAGCCTCCACACACTTTCCTTGCATAGTGCCTCTGAACCAAAGTCTCTGAGCACTTCCCTTCTTGAATGGGCTGGTCTTCCTGGGAAGAACTATCTTCCTCCTTGCCTTCCTGCTGAAATTCTGCTGAAATGGTCATAGAAGGTGGTTTGAACTTCTTTTCCTTGATCATTGATCCAAGGTGGCTCAAAAAAATATGAAGTACATCTGCTCCACAAAAACTTCATTTGTACCTGTTTGAAAAGCTGTGAACAACCACTGTTAACAACAACATAAATACAAACAACAACTGGATGGCCTAAAATCTTGCTTCAACAAAAGAAACAGATTTCACATCTTGTGAACCTCCATGTCTTACATCTGCATACAAATGATGGACTAGATAACAAGCCCACAGAACATGCCTTTAAACAAATGACCCTTCAAGTCAAGCGTGTAGAAAAAGACCATTATGACTCTTTTTCAAAAGATGAAACACTTCATCATTACATGCATGTCAAAGCAATCAACCCTGCAAGTTAATTACACATACATGTTCAAATACAAGGAAATCATCAACATTCCTGTGTTCATGCATACCAAGCTTATGCATGCATTTCATCCTTCAACTTTCGCTTAAGCACACTGTACTTTCAAAGTTGAAATGAAATATAATGTTGCAGCAACAAAGTGAGTCTCTTGCTCAACTTCTCCATTCACCTACTTGGTAAAATCTTGCAACTTGCATTCCATTAATAAAGAAATGCAAATATATGCATCAATAGGCATGCAATCTTAATCAGATAAGAACTATAAGAGTTTCTTAGCAATCCCTTTCAAAGGTACTACCTTTGTCTACACATTAGCATCAACATGTGAATCATCCTGAGACACATCAGTCATGTAGTCTTCCTTTCCATGCCTATCATCTTCTTTTTCCACTTTCTTCAGCTTTGGTGGAAGCATTGTTGGATTTAGTGTCCAACATTTTGTAGCAAGATGTCATTGCTTATGATAGTAAGTGCAACACACGTGCATCCTCTTGACAACATGATTTTCCTTGTCCAATGGACCTTTGGCTTTTTGCTTCTATTCCTTCAAAAGTTTCCTGTATATGGCCATTCTCTTCCAACATCTAGAAACATGATGGTTATCCAAACCACAAAAGGAACATGCAATTCTTTTCCCACGCTTAAGTGGAAATTTATCATGCTTTGCAAAATCAAAAGGAAGATGATTAGAACCAGATTTATACCTGCCACTTTCACCTTTATTGCCTTCATGAGGAGGTGAAGAAAATGAAGAAGTGGCTCCCTTTGGAACATCATCACTCTCTTCAAGGCTGTCAGAGTTTCCACAACTCTCTGGTTCAAGTGTGTGCTTCTGAACACCTGCATCCTGCAAATGATGTTTCAAGCCATTACATTCCTCCTGAATACAATCTTCACACTCTGCAATGCAACCCCTTCTTGGAGTTGTTTTAATGGCCTTCATGGTAGCTTTGGAACTTTCTCCATAAGCTTGTCCATAGCCAAGACCAAAATACTTAGGCCTTTCCTCAATCATTATTGGCTCAACAATACCTTGTGCATGTCTACCCAAGCCTTTTCCTTCATAGCCCATCTTGGACATTAGCTTGGAACCTATGCCTTTGGTATGTTTTTCAAAAGAACCAATATGAGCATTCTTAGAGGAATTTGAAGACAAATTGGAATGGTTTACCTCTTCTTCAAGTTGATACTTGACTAAGGCTTCTTGGGCAACAAAGAGCTGTGTCTCCAACTCATGCATCCTTCTCAGGTTCATATATGAAGTTGCCTCTCCATTTTCGGCGATTTGTCAGTAAGCAACTGCTTCTCTTCCTTCATGGAATTCAATTGCTCTCTAAGTATGCCGCTCTTTCTTCCATCCTCATACATTTCTCTCACCATATCCATCATGGTGGACAAGTCTTGCTTCATGTATTCATCAAAGAGTCTTGTGATGAAGAAAGAAGAATTCGAGGACTCACTTGTAGAAGTTGTCATTATGCCAATGAACAAAAGAACTTCAAACAAGATTAATAAAGAGCTTATTCAGCAACCTTTTGCAACAAACCTCTTGTGCTCCAAGGATTTCTTTGAGGTCATTTAGGATAGAAGAATGCCTTCAGCCCTTCTTCCTTCTTCTGCTTCCTGGACTGAGCTATCAATAGCTTTCCCTTCACCTCTGCAAACTTAAACAATAGTCAGTATGCAAAACAAGCATACAATCAACCTCTGACTATTTAAACACCTTTCAGACAAGCAATCTTTGCTTTGTCAATCAAGCATTCTGATGTAACCTTCTTTGAAGGTGTGGTTAATCAATCTCAAGCTCTGATACCACCTGATCTGAAAATGGGGCACTTAGGCTTCTTGTCTAACTTACAAGAACCTCTCCCACTTCCAAAGCTTAGTTATTCCCAAGTCTTTATGATCAACCAATGTGGAATTGATAATATGCTTGAAAATATAGGTGTATGCTTATGTTTGTTTTAAACTGTTTATGTGCCTTTGAAATTTTGTTGTTTGTGCTGATATGTAAATACATATGACAGTAGACAAATGCAGTAATAAGCAAACACATAAGACAACAATTTAATATGGAGTTCACCCAAAACTCTTGGGCTACGTCTCCTTGAGCTTTAGTCAACTCAACTAGGCTCTCTAGGTTTTAAGGTCTAAGTTTTTTTTACAAGCCCTTGGCTCAACTCCATTGTTTTACACTGAAACAATAGGTTTAGACACCATTTTATCCCTGGCTCTGAAGCTCTCGGATTTTTGGCTCTAGCTCTCACTTTGGCTCTCACTCTGGCTCTCAGCTCTAGCTCTGGCTCTGACTCTGGCTTTGGCTCTTGGCTTTGGCTCGTGGCTCTGGCTCTTGGATCTGGCTCTGGCTTCTTTGGCTCTGGATTTAGATTATTGCAATCTTCAACTCTCTGGCTGTTCACTTGATCTCCAAGGGACCCCAAAGGATCCCTCGGCTGCTCTGTGCAGTAGCTTTTCACTCTGTCTCTGCTCTCTGCCTTCAGCTTGCAACTGCTCCCCCTCAATTGAGCTCTCTGGGCTCCTTTGAGGCATTTTCCCGGCGTTTCGGCTTCCCTAGCTGTTTCTCTGCGTTTAATCATTCCCCTGCGGCTCTATGGCTTATCTGCACTGTTTGTTCGACTGGCCATCTGGCTTTATGGCTTTGTGGCTTTCAAACACCTCATCGTCTACCAAAAACCCCCGCTTGTAGCGTGGAATGATGATTAGGAGCTGCTACAAGGGATCGGGGCCGTTTTCCAGGCAATAAGCCAAAAATAGAGAAAAATCCATTACATAGGTATTTTCTTGAAAATACACTATTGGGCGTGTTTTTCGGACTTGAAATCCCATTCAATCACCCCTAAATCCCTATCGGGTCCACCATTAGGCATTATATCACATCGCACAGGCATATTGGGTAAAATCCCAAATACACGGGAAATCATTGAAAAACCCGTAAAAATTCTTTTATCAGATTTCAAAATTTATTGCATCCGTTTTATAATCATTTCGGGTCTGCCTTTTGTCGCTAGCGCAATCCCCACTGTCGATCTACGGGATCTCCGATCAATGGTCGATATCCAATTTCGGGTGGCTTAGGAGTATGGGGGTTACCCGCCCGAAAAGGCGGTTTTCCTCTCTCCTCCGCCAGCCACGTGTCGACCAGTGTGTGGAAGCGGGCAGAGCCAGCCCAAAACCATTTACCGCTTGAGGCCCGCCCGAAATCCGCCTTTACGGAACTCAAATTATATAGATCGTGCCTAAATTTCCCTTCGGGTCCGGTTTTATCGCTTCGACGTCTTTCCTTTGTTTTTCGGTTTTTACATCGAAAAACATTAATACACAGAAAAGTCCCATTTACCGAAACTCAAATTTTATCAACCCACGCCTATAGAATCCATCGGGTCCGGCATTATCGCCCCTTGTATATCACTGCGATGCGATAAATTGCAATTGCAAGTCGCATTGGCCCGGGGGGTCCGTCCTTTGTCTCATGCCATCGCCGATACCGATTTGCCGATCCAATCATCAGCAATCGACATATCGCATAGCCCAGGGTCCCGCCATCGCACACATGCTTATCTCCGACCCGATATATCGGAGATCGGAAATCGGGGGTTTCTCCCCTTTCCACTTAAGTCCACCTCTTTGACCCTTCTCCAATGCGATTTCCCTTTATAAGGGTTTTTTTTTCCATTTTTAGCGGATTTTGCCTCTTTTTCCAAAGAACAAAGGGCATCTTCTTTGAGCGATAACTTCTGCATCCTAAGTCCATTTTTGCCCATTCAAGTTGCAGTAGATTCAGAATGAAAAAATCTCCGCAATGGGGCTATGTCTAGGAACTTCCTTGGACTTTCATTTTCATCTTTGAGGAACACTTAGACTTAGGAGCTTATCCAAAATCCATTTTGGATCACCTTAGTATAGTTTAGCAAATGATATCTCATATGAAAGATCAAATAGATTAGCACAATACATTTATAAACATAATAATAGTAGTGTATAGACATCATCTCAATCATCATCCAGTTACCATGCATGATCATACCAACCACATACCATGACCCCATGCACGATAACTATAACCATGACAATGCATGCATACATCCACATAGACAAATAACATACATAGCACATGCATAATCAACCAACATGCATGCATGAAAACCCTATTTTGCCCATCTAGTCCAAGGGTTGAACCATGCTCTGATACCACTCTCTAACACCCTCCTCCCACATTTACCTAAGCTAACCACTCCATCGGGGTAAACATGTGAAGAAGAGTTACTATTATATGATTCAACTCTCCATGTATAGCTAAGGAAGTGGAATCGACACAACAAAACCAAACTACCCTTCCTCAGGAGCTACAAAACTCCCAAGGGCTAACCAACCACTCCGAGTGCCTAATGCCTAAGTTAAATTTATTTTTAATTGAAATAGACCTTCAGTCACTCCCATGACAAGACCTACATATGACTGAAACCCTCCATTCACAACCACAACAAGGCCTCCATGCGACTGTAGTGTTTTTCATGGAGTTTTTTGTTAGTAACCTCGAAATCTAAGCCACTTTTTCAAGGATAGGACTCAGGCCTTTGTCTAGAACTTGATGAAACTCTCAAGAATGATAAATAACAAGAAGAAAATGCCTCTAATGCAAAACTTGAACCAGGAACTGACCAGACTCATCCTAACCATGACAGGAATTTCGTCAAACATATCACAAACATTAATGTACAAGTCATTTAAACACATATGAACATAGGGACCTCATACTCATATGAGATTCATCAAGAAGGTCTGATTACCTCTCACAATAACTGCATCATCATCTATTGGGTCATACATTCATTAACATTTCATTTACTAAACAAAACATGATGAGAGCCTTAACCAAAGTTTGTCATAAAACAATGCTTATAACTAGCATATAACCAACAAAATAACAATGATAGAACAACTATTAAAGCCACATAATAACAAGCACATTTACTCATGAAATATAATAGGAAAAGATCTTTTATTAACGTATGAAAAATCCAACCAAGTCAGGGACTTCCACGTACCACCCGTATTGGGCTTAACCAAATCTTTCTTTTGACCAATCACCCTTGTGCCATATTCCAAGCATGAATGTGGGACTCACAACAAAACCAACCAAGGCTTCTTAGGATTTCCCATGTATCCCGCCATTATCAGTCAAGGGATTCCTAGGCCCAAACAATAAACATACACTACCATGCTTTACCACACTCCCACCCTATATCGGTCAAGGGATCACTAGGCCCTAAACAAGCATGGATGCCTCTAGATCTCTCCACCTAAATTGTTAGGAATTTCTCTATCTCCACCCTCAGGATTTATCGATCAATAGATTCCTAGGCCTTTGGTAGGAATTTTCCTAAGACCACCTTACTCAGTTTCAAAACCATCCGGCAATCCAACTCAACTAAGTAAAAGAACCCCATCACACCATGGTTATCCGAAAATGGAAAGGCAAGGCTGAAAACCACTGTCACACTTGGTAAAACCCATGCCAATGATAGCAAGAGAACCAAATACACACATGCATGTACCATGCATGCCAAAACTAACAAGGAAATCATACATGAAACTTGATACCTACAAGCAATCCTGTTGTAGTCACTTGATCCAACTCTTCCATGCTTGATCTTTGCTTCCCTTTTCCTTCCTCCAATGCTAGAGTGATCCAAGAATACTCTAAGTGTACAAGAGTATGAGAGAGAGAGAGAATAAAGAGAGGGCTCCAAAAACGAATTGATAAAAAGGTTGTGAACTGATCCTCAAAAGCCTTTTATTAATGAGGCCTCTATTTTCTTCATTTTCCATTATTTTCCTTCATTTTCCTCCTCACATGCAACTTGTGACCTTTCACCTTCATTTTCTTCGAATTTCCTTTATTTTCATAAATAAAATGCCAATTAATGCCTCTTGCATTTTCGAAGCCTTTGCCAATTTCCCTTAGCCATAATAAACCAAATGAACACCCACTAGGATGTTTTTCCCAACATTCAGCTTGGAATACATGTTCCATGACCTTGGCCTTATTTTTCCCTTTTTAACTTCTTTACATGAAATTTTAACCCAACTTTGTTACAAAGGAGTGTATTGAAATGATGTAAGTAGATTTCAAATAATTGTGAATTTTGTCATCTATCTATACGAACCTGCGACACCATTAGATGATTTAATATGATTACAACCATTAGTGCCAAGTTCAAAGGGATTAGGGAAAGCATTCTCCTCCCATTCTCCTCTCATTTCTTATGACACAATTTGTTAATTCATTGGCACTTTTATTGTTTTGCCTTAGCAAATGAAGGGATTAGAATTCCAAGATAGAACTCAAAGCAAGAAAAATATTCTCGAAGGTTGACTTGAATTAAGTAAAGTCTTTTGGTAGAAATCACATAAGAGAAATGTTTGGCCGACACGTTTTGAACCAACAAGTGTGGTTCATCATTAGGACAAGTGTGGTTGACTTGAGTTAAAAGTTTTGAAAGAAGAGTATTAAAATATAGATGTCTGATTATAAACGGTGAGTCTCCTACAACGATTAGCTTGTTGATGTTTAATGCAAAGGCTGGTTTGAATATATTGCATAGGCTTCAACGTATTTTTTTAGATGTTACATCTACCACCTTTGAAATATATGTATTTTCTATGAAAAGTTGCATATATAATTCTAATTGTTATAGATAATAATATTTTTTCGATCGCAAAAAAATCATCGAAAATTTCTGCATAATTTATGAAGGGGTGTCAATAATAAAGAATATGTTTTAAGTGGGCTTTTCATTGTTTAAACTAATTAGGTTTAGTAAGTCTTAGTAAAAGTGTCTCTAGAAATCTTGGAGGTATGATTTATCATGCGTTTTTAATGAATTTTGGAGAGGACATTATAGTAAAATTGAATTCAATATACTACACTTTTCATAGTAATTATTTGTTTTATGAAATACATATTAATGCTTGAGCACATGGAACAAAGACGATGATAATAATTAATAACTATATGTTTGTCACAAATATGAATCTAATGTGACATTCGAATGCACACAAAATTAGACGCAATGTTATTATCATACCATAGTGCTAATACGACATTTTCTGACATCAATATGATACTAGTGCAAAAGATCATTTTTTATGCACTAGCATGGTGATGTGCAAATTGATGCAACCTGCATATGTGTGTTGAAATTATTTAAGTACACATGGCCTAAACTAGGTCAATGAGATGTAAATTCATATGCATCAACACTAGTGATGTAAAATGCAATACACAAAGAATACTTGTTGCAGACATACAAGTACCTTTAGCGATGGAAACAGAGTTTTATCATTGCAATGGACTTTTTAGTGATGCAAATGCAATTTTTTTAGCAATGTGAGCACAATGCAACATATATATATGAAATTCTATATATATATTTTAACTAAACGACTATATTTGACTAGCCAAGGGAAATATTTAAATGGTTTAATTAATTAATAATTATTTATTTATTTAATTTAATTTATTTATATATTCATTCTCTTATTTAATTTATTTATTATTATTATTTATTTATTTATTTGTTTATTTGATTCGGAAAAAAATAACAAGAATTATAAATTATCAATTAGGGAAAATAAAATAAAACTAAAAATAAAAAATAAAAAAAATAAATCAAAATAATAATACCAATAGAAATTAAAAATAAATTAATAAATCAAAATAATAATACCAATATAAATTAAAAATAAATTAAATGGAGAGGGTAAAAAAAAGAAAAAATAAAATAAATATTAAAAGTAAATAAATAAATAATAAATAATACCAATAAAAATTATTAAAAAATAAAAAGAGGGGGTGTTCATTTCTTAAAAATAAAATAATAATAATAATAGTAATAAATACTCATAATGAATACATAAATAATATTACTAATAAAAATTAATGAAATAAATAAAAAGAGAGGGTAATCTTCTCTAATGAAAAATAAATAAAAGGAAAAATAAAAGGGAATACAACATAAAACAAATAAGAAACGGGATAAAAAGCTCAAACAAAGATGGAGGAGAAAAATAAAAAGGGCGGGAATTCAACAACTACTAATTTTCCAGTCGTCATCCCTATTAATATTATTAGAAGACCTCTCAATTTCAATGGCTTCCCTAAACTTGCGGTGATGAAAATGAGAAACCTTTGCAACGACCTTAGCCTCGTCAATGCATATACGATGCTTGGTCTTCACTGCATGTTCCGCCAAAGTTGAAGATTTGGTCCTCCCATGCTTGATTTCAACAGCATGTTCCTTAATCCTTTGGTTAATAGACCAACCCGTTTCGCCAATGTATGAGGTCCCACACGAACATGTGATGATATAAACACCTTTCAAATCCATAGGGTTCACCTTGTCTTTAACAGACTTTAGGGAGCTTCTAATGGTGTTGAGGGGTCTAAAGGTTGAGAGATGCTTCTTCAGGATTCTTGCAATCTTGTCTGTCGTCCCTTAGATGAAGGGGAGGTGAACTCCTGAACAATGATCAATGGTGTCAATCTTAACTTTAGGACCCTTACTAGCTTTGAGGAAAGCTTTAACACCCTGCTGCCTACTATAACCATTCTGGACAAAAACATTAAGGAGATGAGACTTTTCTTTAGAAAGGTGGTCTTCATCTGAAATCCTTAGAGCACGAGTGGCTAACGTGTTGAGAACACCTATCTTCTGAGCAAGAAAATGATGGGAACTCGCATGAAGATACTGCTCAGTATGAGTCTTTTTTCGATACACCTGATGGGAGAAAGATCCATCAGCTTTCCTTGAAATGAGGACATCAAGGAAAGGAAGGCAACCCTCAACTTCTCACTCCATGGTGAACTTTATGGAGTTAGACTGATTATTAAGATGCTCGAAAAAGTGATCTAACTTATCAGGCCCGTGCTGCCATATGGAGCAGGTGTCATCAACAAATCTTTTCCAAAGTTTAGGTTTAAAAGCAGCTGAGGATAAGGCTTTGGATTCAAAGTCTTCCATGAATAGGTTTGCAACAATAGGGGACAGGGGGAACCCATGGCCACCCCACAGGTTTGTTCATAGAACTCACCTTCAAAACAGAAAAAAGTAGAAGTGAGGCAAATCTCAACTAATCTAGCAGTGTCGGGATCAGTAAGGCAAAAGATGACATCAAGGGCTTCCTTGATGGGGATGTTAGTGTATAGGGAAACAACATCAAAACTGACAAGAAGCATAACGTCCCCTCGACCTTTAGACCTCTCAACACCATTCGTAAGTCCCTAAGATCGGTGAAGGATCCTATCGACCCCAAGGACATGAAGGGGGTTTATATTATTCCTTGTTCGTGTGGGACCCCCTATATTGGTGAGACTGGTCGCTCCATTAATCAGAGGATTAGTGAGCACGCAGCTGACCTTAAGCATAGGAGGGCTAAGTCTTCTGCGTTAGCAGAGCATGTGGAGAAAACCAATCATCATATCTGCATTGAAGAGGCTAGTGTTATTGCTGGAGTGTCCCAATTCCATCACCGAAAATTTAGGGAAGCGCTTGAGATTGAAAAAAGGCCTAACAATCTCAATAGGGAGGATGGCTGGAAGATCAGTAGTTGTTGGGTCCCAACCCTCTCCTCCTAGTCGTTGTCTTCCTGTCTTCCCCTCCCTTTGTCTGGGTTTTTTCTTTTTGCTTTTTAAATTTTCCCCTGGTTTTCTGTTTCTTGTGGCCTTTTGTTCTGCATGATTGATTTAGCTGGCATAGAAAATTATCTGGAAATTAATCTATGATAATTTTAACCCTTAAATCAACCTTAATTTTTAAAATAAAATTTTAGTTATTAGAGTTTTCTTTCCTCACATTAAATTACTTTAATATTTATATATTAAATATTAAATTAGAATTAATTTATTTTTAATTATTTTATTTATAAGTGTTTGTCCCTTTTCAATAAATATAACTATATATTCCTATAACTAATGACTCTAATAATTTTTAGATTTAATTCACTTACCATTAATTTAAATATTTAAAAACTTTTTAACTATTAATTTAAAATTGACTTATTTTGTAACTAATTTATGTTAATATATATCTATAAGTATATGTCCCTTTAACTTATTATTTGATCAAAATATATTTAACTATTTAAGATTATCTAATTTACTTCTATAACTAACTAAAATTATATATAATAACTTTATAACTAACCATTTTAGGTTAATTTATCTAATTTATTTTAATATATATTAATTTAAATTAATTTATTTCAATATATATTTATAAATACATGTCCTTTTAACTTATATTTTGATTAAAATATAATTTAACTAATTTTGGATTACTCTATAACTAACTAATATTTATAATAACTTTGATAACTAACAACTTTAGATTAATTTATTTTATGATTTACGGATTCAAATTTTACTTATTCTAATATATTTTTATAATTATAAAATGATCTATTTCGTATTTTAATAAGAATATTGACTTATTTAATAAAGTTTTTAACCCTTATCCAAGTCAACTAGCCGTTTCCCGGTCGAATCTAACCGTTGTCATTATAGCCATTACCTGGTCTAGAATGTTCTGCTATCTATTTAATATGCATAAGCGAGATCTGTTCATTCAACTTGTCCTGACGATGAACCACACTAGTTGGTTCAAAACGCGTTGACAAATGTAACATCCTGTGATTTACGCTGAAAGAATCTCTCTTAAAATATAAATCATTAAAAAAATTAACAAAAAAATAAAGAAAAAAACCGAAAAAGGCCCTAGTGTGGCAGGGGCTGATTCTTGCCAGCCCATGGCTTGTTGGGCCACGAGAGTGGGCGGGGCGGGATCTGCACATAGCTTCCTCCCCTTGCACCCCCGTGCCTAGCCTGCCCATGGGTGGCAATGGTCGACTCTGTAGTCGGCCCTGCCCACCCTTGCAGCGCAACAGACCCTGGGGTGGTAGGGGTCGATTCCCAGAATCAACCCTTGCCACCCTAGGGCCTTTTTATTTCAGTTTTTTTTTTCAAATGATTTATATTATAATGTTTCATTTTAATTTTAATTTTATTTTTTTAATTTATTTTTGGTTATTTTTTTTTCTTCTTAAATTGTGTTGTATTTTTTAAATATTTTCCTTTTTTTAATTTTTACATTTTACCTGTAAATTTTGGATTTTTTTTACATTTTATAGTTTTTTTTTGTCTTTTTATATATTTTATATATTTGATTTTTTTGTCATGTTTTTTTATTTTTTATTTTATTTTTTTATTACTTGTTATTATTATTATAAATTTTGTGTTTTTATTTTTCTCCAATATTTAAAAATTTGTTTTCTTTTGTATTATTTTGTGTGTGTGTGTGTGTTTTTTTTGAATATTTGTCTTTTTTATTATTTTTTTGTGTTATTTTTATTATTTTTTGAATATTTGAATATTTTGATATTTTTTATTGTCTTTTTACAAGTTAATTTTAGTTATTTATTTATTTTTTAACACTTTTTATTGCTAGATATCAGTGTTTCAGATTAATCAGATTGTTAGGATTGGGTTGACATTTCAAACCAACTAATGTGGTTCATCCTCAAGACAAGGTGAGAAATCACAAGGGAATAAATGATATGGATGCATCATTGCCCATAGTTAGCCATTGAAAATTAGCCGTTGGTTATTCTGTTACCGAGTTAAAAACTAGCGGTTACATGATAAATAAATATTTCGATGCTATAAATAGAATATTTAAAAATAATTAACTATTATAATATAATTTGTTAGAATTTGACCTATTTAAGGTAAATTTGTTAATATTTCAAACTAAAATATTATTAATTACTACAATAAGAATATTATATATTAAATAGTTTAATATAGAATTAGGAATTAGCTCTAATGTAAAAATGAATAATTATTTTATTCCAATATTATAAATTAATTGATTTAATAAAATTAATTTTATAGAATTAATTTATATAATGGGTATGAATAATTAATTTATAAAATGTGATCAGTTAGGGTTTGACTAATTTAAGGTAAATTAGGTCTAGGAATAAGATAATATTAATGATTTTGATTAATAAGACTTTTTGTTTTGTTTTGTTTTTTTTTTTCATATATTTGATCTTTTTGTCATGTTTTTTAATTTTAATTTTTATGTTTTATTATCAACATGAAAATCACCAAAATTTTTAAAAAAATATCTATACTTAACACATTAGAAAATTTAGAGTGTAAAAATTAAGCCCTCTAAACAAAAAGGGTTGATATTGCATTAACACTTTTCAAAATCAAGAGGTAAATCACTAACAAAAAAAAATGTTCATACTAGATACATAAAAAAAATTAAAGTGTCAAAAATAAGCCCTCTAAAAACATTTGTGTTGATGCTGCATTAACACTTTTCAAAATCGACGTGAAAATCACTAACATTTTAAAAAAATGTTCATACTTTATACATAAGAAAATTTGAAGTGTCAAAAATATGCTCCAAAAAAAAGTTTATTCTAAATCACCACTTTCCAAAATCAAATGTTTTTTTGCTACCTAAAAAAACGAGTACTAAGTAATTTTCTTATTTGATCAGTAACTCTATTAACCTTTGACTTCTTATTAAAAACCTTATAGTTGTATTATGTTACTAACTTATTGCAAATATTATTTTGTACTTTCAGTGCATAATATGAATGTCAACCTGTGACAGTTAGGTAAAACAAATAACAAAATACTCATTTCCAACAATTTAAATAGAGACACATGGTCCTAGTTTGAGATTAAAAATGTATAGCTAATGCATCGTCGCTAAAAAGTGCTCTTGCCATGCATTTACATAGACAAGCCCTTGTATATTGGTATCGACCATAATGCCCGTTTTCCATGACGTGATTTATAACTAGCAATTGTACCAAAAGGTACAAAGAGAGGCCGATAGATTTATGAAGTTGGAATTTTTGAATTTTTATAAAAGGTCGGGCCACCTTCTTCGCTGCTATTGATATTGTACAGTTTATTAAATATGAAATAGAGTAAAAGATATAGGAGACAGTACAGACTGGGAATGTAAGATCTTTTTAAGACAACACCCCACCCTCAGACCAGAACCAGAATTCCAAACTAACCATAGAATTGAATATGTTATTCATCATGGAAGAGTATGCTGTAATAAATATTTTTTTGCTCTGTCAGCGAATGACGCCAAATAAAAAACTTAATGATGTGATCAAGCTCTGCTAAGGGGAAGCTGATCTCACTGCTCAGTCTCCGAACGGTTTTTAAATAAACCAAATGGAACTCTAGGTAACCTTAACGAAACCATAAATCACTACTATTATAACCTATATTGTCTGGTTTTTCTACTCGGATCAGGGATGGAGAGTCACCCGCAGTCCATTCTTGATGAAGGGACTGAGCCCCAACTTCGGTGCAGCAACAACATTCTCATCCGTCAATTTGAGACGATATCGAGACAGTATAGAAGCCGCCACCCATTTCATCTACAGATAAGCAAAATCCTTCCCTAGACACACCCTTGGTCGTGCAGAATTTAAAACCATCTTGTGAAGTAAACACTCCATCCTGGAGCCATCTCTCAGGCTTGAACTCTCTGCAATATTTTCCCCATATCTTCTCCATTCTCCCCATGGAATAAATGGCCTGGAGAACGACTGTTCCCTTCTTCAAAACTCTCCCGCCAGGCAATATGAGGTCGTCTTCAGCCAACTCTTTGACATTCAGCGGAACGGGCGGGTACAACCTTAAGGTTTCAGACAGCGCAACATGCAAATAATGCATCTCTTTGAGATCCTCCGTGACAAAACCCTTGTGGGAATTGTAATCATTATCTGATGGTGACAGATTGAAGATCCGTCAGATTTCTAGCAGTATCTTTTCTTCAACATCTGGGTGTTGGATGAGAAGCCAAAAGAACCAGGAGAGTGCAGCAGAAGTAGTGTCCCGCCCTGCAAGCACGAAGTTTATACACATATCTCGAAGATCTCTATCAGATAACAAAGCGTGGCCATCATCGTCAAAACGCATTTGCATCAGATTAGACAACGTAACAACCCACGGATGACTGGTACCACTCGCGAGTTCTTCTCGTCGGTGTACAATTATTTGCTCAACAAATTTGTCAATGGTTCGCAGAGACCCCTGGAGCTTTGCTTCAACTCTGATGCCCAACAACTTCATTGCCTTCCATACAGGGAAAGGCATAATGAATCTATAGGCGGTGGCTTCAGTTGCTTCGTGAAATGCTTTCTCGACCTCAAAATCTAAAATATCTTCCACAGTGAAAATATCTTCAAGAGATAAAAGAATTGGAAAAAGCAGTAATGCAACTCAAAGGGCCAGGTTCAATGCACAACAGAACTGGAGGTGAAAAGAAAGCAACTCATATATTTGGAAAAAGCAGTGAACTTCAAATCAACGGTTGAAACTATCAAACTTGATCAAACGGTTCAGGTTAAAAGTGTTGACAATTGTTGATGCATAGGAAGGCCTATCGGCCTAATTAAGCGTCTAATTAAATATGGATATGATCTCAATACGTGATCAAACATGCTTAAATACCTTTGAGAAGCATGTTAAAAATCCCTCTACTTCATTAGTTTATAGTTATATCGCAAATACATAATTATCATCCATTATTGCCAACGCTCTTCCTACAATTACATGCATAAGCAATTTTGCTATCTTTTATTTATATTGCTTAACTATAATTACTTATATCAATCATATCCAATATATGTTCTCTATTGATATAATATCCATGTTTTTAAGTTAGGTTGCACGTTAAATACAAGAACGGTGATATAAAAGAGACACATTGAGTTTTTGCAAATAGTAATTTTGTGTACTTACTATGGATAATTAAATTTTAGGAATTATTTGATAAAAGGTGAAGAGTGAATTTTTAGTCTCTCAAGGTTAAGATTAACATTACTATAAAAAAATATTATTATGTTGGAATGGTTATCCTCAGCCATTTCACCCGTGGCTTAAATCCTTGTTTTATATTTAAGCAAAAAAATCTTCAAAGGTTGACATCAACAATGGTCTTATAAATTTTATAGTAAACAATTTTCTTATATCATAATTTTTCTTCTAACAACGTGGGAATTGCATCTTTTTCTTCTAACAACGTGGGAATTGCATCTTTTAGGCTCATCTTGTAGGGGCCTTTTAAAACTTCCAGGAATCATTGGTGCAAAAACTTTTTGTTAGGAAATTTGTGTGGACATGTGTTGCCCACTATAGAACATCGACGATGGATTGACATTAGATTTACAAATTGATACTACCATGACACTAATGAGTTTGAAGCCAATAAATTAGATGTTTCTTCATATGCATGCCCATGTAAGAAACACCATGACTAGAAGATAATGTCAAGAAAACTCATCAAAGAACACATGGGAATTGTGTCACCAACCCTTTTTCTAACTTTGCTTAAGATCACCATATGGAATTGCATGTTATGGGAGATCATGATGTGGATTCGTGGACCATTGAAATGATAGAAATTAATAGAATGTTAAATGTGGATTTTCAACTACTTGAAGGAACAAGTGGAGTTGATGTTGACGGTACAACCAATCATGGAGATATAGAATTGAGCTAATATATGAATCTAATGGGTTTGTCTTGTGAACCCATGTATGCTAATTAGAAACTAAATCTTTTATTAATATTCCTTTAAATCATTATTTTTCAAGTGGTTCGTAAGTAGAAAAATGAGAGTGTTAAGAGTTTATTATTATTTTTTAAGGATCTATTATCATATGATTATATATTGTTGCCAATCCCCTAACCATATTCCTAATTCATTAACATTACTATAATTAGGTTGCCTCAACATTATTGCTTTGTAGCTATCTTTGTCTCACACACAAAAACACACACACATATTAAGGAGACTTATTTGAAGAAGTACCTTATCTTGTGCATTTGATATAATTGTAAAAGGAGTTTTCTCCCCTTAAAGAGACTTATTATCATTCACTCCACTTGATTTGAGTGTGGCATTATTCAATTGGGTCCTTTTTTATGCTTACTTGGCTATTTAGTCCATAACATTTGGTATTATAGTAGGCAATCCTTGGTTTAGCTATCCCAATCAAGTCCTCTTACCACTTTTTTCTCTAACATTATTGAGTGAAATTGCTAGTACTAATAAAGGACATAAAGGAGAACAACAGGTAAAATATTTATAATTGGATTCACTATTTTTTGTTGTGATATGTTGTGCAACTTAAGGTTTTGGTCTAGTCCTCAAATTAGGATTAAATAGGCGATTTTGGTAAACAAACTTATCTAAAGATTGCAAGCTCCGAATTGAGTGCCACTAGTGGAATTGGAAAGAAAATAGACCATAGTATTTTAGTTACAAATTTTGGACTTATGAAGGATAATGGGAAGCTCGAAATATGTAGAAGTTTTCTCCCTTGAAAGAGGGAAAAAATAATTGGTTCTAGTAATTCCATCATAACTTTCTCTTGGAAAGTCCAACTTGATTGGAATCGATGAGAGGTTGAAGAAGACAAATAACAAAAATACCATCAAAATATTATTAAACTTATCAAAGTTGCAATGGATTTTGTTTTAGTTAGGAAATTCATCCCTAAAATCAAATTATATAGGGTTTTGAGGAAACCTTGATCTTTGTTTTTCTTAGTTTTGCAAAAAATAATTTTTTTAGGCCAAATATGTGCACCAACAATTTTAAACATAGAATTTTGTTGTTTAATGGTTAAATATGTGGCTAGGAAGCATAACATAGAGAATACAAGGGTCATCATTGGATTCTCTTATACACCTTTGTTGGAACTAGAGAGTAATACCATGTTAGACATTATAAACATAGATATGTTTGTGAGTTTGTTGAAGATCAAAATTGTGTGTGTGTGTGTGTGTCTATATATATATATGTGCGTGTGTGTGATTTTGATCCTCCACATACCCTAGGGTATATTGGAAGCTCTTTAGGCATTCTTGAGACCATGTTTAGATAGTGTTTCAACCATTTATATCTATACTACATCGATCATGATACTCAAGGAGGTCGTTATCATACCCTTGAGGAAATTTGACACCTACAAGGGCTTTTAAAGACTTCTATTAGACACAAGAAGATAATGAAGATGTGGAATCTGAAATTAAAATTGAAGGTTTCATGTATAGTTTGCAAGCTAGTTTATGTCTTATGGGAAGTGGATCAATATTTCAAAATTACATAAACTAAGTTAAATTTGTAGATTTTAGCAGTGAAAAATAGATTACAAGCAACATCACAAAACAACAATTTGATGATGGAGTTCACCCCTCCTGGGCTACATCTCTAGGTCCAACTTCCAATGTTGGCCCTTTAAATTATATGTTCAAATGTGTAATTACATCAACATACAATGCTCAAATTGCAAAAATAACACTACCATTGTGTCCAGAACACCCAAAAACCCTTGTGTAGGCTCTTCTTGGGCTCAAAAAGGTTGAAAAATGGCCAAGTTAGACCTCCTCCTTCATTTCTTTGCTAATTGTTCTGCAAATTATCCCCTCTATCAAAACAGGCAACATAATTCAACTTTGGTAGCCTTGCACAATGATAATTTCGTAGTTACTGGTGGCAGGATTGGCCACGAAACTCGCTGATTTTGGCGTAAATTGTCGGATAGTTACTTTACGCCCTTATTCTCCTCCCTCTGGTTAGTCATGTGGAAAATAATGTGACCATGGGGCTCGGGCCAAAGGCCATGCACCCACCAGTCCCATTCCTGGTCATTTGATATTAATGTGACTGGGGTTTGGGTGCGGGAAGGGTGCCACACACTTGCCCCTCCTGATCCATCCATCCGTGGTTACGTGCATGCAATAGAACCTTGGGCCGAGGTATGAGTAGGATTCCATGCGCCCCACCCTCTTCGCTTTGTGCCATGGTCATATAATAATCATACGACTTGGGGTTGGGTCGGTCGCCCCCCCCCCCCCCCCCTCCAAAACAACGAAACCAGAGCTCTTTAACAATAACCGACCCACTATGTATAATAAGAACCAATGTGTGTTGTAGTGGTAAGGCATCCATTTTGTGTTTGTGAGGTAAACTCTAGGGAGGTCGTTCAGTCGAACAAACAAAATTATGGCATTGTAAACTAGGCCACGTGGCAGCCTTCCATAGGGCCACTGACAACCTTTCATTGGGCCACGTGGTGGCTTGTGATTGGCCTAACCACAATCCTATCAACCAATAGAAACATGTCACTTTTCCTCATGGGATTGGCTCATATGACAATCGTACCGCCCAATCATCTTGCTGACGTTAGCACCATGTCAGTATACATATTTCCACATGGCATCTGTACATTGCCTAGTCAACATTGCAAGTTGACTTTTTTAGTGTTTGCCAAAAATTTCGGAATGCGATAACTTTCTCATATAGTGTTAGATTTAGGTGATTCAAGCATCATTGGAATCTGAACAATGAGGTATATGATTTGGTGCCAATTTTGACATATTTTGAGCATATTTTTATATCCCCTCGATCATTCGTCCCCACTGGAAGCTTTTGGATGACCAAAAGTCTGTTTTTACTCAACAAGTAAGTGAGGGTCCAACTCCCTCACTTTTTCGATTTCAATCCACCTTACTTTACTTCAATTGGTACCTTTGGGCCCCACTCGAAGATACTCCACATTGCCTCTGCATGAAGTCCTGGTCCTCCTGCCAAGAATTAATTCTTCCTGCAACTCATTTAAATATTCAGGAGCAAAATCTTTTATAGATGGAATCGAACATTCTATTCTTGATCATCAATCATTGGAGGCTCATAAAATATCAATTTTTCCACATTCACAACATGATAAGTTTGCATATAAGGTGACAAATCAAATCGGAAAGCATTGCTACCAATCTTCTACAAGACTTTGAAAGGAACATATATGACTGGATTGATCTTTTTACCTTCACCTTGTAGTCTTTCCTTGCTAATGTACAACTAAACTTGATCTCCCACTTGGAAATCATGATCAACCCTGGTGCTTATCATATTTTGCTTTGTACTTGGCTTTGCTTTTCTAAAGCTGTTCTTGTACCATTTGATGCATAAGTTGATTTTTTTCAATGAAGTTCTTGGCTTTGTCCACATCACTATGTCCTTCTACCACAATATCTTTTCCAAAGATGAAATCCAAAGGAGACTGGAAAATAACCCAAACAAGCTTCAAATGGAGATACTTGTGTAGATGAATGCTTGGAAATATTGTAGGCATGTTGTATGTAATGCAAATTCTCATCCCAAAGTTTAGGATGCTTGCCACAATATTCTTGAAGGAGATTCACTATTGTTGCATTCACTACTTTTGTCTAGCCGTTGTTTTGTGGATGAAATGCGGTGCTCTTCTTCAATTTTGTGTCGATGAGTTCCCATAAAATTGACCAAAACTTCCTAGCAAAATGAGAATCTTGATAAAAAATAATAGAAGTGGGTAACCCAAAGTGAAACCATACTTTTTGGAAGAACATATTTGCGGTCTTTTTAGCTGTAACTTGTTTCTTACATGTCATCAACACACACATTTTTCTGAAATGATCCACAACAACATATAGATAAACATGACCTTTCCTAGACATTGGTTTCTCCAATAAAATCCATAGAAACACTTTCCCAAATACGAGAAGGAATATGAAGTGGAGTGTACAAACCCAATTTCCTATTGCTTGGCTTCCTAGTAGCACACATGGAACATCCTCTCACATATCTTGAAACAATTTCATTCATGTGAGGCCAATAACAATACCTATGAATTGGAGCAACTACTTTTCCTACACTAAAGTGATCAATAATAAGCGAAGTGTGGGCTTCCCTTATGACATTGATTATTTCACCCTATGGAACACTTAACTTGCCAAGATGATACAACAACTTGTTATGAACATGATAATCCAATTCTTCAACATGATTTCCTTGAATCAAAGTTTCATAAACATCTTTAAAATCACCATCTTGAGCATATTGTTCAATATAACTTTCATGCATGATTGATTTATGCTTAAGAATAACAAATGCATTAACAATAGGCCTTGATAACATATCCTCAACTTTGTTGTATATACCTTTCTTATACCTGATTACCAAATGAAATTGAAGTAGGAGTCCCATCCACTTGAAATGTCTAGCTTGTTGTAGCTTGGTTTGCAATTGTAAATATTGCAAAGGTTGATGGTCAGTATGAATAATAATTTCTTTACCCATCAAATAATTCTTTCATTTATTCACGCTTTGTACCAAAGCATAAAACCCTTTATCATAAGTTGGATAGTTAATTATCTCATTCGTGAAGGTTTCAGAATGATAACATATTGGCTTACCATGTTGCATCAAAACTGCTCCCATAGCATATTCGCTTACATCGGTTTGAATTTCAAATGGTTGCTTAAGATCTAGAAGTGCTAGAACTGGTGTTGTACTGATTTTCTCTTTCAAAGTGTCAAAGGATTTCTACTACTTGCCTCCCCATTGAAAGACTTGTTTCACACTTGTCAAAGCATGTAATGGTGTTGCAATGGATGAGAAGTTAGTGCTAAATTTCCTCCAATACTGGGTTGCTCCCAAAAAACTCATAACTTATGTTACATTGCTGGGTTTATGCCAATTCACAATGACATCAACTTTTGAGGGATAAATCTTCAATTTACCCCCTTCTACAATATGACCCAAATAAACTAAAGAGTTTTTTTCCCAAAGTCACATTTAGACATCTTCAAATACAACTTTTCCTTTTTCAAGACATCTAATACTTGTTTCACATGCTCTTCACGAGTATTATTGAAAATCAGAATATCATTTAAGTCGACTATGACAAAAATCATCAAGGAATGGTTGCAACACATCATCCATAACTCTCATGAATGTCACAGGTGCATTGCAAAGCCCAAATGACATAACTAATGATTCAAACAAACCTTGTTTTGTCTTGAAGGCAGTTTTCCAAATATCATCTTCAACAATCCTTATTTGATGATAGTCACTTCTCAAATCTAACTTAGTGAAGTAAACAACTTCCTTTAATTGATCTAGAAAATCATCAATGCAAGGAAGAGGATAGCAATTCTTTACTATGATCTTGTACAAAGATATGAAATCCACACACATGCACCATGTACCATCTTTGTTTGGAACTAAGACAATAGGAGACCCACAAAGAGATGTGCTAGGCTTGATGACCCTTTTGTCAAGCAACTCTTGAATTTGCTTCTTGATCTCTGCATTCTCCAAAACTGACATTTTATACATGCCAATATTTGCAAGTGGTGCATCCTGCTGCAAGTGAATCTCATGTGAAATTCCTCTTTTAGGAGGCAAGCCTTCAGGTTCTTGAAACATGTTGTCATAAGTGTTAACAAATTCAACCAATTCATGCTTGATTTTAGAATCAAATCTTGTGAAAGCTTCAAATTTAGTAGTATATTTAGCTTTAATCATCAACAACACAAAATTTTTACTAGCATTTACAAGCCTATTCATCTAACCAACACTAACAAGAGATAAGTTCATCTTCTTGTAATGCACTCTAACAATATAATCAACTCCATCTTTAAACAGATGATATTTGTTCTCATGACAATATAATATGTCTTTTTGGTCATACACATATGGAATCCCTAAAACAGTCCCACAAATATTAAGTGGTACAACATAAAGCTCTACCTCATCTATAAAATTAACAATGATGGCAAATTTGAGTTTACATTTTCTTGTCGCTTGTAATTTGGCATCATCACATACCCAACCCAAAGGGTAAGGTTTAGTATGAGGTGTCTTTTCTAGATTTAGTTTCTTGACAATTGCTTTAGAGATAAGATTGGTCTGGGATCCACTATCAAACAATGTATCAACTTTTGTATGTTTTGTAATGACCCTAATATGAAAAATCTCACTTCTTTCTTTATCATTTTGAGATTCAATAGGCTTACTAGAAGAACTAGTACTTGCATTAGAAGCTATACCTTTCATTCCCATGGCTATGATTTTGGTTTCATCACCTGAATTAGATCCTAGATCTTGTTGAGTTGTAGCAACAATATTTTGTTTCCCCTTGTTATTGAACTTCTTTGGTCTCATTTTGGATGTAATTTCCAACAATGGTCTTCATCATGGCCTTCTTTTGAACAATGTTTACAGGTAAGTTTCTCTCCCTCTTTTTTAACATTAACATTATTTTTGCCAGATTTTAGGCTTCTGTGGCAGTTCTTTGCAGTGGCATGATCCAGATTATCCACAGTTTCATGTTCATTCTGTCGACGTTTCAAACCCCAAAGGGGGTCCATCATCAGGACTAAATCAGATAGAAGAATGAAAGCTTTATTGAGAGAAGAGTCCAAGGACCTGGGTATAAATAAACTAAGAACCCTAATTTTTATAAAGAAGCCGACACCTTATTTATTTTAATTTATTGTTATTTTATTTTAATTAATTAATTAAATTAATTAATTGGCTTGATTATTCCTATTTTAATTCAAAAAATAAGTTTTAATTTATTAATTTAAATTTTTATTAATTAGTTTTAATTTTATTGACTAATAAATTAATTTTTATTTTATTTAATTCTATTCATAATTCCTTTTTTATTTACCATATTTTCCTTTATTCACCAAATTTTATTAAGCCCTAATTTCTAATTCCTAATTAATCAATCAATCAATTAATTAATTAATTTATAATTTTTATTATATTTTAATTTATTAATCTTAGGTTATTATTAATTATTTTAGTTTACTAATTATATTTAATTTTATTAGAATTAATTAAAATTGATGAAATTAAATAAATTGATTAAATTAAATTAAATTAATTAAATTAATTAATTAATTCTATTGCTTTAATTGTTTTTATTTATTTAATTAATTAATTTTAATCTAATTATAATTATTTCTATTGTTTATTTAATTGATTGATTAATTAATTAATTTTATTATTGTTTTAATTAATTAATTTTATTATTAATTTATTATTGTTTTTATTTTATTTATTGTTATTAATCATTTTACCAATTTTTCGATATAACCTATTAAGCCCTAACTGCCTAACCAATTAATTAATTAATTAATTTGTAAACTTTATTTTATTAATTATTTAGAATTAATTAAAATTAAAATTTTTGATAAATTTTTTTAGTTAATTTTGATAAAAAATTTAGTTAATTTTGAAAACCCTGATACTATGCTTCCAAAGGACTTGAGGGGTTTATTTGCCTGATCAAGGGAAGCCAATTTTCGCTAATTTCACTCCCGTTGTCCCTGTTGAGGTTCTGAGGAAATTTCATAATTTCGATGGCCTCTCTGATTTTTATTTTATGATAATTATCCTCTTTATGATTTTTCTTTTATGATAATTTGCCTTTGCCTTTAAACTTCCCCTTTCCTTTGTCTCCAGTTTTGAAATGTTTCTTGCTAGTCTCTTGAGGAAAATTCTTACCTCTTGATTCTAAATGAGTTTCCTGAACACATAATTCATCTAGATTGGTGGGATTAAACATAAGTATAGTTTGTATAAAATAAATATGTAATCCACCTATGTATTTTAGGAGAGTATCTTGTGAAGAAAAATCAACACCCAATGTTAAAGCTCTTCTTCTAAATTCTTATATGTAAATTTGGATACTCCAACCTTTAGCTTGTTTAAAAATTTTCTAATCCATAATTCCGTTTTGCATGTAAGCTAATCAATAAAATTTCCTTCTTAATGTAGCTATAAAATCTTTCCATGAAGATATAATTTTACCACTTTTCTTCAAATATTCTCAAGTTTTTTCCTCCCACCAGATGAGGGTTACACTTTCCAAACGAAGAGAAGCAAGTTGGATCTTTGTAACATCATCAACAATCATTTGAATCCTGCAATAAACTTCAATTTGACAAACCAAATTATCCAAATTTTCAACATTTACTTCCCCATTGTACATAGGAAATTCAAACTTGACATCAAGCTTAATCAAAGGAGACTTAGCATGTCCTTTTGGAGATGGAGGAGGAGTAGGTCTATGAGATGAAGGAGGTGATGAAGGAGGTGAGGATGGAGGTGTATATGGAGGTGGAGGCTTGCTCCCATCACCACCATTACCTTTTGATTTATTAGAACTTTCTCCTTGCAACCTTGTTGTCCTCTCATTGTATAACACTTTCACCATCTCAAACATATCATAGAAAGCCTTTATAAAATCTCTCTCATCCTCAGACATCAATTCTTGTCCTTCTTCGTGTGCCATGACTGGTGGATTTTATGGAGTTTGTGACCTTCTTGAACCAATTTGAGGGTTTGGTTCTTCAAGCACTCCTTCTCCACTTCTCAATTTAGACCTTGTAATCATTCAAGAAAAACACTTGCAAAAACTATCAAACCTTCAAAACAACCATGCTCTGATACCAAACTGATCTAAAATTAAAATTGAATGTTTCTTGTAAAGTTTGTAAGCTAGTTTATGTCTTATGGGAAATGGATCGATATTGAAAAAGCACACAAACAAAGTTAAATTTTGTATATTTTAACAATGAAAAATAGACCACAAGAAGCATCACAAAACAACAATTTGATTATGGAGTTCAACCGTCCTGGGCTACGTCTCTGGGCCCAGCTTCTAATGTAGGTCCTTTAAATTATATGCTCAAATGTGTAATTACATCAGCTTGCTATGCTAAAATTACAAAAACCCCTGTGTAGGCTCTTCTTGGGCTAAAAAAGGATGAAAAATTATCAAGTTAGGCCTCCTTCATTTCTCTACCAATTGTTCTACAAATTCATCCCTATGTTAAAATTGGCAACGAAATTCCGCTTTGGCGGCCTTGCATAATGACAATTTCGTAGTTGCAGGTGGTGAGATCGACCACAAAACCAAACAATTTTGGTGCAAATTGTCAGAATTAATTTGAATCCGTGCCCCTATTCTCTTCCCTTCGATCAATCACGTGACAAACAATGTGACCATGGTTGTTTGATATTATTGTGACTAGGGGTTGGTTGTGAGCATGGTGCCACGTGCCTGCCCCTCTCGATCTATTCATCAGTGGTTACATGCATGCAATAGAATCCCCCTAACAGTGGAACCAAAGCGCTTTAACAATAACCGACCCACTATGTATAACAAGAACCAATGCGTGGTGTAATGGTAAGACGTCTGTTGTGTGTTTGTGAAGTCGCGGGGTCAAACCCCGGGGAGGTTGGTCGATTAAAAAAAAAAAATGGCACTGAAAACTAGGCCACGTGGCGACCTTCCATAGGGCCGTGTGGCATCCTTTCATTGGGCCACGTGGTGGCCTATGATTGTGTTAGGTTCCTAAACTATTAGTGTAACCCCTTATTGTTATTAGTGCAACTGCCTTATTGCATTATTATGCCCATATAGTCCCCATGTTGTTATTATTATGCCCCGTAGAAGCTCACTACTGTTATTGTTGTGCCCCTACAGTATTATTTTGATGTAGGCTCTGATTGTATTGGGACCCCTTAGACTCCTATATATAAAAAATAAGGTATTGTCATTTGTATCATCCAAGAATTGTTCATTTGTGTAATGTAAAGGAGGTTTCCCCCTCGAAAGGCTGATTTTTAAGTCGTTGGTCTATCTTTTCTATCTTTTTGTGAAATGGTTTCATAACATTTGGTATCAGAGCTTTGGATTCTAGGGTTTCGCTGCTCCAAACATGCCATCATGGAATTTTCTATATACCTTTTTCTCTTCGAAGGTTCAAAAGCTAAATAAAACACCCATGTGAGTTGAAATCGTTATGAACCTTGGGTTTGAATTCCATACCTTGTCTCGCTATATTTTCGGAGATATGATCTGCAGAAGTTAGGTTTTTTGCAAGCTCGAAAATTCCATTGCAAATAGGTCATCTTCGAATTTTCGCTATATTTTTTTCTACGAGGGTTCAGACTCTAAAATTAAAACCCATTTGAGCCAAAATATTGATGAAGCTCGAGCCCGAATTTCAGATCTTGTTTCGCTATATTGTCGGAGATATGGTCCAAGAAATTTAGGGTTTTTGCAAACTCTCTAATTACATCCCAAATAGTTGATCTGCATAAAATCTTCATTACTTTCTCTCTGAGCATCAGATTGAAATTTCGTAAAATGTATGGAAATAGGATGACCTATAGTTTTATGTGTATTAGTTTCAGGTGCTAAGGTCGAAACAATGACATGTGGCACTTCGTACAAGTTCGCTCTATTGAACCAGTCTATAATCAGGTCATCCTGGGAGATTTACCATAACTATTCCTTGGAGAATCCAATCATGATCAGACTTGTGGTGTTGGAAAGAGGACATGGAGGGCTACCGCAGGATGTGATTTCAGACCTTGGAGATTCGAAATTACATAGATACAACATATTCAATATTGAGTTCCTACAAAGTGAAAAAATGTGTGTAGATTTTTTAAAGTTTTGCATAAGTTTGGTTGAAAAATTAGTTTGAAGGAATTCAAAGGGTGTGGAAGCTAAGATGGATGGTATAGAAGAAAAATTAAAGGCAACATGGAATATTTGAAGATAGATTTGACAAATTTGCTATAAGAAATGCTTACTAATGGCGAAAGGGTAGTAAAGGAAACTCATGATGAGAACAAAAGAAATGTTAATCATGATTTCATAGACTCTAACGTTGGATTGAAGACCCACCATGTTTCAAAGCTTGATATGAGGAAGTTTGATGGCAGGGATATCGTAACATGGATATTATAGATGGAGCAATATTTCGATCTCCATAATGTGCAAAACACACAAAAAGTATGCATTGCAACTTTATATTTGGAACCAAATTAGTTTGTATGGTATCGATGGCTTTGCTCTCATAAACAATTTGTCACTTGGGAAATTTTTACGGAATAAATGATAGCACATTATGAGGATATAAAAAACAACACCTTTTTTAGCCAATTGATAAATCTCAAACAAAAGGGTTCAATGATGGAGCACATTGAGGAATTCCAAAAATTGAATATAAGGGTAAAATATATTTCAGAGAAGCATAGGATTTTATGTGTTCATAGGGACTTTAAAATATAACATCCAACATGAGATTCGCCTTTGGGAACCTAATTCATTAGATAAGGCATTCAGGTTGGCAAGAAAAATGGAAAGCAAAACTATGGAAACAAGCAAGCCTACCACTCACAACTATAAAGATGAAAGTGTTGTTTCTCCTAACCTTTAACCACCTACAAGGTTGAAAACACAACAATTGGAATATAAAAGTGCAAAAGGGATTTGTTTCAATTGTGATAGAAAATACACCAAAGGTCATAAGTGTGCTGAAAAGAAATTAATTTACATAGATGGGGAATAGGAGCAAGAAAAGGAACAAGAAACATCAAAAGAAGAGGATATACACCAGGAACCAATCCGAGAGAAAGAAGAAATAAATCTGACCATATATTGTAATGCATTGACAGGAATTACCACTCCTCAAACTCTCAAGATAGAAGGTCATATCAAGAAGAAAAAGGTAATAGTGTTTATTGATTCGGCTAGTACCCATAATTTTATTCATTGTAAGATAGCCAAGGAATTGAATTGCTTCCTATATCCAACACCAAAGTGTTAAGTAATGGTTTCAAATGGAGGAACCATAAATTGCTTTCGAAAGTGCCATAATATTAATCTATCCATGGGAGAATATGTCTTGAATTGTCCAATGCTTTCGATTCCAACGGGTGGTGCAGATGTTGTATTAGGAGTCCAATGGCTACAATCTTTGGGTACGATAAATTTTAATTTTCAAGAACTTTTCTCGATTTTTTTTGGAAAGGAAAGGAATGTTGGAAATAATACTGAGAGGGGGGGGGGTGAATCAGTATTAACAAGTCAATAATATTTCATTTCCATAATCAGATTCATATACACTACTTCAGTTAATGGAACTTGCATGTATACGCAACTGTAGTTAAGGTAACTAACGTATATCGTGCAAACTTATGATTCAGTTAATTTATCATATGTTGATCTTTAATCAGTGCATCAGAACCATATAAACAGTGACTAGGTGCAGTAAAACAGAATAGAAAATCACACACACATGAACACAAGATATAAGGTGGAAACCCAATGTGGGTGAAAACCACTTGCTGCAATCGTTTCTATCTTCTTTTAATAAGAAACTTCTTTTTACAATTTTTGTACTGGTACAGTCTTATACTAGTACGCAGGCTTCTACTTGCAAAAGGTTACAACCTTCTCCGGTTCTCCAGCTTCTCCTGGAAGGGAGCTACAACCCCCTAGCTCTTGTACTAGCTGATATGTTTACTAGTAGGTAGGTGCCGGCCTACATAAGGCTACAACCTTCTCTTATCTTCCAGGGACCACGTTTCATAATTTTTCAGACTGGATCCATCAATAACATCATTCATACATCAAATACATCTGCATCAATCAATATCCTTTGCACCAACCACAACTGAATCAATCAATCACTTTTCAAAATGCTGTAACCAGAATACAGTAACCAAAAAACAGTAACCAGAACCCGAACACTGTAACAGGAACCAGAAGTAGCTAAAGCATATTTTATGAGATATAGGCTGCTTCAATGTGTCGAACCTGCGTGCATATGCACTTTTCTCAAGGCAAACCTGCATACAGATCTGCAAATAAAATTTAAGATGTATACGTTGGTTTAATATGCATAACCAGCATGTATACGCGAATTTTCTAAAATGAACATGTGTACAGATCTATAAATGATGATTTAATCTTTACAACAATTCCAGAATTTAGTTATGCCCAGATCATCATATTTATAGTCTACAACATGCGTCAATTATTTAGATAAAATATCAAAACACACAAAGATACTTCACTTCAAGCCTTAAGATCTTGACCCGTCATTAGATCTTATCCTTCATCAAGCACTAAGGTTCATCCTTGATTCAGATCCAGTTGTGTACCATAACCCAAAACTTATCAGCAACTATCATCAGCAACATCTGTCAATCACCATCCAGACTAGCAACCATGATCTCCCCCTGAACATGTTCCACTTGAATAAAAAACAGCTGTGAATTTGTACCAAGATCTTCTAAGATAATGCCAACAATGCATTATTAGAAGTATATGCTCCCCATGTGCCAGATGATCACTGTCAGACCCATATCAGACTCCTTTCATCCTGAGCCTGACCCACTATTTTTCTTCAAACCAACATATACACGACTGTATCCATAGAAACCGGTGTATGTACGCGGATATTCTTCATGGAACTCGCGTATAACCACTTTTCTCTGAAACAAATAAGTTTTAACCGCAAGATGATGCATCAACTACTCCCAGCTTCTGCCTGAGATATTCAAATGTCTCTCTGGGCAGTGGTTTGGTGAATATATCAACAACCTATTCTTTGGAGGGAACATACTGCAATTTGACCTTTTGTTCAAGCACTTGTTCACGTAGAAAATGATATTTGATGGGCATGTGCTTGGTCTTGGAAAGCATGACTGGATTCTTTGAAATACTAATTGCACTTGTATTATCACATAGAATAGATATGGGTGGAGTACATGTGATCTGAATGTCTTGCAATGTTTGCATCATCCAAAGGAGTTGTGTGTAGCAAGATGTAGCAGCCACATATTTTGCTTCAGCTGTAGATAATGCAATTGAAATTTGTTTCTTGCTGAACCAAGACACTAATATGGAACCCATATAGAATGCACCACCACTAGTGCTTTTTCTGTCATCAACGCTTCCTGCCCAATCTGCATCTGTATATGCATGAAGTGTAAGATCTATATCTCTAGGATACCATAAACCAAAATTCTGTGTTCCTTGAAGATATTTGAAAATCCTTTTGACTGCCTGAAGGTGTGATTCCTTTGGATTGGCTTGGAATCTTCCAACTATTCCCACTGCATGCATGATGTCTGGTCAGGTACCTGTTAGATAAAGCAGACTGCTAATCATGGATCTGTAGGTTGGTTGATGTACTGCTACTGATTCATCATTTGAGATGAGACTGCATCCTGTTACCATAGGGGTACATACTGGTTTAGAATCTTCCATGCCGTATTTTTTCAAGATCTGCTTGAGATACTTGGTTTGTGACAGAAAAATACCATCTTTATTTTGTTGAACTTGTAGACCAAGAAAATATGTGAGCTCACCAAGCAGGGACATTTCAAATTCTTGCTGCATTACCAAAGAAAAGTTTTGACTCATGGCTTCTTCATTGCTACCAAAAATGATATCATCAACATACACAACAAGTATTAGCAATTTATTATTGTCAATCTTTGTATATAGATTGCTATCAGCTGATCCTTTTGAAAAACCTTGTTGATGGAGGTATTTGTCAAGATAGTAATACCAGGCCCTTGGAGCTTGTTTTAGACCATAGAGAGCCTTTTTGAGTCTGCATACAAGTTTTGGATCATTTCCAAGGATGAATTCATCTGGTTGCTCAATATATACTTCTTCTTCTAAGTCCCCATTAAGAAAGGCAGATTTTACATCCATTTGGTATACTTTGAATTTCTGAAAACTAGAAAGAGCAAGGAACATTCTTATGGCTTCAAGTCTAGCAACATGTGCAAAAGTTTCTTCAAAATCTATATCTTCTTGTTGAGCATATCCTTTACAAACAAGTCTAGCCTTATTTCTAATAACTTCACCATTTTCATTTAGCTTGTTTTTGAATATCCATTTGGTTCCTATGATATTCTTATCATGAGGTCTAGGAACTAATTCCCAAGTATTTTTTTTTTCAATTTTCTCAAGTTCTTCATTCATGGCCTTCACCCAAAATTCATATTTGCATGCTTCATTTACATTTTGACGTTCGATGGAGGAAATTAATGCTAGATAGCTTGAAGCTTCTATAATAGTTCTTCTTGTCTGAACACCTGCCTCTTTCTGTCTCAAAATTTGAGTCACTGGATGATTTTTCTAAACATACTTGGATGGAGTATTTTCTTCTGTTGTTATCTGTTCTTCTTGTGCTTCATTGGTTTCTTCTTCATAATTAGTCTAATTTGATGTGGAAGGATAATCCTCGTCTTCTCCACAATCTTTGGTTTTTACTTGCTTTGGATTTTACATGCTTCATCAACCATAACATCAATACTTTCAATATTTTTCCAAAGTATTTTATTATAACACTTATATCCTTTACTTCGGGAAGAGTAACCAAGGAGAATGCCTTCATCTGCTCTAGGTTCAAACTTGCCAAGTTTTTCATCAGTCCTTTTGATGTAACATTTGCTTCCAAAAACTTTGAAGTATTTTATGGCAGGAGTCTTACCATACCAAAGTTCATGTGGAGTTGAGTGTTGTTTACTCAACCATTTTATTTGTTGAGAATAGTGACGGCAGCGAATGCAGCTTCACCCCAGAAGGTTGTAGGAGTTCCAGACTCATCTAGCATAGCACGAGCCATTTGTTGAATAGTTCTGTTCATCCTTTCTACCACTCCATTTCGCCGAAGAGTCCTTGCAGTGGAGAATTGCCTTTTTATTCCATGTTCTTCACAAAAGTCAAAGAATTCATCCAAGGTAAATTCCCCTTGTTATAGACATTTTTGGGCACTGCAACCCCAAGCATAAAATGTCCATAAACCAAGGGCTCCTATGTTCCTAAAAGTGTTGTTCCAACCCCTAAAGGAACAAGGTCAACTGATTACAGCTTCTCCTAGAAGTTCTCCATGAAAAACTACTCAGAACTAGTCAAAACAGGATCATTTCACCTGCTCCATAGGCAAAGTGCGTTGCATCTCACCTAAGTACACTCTGTGGGTGCGTTGCATTTCAAAAAGCCCTTCTATGGGGTGCGATGGGTGAGAAGTGACAAATGGTAGTGTCAATCCGCGAGGTGGAGAGACATGGAATCTTCTAGAAACTTCTCCTGTGACACTTGCCTCTCTGAATTCGACCAAGGATGAGTAAGAGATCATAAATCTCCAAGTGGAAGCAAGAACTATCAGAGGGAAGACACTAATCAAATCACAAGCTGACTCATCTCCCTTACAGATATCTATATATGGATCCCTCATCCCAGAGATCCAGAGGCTGGAATTTTGGATCTTCTAAGGAATTGCTGTTGGTTTCTTGAGGCAACATCATAGTGTTGGGTGATCTAAGCTTTGCATGAGGTGAAGAAGGGCTTACTTGCTGAGAGGATGATGTTGGGTCAGAACAACTGGTTGTAACTCTCTTGGCTCTTTCTTGATTATCAATAAAAGCTATTCAAGTTTTCCTCCATACTCTTGTGTCGTTTATGTTTTATGCATTTGTATGGTCAATTTACATCTGATCCTAAATTGTTTATGATAATAGATCCATGTTCTTGTATAGTGTTATGCTACTTTGATTCTACAGGTACTCTGTGAAGCTGGGTGTACAAGGAAGCAAGTAGCAAAGGACTATCAAAAGAGAGAGGAATCGAACTAGGAGCTAAGCGCAAGACAGAGGTTGGTCTCCTTTATTCTTCTCTCATCTATCTTTCATAAAGGAAAACGAAAGTAGCTTTACTTTGTTTGTTTCTAAGGTAGCTACCACACCTTAGTGGGATAAGCGGTTCTATATAGACACTTTTCCCTGTAACAAAATGGCGACTCCGCTGGGGAACGACTAGGTTGTTTGTTTATCTACCTTGTTGTTTACTTTATAAACATACAGACGGAGCCTGAAGTCGAGCCATGTAGCTTTCGAACTGCATTTGCTATGCAAATGCAAAGTAGATAAATGCTGCTTCAGTCAATTTCCGGGTTTTGTTTATGAATTAAACAACTGATTTACGTCCTCTCTCTTTGCCCTTGTGGTGGCTCTAGTAACCTTCTTAGATCTACCCTTGTTGTTGAGGTGCATGCCCCCTGGGTTTCAGTCATGTCCCCCGAATCACTCGCGCTCATCAGGTGGATAGGCTGGAGATTGATGAGACATTCCTTGTGTGAAAAGACCATTCAGGGATGGTATATGACTATTTGCTATGTGTGATCCGGGAAATGAAAGCTGGTCTACGAGCTTGACCACACTTCCTTCGTGCGGAAAACACATTACTCTAAAGAGTGATCAGAATAGGCATTGTTCTTCAATTTTGGTTTCTGTGTTCATTCTTTTCAGTTCTATGCATGAATTTTGCTGCCTGTAGTCAGTACACCTCTGTTTGAAACCCCTTTCCTTGCTGATATTCTGCCTCCATTGTGCAAAGAACTGTAAATGTTTTTGTGTATTTGTTGAGTCATTTTCAGTTCTCCTTTGCAAAAAAGTAACGTAATTGTACTGTTGTTTCTTGATTTGGAACTGTCGCAAGTGTCGTTTTCAATCATAGAAGAGAGTCTGATGGCTCCTGATAGTCAATTACCCTGTTACTGTTGTATTTGATCTGAATTTGTAGTTTTTCTAGTGTCGAAAGCAAGTTTTCATTTCCAAATCGTAAAATGTTGTCATTGTTTTCATTTTTGATTTTGAAAAGAAACTTGTCAGTAATTGTCACTTGAAAAGTAATTCAGATTTGTGCATTAGCTTTCTTTTTATCATTCACATATTAAGAAGGCTAAAAAAAAATACATGCATGTGCATTTGCATTTAGACTGTTTGATTGGTTTGATTTAGGACAGTGCATATAGTGTGTGCTCTATGCTCTTTGTGAAAGAATACTGTCTCTCTTTCCTTAGTAGCTAGGATTTTCATTGCACAAAGAAGATAAAACACTGTTTATCATCTTAGATTGCATTTTAGGAATTTTACATCTACATCACGCGGTGAACCTGAAAGGAAAATTTCTTAAGCAAGATCAACTATAAAATAAATTTAATGAATCTAGCAACGCTTTGGAACCTAACGCACAACATCTAGAAGTCTAGGCTAGAGACGTATTCCGGCGTCGTAAAGCCTGGTAACTGTTGTTCTCACTGTTGGTTGGGTGATTCCTCCACTTTGAGATGATAAGTGCCAGTACGGACTTGTGCTCCCACGTACCGTCGAGTATATTTTGGGAGACCACAATACGCTTAATCCTTTATCCATAGGAAGTTGTGTCTGCCGCCCTATCGATCGCAATGCACTGAACACAACATTCAAGAAGATTGACTACCGTACCGTAAAAAGTATTTTGCAGTTTTGCGATTGGTTTGGTAATCCCTCTACCTAGATTTCCAGAGCAATCCCTTTCATTCCTTTTCAGACTCCTTAACAGAAAAGGTCCATCTGAGCACTTGTCACTTTAGGCTCATTAAAAATCGAAGGCGACTAGAGTCATCTTTTGTTTTTTCTTGACTCTTAAAAATTGAAAAAACAAGTTGTGTCGAAGCGTCTAAAATTCATCTAATTCGGAAACATACTTCCCCTTTACTTTTAGTTGATCGAGTAATCCGCAATCGTGGAAGAAAGTCAATTGAAACCCCGTCATTCGCGGAGGCTTACGAGTCAACCATATTTGTCTCCGGAATCGAAACTATTATGGACAAAACGAACTCAGTTAACCGGTTCCAAATCCCCTAGTAAAGTTAGAACAAGTGTTCCAACAACATCAGAGACTCTGGTTACTCCAAACATTTCTGGTATCCCTGCCTTTACAGAAGAAGTTCAGCAGCCACCGAAGGACAGTATTACTGATCCTAGTCTGAGGGTAAACACTTGTATCACTGAACCAGTTCCATCTACAACCGGTTCGAAGAGTGTTGTTCCCCTAACATCTGTCGCTGCAAATTCCATACCTTCTTCGGCACTAGAAATATTCTATGGACCTGACGGTCTACCTCTTCCACCTGGTCTGATTGCTATAGAAGAGATTGTGGAGGATCCTCCATCTAGTACTCCATCGCAATTTGGAGTCAGGATCACTCTGTATCCTTCTTCATCAGAAATTAGTCTACCGCCAGTGGAAGCTCCTGTAGAATCGCTAGGTAATATTTTGGATAGACTAGAAATGTCTGAACAACCGTCAACATCTAGGACTATGTCGTCTGAAACAGTGATGGCAGAACTTCCTGCTATCACTCCAACAATGTTCGCCAGTATACCATCTGTCCCAACTAGCTCTCAATCGCTAGAAGGAGCCCACTCAGGGGCTATTTCAACGGTATGGTTCGTTCCTGTTTGTTCATCCGGAATAGTATCTGGAAACTCTTATGTTGAGTCTCAACAAATTGATCTATTTGGAGGTCAATTTGGGTGGTCCGGTCCTCAAGGGAAAACCATTCCCTTAAGTACTGGATTACCGCCGTATGGGGGGCAGTATACCCTTTCATTATCCCCTCCGGGAGGACAACCATACGGGAGTTCACAACAAAATTCGGGTTATGCTGGAATTACGTCAAGCGGTTGGGTACCGATACTACCTCAACAACCAAGAGTTGTATATTCGATGCAACAATGTTTACCTATGTCAAATATACCAACTACGCCAACTATTGTGACAGTGTCGCAAGTACAAGCGTTGCCGATTGTATGCCAACCTCAGGTTTCTCAGGTTGTAATGCAACAGCCTCTTGACCCTGCGACTCAACCACAATCGCCAACTGGTGGAATGACATAGGTCCAAACGGGTACAATTACCCCTCATCTTGGTCAAACAGTTAGTATCGGACAACAACACATGACTTCACAACCATGGCTTGTGCAGTACCAACAACCGCAATTCCAACAAGTATACCAAGGATCTGAGCAACAAATCTTTGCGAATAGTGGGCAGCTGTTTATTCAAAACGGTCAAAATCAACCATTCTAAAATGGTCATGCCCACCAACCTTACCAAAGTTATCAACATCAAATGCATTATGCTGGTATGCAAAGACCAATTTCTCAGGCGATTCCATCTTATCCTGGGTATGCTTCACCTAACCTGAATCAACAGTTACCCTTCGTGGCAACTTTAGAGTTACCTGATTTAAATCAGTTAACAAACGATCCAATCGCTTACGCCCCTTGGTGGCCAGTGATTCCACATAAACTTCCATAAGATATTCCTAAATTTAATGGAAATTTGGGTGAAGATCCGTCGAATCATGTGATGACCTTTCATTTGTGGTGTTCATCAAACACCCTAAACGATGATTCGATTAGGCTTCGCCTTTTTCAGAGGACGTTAACTGGTCCAACAACAAAATGGTATATCGAATTGCCCAGAGTTTCATTTGACAACTTCAGTACCCTAGCCACAACCTTTCTAACCCATTTTCAGTTACCAATAAGGTACGAAATGGGAACGAAACTTCTTACCAATTTCAAACAAACAATGGCCACTCATATATCGGATCATATACATGAGTGGCGACGTCGTCGTAGAATGGTAAAAACGTATGTTCCTGACTAGCTTTTAGCTGAATGGTTTATTAAGTCATTATTGCCTTCCGTCACGGAAGATGTGGCAAAAGGGGCAGTCGTCACCGAAGAGCAGGTTATCGCTCATGCACAATATTTGTACTTGATTTACACTCAGTCTGGCACGCTCTACGATAAAATACCTGACGCTCCTAGACCAAAATTCTCAGTCCCTCCTCCTCCTAAATCAAACAATGACTCTCATGCCAGCGATGGCGTGATTGGCGCAACAGACACGAAATCGACAAAGGCTACATCTAAAAAGGCCCGTAAGATTTCCAGTCAAAATGAAAAAGAAGAACTTATTGCCTCAGAAGTAAATGCCGTCTCGACAGATAAAGGCAAAGAAACCAAGCAACCAGGGGGCAAGAAGAAAAGCAAAGGAAAGAAGAAGAAATAGGAAGAATCATCACCTGAAAAATCTTCTGCAAACCCTCCTGGAAATAGGAAACCAAGAAATTCATGCTTTATATGCGATGAGGATCATTGGACAGTAGATTTTCCACACAAAGCTGAGCTTAAAAAATTCTTCAAGAATTCAAAAACCTCGGCAGTATTAACTGATCCGTTTCCAAATCCAGGAACAAATCTGGTTGACAGTGGAAACGCTTCCCCGTCTCAAGTAGTGATGTTGTCAGTTTCCAAACAGAAAAATGATGCTTTGATATCGACAAGGAACAAAGATTACGGGAATCCACAGCTGTCGAACAACAAGGATAAAGATCAACCTAGTAGTTCGACAACAACTTCGACAGAAGTTGCGCCGCCCATCATTCCTGAGTTGACAATAAAACCACCAAAGGGAGTAGTACACAAGTCGACGTTTAATCCTCGTGCTAGAGCAGCACAACATTATAATATAGTGGAAGATTTGGCCCAATCGCCATCCGCTATGTCGACGCTTGAGGTACTGCAAAATTGCCCATCCCAAAAGCAAGCTTTATTATCAGCCATCGGTGGGATAGACCCAAAGGATTCCAATCTTGTATCCTTTGATCATAAAGGATATGATCCTCAGTTACCAGCTCAACTAGCTTTCCTCGTTCAAGTGAAAGCCCTCAACAAAACTGTTCATCGAACGATTATTGATGAGGGGGCATCTACATGTATTATGTCGATGAGTTGCTGGAAAACTTTAGGATATCCGACCTTGTCGCGATCTTCGATGACATTAAAAGCATTTGATGGATGAACATATACCCCATATGGTATTCTAAGTAACTTGAAGGTGGAACTAGGAGGGAAAACAATAGAAATAGATGTTGAAGTAATTGATGGAAACCTCGATTACAACATCCTACTGGGAAGACCATGCATATATGCTATGGCTGTTGTTTTGTCAACCTATTTTAGGAAGATTGCATTTCCCTTTCAAGGAGGGATTACAATCGTCGATCAACAAAACTTCCTCCCTAATGGTTCTCAAGTTACGGGAAGCATTCCAATGATCCATGGAAGCCCCCATTCACTTCAAAATATTGGAGTAGGCCTACTAAAAGACCCTATATTAATGGGAACTTTTGCCCTTCCACCTCCAATCAATTTGGTGGAAGTAGCGTCGATAGGAACCTGCAATATGATATCTTCGATTAAAAAGATCTCAGAAAACGATATCAACATGGATCATGCGCAGGTATTGCCTCCAAGCCCAACAGAAATATTGTAGCAATCAATGTTCCTAGCATGGGAGGCAAACCCAAATCAACGCTCATCAAGCATTTGGATAGATAGGTCTAAGGAATATGGCACCCCTTCAGATCCTTGGTCGCGAGTGCATGTCACCGACGAAGGAATTGTTCAATCAATGGTAATTGAAGGGGCACCATGGGAAGATTACCACCATCGTTCCCTTCTTCCGGATTGTGAAGAAGATACTCCTGATAACCTTTATCATCCTTCAGTTTTTGATTTTCTATCAAATACTGTAAACACGGTGGATTCTGAGCGAAACTTTTCCAACATTGAAGAGATTATCGCCATAAATATCTCGACCAAAACAGATGTTGTAGAGAATATTTATGTTGGCAAATGTTGTTCTCCTTCAGAACTGGAAATATATAACGCTCTTTTTCGCGAATTCAGAGATGTCTTTGCTTGGTCATATAATGAAATTCCAGGCATTGACTCGAGTATCGTTGAACACGAAATCAAGATGTATCCAGATGTCAAACCAGTACGAAAACGGCTATCACAGGTGCACCCCAAGAAAGCCACTGCCATCAAGGCAGAAGTTGAAAAACTTCTCCATGCTGGTTTCATTTACCAGGTTCCTCTAACTGATTGGGTATCAAATATTGTCCCTGTTATGAAAAAACAAGGAACGATTAGAGTGTGCGTCGATTATAGGGATGTAAATCAAGCTTGTCCAAAAGACAACTACCCTACACCCTTCATTGACCAGATAATTGATGAATGCGCCAGATGTGAAATCTTTTCATTTATGGATGGATTCTCCGGGTATAATCAAATAAATCTCCGCCCACAGGACCAGTCAAAGACTGCATTTATTTGTCCGTGGGGCACATTCGCATATCGAAAATTACCCTTTGGTTTAAAGAACACAGGGGAAACATTTCAGAGGGCAATGAATTATGCCTTCCATGACATCAAAAACATCGTTCAACCGTACCTTGACAACCTTTCGGCTCATTCGCGAAAGCGGACTGATCATCCACAGCATTTAAGAGCGATATTTCTACGTTGCCGACACTACAAGATACGACTCAATCCACACAAATGTGTGTTTTGTGTCATTTCCGGTCGTTTACTTGGCTTTGTAGTCTCGAAATACGGGATTCATCTCGACCCATGTAAGGTTCAGGCAATCATAAATTTGCCTCCACCTTCCAATTTGCTTCAGATTCAGAAACTCCAAGGGAAAGCAAACTTTCTGAGGAGGTTCATTCCAAATTACGTCGAACTTGCTAAAGGTTATACACATCTTTTGAAAAAGGAAGTACCCTTCATTTGGGATCAGGTTGCGCAAGCTTCCTTTGATACTTTAAAAGAATCCATAATGAAAGCATCATTAATGTACGCTCCTGATTATAAAAAGACTATAACCTGTATCTGGCTGCAGCGGATACAACCATCGCAATGGTTTTAGTTCAAGAAGACAATGGAATTGAACATCCTATATATTATTTAAGTAAGAACTTAAATGATACAGAAAGCAAATATTCTTATGTTGAAAAGCTAGCGCTCGCAGCTGTTCAAGCGATACAGAGATTTCAACACTATGTCCTCTTTCGAAAAACTACCATTCTGTCAGATTGCAACCTCATGACTTATATATTGTCGTGATAGTTGCTGGGGGGTAAATATTCAAAATGGATAGCAATTCTACAAGAGTTTGATCTGGAATTTGTAAAATCCAAGTCAAAGAAAGCTCTGGTTTTCGCAGAATTATTATGCGATCTCCCATCATCATCCAGCGATGAAACATCCGAACAAATGATCGTGGACGAAAATTTGTTTATGATATCTTCAAGCAATCTGTGGTATGGGGATATAATAATTTATCTCCAAACCCAAATATATAGGCTCAATACCTCCTGCTCCGAACAAAAACGTATTTGATACCAATCAAAAGACTACATGATCGTCAGTGATACACTTTACCGTCGTGGTGTCGATACAATTCTACGGAGGTGCCTCACTCATGAGGAGGCCGAAAAAGTCCTGAATGATTTCCATTCAAGCGCGTGTGGGGGGCATCAATCCGGTTACGCTACAACACAAATTTTTTTACGAGCAGGATACTTCTGGCCAACAATGTTCAAAGATTGCATAACCGCAGTCAGAAGTTGCCATGCCTGTGAAATTTTTGATAGAAAAACCAGAAGACCACCCGCACCTCTGCAGCCAATAGTTGTTGTTGGGCCATTCGCCAAATGGGGCATCGATTTCATGACATGTAACCCCACCTCGATCGGGGGGCATGGGTATATCATAGTCGCAGTTGACTATTTTACCAAATGGGCTGAGGCGATGCCTACATTAGATAATACTGGTGAAACAGCTGCCCTCTTCTTTTTCAATCATGTAGTCGCCAGGTTCGGCGTCCCACAAGCTATAGTCACAGATCATGGATCGCATTTTCGCAATCACATGATGGTCGAATTAGCTGCCAAATTAGGGTTGTCTCACGACAGCTCCACTCGATATTACCCGCAAGCCAACAGACAAGTTGAAGCAATCAACAAGGTCCTGAAGCGCATGCTGCAAAGGATGATTGGAGTTCACAAAAGAAGTTTGCACCTAATCCTGTACTCAGCCTTGTGGGCTTACCGAACATCGGTAAGGAATGCAATCGGGTTTACACCTTTCCAACTGGTGTATGGCCTAGAAGTAGTCTTACCAATCCAGTGTGAAATCTCATCCCTCAAACTCCCAATTGACATTCTCCCCGGGACTTCAGAAGAGGAGGCTCATTTCTTGGAACTAATCCAATTGGATGAAACCCGTCGTGATGGCGCTTTGGCTAACGAAACCCATAAGAAACGAGTCAAGGCATAGTTCGACAAGAATGTCAAACCCCGTGTCTTCTCAGAAGGTGACTTGGTCTTACTTTATGACCAAGAATCCGATAAATTGGGAGCAGGTAAATTCAAGTCTTTATGGATGGGCCCCTATATTGTTAAGCGAGTGTTAGCAAAAGGAGCCTACGAGTTAATGGATTATGACGGGATTCCACTGGCACAACCTCATAACGGGTTGTACCTTAAGCGTTACTATGCGTGATTCAGTATAGTAACCTATATGCTTTTGTTATGTTTTTGTTTTCGCTAAAGTATTTGTTTTGGTCAAGTAATCCACTTTTTACATTTATTGCAGATGTCAAATCTATTGGAGTCATGTGTTGGATATGCCGACAGAGCGATTCCTAGTTTGCGGAACCTATCTTCTGCGGCCTGGGCCATTTTTTATCCAAGCGGCGAGTTAGTAAGTTTCATAGGGGTATGTATTGGTCGATCAACGAATAACATCGCTGAATATAGCGCGTTGATAGAACTTCTCTCTGATGCCATCACACATGGCATACACCGACTGATTGTCAGGCTAGACTCACAACTTGCCATACTACAACTCACTGGTATCTACTCTGTCCGAAATCCAGCTATTTATCGCATGTTCCTAAGGGTTAAGATCTTGGAAAGGCAATTTGATTTTATTCAATATCAGCATATTTCCAGAAGATTAAACACATTAACTGACTCATTGGCAAATTATGTGTTAGATAGACATTTGCAACATTTATAAAAAGAAGCATCTCATCAATATTTGCGTCAGGATCATGCAACTTAACCAAAATAAAACTCTAAAATATATATATATATATATATATATATATATATATATATATATATATAGATATATAACCTTTTATGGTTTACACATACTTTTCTGTAACCAAGAAAAAATTGGTCAAATGACCCAAAACTCAAAACGCTAGGGGGCACCCTAGTCTAATGATGCTCGTGATAACAAGTCACAGCCTGTGCGATCATGCGTAAGAGCCTAGTCCATCGTCTCGGCACACCAGTAGTATGCCACTGCAACCTCAAAGGCAGCTTGTCAATCCTCACATCTGGAATACCGAGAGTGAGGCCCTCGACCTGATCCTGTAATGCTGTGAGAGTCTCGGCCACATCGAGGTCGCGAAGAATAGCCCTTCCAACAGCCTCTCCTGCTGGGGCGACAGCTGGCACTCTCAGGCGTACTACTGGCCGAACAGGACCGACATCTGCATGAACACATGAGTTTTGATTAGTCTTGATAGAATAAAGCACAAGGACATTATAAAATAAAAATGATAAATAGGAATATGGTCAAAGAATTTACAAATGGCACCCCACTGTTAGCCAGCCAGCAGTACCAAATCTGCGTCACCCCAAAAATCCATACCAGCATATGGATACTCGGAATAAACCATCTCCTGATGATCAAACCACCCGAAGAAGGTATCAGAAAAGGAAATCTGAGACTGACCAGCATGCCTAGACATATGGTCGACCCATCTCTGCATATGTGGTTCAGTCGGTGGAGGTAAATCGAGTGCAATATACTGCAGCTACATCAGTGGTATCTTTTCCAAGGTGAAGGCGATCAAGATAGAACCATATCCAAAGTTCTTCAACCTCCCGCTCTTCACCTTGGTCAACTGTTCTTTCATCACAAGGAGTACTGCGTCGCACCAGTTGAACACCTTCGGTTGGAGACATTCCAAGGCGTACTGCATATAAGATCGGTTGGCCACATGAAGAGCCATACCACCATCCATCCTACCAAAAGTGAACAGAATAGTCCTCAGGGACCTGTCAGTGACATCACGGATGATGATCTTGCCGTCTTTACTCGGCTGAGATCCCTCTCTACAATACCTGCAAACATAATCTCTCACAAATTCACCTCCTCGGGCCAAACCTGATAAAGAGATGGGGGCACCCCGCCTCGATAAGCCGGTCAAAAAATAGATGTCCACTACAGTCAAGGGGATGGATTTGCCCCTAATCTGGAACACCTGGCTAGTAGGATCCCAAGCATCGAGTAAATACTGTAGCAAGTTGATTTGTTGTCTCATGCTAAAAATGCGGAAAACTTTCAGCAAGCCACAGTTCCTCAGTGTGTTTACTGTAACCGGATCATGTAAAGCAAGCATGTCCTCTTCTTCATGCTCACATTCTCGCCATGTAATAGTCATCTTGCTCCAAAAATCTTTGAAAACAAACAAGAGAAGAGTTAGATCTTGATTTGGTGAGAAACAGACAAAATTTCCATAAAAAACTATGCATAAATTTCCTTCCTTGCGCTCATCGCACCTACAATAGTGTTCTTGGTGCGTTGCATGTCAGTTGGCCAGTAGACAGGCTAACATCCAATGCACCTTTCGATACACAAGGGGTGCGCTGAAGCCAGAGCGAGTTTTTCAAACCCCAGAGGCTCAGAAAAACTAGAAATCAAGTTCATAATGCAAAATGGAAAGCATGAAATGAAAGAGCTCAGGTTTAGCTCCTACCTGGTCCTGACAGCGCCGAGAATCGTCCATAGAATCTCCCGGAATCAGCTGATGAAAATCAAGGGGGGAAGCATCTCCAAAGCTCCAACAAGCCAAAGTTCAAATGAAATTGTAAAATGAGAGGTAAAAGCACTTTTAAATTACTTTCTACATAATTCGAGTAAAATATTAGTGTTCTAACTCATTTTTCAAACATATATTGTTCATTTCTAACTAGTTTGATGAAGCAATTGAAAATGCAGTACAATCTTTGATAGAACAAAGCTATTTATGGTAAAGTCAAGAAATGACTGTTGTATCGAACAGTCTTAACGCGAACTTCATGCTCGTTAAAAAATAAACATAAGCAATGAGAAAATGTTTCCCCCAGCGTTTAAGCTCAACAAAAAATGAACCAATTCCCGGTAAATAATCATCGTGAATGCAGTACTTCAGCCTTTAAAGCCTTGGTCGTGTTCCCATCATCACCTCCACTCTGTAGCGGCCGATCATTCACCTCCATTTGATTGTTTACCCCTTTTTGAGGAACAACTATGAAGAGTGATCCCACTAGCCATCCTTGTAACACTGCCGTGATTGGAAAATTCCAAACCTTACCTGGAATCAGCTGCTACCCAATTTTATCACTCGTTCCTCAAAAGACGAGTCTCCTTTAAGCTTTTCCAACTGACTCGTAAAATATGAAAAGATTGCCGAGCCATTGGTCTCTCCAGCTCGTTAAAGGGACCGGAAGTGCTATCCCTCCTTTAGATTTTAATCTTTTTGGACCTGAGGGATTATTACACAAAAAGATCGAGCGCTTGTTTTGTTCGGCTCGTTAAAAGTATCGAAAATTCATCCCTTCTGTATTGTTTTATACTTTTTCAGACTTAAGGGATTAGATGACGAAAAAGGAATTTTGGAGTTTCCTTTACGTCCCTTTTCAGACTCTCTAAAATTGAAAAGGACCGAGTTATCTTTGTCGTTAAACTCGTTAAAACCTAATAGTGACAAACTTGTCCATAGCAGAAAAGAACGAGTTTCACTATCACTAGGCTCGTTAAAACATAGCGATGGGTTTTCCCGAAGGGAAAATTATAGAACAAGCATATGTTATCCTCCTCAAGCTTGACAAAAATAAAGAGGTATTGGTCAGCAATGACTGGGGAAAAATTGGGAAGAAAACTTGAAGAAACTTTGTTGGTAGCAAGTCGCTCTTGAACATGACACTTTCACTCCGCATCCAAGTCGGGTTGGGTTGTTTCATTCACCGGTCACATCACCATGATCCCATCACACCATCCACATTTGGGGTCAATGCTACCAATCCATCACGTCAGTGTCGCCGATATGTTCAAGAGAAGTCATTCAGAGAATTCACCTGTGTCTCACCCACTGCAATAAATTTACGCTCCATTCTTTCATGACCACCACCCTGAACCTTATATCACTAGATACTTTTCACCTCCATTAAAATCATTTGCTCTGTTCTGTGTCATTGATGTGGGATTCATTAAGGCCCTCCTATGACGGATCGCTTCTTGTCGACATCAGATCATTATCCAAGAAGTCGATCTAGGAACACCCCGTTCAGTACTTTGAAGCTTGCATACCTCAATGGCAAGTTTCTCACTTCCGGCGACAGGTTTACATCAATGGCCTTCGACCGAAATATTTTGCGTGGTGTTTGATGCCAAGTCCTTTATTCACACCACGTGAATTGTACTGCAGTACCTTGAGGGTCATTATCATTATCGGTGATTCCTCTCGCGCCTGTTAACAACTTACATCATTGGCTGGTAATCGGGCGATGTATTTCCATGTTCGACTCCAGAACATCTCTCACATGGATCGACTTGTACTTCGAGTGAAGATCGAACGAGATTGAAGACCCCGGATCTAGTTTCATCCATCTGGGCTGCGATATACATTCAAGGAAATAAAGACATCAAATGTACATCGTTGCTGCACAGATAATCATCCAATCAAAGGGATGACGGCTCTACCAGAATCATCAGTCTACACTCAGACGATTGTCTGTCCTATGTACATGAAAATGAATTTATAAAGTTGAGCATGGGAATGCCCGCCTCAGCTAGATCATGAAAATATTATGAAGATAATTTATTGTATTGTATCTTATTACAGGTCTCCTCCCAGCTTGAAAGAACTTCGGATCCTCATGATAAAGCATTTCACCCGACATCAAAAAAGATTAACGACCTCATGCTTTAGGGGGCAACTGTTATAGACATTTTTGGGCACTGCAACCCCAAGCATTAAATTTCCATAAACCAAGGGCTCCTAAGTCCCTAAAAGTGTTGTTCCAGCCCCTAAAGGAACAAGGTCAACTGATTACAGCTTCTCCCAGAAGTTCTCCATGAAAAACTGCTCAGAACTGGTCAAAACAGGATCATTTCACCTGCTCCATAGGCAAAGTGCGTTGCATCTCACCTAAGTACACTCTGTGGGTGCGTTGCATTTCAAAAAGCCCTTCTATGTGGTGCGATGGGCGAGAAGTGACAAATGGCAGTGTCAATCCGCGAGGTGGAGAGACATGGAATCTTCCAGAAACTTCTCCTGTGACACTTGCCTCTCTGAATTCGACCAAGGATGAGTAAGAGATCATAAATCTCCAAGTGGAAGCAAGAACTATCAGAGGGAAGACACTAATAAAATCACAAGCTGACTCATCTCCCCTACAGATATCTATATATGGATCCCTCATCCCAGAGATCCAGAGGCTGGAATTTTGGATCTTGTAAGGAATTGCTGTTGGTTTCTTGAGGCAACATCATAGTGTTGGGTGATCTAAGCTTTGCATGAGGTGAAGAAGGGCTTACTTGCTGAGAGGATGATGCTGGGTCAGAACAACTGGTTGTAACTCTCTTGGCTCTTTCTTGATTATCAATAAAATCTATTCAAGTTTTCCTCCATACTCTTGTGTCGTTTATGTTTTATGCATTAGTATGGTCAATTCACATCTGATCCTAAATTGTTTATGATAATAGATCCATGTTCTTGTATAGTGTTATGCTACTTTGATTCTACAGGTACTCTATGAAGCTGGGTGTACAAGGAAGCAAGTAGCAAAGGACTATCAGAAGAGAGAGGAATCGAACTAGGAGCCAAGCGCAAGACAGAGGTTGGTCTCCTTTATTCTTCTCTCATCTATCTTTCATAAAGGAAAACGAAAGTAGCTTTACTTTGTTTGTTTCTAAGGTAGATACCACACCTTAGTGGGATAAGCGGTTCTGTATAGACACTTTTCCCTGTAACACCCCTCCTCGATCAGATTTGAGACATTTGATTTTGCGATATGATTCATTTTCAACCAGGGCTTTGAAGGATTTGAATTTTTCAAATTCTTCATCTTTATGCTTTAGAAGCCCTATCCAACACATTTTGGAAAAATCATCAATGAACAATATAAAGTATTTCTCTCCATGAGGTGACTTTTTCCTTGATGGACCACATAAATCAGTATGAACAAGTTCAAGAGGCTTACTAGCTGATCCTTCCTTTTTAGGGGATTGTGACTTGGTTTGCTTAACAAATTGACATGATTTGAATATTGTATTTTCTGGAATGTTGATATCAGGAAGATCATGAACAACCTAGAATTTGCTTGCTTTTCTTATTTGAGAGTAGCTTAGATGCCCAATATTTTGTGCCATAGCCAGTGTTCATCATTTTTCTTTCGATAGCACTGTTGTTGTCCTCCCTTGAGTATATATAAGTTGTTTGGAGTTCTTATACCTTTGATCACAATTTCTCCTCTAACAAGCTCACAAAAAACACATCCATTTGATAGAAATACTACTTCATTTCCTTGATCACACATTTGACTGACACTCAACAGGTTATGCTTTAAACCATCAATAGACATAACATTCCTAGCTTTAACTTTTTCTTTTAACAGAAAAAAAACCTTTACCTTTTATGACAGCAGGAGCGTCATTTCCAAATGAGACCTTCTTTTCCTTTTCTAAGGCATTATATGACTGAATTCTTTCTTTATCACCTATTATGTGTTTTGAGCATCCGTTGTCGATGTACCACTGATTTTCTTGTCCTTTTGCATATAGGGCTATACCACATCTTTTTGTTTGTGGTTCTTTCTTTCTCCATATTTTTGGATTTAATGAAGCTTTCTCCTTCTGAGATGTCTGCCGAAATTTACTCCTGCATTCAGATTCTTCGTGACCAAAGTTGTTGCAGATATTGCATTCTATTTCATTTTCAAGAATAGAAAAGTTATTGTAGGTCTGTTTCATGATCCCTGTCACATTCCTTTGATTTCATGCTTCTCTAGTCATGATGGTCTTGTAAGCAACACATTGAGAAGCTTTGTGTCCAAAGTTATGACATGAAAACCATTGGCCATTAAAGAAGTTCCTGCGATTATCGAATTTACTGACCTGGTGATTGTAGTTGATATTGATACTCATTCTTGAAGTAGACTGAGTATGATTTACCCGAGGTTTGTAGCTTTTTTTCATCCTTGAAGTAAGTTGAGCTTGATTTACTTGGTGATATGCTTTATGCCTTTGTTGTCGATTGTCAATCTGTTCACTGCTCTTTGCTGCATCAAGATAGCTTTTAGTGGAGGTTGACGACTTTTGTGCTTGGGATGCTTCTTCATTATATCCAAGACCTATCTTTATCAGAGGAGAACACTGCACTTTGATAATTAATTTAAGGTTTCTGATCCTTTGGTAAATCTAAGATTGAGAGCTTTTGTTTTCTCAATATCCTTTCTTAGACCCACAATTTCACATTCTAGTTTTTCATTGTGTTTTTCTCTTTCAGCAAGTTGGAATGCCAGAGTATCTATAATCATATTCTTTTCTTCTAAACAGATTTTGAGTTTAGATATTTCTTCATAAAGGTCATCTTCATCTAAAGCATCCAAGAAATCATCATCTTCAAAAGCCATTAGAAGTATATAGTCATTACTATTTTCATCTTCATCACTATTTGATAAACCATTGCTATCTTCATGAGTATAGTAGCTCTTCTTACTTACACTTTGTTTTCTATTCCATTTTGTTGATTCCTTACCTTTATCAAGCTTATCTTTATGAGGACATTTGGCAACATAATGACTGACTCTTCCACAAGCAAAACATTTGAAAGGTAGTTTACCTTTGAATCTCCCGGAACCCCGTTGAAGGTTTTTGACAAAGTTTACTTCTTCCTCTCCTTCTGAAATATGTCCTGATTCATTGAGTTCTTCTCTTCCTGAAGCTTTGAATGTGGCTTCTATCATATCTGATGGACCTCCTTTTTTAATTTCAAAAGCAGTTAAGATTCCATGTAGTTGTGTCATAGTAATAGTCTGAAGATCCTGCTTTTTTCTATGGTAGATACTTTTGATTCAAACTTAGTAGACAAGGATCTTAAAACCTTTTCAACTAAAGTAACTTCTGTTATCTCTTCACCCAAGTTCTTCATGCAATTAACAATCTCATCTATACGTAAGAAGTAACTAGCGATACTTTCATCATTCTGCATTTTGAGAGTTTCGTATTGAATTCCGAGAGATTACAGTTTTGCACGTTTTACCTGATTGTCTCCTTCATAGCTTAGAACGATCTTGTCTGTTAGGGTCCAACCCTAACCCCCTTATTTATGTAATAGGGTCGATTCATAGTTATAGTTAAGTAAAGAGTCAATAAAGCCCATATTAATAATTGTAAGTGGTTGAACCGCATTTAAAGAAGGGACCACAGTTAGTTGCAAATGGGCCATGGTATTAGATAGATGGTATTAATAAGAACCATGGTATTGACCCATGGTATTGCATGTATGATTCCTATATAAAGGATAGAGACTCCCCTCGAGGAGCATCGTGCCTTATTTTATAATTGAACCCAGCTCTATTGAAGGTTGCCCCCTCGAAGAGGCAAGTGAACATTGCTTTCCTTTCTGAATAATAAAATCTTGTTGTTATTTCTTATTGTTCTGTGTTCTAGGTATATTTCTTCGCATATTTGGTATTCTGGTATCTTCTCGTAGGTCAAGAGCATAACAAGTGGTATCAGAGCACTTTCCAGGGCCAGTGGGATCTCCATTTTTAGCAATTTTGTTTTTGGCTAGAGACGTGTTTCGGCATATTTAAACCACAAGATTTGTCATTGAGCGCATAAACTTGTGGATTTGGGGAGGCATGCACGAAAGAAATACAAGAGGGGTCACGCTTGTTGGACTCCCTTGTAACCCCTGTGGGTACCCCTTCGAGTAGTAGTGCATTAGACAGAACCGCGCACAGACTGTCTTCCAAGTACCCTCTGGGTATATTGGAAGCCCCCTAGGCTCTCTTGAAACCTCGCCATAGATAAACCGTTGGCCATCTTGCTGCTACAGTACACCGAGAACAACACTCGGGGAGATTACTCACACGTACGATAGGGTAGTCGGGTTGTACGGCTAAGGGTACGGTTGATCCTCCTTGGTTAGTGCCCTGAAAGATTAGGTCAAGTATTACTGTCAGACCCTTATGTATATTGCAATCTGTAGCACCTGACACTCCTTGAGACCATAGTTCCCTTGTCTCTCTCTAGATCACGCATGATCTTTTCCAGATCCGATCTAGTAGGTGGGGTTCTGTCGCAACTGCAACAATCAGTTTCGCCATTCAGATCTCTTAGATCCGCCATTCAGATCTATCAGATCCACCAGTTAGATCTATCAGATCCACCATTTAGATCTAGCACCTGGGGTTCGATCACGACCACATTCCCACTAGTACTCTGCAGTTGAGGGTTAGCCGATAGGTCAAACAATTTGTGTGGACCCCTATACCTGGGCGTGATTCTCGCAGGACATTGGGCAGAATTGACTTTTCTGGGATTCAGCTATTGCAGTATTCCTAAGCGAGGAGTAAAACTCCTTTCGGAGTAAAAAATACAAATAAAATAAGAGACTTATAAGAGACTTAGCCCATAAGAATTAGGTCGACGAGCTGAGCAAGGTGGTACCATTCAATTGTTAGCGTCAATTGTTAGATATTCAATACATGAGTGCCTTTACCTAATGATCTTCTCCTCCTTTTATAGTCTTAGGCCTTACTCAATACCATGGACCAAAACCACTTAGAACCAATACCTTGGACCAAATACCTGGGATCAACACCTCAGACAGGATACCTTGGACCAATACCATGGATGAAAATACCACGGACCAAAACTAAGTTTTCCAACATGTACGCGCCTTTCCTTCTGTGAAAGTGCTTGTCTATGCTATACGCGCCTTTTGGTCTGTGAACCTACATGTACACACGGCTTGGTCAATGGGGAACCTGCGTATACCTCTCTTTCTTCATTCTGTGAGTCTAAAATTTGATCTATCATCTGAGTGAGTTGCCATCAAGGACAACACCTGTGTCATAGTGCCAAATTTGTGTCATAATGCCAACAATCTCCCCCTTTGGACTTGATGGTAACCGCAAGTCACTCTCCCCCTTTGTCATCAAAGGCAAAGGGTTATAAGAGATTCATAAGAGACTTAGCCCATAAGAATCAGGTCGACGAGCTGAGCAAGGTGGTACCATTCAATTGTTAGCGTCAAAAATTTCGGGTGGTCCCAAATTTTAAGTGCACCGGATCGGTGCATGGTACAAACTAGAGCTCAAGCTATGGCCAATGAGAAGATCAACACCCTTGAACAAAATTTGGATGCAGTAATGACATCACTCAAGACCTTAGCTGACACACTCACAAAGGGCAAGTTGGAGGAACACTCAGAGGCATATGATTTCAATGAAAACATTGAGAGCGAGTCTAGCCATTCTCTTCACCTCTTTGGCAACCACCAACAGTCCTAGACACGACCACCCAAGCTGGACATGTATAAATTTGATGGCTCTCATCCAGCCACATGGCTAGCACAAATGGAGCAATATTTCACACTGAATCACATCAGAGATGATCTGACTTGGCTTAGTGTGGGTAGCATGTACTTGGACAATGAAAGATGGCAATGGTGGTAGTGGCATCAACGTTTCTATGGAAGGCTCGTGACTTGGTAGACGTTCGCAAAAGCTCTTACAGATTGCTTTGACCATGAATCTAAATTTTTGGGTCGTCTTACTAAGCTTCGATAGACAGGAACAATGAACGAATATGTTATAGCCTTTGAAGCCTTAGCCTTCGGCACATGAGGTCTACATGATCAGTTCTACTTGGAATGTTTTTTCAGTGGTCTCAAAGAAGCCATACAAGCCCACGTCCAACTGCAACACCCAACCTCATGGCTAGATGCTTGCAAGATAGCTTGTGAAGTAGAATGTGTGTTAGGGACCCAGTCACATCACCCAAATTTCATAGCCAAGGGTCGCCCCACCCAGGCACAAAGTACTACCCAAACACGCAAGGTTCAAAAGGTGTCACCAGCGGAAATGGCAGAAAGAAGAAAGCAAGGATTGTGTTACTACTATGATGAGAAATACTCCCTTGGGCATAAATGCAAGGAGCCCAAATTCTTTCAAATTGATGCTACTGATCATAGTTCATCGGAGGAAGCCCCACCACTTGAGCAACCAAAGGAGGAAGATGAGGACAACTAGCCAGACAATGTACCTAAAGAACTAGTTATCTCGCTTCATGCTTTGGTAGGGATTTCTTCTCGCCAAACTCTCAAAATCAAAGGTTTTATTAAGCATTGCCCTATAGTAGTCTTGATTGATATTGGCAGTACGCATAACTTTATCCATGAAAGAGTCGCTGAAGCAGTGTATTGTTTTGTCAGAGCAATCTCTAATTTCCAGGTCCAAATTATTGATGAGGGGACATTGAAATTTGAAGGCCGCTATGAAAATGTCAATATTCAAATGGGGGATTATTAGCTAAAGACCCACATGTTTGCCATACACATGGGAGGGTGTGACATTGTCTTGGGTGCTGAATGGCTCTGCACACTTGGCCCAATCACAATGGATTTCTAGGAGTTATATATGAGCTTTAAGTAGAAAAACCACACACATACCCTCCAAGGACTCAAGACGGGTGCTCCCTCTATCATCAGCTCGCATAGGATGGAAAAATTGTTAAAAAAGGGCCACCATGGAGTTATAGCCCAATTTAATTCCATCCAGGCCTTCAACCCCACTTCTCTTCATATTCATCTTGAGATGCAACAGATCTTAAACAAACATCTACTGGTCTTTGACAAGCCTCATGAGATTCCACCCTCGAGAGGGGAACATGATCATAACATTACTTTGGTCCCAGGGGCCCAACCACCAAATGTGCACCGATATAGATATCCGTTCATCCAAAAGAATGAAATTGAAAAAATCATCAAGGAACTCCTGGAAGCAGGCGTCATTCATCCTAGCATTAGTCCTTATTCATCGCCTGTGGTCATGGTGCTCAAGAAAGATGGGGAATGGCGTATGTGTCTAGAGTTCAGGGCCCTCAACAAGCTGACGGTCAAAGATAAATTTCCCATCCCGGTTGTCGATGATTTGCTAGATGAACTAAATGGGGCTCAATTATTTACTAAGCTCGACCTTCGCTCGAGCTATCACCAAATTCGCATGAAAGAAGTAGACATTCCAAAGATTGCTTTCTGAACTCATGAAGGCCATTATGAATTCCTTGTCATGCCATTTGGCCTTTTTAATGCCCCATCCACTTTTTAGAGCCTCATGAACCACCTGCTCAAACCATATCTCAGAAAATTTGTCCTTGTTTTCTTTGATGACATCCTCATCTATAGCCGCACCTGGGCCACACATCTTCAGCATGTAGATCTACTCTTGCAACTGCTTCGGAAGCATAAATTATTTGTCAAGATGTCCAAGTGCTCTTTTGGCATGGAAAAAGTTGAGTATTTAGGCCACATTGTGGGGCGTGAAGGTGTCAGGGTGGACTCTAAAAAGATCCAGGCAATGCAGGATTGGCCTCAACCAAAGACCTTGAAGAGCTTGAGAGGATTTTTGGGTCTCACGGGATACTATCAAAAATTTGTCTGCAATTATGGTCGCATTGCTAGACCCCTCACTCACCTTCTCAAGAAAAAATAATTTCTCTAGAATGATGAAGCGCAACAGGCATTTATAGCTCTCAAATATGCCATGTGTTCCACTCTCGTATAGCACTACCCAACTTCACCAAATCTTTTTTGATTGAATGTGATGCTTTAGGTACAGGTAATGCAGGAAGGTCAACATTTGGCCTTCACTAGCCAACAACTGAGTGGGTCAAATTTGGGACAATCTACCTATGAGAAGGAGATGATGGCCATCTTACATGTAGTAGATACCTGACGACCATACTTATTGGGGTGGCATTTCCAAATCTGCACAGACCATCAAAGCCTTAAATATTTTTTGGAGCAACACCTATCCTCGCCACAACAAAATAAATGGCTCGCCAAAATGTTGGGATATGATTATGAGATAATTTACAAGAAAGGGCGTGAAAATGTAGTAGAAGATGCTTTATCACGCCAATTTGAGGAGGAAAGCACCTTGCTCACAATCTCCTTTCCTATTCTAGAATGGATTGAAGAGGCTCGCAAGGAATGGTTTTCACATCCTTTGCTCTCCCAACTCATTAATAAATTGCAGGTGGATCCAAATTCCACAGTGGGCTACTCTTGGCAGGATGAGATTCTTCGCTACAAGGACAGAGTTGTGATATCACCAACATCCACCCTCAAAAGTCGCATTTTGGCGGAGTTGCACTCATCTCCCACTGCAGGCCATTCAGGCTTTCAGAAGACTTATGCTCGCACTCGACATTCATTCTTTTGGACAAGCATGAAAAAGGACATTCTTACTTTTGTAGTTGAGTGTGACATATGTCAGTGCCACAAAGGAGAAACAGTGAAATCCCCAGGCACATTACAACCATTGCCCATCTTGGTCTCAATCTGGATGGAGGTTTTTATGGACTTCATTATAGGTCTTCCAAAGTCAGGCAAAAAGTCAGCCATCATGGTGGTTGTGGACAGACTTTCTAAGTATGCTCATTTTTGTGCGCTACCCCACCCTTTTACACTAGCTTTGGTGGCTCAATATTTCATGGAACAGATCTTCAAATTGCATGGCATGCCCACTTCAATTGTGTCTGATCATGACCCGATCTTCACCAATAACTTTTGGCAGGAACTCTTCAGGCTACAAGGTACCCAACTACAACTCAGTACTTCCTATCATCCCCAAACTGATGGTCAAACTAAAGCAGTCAACAAATGTCTGGAGACCTACCTTAGGTGTTTCACTTCAGAAAAGCAACATATATGGGTACAGTGGTTACCTCTAGCCGAATGGTGGTATAACACTAACTATCATGCCACCACCAAAATGACTCCATATGAAGCAGTTTATGGTCAACGCCCTCCTTCACCTACTTCTTATATTCATGGATGCTCGAAGGTACAAGCAGTGGATCAATTCCTACAGAACCACACAACCATGCTGGCCCACCTCAGAGAGAATCTCCATCAAGCTCAAAACCGCATGAAGAAATAGGTATATCAGCATCATTCAGAACACAAATTTCAAGAAAGGGATCAGGTATTTTTGAGGCTGCAACCATATAAGCAAACATTACTCAAAGACAAGGGTTGCCAGAAATTATCTCCAAAATTATACGGACCATATCAAGTACTTCAGCACATCAGAGAAGTAGCCTACAAGCTAGCTTTGCCACCCACGGCCAAAATCCATCCAGTCTTCCATGTCTCATGCCTCAAGAAAGTGATTGGGAACCATTGCCAAATTCAAACCAGTCTACTGGAATTGGATGAAGAAGATTCAATCTGGCTCCAACCTGAACAGGTTCTTGACAAGCGAGAAAGGCACCTGCGCGGTTGCACGATCAAGGAAGTCCTCGTCAAGTGGAAAGACACCTCTCCAGAAGATGAGACCTGGGAACCAGCCACTATCCTTCAGTAGTTTCCCCAGCTTCAGCCTTGAGAACAAGGCTATTTTTATGGGGGAGGGCTTGTTAGGGTCCAAACCTAACCCCCTTATTTATGTAATAGGGTTGAGTCATAGTTATAGTTAAGTAAAGAGTCAATAAATCCCATATTAATAATTGTAAGTGGTTGACCCACATTTAAAGAAGGGACCACAATTAGTTTCAAATGGGCCATGGTATTAGATAGATGGTATTAATAAAAACCATGGTATTGACCCATGGTATTGCATGTATGAATCTTATATAAAGGATAGAGACTCCCCTTGAGGAGCATCATGTCTTATTTTGTAATTGAGCCCAGCTCTATTGGAGGTTGCCTCCTCGAAGAGGCAAGTGAACATTGCTTTCTTTTTTGAATAATAAAATACTTACTGTTATTTCTTATTGTTCTGTGTTCTGGGTATATTTCTTCACATGTTTGGTATTTTGGTATCTTCTCGCAGGTAAAGAGCATAACATTGTCCCATATTTCTTTGGCGGTTTTGAGTTGCATAACTTTGACAAATTCTAATTGTGACAGACTCCCCAATAATGTATTGACAGCCTTGGCATTGGTTTCATATTGCTTTTTACCTGTCGTATCTGTAGGAATTGCTGATGGAAATGTATATCCTCCTTCCATGATTTCCCAGACATCTGTTCCAAGAGATTGAAGATAGGCTGTGGTTCTTACCTTCCAATAAACGAAGTTCCTGCCATCAAAGATTGGTGGTATAATGGATCCCTCTCTTTTGTAGTTACTCATGTTGATAGATCTTCCTTCAAGTGATCAAGCTTCTTCTGAAGGACCTGCTCTGATACAAATTGTTGGAAATAATACTGAGAGCGGGGGTGAATCAATATTAGCAAGTTAATAATATTTCATTTCCATAATCAAATTCATATACACTACTTTAGTTAATGGAAATTGCATGTATACGCAACTGTTTTTAAGGCAACTAGCGTGTATCGTGAAAACTTATGATTCAGTTAATTTATCATATGTTGATCTTTAATCAGTGCATCAGAACCATATAAACAATAACTAGGTGCAGTAAAACAGAACAGACAATCACACACACATGAACACAAGATAGAAGGTGGAAACCCAATATGGGTGAAAACCACCTGCTGCAATCATCTCTATCTTCTTTTAATAAGAAATTTCTTTTTACAACTTTTGTACTGGTGCAGTCCTATACACGTATGCAGGCTTCTACTTACAAAAGGCTACAACCTTCTCTTATTATCCAACTTCTCCTGGAAGGGAGTTACAACACCTTAGCTCTTGTACTAGCTCATATGTTTACTAGTACGTAGGTGCCAACCTACAGAAGGCTACAACCTTTTCTTATCTTCCAGGGACCACGTTTCATAAATTTTCAGACTGGATCCATCAATAACATCATTCAAACATCAAATACATCTGCATCAATCAATCTCCTTGGCACCAACCACAACTGAATCAATCAATCACTTTTCAGAATGCTGTAACCAAAATACAGTAACCAGAAAACAGTAACCAGAACCCAGAACATTGTAACAACAACTAGAAGTAGCTGAAGCATATTTTATGAGATATATGCTACTTCAATGTGTCGAACCTGCGTGCATACACACTTTTTTCAAGGCGAACCTGCATACATATCTGCAAATCAAATTTAAGATGTATACGCTATTTTGATATGCATAACCAGTGTGTATACACGCCTTTTCTAAAGTGAACCTACGTACAAATCTATAAATGATGATTTAATCTTTACAACAATTCTAGCTTTCAATTATACCTAGATCATCATATTTATAGTCTACAACATGGGCCAATTATTCATATAAAAGATCAAAACACAAAAAGATACTTCACTTCAAGCCTTAAGACCTTGACCCATTATTAGATCTTATCATTCATCAAGCGCTAAGGTTCATCCTTGATTCAGATCCAGCTGTGCACCATAACCCAATAACCTGTATTCTAGATCTTGCTCTTCATTAGATATTCAATACATGAGTGCCTTTGCCTAATGATCTTCTCCTCCTTTTATAGTCTTAGGCCTTACTCAATACCATGGACCAAAACCACTTAGAACCAATACCTTGGACCAAATACCTAGGGTCAACACTTTGGACAGGATACCTTGGACCAATACCATGGATCAAAATACCATGGACCAAATACCACGGACCAAAACTAAGTTTTCCAACATGTATGCACCTTTCCTTCCATGAAAGTGTGTGTGTATGCTATATGCGCCTTTTGGTTTGTGAACCCGCGTGTACACGCGGCTTGGTCAATGGGGAACCTGTGTATACCTCTCTTTCTTCATTCTGTGAGTCTGAACTGTGATCTGTCATCTGAGTGAGTTGCCATCAAGGACAATACCTGTGTCATAGTTCCAAATCTATGTCATAATGCCAACAAGGAAGTTGAATTAAGGGGTATCAAAGGGAAACCAGGAAAGATAATGAGACGTAATTGCACACTTCTGTTCACTAGAGGTTCCTACATCAAAATCATCTATTTCTCCAAATGTCCAAAACGTTTTGGACAATCATTCCAAGGTATTTGAGACTCCCAAAGGCCTCACTCATGATCATGATCATGCTATTCATTTGATTCCAGGAAGTGTTACCCCAAATATCAGGCCTTACAAATATCCATATGCCCAAAAGAGTGAAATTGAACTTATGGTTGTAGAAATGCTAGAGGTTGGTATAATTCAACCTAGACAAGGTTCTTTCTTTGCACCAGTGGTATTGGTACACAAGAAGGACGAATCATCGAGCATGTGTCCGGATTATAGGGTGCTCAACAAGCTTACTATTAAAGATAAATTTCCCATTCCCGTCATTGATTAATTATTGGGTGAATTACATGGATAAATTTACTTCACCAAGATGGATATTTGTTTAGGATATCATCAAATCAGAATGAAGACTGAAGACATTCCAAAAACAACATTTAGAACTCATGAAGGTCATTATGAATTTTTGGTCATGCCTTTTGGACTTACCAATGAACCTTCTACATTCCAAGGTTTGATGAATTCCATTTTCAAACATTTCCTTAGAAAATTTGTGTTAGTATTTTTTTATGATATACTAATCTACAACAAGTATTAGAAGGATCATTTTCAACATGTTGACAATGTGCTCAAACTATTGGAGGAGAAACAATTATATGCAAAAAGCTCCAAATGTTTCTTTGGAGTACAAGAGGTGGAATATTTGGGTACTCAATTAGCTCATAGCTCATCTTATCATCCTCAATCTGATGGGCTAACTGAGATAGTGAACAAATGTTTGGAAGGATATCTTCATTGCTTTGTATCTAATAAACAAATGTTTGGAAGGATATCTTCATTGCTTTGTATCTAATAAACAGACACAATGGGTCAAGTGGTTTCCTCTGGATGAATGATGGTATAACACTTCCTTCCATACTGCAACAAAAATGACCCCATTTATGGCACTTTATGGATATCATCCACCGTCCATCACATCATCTTTAAAATAAAATTCTAAGGTTCAAGTAGTGGAATATCACATCGAGAATCAACAACAAGTTCTCAAAATCTTAAAGGATAACCTCACTTTGGTGTAGAATAGAATGAAACAATAGGCAGATCAACATCTTAGCGAAAAAGTTTTGATGTAGGTGACTGGGTATTTCTACGACTACAACCATACAAACAAATGTCCCTAAAGCAAGCTAAGAAGGATAATAAATTATCACCAAAGTATTATGGTCTGTACAAGGTGTTACAAAAGATTGGTACTATGGCATACAAATTGGAGCTTCCTGCATTTATGTTATATTCTTTCCATGACTAGCCCTAGTGTTAGAGGGGGGGCAGAGACCCCACTTCGTTGCATAGGGTGCAACGAGGGGGGGTACGGGGGGGGGGGGGAGGCATCCCCCCCTGTCAGGGGGTTTGAGGGGGGAAGTAGCCCCATCTACGGGGTCCAGGGTAACGCCCCGAGATTTTTTTTTTGGACCTTATATTAGGTGGGTAGACCTACCTATGGTTTTTTGCATGGATTTCACACATGGTTTTGGGCGCGATGGTTTTTGGTCCATGGTATTTTGTAGATCTGGTCAAGGGAACTACAATTATGTTCCAATCCAGGTTTAATGGATTGGGGTTTATGGATGCTTCAACATGTATATATATGTATTGTAACATTGAAAGGAACATAATGAAAAATCAATTTGGTAGTCCCGGTTTTGGGATCCAGGGGAAAATCTTTGTGTATATTTGTTTTATGTGTTATGCTCTTACCATTGTTTTTTTTTTTTTTTTTAGAATTCGTATGCAGGTACTTTCTGTACGTGGTTAAAACCTACACTCTGGCTGAATGGAGGTATAACACTTCCTTCCATACTTCAACAAAAATGACCCCATTTATGGAACTTTATGGATATCATCCACCGTCCGTCACATCAACAATAAAAAAGAATCTAAGGTTCAAGCAATGGAAGATCACATTGAGCATCAAAAACAGGTTGTCAAACTCTTAAAGGATAACCTCACTTTGGTGCAGAATAGAATGAAACAACAGGCATATCAACATCACAATTTTTTTTTTTTGGATGTAGATGACTGGGTATTTCTACGAATACAACCATACAAACAAATGTCCCTTAAGCAAGCTAAGAAGGATAATAAATTATCACCAAATTACTATGGTCCGTACAAGGTGTTACAAAATATTGGTACTATGGCATACAAATTAGAGCTTCCTGCATCTTCCCGAGTGCACCTAGTTTTCCATGTTTCATGCTTAAATAAGGTTATAGGTGAGAAGATCCCAATTCAAAAAATATTGCTAGAACTTGACGAGGAAGGAAAAATCATATTGGAACCAGAAGCAGTCACATAAACAAGAAATCGATAGCTACATAATCAATCAATTTTATAGTATCTCATCAAGTGGAATAACTTACCCGCTGAAGATTCCACATGGGAGGACAAGAATTTTATACAAAAGCATCCAGAACTACTCAAGCGTTGAGGACAACACTTGTTAGGTCCCTATACTACTAGTGTAACCCCTTATTGTTATTAGTGCAACCCCCTTATTGTATTATTGTGCCCATATAGTCCCCATGTTGTTATTATTATGCCCCATAGAAGCCCACTACTGTTATTGTTGTGCCCCTACAATATTATTTTTATGTAGGCTACGATTGTATTGGGACCCCTTAGACTCCTATATATAGAAAAGAGGTATTGTCATTTTTATCATCCAAGAATTGTTCATTTGTGTAATGTAAAGGAGGTTTCCCCATCAAAGAGGCTGATTTTTAAGTCGTTGATCTATCTTTTCTATCTTTTTGTGAGTTGGTTTCATAACAGATTGGCCCAACCACAATCTTGTCAACCAATAGAAAATGCCACTTTTCCTCAGAGGATTGGTTCATCTGACCACTCTAACTCTAAGTAAGTTTTCTAACATAGTTCCATGTCACCATATGGACTACCACATGGCATCTGTACACTTCCCTGTCAACCCTATAAGTTGACTTTTTTAACTATTTGCCAAAAACTTCTGAATGCGATAACTTCTCATACGGTGTCAGATTGAGGTGATTCAAGTGTCGTTGGAATCAAAATGATGATATCTATGATTTGGAGTTAGTTTTAGGATATTTTGAGCACTTTTATTTTTTGAGAATATTTTTTATCCCCTTGATTAAATTTAAGATGTCCAAAATCAACAAGAAAATAACAAGCATACAATCTCTAGTCACAAATAATGTTGGCATACTATATATGGTAACTAAAAAATAATTCCGAACTTTCAAATATGATGCCAATAATAACCTCAAAGAGATGACAACCAAATATGATCTCAAAGGAATGAGGGGGGGCCTTATGAAAGAGCTAAGAATCCTCCTTACCCAGATTTTCCGTCCTTGAGAAGAGGATAAGGAAAATAACTGGTTGAACTCCAATAGCATATGGAAAATTGAAAAAATTAGAGAAGAAGACTATTGAGCTACACCTGACTGATCATTCATCACCTCAATTTCCACATCAATGAGGGTTCAACTCAAGAACAAAGAGCTATTTCATTCCCAAGTCCAACACAAGCTAGTCTAGTGGTAATGATCACATAACATACATTTTAAAGATAGAGTAATTCTTTGAGTACACCAAATGCTAAATTTACAAAAGGTAACTATTGCATCCTTATATTTAGAACCTTATCAATTTACATGGCGTCAATGGATTACTATTGCAAAAAGGGATCTATTACTTCTTAGTCCCTTTTTTATGGATGGATTGATGGTAAATTATGGGGTTATTAAGTGAAACACCTTCTTTAGCTAATTAATTAATCTAAGGAAAAGTGGTCATTTCATCTAACTCAACAATGTATTATGCTTTACTTCTATTATGTTGGAAATGAATTTCCATAACAATATTGCTCTTATGTTGCTTTAAGTTTAATACTATATTCTGTTGTTGATATACCATTTTTTTACTTTCAAAGGCATGGTCCTATCTCAAGCATTATTGTATTTTAGAGAAAAGAGGAGTACTTATCAAAAAATGAAGAGGGGATTCACCCTATAATGTTATCTCTAAGATTGGTAACAAAGAACAATAACTTTATAGCCACAAATTGATGACATACAACAATTGATGATGGCCTTCTCTAATACAAAATGGATTTAAACTAGTGAATGGTTATAAGATTGAGTAGATGCAAGATTAACCTGGTAATTTATGAAGGTTAGAAAACTATATAAAGCAACGTAAATGTGAAAATTGAATGATACAAAATACATGAGGAGGAAAATGGGATAATTAAAAGATTAGAAAAAAAAAAAGGAGAGAAAGATAAGGAGGGGAAAATGAAGGGTCATGTTTTTTGGCCTTCCCCTTGTCCCCATTTATCTATATTTCTTCTTTCACTTAGATGTTTTTTCCAAGAGAGGGGGTAGCATAGAATGCCATTAAATCATTGTAACTAGATATTGTTGGAATGAATCACTGAGCTTCTTTCAAAGTTGGTTTTCCCAATTAGATTTCCAAGGTAGACATTATGTCCTTTGTGTAATGAATGGTTTGGATATTTCTCTATGCTTGTGAAAGTGTGTGAATTCATTTTTTTGAGATACAATTTTTCCTGTTGCTTCACTTATAAGATAATGTATGGGTTTCCATGTGTTTTATTGTTGCTTGTAATTAAATTCCTTATGGAAATGAAGAACTATCTACGATATTTCTATTAACCACATTCAAAATTCTTCTTCCCATTTATTTTCTATGAAGACTAATAGCTCTTTGATGCCCACTAATGAATTTACTCTAGGATGTCATAATTATTGTTCCATTAAGTGGTTGTTGCAATTCATTAGCTTGGTTTTTGTTGTAGCGACTAAAACCACCCTCCAAATTTTTTCCTATGCTTCATTTTGGAGCCTCCCTCCTAAATCACAACAACTCATCTCGCACTGACCCAGGTACTTGTGCTTTGATGGAGCTTTATATTTCGCATTATGACTTGTTTTTTCTTACTATCTTTACTATCTAACCCACAAGCCTATCTCCTGACTTGGTTTCAACCTGGTTCTAGGCTTGCCTTAGTGAACTGCGCAATCCTTGAGGACAACCAACCTTGCTCTCAGGAATTGCGCAGTCCAAGCTGACAGTAAGCCTTCAGCTCCAAAATTGCACAGAGATAGTTGAAAGCTTTCCTTCAGCTGGGAAACTGCATAGAGCATGAGAGGTAGCCCAAAGCCACTCAACTCAGAAATTACGCAGAAGCTTCTTGCTCAGAAGTTGCTTAGTGCATGAGCTAGTGAATTGCCTAGTCCTTCACAAAACTATGCAATCTCTCCAAGCAATGCATGGTAGATTTTCTCGAAAAAGAAAAGGAAAAAGTGAAAAAGCATCCCTAGAAAATCGGGATCCATTAGAGGAAGTTTTATTTTAAAATGTTAAAATTGAATTTCCATGTCATAATGTCTAAGCCAATCAAAATTTTAAACTTCAAAATAAATACAAGTGTAACTAGGGATTGACAAATTTTTTAATAATATAATTTACTAATCTTAAGCATGAATGGTGCCCAAGTGACCCAAAACTAAATTAAATATTAAAAATAAACTTAATATCTTATTCTATAAAAGTTATAGTATCAATACTATTTTTAATAACACGTAACTAATTTAAATTTTAAAATAACTTTTTTAATTTAAATTTTATTAAATCTTATATATATATATATATATATATATATATATATATATATATATATATATATATATATATATAATATGATAAAAGTGTATTTATTGGTTAATTTAATTTTAAATTTTAAATTCAGCTTTTTATTTTAAATTTTATTAAATCTTACGCTGATATATGGTTATTTATTTTAATAACGTGTAAGTAATTTAAATTTGGGTAATTTAAATTTAATTTTAAATTTAATTTAAATTATAAATTTACTTTTTTAATTTAAATTTTATTAAATCTTGTGCTAACAAATTAATTTAAAGATAAACTATATATATGGTTATTTTGATAAACGTCACATTTATTTGCGTAATTTTGATAAAAGTAAAATAATAAAAATGATATATTAAAAGTAAAATAATAAAAATGATATATTAAAAAAGTGTCTACATCGCATTATTTTATTATTATCTTAATTTTTCTTATGTGGTTATTTTTGAGTTGAAATTTCCTCTAAAGTATTTTTAGTGGCTCGGAGGAGACACTTGAGTTATTTTGGAAACTATCGCCAAGTGTTGCTTTTTCCTTGATTTTTGGCCTTCACGTCGTAAACCCTAAATCGATCAAATCTATTTAATCGATGCAACTAGAGCTCATTTTCACATTCTATCTTGGAGCTCTTACATTCTTGAGGAGATCAAGGAACCTCTGGTATGATCGTTGTTGCTTTTTTGTGTAGGTCTTGCTTTTGTAGTATTTTGCTTCTTTTTTTGTCGCTTTTGTTTGTTTAGCTTGTGAGAGTGTTGTTTCACTCATTTTGTTGAATGACCGCTGGTGGTTCATCTTGTTTTATCTTGCAGAAGTTTTGTTTTAAGTTTTGCATTTCCTTTCTCAAGTTTCGCATGCATCACCCAGTTTCTACGTTGACGATCGTTGTTGTAGAGACTCTCTCCACATGCTTCATTTTCCTTTAGTTTGATTGATTTATGCCCTCATTTCACTTGCATGCATCATCATTCACTTAGATATCATCATTCAATCCTTCAGATCTGTTCGATTTCTCACTTCCCTTGGGCATATTTGGGCTTCCTTGGCCCGGCTCTCGTTTTCCCAATCATGAACTATGCATTTCTAGATCTCAAGGCCTCAACCTTGGCTTTTGGAATTGTGTAGAGGTTGCCTAGGCCTAGCTCCAACTGTGCACTGTGCACTTCTAGGAGCTAGCCTTGAGCCTTGGCCAATGAGATTGTGCATTGCGCAGTCTCTCCTGGCCTGTGCCCATATTGGACTATGTGTTGCATAGTTCTAGTCAACAAGACCTCCCTACTAACTTTTTGGACTGTACAATGCACAGTTCCAGTTGGCAATTAGTCACCTCTATGAGCCCAGATTGCATAATCCTTCCTAACATTTGCCTAGTTTGTTGTTTGGTCTGTTCTTGAAGTGATTTTGGTTTCGAGCTAACATTTGCATGCCATGAGTGTCCTCTTTGTCTCCAGGTACAACAATTGTTGAGAAAATTTCCAACAGTTATAAGTAACATGGCTTCCAAGAGAGTTGCATCAAAGGATACTGTCAAGGGTAGCACTGGGGAAGTATTTGAGTAGGTGTCAGTGAATTTTCCAATTTATGCAGAAACTCATTTTTTCATTGAGAAGGGCATGAAGTTAACATGGTAGTATATCAAGGATATCCTTGCAGGGGACTTCAAGGAAGATCTAGAGGATCAACATGTTTATATCAGTTTCCACCGGCCAGGCTTACATAAGTTTGCATGCAGGTACCCCGCCTTCCCCTGTGTAGACATCATCCACTCGATTGTCTCACTCACAGATCTAGTGACTATGGCATTGAGCAGTGCTAGTGGGATAAAAATATCCAACTTCAGGGCAGAGAACTATCAACAGATATATCATTTACCTCATCCAGTGAACCACATGGATTCACTTTTCTATGCCACCCACAACTTTGTAAACACCAAAGATATTGTAAAGCATTAGGTGAAATCTCTGTCAATGTTTAGAGCGACACTCGCTCATGTTTATAAGACAAAGTCACTTAGGGAGGCCTACTAGTTCTTGATCATCTTTGCATGTCGATTATAAAGTTAAGAAAGCACAAAGACCTTTCAAAAAATTGGGTGGTTGTGTTGGACCAGTTGGTGAATGATGGAAGGCCATGCAACTGGTCGGATTTGTTGGCTCTTTAGTTGAAAATCCATGTGACTAATGAACATAATTCACCCAAGGATGAACAAGTGAGATTCTACATGTCCGTATATTTACTTGATGCAATATGTGCCCAAAATCAGTTTCCTAGCATGGGTTCGACATGGACACCAAAAGACATAGTCGTCAACATTCATTGCAAGTTTCTTTTCGAATGCAGCTACCAAGGAGTTATGGTAAGGTTGTTTGACCATTTCATCATCCCATTGTAAGAGTTGATCTTTGAGCAAGATCCACCTTGCATGTCCTAAGAAGCGATGGAAATGATACTTAACATTGTGGATTGGTATGCCTCACCCCTGGCACCTTCATTAGGATGTTTGGCGGTGATCCAAGTCCGGGTGTGAAGAAGGACCCTTCCAAGACCTTTTACTTTCGTGATGTGTTAAAATTGCATTTTAAAAGAACATTAATGAATACATCTGCATGCAGAAAAGAAGAGGAACATAAAAATAATCAACACATGAAAACATAAACGTTGATAATGGAGTTCATCGAGGAGGGATTACGTCTTCGGGCCCCGGTGTCAAGATGGTGTAGGCCGCTGCATTAAGTGTTGTCAATAATGGTGATGTATACAAGAGATGATGTCTCAATCATACAAGGAAAAATGCCCTCATGCGAGAGTGGCTCTAAGAGATATTCCACTACAGAAATTCTCAATCAAAAGACTCCTATTAATATGACACAAAAACATGCATGATGAACATCCCGCCAACATGGCACAAAAGGGATGTCAAAACAAAACATGCATGATGATAAAAAGAGTATCCCAACAACATACAACAAGGGATCTCAAAGCATAACATAAAGAGTTATGCCAACAAGTACATCACATAAAAGATTCCGCATAAGATGAAGCAAGGAATCATGACAACATGTAAGAAACAAGATCTTGCATCAATATCAATCAAGGATCTGTGAAACATAATGCAGAAATAAGAATTACATGAACACATCATATACCCCACAACCAAGGGCCATTTAAAGAAGTGGATGTCACACTGTTGAAGCTGCTCAGACCATTTCTCTCAAGGCATCGATCTCATGAAGATCGCTGCTTTCACAAGAAATTAGGCATTTGAAACATAGCTGTTAAAATGGCGAAGCTTACTGAATATCGATTTCACAACATCGATTGCAAGAAGAATTGAACAAAGAAGAATCAGTCAAGAAAGGATTGATCAAAAGATGAATCAATCACATGAAGAAGAATCGATCATGAAGAAGAATTGATCACAGAAGAATAAATGCTCTGGACTTCTCACTCTGCAGCTCAATGGTGATCTGGCCCTATAGAGCTTTGGCTTATCATTGCAGCTCTGCGATCTGCCAGAATTTCAAGCACTCTCTGGTTTCATGCTTCTCTATAGCTCTGTGGATTTGAAGCACTGCTCTAGCTTCATGCTTCTCTGCATACTCAGGCTCTCAGAGCTCTCTCCACGCAGCCTCTCCACACAACCTTTTGGGCTCTCTGTTACACCGCTCTTGCCCTCTGTTACGCAGCCTTTCACCACTCTCAGCTCTCTACATCCATGCTCTTGGCACCCTTGCACAAGCTTTCAGGCTCTCAGGCAAACTCTAGCATACAAGCTCTCTCCCTTCTCCCCCTCTGCTCTCTGTCACCCATTGTGTTTTATAACATGTTTGGGACAAGGCTGGTTCAAAATCGGAAGTCTGTTGCTTAAGACTAGAAGCCGTTTGTAGAGAACAATCAGCGGGCACAACAACCTTTAAAAAATAACCTTTTTATCATTTTAAAGCGATAATACAAAAAACTCAAAAAACACTGAAAATCATTGAAAAATCAAAAAGTTCAGATTTCAAATTTTATAAAATCGGACCTATAAATTGATCGAGTCCGCGCTATATCACAAGTCAGGATCACAGATCGCCGATTGCTGCGGCCTGGGGTCCTTCCTTCAGCTTCTGCTGACGTCGATCGTTCTGATCACCGATTCCAGTGATTTCTAATCACATTCGCTGATATCCAGGGGTCCTGGTCCTCAGCCTTTGGGTTTCGCCTACCCGATCCGCCGATCTGACACTCCATCGCCGATTCACAAGCATAGGTATCACCGATCGTTGGTTGAATAGCACTGATATCAGCCATCGCTTACCTCCGATTGCGATTTGCCTTATAAAGGCTTAAAACCCATTTTTATGAGAAAATTATCCTTTTCCAAAGGAACTGAGGCAAACTCTTTTTGCGATAACTTCGTCATCCGGACTGGGATTGACGAACTGTTCATACCTCCATGATCAGGAAGACAAGATCTACGCTCTGGTCCTGTGTCAACATCATTCTAAACACTTTAATTTTCGAGTGCTTCCATGCCATGGTGTCTGAAGATCCACCTGGATCAATCCTCCCCACCGAGGAGCTTTTGGTCCTCCAAAAGCATAAAAAGTAATTTGCATCTTTCTTTGTACCCTATCTGCATCACAAATGTCCTGAAAAGGTCTCGCTTCCATCTCCTTCACCTTTGTTCTTTGGAGCCTTAAGCAACGAGTCGAAACCTACTACCTATGCAACCTGTAGTACATTGTTTCGAAAATTACATGCTTTGAATGACATGACCAACTAATGACCCAAAACGTCCCATACTTGCCACGAGTTTATAACACATACTCGGTGGTCAACTTTACACTAAGATGGACATAATACTCCAACTATGACAACAAGGCCAACCCATCATGGTTGCTTCAAAAAGTGATGGAAAACACATTATCACTGCAACACATGATTTACACACATAAGGCCAATACTATTGTGTGGACAAGTGATGGAAACATAACATCACTTTCAGAGTTTTAACATGCAACTCAAAATATGACTCAAAACATGACGAGACATCATTGTTGCTGACTACGTGATGGGAAAACATCATCACGTTTAGATTTTAAAATGCAGCAAGTGATTTACAAAAGAATGACCATGAAATGACAACATGTCTAGAAACCATTTATCACTTATCTTTGTGAATGGATAACCTCTTTAAGGTTGTTTTTCTTGTTGAACAACCGCTCTTCCTGGTTCACACACCAACGCTTTGTCTTCAAGGTGTTGCTTTGGATGGAGCTTCCAGCAAGTGGCTCTTTGATGGCCACTTCTGTCGCAATGACTGTAGTAGGATTTCTTCCTCCATACATGCTTAACCTGTTTCTTTTCATGTTGTTGAGAGGGTCTTTCACGCCTCATGAGTGCTGTCATTCTTTTCCAACAATTGGAAAAGGTATGGTTAGGTAAACCACAAAAAGTACATGTTTTTCGATGCCTTAATCTTCGTTCATTATTGAAAACATGATCATAATCAAAATGAACATTCGAATATCGAAGATGGTTATACCTTCCTTTGCTGTTCTTCTAATGTTCGTATGGCGATGAGAGCTTGCCTTAGCTCTCTCCCTGTAATGGAAACTTCCATGGGATGATGGGGATGTTTTCCCATCATTCTCTTTCCTCGACGATGTCTCGGATGAATATAACACCTTTGAGCACTCTCCTTTAGTGTATCTCGAGCCTGCAAATCGATGCTCATGCACAACTTCCAACGGTTGAGTGATGCCTTGGTTATTAACACCAAGTTCTTTCTCCTTGTGCCTCGTCTTTGTAAGGAGCCTCATGTTTGTCCATGTAATTGGGATCTCCAAATCTCCAACAGACATCATAGTATGAGAAGATGAAATCAAAAGTAAATCAACATCTTTTACTTTCTCTTTCGATTTGGAAAGAATTGATGAGGTTTTCTCATCATCCGTTGTTGGTGGTTCACTCGCTGTCTCAGCGCATTCCCCAACTTCTTTCCTGACATACCCAAGTCCTGCCTGACGAGGTAATTGCTCTACTTTGATGGGGTTGAAAATGCCTCTGGCCATTAATTCCCAAGCCTTTTCCTTCATACCCCATTATCTTTAACATTTTGAAGCCAATCCCTATGGTATGATTTTCAAACATAGTGAACTCATCATCAGGAAACATACATGAAGATGGAGAACTACTTTTTACCTCACATGGGTCTCGCTACAGCTTTTCCAATGCCTCGTCCTTTGCTTTTAGCTGTCGTAGCAAACTTTGTTTTTCCTCTTTCTCTTCATGTAGACGCATCTTCAATTCATCATTCTCTGTTTGAAGATTACGATTTTTTGCTTCAGTTCTTCCATGGCCTCTTCTTTGGCTTGCAAATGAAGCTGCAATCACTCCTTTACCTCTGTCTCTTTTTGTAGAGTTTCATATACAATTTCCACTTTCTTGGAAATGTCGAGCACGATCTCGTACATTTCTCTTTCATTCTCTGTCATTGCATGTTCCATTGTTCACACTGCAATTCACATACACGTAAAGACTGCTCTGATACCACTTGATCTAGGTCCGGGTGTGAAGAATGACCCTTCCAATACCTTTTACTTTCGTGATGTGTTAAAATTTCATTTTAAAAGAACATTAATGAATACATCTACATGCAGAAAAGAAGAGGAACATAACACTCATCAACACATGAAAACATAAGCGTTGATAATGGAGTTCGTCAAGGAGGGACTACGTCTCCGAGCCCTGGTGTCAAGATGGTGTAGGCTGATGCATTAAGTGCTATCAATAATGGTGATGTACACAAGAGATGATGTCTCGATCATAAAAGGAAAAATTCCCTCACGCGGGAGTGACTCTAAGAGATATTCCACTATAGGAATTCTCAATCAAAAGACTCCTATCAGTATGACACAAAAACATGCATGATGAACATCCCACCAACATGGCACAAAAGGGATGTCAAAACAAAACATGCATGATGACAACAAGAGTATCCCAACAACATACAACAAGGGATCTCAAAGCATAACATAAAGATTTATGACAACAAGTACATCACATAAAATATTCTGCATAACATGAAGCAAGGAATCGTGACAACATGTAAGAAACAAGATCCTGCATCAATATCAATCAAGGATTTGTGCAACATAATGCAGAAAGAAGAAGTACATGAACACATCATATACCTCACAACCAAGGGCCATCTAAAGAAGTGGATGTCACACTGCTAAAGCTTCTCAGACCATTGCTCTCAAGGCATCGATCTCATGAAGATGGTTGCTTGCACAAGAAAGTGGACATCTTAAACATAGCTATTAAAATGCTGAAGCTTGCTGAATATCGATTTCACAGCATCGATTGCAAGAAGAATCAAACAAAAAAGAATCAATCAAGAAAGGATTGATCAAAAGATGAATCACTCACACGAAGAAGAATCGATCATAAAGAAGAATTGATCACAGAAGAATAACTGCTATGGACTTCTTGCTCTGTAGCTTGATGGCGATCTGGCCCTATAGCACTCTGGCTTATCACTAAAGCTCTGCGATCTGCCAGAATTTCAAGCGCTCTCTAGTTTCATGCTTCTCTATAGCTCTACGGCTCTATGGATTTGAAGCACTGCTCTGGCTTCATGCTTCTCTGCGTACTTAGGATCTCGGGCCTCTTTCCATGTAGCCTCTCCACACAACCTTTTGGGCTCTTTGTTACACCGCTCTCACCCTCTGTTACGCAGCCTTTTTCTGCTCTCGGCTCTCTGCATCCATGCTCTCAGCACTCTAGCACAGGCTTTCGGGCTCTCGGGCACTCTCTGGCATACAGGCTCTCTCTCTTCTCCCCCTCGGCTCTCTGTCACCCATCGTGTTTTATAACACGTTTGGGACAAGGCTACTTCAAAATCGGAGGTCTGTTGCTTAAGAATAGAAGCTATTTGTATAGAAAAATCAGCAGGTGCAACAACCTTTAAAAAATAACCTTTTTATCGTTTTAAAGCGATAATACAAAAAACCCGAAAAACACTGAAAAACATTGAAAAATCTGAAAGTTCAGATTTCAAATTTTATAAAATCGGACCTATAAATCGATCGGGTCCGCACTATATCGCAAGTTGGGATCGCAGATCACCGATCATTGCGGCCCAGGGTCCTTCCTTCAGCATCCGCTGACGCTGATCATTGTGATCGCCGACGTCGATCGTTGCGATCGCCGATTTCGGTGATCACTAATCGCATTCGCTGATATCCAAGAGTCTTGGTCCTTGGCCTTTGGATTCCACCGACCCGATCCACCGATCCGACACTCCATCACCGATTCACAAGCATCGATATCAGCGATTACTGCTTGAGTAGCACCGATATCAACCATCGCTTGCCTCCAATGACGATTTGCCTTATAAAGGCTTAAAACCTATTTTTATGAGAAAATCCTTCTTTTCCAAAGGAACTAAGGCAAACACTTTTCACGATTTTGGATTGACGAACCGTTCATACCTCCACGATCAAGAAGACGAGTTCTATGCTCTAGTCCTATGTTGACATCATTCCAAAAACTTTTATTTTTGAGCGTTTCCATGCCATGGTGTCTGAAGATCCACCTGGATCAGGCAGAGAGAAGCCTCTGCATATTCTACCAAGGTATGCCACAGAAGAGGTGGTCATGTAAGAGGTCGTATATCACCTCTCCACAGGGTTATCATTAGGATTTCACAGGGATAAGAAGGCACCATGGCCCTTCCGTCCTTTGTGGATCAGATTGTATGAGATTAAGAGCTTGAAAGATGTGGATGTTGAAGCTAAGGAAATAGTGAAGTTTGAATTCGACACCAAAGACTTCAATCCATATGATTCCCATGGTATTTGCAAGAACCACTATGTGAAGGTGTATTATCCATGGATCCATGGGACATGCCATTGGGTAGAGGAGGACCCTTAGAGGTATTGTTACAAATAATCTAAGCTCAACGAACCAGTTAGTATAGCCACAACATGGAAAGATTCTCTGCAGGAAGCAACTCCACAAGAAGCAACAACAACAACAACAAAAACAACAACAACAACAACAAAAAGAAGCAGGAAACTAGCGTTGAGAAAGGGTAAGATGAAGATTTCCAAGAACCCAAAGGCTGAGCAAAGCTACAAGTTCAAAGAAGATCCCCTTATTGAGAAGGCAACTTTGGCAAAATAGACAAAGAGGAAATAGTGCGTAAAGAGGGCAGAGTAAAGGAATAAAGAAAAGAAAAGGATGGAGAAAGAAAAAAGGAATTTGCAGGAAAAAAAGAAGTTAAAGGGATAACAGGAGCTAAGAATGAGAGAGGGGGAAGAGAAGCAAAAACAAGAAAAAGAAGAAAGGTAGGGCGCGTTGACAGAGCAAACAATGCCTAGACAAGTTGAAGACTCGGAACAACTGGCATCGGAAGAAGAGGGTGAGAAGATGCAGGATTGGGAGCTTTCTCATTAGATTGAACAATTGATCGAAGTGACAGACATCAAGTTGGCAGATGAACCACAGGATCAAGACACTGACCTCATGCCACATGCACCCGAGGTCACCTGTCAGTCTCCACCACCTCTAGTATTAGAACCAGTCCCAAGCGAGTAAGGAGAGGTTTTTCTCCTTGATGATGATTCGGCAATGGATATGTACAATTCATCATTCAACGAGTTGCAGAAGAATATTATACAAGTGCAGAGAAAGCATTTGCCAGATGATCACGCGTTACCTTCATTCATGAAGGAAAGGGTGATAGTGTAAGAAGTCAGAAAGCATCCAGTTTCCATGGTTGATGCCACCTTGGCTTATGCAAAATCCACGAGCTCAAATGTCAAGTTCATGTTAGCAGAGAATGAACAAATGGAAAAGTACTTGTAGGAAGCCAGGCAAGAGGAAAAATAATCCAGAGAGTAGAGCACGGGTTCCACAATGGCAGAGATTAGGAAAGCGATACTTTCTGAAGTATCAACTCTTGAGGCCACCATGCGGAAACTCTATGATGGATTTGTCACCGTGCATAAGGCGGTTGTCCATCTATATGGATTTCAGCAGTGGAGCAGAAGGATTGTCTAAACTCTCAAGGACATACATGCTGCTATCGCCCATGTGTAAGAATGGACAATGATGTACAAGGGAGCCTTGCTTCACTTGCCAAAGAAGATGAAGTCGCAGGAAGAGATAGACAAAGTAAAGATCTAGATGTCGATATAGAACTATGATCAGGTTTCCCCATTCGTCAATAACATACAAGCTTCATATGCACAGTTGTATAAGATTTTGGATGTCATGGTAAGAACGCACATGATCTCGTCAATCAATTCCCTCACCGAAGCTAAGCACAAGAACTAAGTTCGACTAGAGATCGATAAGTACATGGAGAAACTAAGGAGAGAGGCCACCAAGGATGACTTGGAGCTGAGCACACAAAACATGTAGAAGTACATTGGTGGTCCTATCATGGTCGAGACCATGTTGCACATGCTTCAAGATGAGTTGGACAAAGGTTCCAAGACCATATACCTAGAAGCTATGGAGGTAAGAGTATGCTATCAGAAAGGCACCATCAAGCAGTTTGGGGACAACATAGCATAGTACCAAGCTTGGTATCAGTGTGTCACCAAGAAGCACCAAGTGAAAGTTGCTGAGATGGTATTTCCCCAAACTTTTGAGTCATAGTGTTTTGTCTTGTTAGGTTGTATCTAGCTTATTTTTTGTCACATGGGTACATGTGGAAAATGTATATTATTTGTAAATATGTTGTAAGTGAAATTTCAAGTGCCATTAGTGGAATGTGAACAATCACTATGTAATGTAATGAGTTATTTGTAAAGAAGTTGAAGAGTAATGAGGGTAGTCAAAGAACAAAGGGGAATGTCAAGGGTCACCCCACCCTTTGCTATAAATATAACCTCATAACTCATAGAAGAGGCTTTTGGGAGCCAAGCGTTTGGCTAGGCTTAGGCTTAGAGAAGGCTTGGGAGTATTGTGACGAGCCTTGGCTTCTCCACAACGTATAGCGAGTATACTTCTTTGGAGGAATAGGTGTTCTTGACTGTAATGTTCCACTATTGGGGCTAGTGGTTTTCAATGGTGTATGTATGTATGAAACTTTCACTTATAATAATAATAACATAGCCAACACACTTTCATGCATATGTTGTTATTATAGTTGGACTATTATAGTTGCCTTAGCAATGTATGTTGTTTAGATTATGAATTTTCTTATGAAATACTTTGTATGAAATTGTATGAATCTTGTTGAATGCGTGTTGTTGGATTAACCAGTCACTTTGTTTTTTGGACTATGTTGCATTTCAGTTTGTGATGTCATTCCGGTCGTGTGTTCCTTTCAGGTTGCATACTATTACATGCTTCTAAGGGACACACTACCTTTTTCCCTTCGTGTGTTAGAACCCCCATGCATATTACTTGAATCGTAGCAAGGTCACATACTTGCTTCTGACCAAAGTCATCATACTCATCTCTACATGCTACTGTGGTCAAGGCATTACATGATCCAAAAATGGATCCTGAATAAACCTATAAGTCTAAAAGACTTCATATAAGAGAGAAAAGGTGCCAAACGACACAAATCCTTTGTAAATCAGAGGAAAATGAAAGTCATAGGCTGCTCTCAGAAATAGTTTCATTATAGATATCCCTTCATTCTGAATCCAACGCAACTTGAATGGGCGAAAACAGACTTCAGATGGAGAAGTTATCACAAAAAGAAGTTCCCCTTTGTTCTTGGGGGAAGAGGCAAAAATCCTTTAAAAATGGGCAAAAGACCTTTATAAGGGAAAATCGCATTGCATGAGGCCAAGAGGAGGACTTAAAGTCGGGTGGAAGGCACCCCTGATCAGTGACCTCCGATGATCGGATCGACGGGTTGGATCGGAGGCAGGCAGTGTATACCCAAGGCAAAGGTCCCAGTTCGATGCGATGGTGCGATCGCTGAAATCAGCAGATCACAATCGGCGATACCATAAGGCAAAGGCGGGACCTCAGACAATGCTATATCACAATCGCCGATATTGGTAGATCGCAATTGGAGCTACACACAGAGGAGCGGCTATATATATATATATATATATATATATATATATATATATATATATATATACGCACCGATGTGATTAAAACGAACCCAAAAGGGTTTGCGAAAACATATAATCTTTCAAATCTGGCTAAAGCCATTTTGACGGGATTTTGCAATGTTTAATGTATTTTTAAAATACAAAAGGGGAAACCATGAAACATGGGTATTGCGACTTGCGATAGCGATTTTAGGTGGACCCGATGGAAAATAAGGTGGAGTTCATAATCTTGAAGTTCGATAGACGCATATGGGTGGATTTTTCCTTGTTTTGTAGCGTTTCTCTATGTAAATAGAAAACAACTGTTTCTGGGGTTTTCAAGCACCGATGGGTCCATTCCGTTACGGAACAAGTGGCCACCTCCCCTAAAGACATTATGCAGTGATTTCTAACGCTCAGAAGAGGGATTCGAGTGGACCAAAGCCGGAAGACAGAGAACCCGAGAGGGAAAATGAATCAGGCAGTGCCGATTTGGCTTAAAAGCCACAGAACGATAGAGACAATTATTGTTGAAGGAGCTGCTGAAGCTGAATGCTGAAAGTAGTTGCAGAGCTGAAGAGCTACTGTGCAAAGAAGCTGAGGGAGCCTTTGGGGTCACTTGAAGTTCAAGTGAAAAGCCAAAGAGCTGAAGGTTGCAAAGGGCCAAGAAGCCAGAGCCAAAGCCAGAGCCGAAGAGCCAGAGCCAGAGCTAAGAGGCAGAGCCAGAGCCAAGAGCTAGAGCTAGAACTGAAGAGCCAGAGCGAGAGCCGAGAGCCAGAAAGCCGAGAGCTTCAAGAGCCAGGGATAAAATGGTGTCTAAACCCATCGTTTCTATGTAAAACAATGGAGTTGAGCCAAGAGCTTGTAAAAAGGACTTTTCCATAATCCCAGAGAGCCTAGTTGAGTTGACTAGAGCTCACAGAGACGTAGCCCAAGAGTTTTGGGTGAACTCCAAATTAATATTGCTGTTCTGTGTTTGTTTTTACTGCTGCATTATTTACTGTTATATGTATTTGTATATCAGTTCAAGCACATTTACATATCAATAAAAATAGCAGATTTTAAAGCATATAATCAGTTTAAATCAAATACCATCATACACTTATATTTTCAAGCATTTTTAATTCTGCATTGGTTAATCATGAAGACTTGGGAATATTTAAAGCTTTGGAAGTGGGAGAGGTTCTTGTAGATTAGACAATAATCCTAAGAGCCCCATTTTCAGATCAGGTGGTATCAGAGCATAATATTGATTGACCACGCCTTCAAAAAAGGTTATATTAACATTCTTGATTGGCTGAGCAAAGGGTACTTGTCTAAAAGTTGTTTAAATAGTCAGAGGCTGATTGTATGCTTGTTTTGCAGACTGACTATTGTTAAAGTTTGTATAGGTGAAGAGGAAAGTTGTTAATAGCTTAGTCCCAAAAGGGCTGAAGGCATTCTTCTATTCCAAAGGTACCTCAAAGAAATACTTGAAGCATAAGAGTTTTGTTGCAAAAGGTTGCTGAATTGGCTCCTTATTTATCTTGTTGAAGTTATTTTGCTCATTGGTGTAATGACAACTTCTACCAGTGGGTCCTCAAATTCTGCATTCTTCACAATATTATTTGATGAAGACATGAAGAAAGAATTTTCCACCATGATGGATATGGTGAGGGAAATTTATGAGGATGGAAGGAAGAGCAACATACTTAGAGAGCACTTGAATTCCATGAAGGAAGAGAAGTAGTTTCTTTCTGACAAATTGCAAGAAATGGAGAGGCAACTTCATATTGCAAATATGAACCTGAAAAGGATGCATAAGTTGGAGACACAACTATTTGTTGCCCAAGAAGCCTTAGTCAAGTATCAGCTTGAAGAAGAGGTAAACCATTCCAGTTTGTCTTCAAATTCCTCTGAGAATGCTTATATTGGTTCTTTTGAGAAACATACTAAAGGCATAGGTTCCAAGCTAATGTCCAAGATGGGCTATGAAGGAAAGGGCTTGTGAAAGCATGCACAAGGTATTGTTGAACAAATAATGGTTGAGGAAAGGCCTAAGTATTTGGGTCTTGGCTATGGACAGTCTTATGGAAAGTGTTCCAAAGCTGCCATGAAGGCCATTGAAACAACTCCAAGAAGGGGTTTCATTAAAGAGTGTGAAGGTTGTATTCAGGAGGAATGCAATAGCTTGAAGCATCAATTGCAGGATGCAGGTGTTCGGAAGCACACACTTGAACCAAAGAGTTGTGGAGACTCCAACAACCTTGAAGAGATTGATGGTGTTCCAAAGGGAACCATTTCTTCATTTGCTTCACCTCCTCATGAAGGCAATAAAGGTGAAAGAGGCAGGTATAAATATGGTTCTAAACATTTCCCTTTTGATTGTGCAAAGCGTGATAAATTTCCACATATGTATGGAAAAATAATTGCATGTTCCTTTTGTGGGTTGGATAACCATAATGTTTCCAGATGTTGGAAGAGAATGGCCACATACATGAAACTCTTGAAGGAAAGGAAGCAAGAAGACAAAGGTCCATTGTACAAGGAAAATCATACTGTCAAGAGGATGCACATGCAGTGCACTTACTACCATAAGTAGGGACATATTGCTGCAAAATGTTGGACTTTGAATCCAGCAATGCTTCCACAAAAGCTGAAGAAAGTGGAAAGAGAAGATGGCAGAAATGGAAGGGAAGATTCCATGACTGATGTGTCTTAGGATGATTCACATGTTGATGCTAATGTGCAGACAAAGATAGTACTTTTGAAAGGGATTGGTAAGAACCAGGTAAAGTTTTTATCCGATTATGATTGCATGCCTATTGATGCATCTACATTATATTTCATTTCAGCTTTGAAAGTACAGTGCGCTTAAGCGAAATTTGAAGGATGAAATGCATGCATAAGCTTGATGTGCATGAACACAGGGATGCTGATGATTTCCTTGTTTTTGAACATGTATGTGTAATTAACTTGCAGGGTTAATTGCTTTGACATGCATGTGATGCCATGTTGACTTGGGAGAAGTTAACTTGGTCTCCAAATGGAGATAATGATGAAGTGTTTCATCTTTGAAAAGGAGTCCTAATGGTCTTTTTCTACATGCTTGACTTGAAGGGTCATTTGTTTAAAGGCATGTTTTGTGGGCTTGTTATCTAGTCCAAAGATGTAAGACATGGAGGTGTTCATAATATGTGAAAATCTGTTTCTTTTGTTGAAGCAGGAGTTTAGGCCATCCGGTTTTTGTCTGTATTTATGTTGTTGTTAATAGTTGTTGTTGGCAGCCTTTCAAATAGGTACAAATTAAAGTTTTGTGGAGCAGATGAACTTCACATTAGTTTGAGCCACCTTGGATCAATGATCAAGGAAAAGAAGTTCAAACCACCTTCTATGACCATTTCAGTAGAAGTTCTATAGGAAGGCAAGGAGGAAGACAATTCTTTCCAGGAAGACTAGCCCATCCAAGAAGGGAAGTGGTCAGAAACCTTGGTTCAGAGGCACTATGCAAGGAAAGTGCAGGGAGGCTGAAAGAAGAGGGTGAGTCACTCTCATTTACTGTTCAAATCAGTATATCAGTCTTTTTGGAGACAAAAAGTTCTTTTAGTGGTAAGGCGTTATCCAAAAATGGATCTTGAATAAACCTCTAAGTCTAAAAGACTTCATATAAGAGGTAAAAGGTGCCAAATGGCACAAATCCTTTGTAAATTAGAGGAAAATGAAAGTTGCAGGCTGCTCTCAGAAATAGTCTCATTATAGAGATCCCTTCATTCCGAATCCAACGCAACTTGAATAGGCAAAAACAAACTTCAGATGGAGAAGTTATCACAAAAAGAAGTTCCCCTTTGTTATTTGGGAAAGAGGCAAAAATCCTTTAAACATGGGCAAACGACCCTTATAAGGGAAAATCACGTTGCATGAGGTTGAGAAGAGGACTTAAAGTCGGGTGTAAGGCACCCCTGATCAACGACCTTCGATGATCGGATCGACGGGTTGGATCGGAGGCAGGTAGTGCATACCCAAGGCAAAGGTCCCAGGGCAATGCGATGGTGCAATCGCCGAAATCAGCGGATCGCAATCAGCGATACCACAAGGCAAAGGCGGGACCTCGGACAATGCGATATCGTGATCACTGATATCGGTGGATCGCAATCGGAGCTACACAGAGGAGCGGATATATTCATATATATATATATATATATATATATATATATATATATGAACTGATGCGATGGAAATGGACCCGAAAGGGTTTGCGAATGAAAACATATAATCTTTCAAATCCGGCTAAAGCCATTTTGACGGGATTTTGCAATGTTTAATGTATTTTTAAAATACAAAGGGGAAACCATGAAACATGGGCATTGCGACTTGCGATAGCGATTTCAGGCGGACTCGATGGAAAATAAGGCAGAGTTCATAATTTTGAAGTTCGATAGACGCATATGGGTGGATTTTTCCTTGTTTTGCAGCGTTCCTCTGTGTAAATAGAAAACGACTATTTTTGGGGTTTTCAAGCGCCGATGGGTCCATTCGTTACAGAACAGGTGGCTGCCTCCCCTAAAGACGTTATGAAGTGATTGCTAACACTTAGAAGAGGGATTCGAGCGGACCAAAGCTGGAAGATAGAGAGCCCAAGAGGGAAAATGAACAGGCAACGCCGATTTGGCTTCAAAGCCACAAAATGAAAGAGATATTTATTGTTGAAGGTGCTGCTAAAACTGAATACTGAAAGTAGTTGTAGAGCCAAAGAGCTACTACGTAGAGCAGTTGAGGGAGCCTTTGGGGTCACTTGAAGTTCAAGTGAAAATCTAGAGAGTTGAAGGTTGCAGAGGGCCAAGAAGCCAGAGTTGAATAGCTAGAGCCAAAGCCAGAGCTAAAGATCCAGAGCTAGAGCCAAGAGCCAGAGCTAGAGCCAAAGAGCCAAAGCGAGAGCTGAGAGCCAGAAAGTCGAGAGCTTCAAGAGCCAGGGATAAAATGGTGTCTAAACCCATCGTTTCTATGTAAAACAATGAAGTTGAGCCAAGAGCTTGTAAAAAAGACTTTGCCATAATCCCAAAGAGCCTAGTTGAGTTAACTAGATCTCATGGAGACGTAACCCAAGAGTTTTGGGTGCACTCAAAATTAATATTGTTGTTCTGTGTTTGTTTTTATTGCTGCATTATTTACTGTTTATGTATTTATATATTAGTTCAAGCAAATTTACATATCAGCACAAACAACAGATTTTAAATCATATAATCAGTTTAAATCAAATACCAGCATACACTTATATTTTCAAGCATTTTTAATTCCGCATTGGTTAATCATGAAGACTTGGGAATATTTAAAGCTTGGAAGTGGGAGAGGTTCTTGTAGATTAGACAAGAAGCCTAAGAGCCCCATTTTCAGATCATTACACTACCACCCATTGCTGGGACTCCTACTCCAAACAGTCTGAGGTCTAGTTGGGACTTCTTACCGGGGAGGTCCCTTGAATGTTGGAGGATCCAACACCATCAACATTTCTGGCACTAGAAGGAGGGCTAGTTGAAAATCTGAGCCCTTGAAGTCTATTCTGAATTTCTGCACATCATTCATGACTTATATCACAATATCAACCCCGACATGTTTTTCTCACGCTTATGATTTCAATGCCCAGGTGGATTATATAAATGACTTGTCAAAAATAAAATTTGATGGCGAAAGCGGAGAATCCTTGTTAATCCACGCAGTTTCCTTTCTGGGTTTCTGTAACAGGAATGAAGTCCCCTCAGACGACATTGCTTGTGGGTTTTTCGCTTACACGTTCAAAGGGAACGTTAAGCAATGGTGTCACACATTGCCCACAACCTCTATACACTCTTTCAACCACATGATCAGAGAATTAGGTCGTGCTTTCATATTTTATGACTGTAAATCACTTAATCACAAAATTCTAAAATTGCAAAAAGAACCAGATGAATCTATTGCACACTTTTATGATCATTTCTATCATTACTGTTTTGAATTTCCAAAAGATGAAGTTGACTGGAAATTTTTGAATGAAAGATTTCAGTATCTTGTTCACATATCTAAGAATAAACATGAGTTAGAATCTTTTTAACCCCTCCCATCATACCTCGATGTTAGAGCTTCTAAATCTGAGACAAACAAGGTTTTTGTCCCAAGTGACTCTCTGTCCCCTTCTCATCAAACATCTCTAGCTCTGCAAGACAAGGTGGGAGAAGTTGTGAACCTACCTGTTGAACTGGCACCATCTCCTTGTTCCCCACTTGTTCTGCATTTCTGCGCATATTTGGATAGCAAGTGTGATGGTTGTCACATGGTCTCATCTTCTTAGCCTCCATCCACTGGTTCCTTTTATCCTCTAGATTTTGGTGTATAGTGTTCATCTGTTCTGGACTTCACATGTGATGTTCATGAGGATCAAGTTGTGGATGGAGTTGGTGTTGAAAAGCCAACCTGTGTTATCATTTTTTCTGAGTATGTGTGGGATTCTGAACAAGAAGTCATGGTGAAGGATGACCTCCTTCTGTCTGCACCTTGTCTGCTTTATCCTGACATCTTCTATGATTCTGCGATTTTTGTTCCCTATTGTGAAACTTCTTTTCTGGATGTTTCCACTTCCGATCATTCACAGAATGCATGGGATGTCGGTATGTCATTTGATTGTGGAGAGGACAAATATTTATTCGCGAATTCACTTGATCTCTCATATTTCATTTTCGGAAATTCAAAGGGTGAATTTTTTTGTTTTTCATCAACCCCTATCTAGGATTCATCAGATCATGAGGATGTCATTGACCATATGAAATTTTCTAATCATGGTTTTCATGATTTGTTCATACATTCATTTGATCACGATTCTGATTTACCTACGACTGATCTATTTGAGCCATCAATATTTAACGATCTATCTTCTGATGAAGTGTAAACCCCATCAAGAAGTAGAGGAAATTCAACCCAATTTGATGGTTATGTTAGGTTCTCATAGCCGTGAGGTCAGTTCCACTTCTGACTAGAAATTTGTTGAATCTACCTAGGCTCCTCATCACTCTCCTGTTCACATTGAAAATCAATCTAGTTCACAATTTTTGCATCCTCCACTAGAATCACACGATCTTATTGCTCATGCATTGGAGGAGTCATACATAGAAAGCATTGTTGTGAAATGAAAATTTTCTTCTTTCTTCATGTTTTCTCATTTGTCATGTTTGAAGGTGTGTACATGCTTGTGTTCCATGCACAATGTGACACAACACCACGATACATCTGCAGAGTGACTTTCATGTGATTTCGATTTTTTATTTTCTATGGTGCATTAAAAATTTGAACGATTTGGCTTGCATTTATTTATATTTCTTGTCTATTAGTTTGCTTGAATATATTTCTCGTCAACCATGCCATCACCTACATAGGTCAACCAATGCATCGGTGGCTGCATTGGAAATATCACTTCACGTGAGTTGGCCCATGCTCTACTTAGCTTAGGAGTAGGAGTGTTTGTTTTTTTCTGTTGCTTAGTTGGCTTTGTTTTCATCATACTCCTTTCCTTTGTTTGTTTGTTTTTTTATGCACCCATAAGATTTGTTTCCACAAGAAATCGTGTTTGGATTCTTGAGACAAGCAGGGTGAAATACAAGAGGACTTGTACAACTATCAACACTTGGTTATCTATCTATTTCCTCTTCGTATATAGATATTTAATTTCTTCTAATCAATGATGTTATCACTCAGGTTGTCCCTTGGCTCCTTAAGGGATACGTCCGAGGTAACCACAAACCAATCTTTGGGTTGTAGGTCCTAGCCTACCTGCAGTCAGAGAGGGCTCTATCTTTAATATTTAACTTCGTTTTGAGTTGATTTTAGGCTAGTTATGGTGTACATGGGTTTTGTTTTGATTTTGGTGGGAAGGATGATGTTTTCAAGTAGATTTGGGATGCATAGTGTGAGAAATTCAAACCGTTGGGCATGGAGTCATGGATTAGGGCTTGCTGTTGCATTTTCTTGGTCATAAGAGGAATACGGAGCAGAATAGTTACACATAGAACAATATCAGGCTGGAATAAAGATGGGATGAAGGTCAGAGATGAAAGGCAACTAAGAATCTTTCATTAGCTAACAGAGAGGGAAGGTGAATGATAGTTTCTCTAGGAGCAATCAAGAATTCCTAAATAACAGTCATATTTGAAAGAAACAGGGTAAACATGATCATTTAAGTATGCATATTCATAACCATTTCTGAAGAAAACATATAGAAATAACAAGAACTGAGCATAGGGTGCAGTCAAGCAAAACCTAAGCTATTCTTCTTTCTTACTATTTAGATGGTAACACAATTGTGGCATAAACATATGAAAACTGTAAACAGAGGTAGGAAAACACTTATTGAGCCATGTAGTAGCACAGGAATTCCACAGTCACTCTTTGGCCATTAAATAACACAACAGTCAGTTCTTCCTCCAAAGCATTCCAACAGTCTTTGATTACAGAGCTCTCAAAAAATATAGCGCAAGTCTCGAATGAGGATTATCAACCAACCAACCCTTTAAACAATGAATTAGGGTGGTTTATATAGAGAAAACATCTAAAAATATCTATTACAACAGACCTTAAACAGGTCTGAGGGAAACGAGTTCTTTAACCTAATCTTGTCCTGAAATTAATGCAAGAAGATATTTATTTGAGCTGCGCTGGAGGCAGCTGCATCAAAATGAGTTAATATCTGTCCTTATGGCTCTGTGCTGTTCATTTAGCCATAACTGTGCTTTGGGCTTTGATCCCCTACTCTTGTGTGACTTTGATGTGCATTAACTGTGATCTGAGAGCCTTAAATGGCTTCACCGCTTTCTTTGACTTTGCTTGGGGGCCTTTAATGTTCACCTACTTTGATATTGCTGATCTGATACTCTTTGCTGCTTCACTGATACTCTTTAATTTAATCTGGGCTTTATATTTCCTCTGATAATCTTTTACAGTTGAATCGGGCCACTTTCTCTCCCTTGATGTGCTTGAAACTGTCGAATCGCCCCTTTTCTTCCCTTTCAAGGCAACAATAGCTGCTGCAATGCTTTTCGTGGCCTCTAGAATGCTATCGGCGCTGGCCGATTGAATATGAACCTTCATGAAGAAATCCTGTTGCTTCCCGTGAATTTTTGGGTTTTCCAGGTAGCCGAGCCATGAGAAGCCCTCCATTTTGATCAATTTTTCTTAGCGATGTGAGCACTAAGCGCTAATCGCGCATCAAAAACTGCCTCAGTTTTTCATTCCGAGCATCCTTTGCTGCGATTTTCGCCCTTCGCACCTTTTTCGGTGATGACATCAGCATGACGTCAGCAGTGGGTCCCGATACGACAGGCTGACGTGGCAGTATGGCAGGGTGACGTGGCACAGGACACGGTGGCGGGGTAGGGACAGAGGCAGATGTGGTGGCAGTGACACGTAGCAGTGGCGAGTTGACGCAGAGGTGATGTAGCGCTGATGTGGTGCTGACGTCAGGGGGCGGAGGGAGAGAAGGCGGTTTGTGGTTTCATCGGATCGCCTTCTGTACAGGGGTGGTATTTGACAGAGGGGCTCCGATACAATAAAAGGCGGGCACGCGTCCTTTTGTACGACGGCAAAACCACCGTGCTATCGGACGCTAACTGTCGAGTGACGGGGTGGCTCCGAAATCGCCGAGAGCCGTCGGATCTGGGAGGGCGGATCGGAGGGCTGACGGAGCGCGGAGCTGACGGCAGGTTTGTGCGCGGGGCCCGCTGTATATTTTATCATTTATTTATGTGCGGGGGGGTCAAAAATTTGGGTTTTTGGGTTATGCGTTGGTGGTGTTTAATGTTTATTCAAACATTTTAAAATGAAAGTTTAAACGATGAGCGCGAGGGGGTAAAAATGATGAAATGTTATGGGTAAAGGGGTGAGGAAAGAGGTTATTAACTTAACCAAATGTTAAGTTAATCCCAGGGTTAGGAGGTGGAAGGCTAATGCTAAGCCCCATATGAACTCAACATTTTCCCAAATTGATGTTATAGGGCTATAGTGCCAGGGGATGGGAATATGTACATAGGGGAGCTATTTAGCACTTTTTAGTAAGGGGAAGGGGAAATAGATAGGGATTTACATAATAATGTTAGAAGTTAATATGAAAATGACAAGAAAGCGCTAAGTTCAGAGATCTTAGGCTACTTTAAAAGGGAAAAATGACTTACAGAAGAAATATGAGTACTCCTAAGAAAAGCAAACCTTTACTTAGGCCAATGATATGACAAATAATGAAACTTAAGAGATATCAAGCAGATCTTGACCTCTTTAGGGAGGTTAGTGAATGATTTGGGGAATAAGAAGAAGGGGGAGTTAGACATGCCTCACTTGAGCTCCTCGAAATGAAAAGCTGCCTCATAATTGTGATCTGAATAGATATAGCACTTGAAAACATGAAATGGATTACATAGCTTGATTCTGCAACCACAAAACTACTTACCCAGCCTACTTACCTAGCATTTTTTCTTCTTTTTGCATGGGTGCACTTGGACTTGCAGACCCTGATTATCTTCTTTTCTTTTGACTGCCCTCCTATCTAAGTGTACCCTTATTTCTTCCAAGGGCCCAGATTAAGCAATTGGGCTCCTTCATTTCTCTACCTAGCTACTGATCTGCCAAGCTTAAGCTGTTTGGATAGATATTCATTCTCTATCTTCTAAAACAAGCAATTTAAACCTAGGGAAGCCAATATTAAGCAGTTTGGCTTTCCCTTATCTGTAAATCTCTTCAAAAAAAATGGAACTTCTCGGAAATATGGAACCTTGCAACATGCAAAGATGACATATTTGGCATGTAAAACAGTCAATCATGAAATATGAAACCTATTGCAATAGGAGGCTAACAGTGGCTCCACTTGGGGATGGTTTTTCAGGATGAAAAGCCAAGAACAACAGGTCAGAATGCCTTGATCTTCACTTGTTGCTGTAAACTGAAATTCTCCTTCTTGTCAATGCTTTTGACTGAATTCTTATAAGCTGATATGTAGTATCCTTTTGAGCTGAATTGCAGAAAAATTACAGCTCTGCTTCTTGCCTTTGGGTGCTTGTAAACATATTGAAATCTGCTTGAGCACTTCTTTGTAATTATTTCAAAAACAGGGATCTGAAATAGAACTTTCTTTGATATTTCCTTCAAAATTTGCTGCGTTGTTCCCTCTTATTGGCCTGCTATAAGAAAAAGTGCTGAAAATACAAATATTAATGTACAGATAGTATACAGAGTTGTGTTGCGTTCAACAAAAGGGATCATGATAGTGCTTTAGCATTCGGCCATTGACTAGGCCTTCTTCAGCTGTGATGCCATCCAAACTTTTCAGAAAATATGTGTTGTTGCCTTGAACAACATAAATAATAAAGGGGCCTTTCCACATGAAATCAAACTTGCCATGCTTTCCTTTGTCTTCTCTTCTTGAATCCCATTTTAAGACTTTGTTGCCTATGTACAAATCTTCAGCCTTGGTTCTTTTTTCAAACATTTTCTTGAGCTTCTCTTGTAAAATTTGAGCTCTGTCGTACACTTGCTCTCTTGTTTGCTGCAAATGGATGGTTTGGTTTATTCTTCTTTGGATATCATTTGGCTCTGCCTGAATCTCTTGCAGCAATTTGATAACAGGGATTCCCAAGGAAGAGGGGAACTTGGCCTCCATGCCATAGACTAACTCATATGGGCTCATCCCAATGGATCTCATGGTTGACAATCTGTCTGCCCATAGGGCATTTACAAGATTTTTGTGCCAGTTCTTCTTGTTCTCCTCCAAGAATTTCTTAATGATGTTAATCAGACTCTTGTTGGATGATTCGGCCAAGCCATTACCTTGAGGGTAATAGGCTGTGGAGTGACCTAAGGTAATGTGGAATTTGTGGCAAAAACTGATCATTTTCTTGGATTTGAAGGCAACAGCGTTATCTGTAATGATCTTCTCAGGACAGCCAAATCAGGACAAAATGTTGGTTTCAAGGAATTGGATGATGGTAGAGTCATTGGCTTGCCTACATGGGATGGCTTCAATCCACTTGGTAAAGTAATCTGTGGCTGTTAGAATCCACTGGCCAGAAGAGGATGGATAGATTTCTCCAATGAAGTCAAGACCCCATTGTTGAAAAGGCTTCTCGATTGAAATGGGCTTAAGGGGCAAGGGCAGAAGCTTTCTTTTGCCTTCAAATATTTGGCATTTGTGGCATGAAACAACAAACTTTCTCACATCAGCAAATAAAGAGGGCCAATAGAAACTAGCCCTTAGTATCTTATTAGCACTGGACTTCCAATATAAGTGCCCTCCACAGTCCCCTGCATGGAATTCTTTCATGACAATGTAAGTTTCATTCATAGTTAGACAATTCAGCAATATTCCTTCATGATTTTTCCAAAACAGGGCACTATCTAAGACATAAAACTTTGATGCTTTCATCTTTAAAAATCTCTTTCTAGTTCTGGACAACCCTGGAGGAGCACACAGGTTTAAAAATATAAAACTTATATCAACATACCATGGGATTGCAAAAAAGCTTCATTGATCTGTGGAGTCACCAACTCTTGTTCATTGTCCAGTTGATTAATGTCTAAGGCTTGAAAATTGGTTTGGACATCAGTTTGGCTAAACCTTGTCCCTTTATCAGCTTGGTGGGTTTTATCTCAATGTCATACTCAAGGATATTGGCAATCCATTTGCCTCTTTTTCCTTCTATGCCCTCTTGAGTTAATATGTCTTTTACAACAACATTTGGTACATACGGAATCACATGTGAATATAAAATGTAAATTCTGAAATCTTTGATTGCTTTAACAAGGGCATATGCTTGCTTCTCCATGATTTGGTACTTCAAGGGTGCATCTCTAAGGGCTCGGCTGAAAAATGCAATTGGCTTTTCATTTCCCTGATCATCCTTCTACAAAAGGACAGCAGCAATGGTGTGTTCAGATGCAAATGAAAAAATGATGAAATCCTTATCAAATTGAGGACTTGTGAGGACTGGGGCTTGGGTTAAGGCAGATTTTATGCCCTCAAAGTCTTGCTTGGCCTCTAAAGTCCATTTTACCTTGGAATCCTTCTTTAACATTTTATTTAGCATTCTTATCAGCTCGGCCAAGTTTGGGATAAATCTCCTTAGGAAATTGATCTTTCCTAGGAATGCTTGCAACTCTTTGATGTTTCTTGGATAAGGGATTTGAAGGATGGCTTGAATTCTTTCAGGATCAATTCTACTCCCATCTTTTGAAATGATATGGCCTAGCAATTTGCCTTCTTCAAGGCCAAATAAAGACTTCTTGGGGTTCAAGGAAATTCCATATTTCCTACAGGTTAGGAACACTTGTCTCAAATGTTTTAGGTGCTCTTGATCAGATTTTGAGAAAGGAGTAAGGTCATCAAGGTAAACCACTAGGAAATCATGGATTTCCTTGGAAAATGCAATGTCCATGGCCCTTTGAAAGGTGGCACCTGCATTCTTTAGTCCGAAAGGCATCTTCACATACTTAAATGTTCCCCACGGTGTTGTAAAGGCTGTCTTGTCTTGGTCATTCGGGTGAACAATTATTTGATTAAAACCTGGAAAGCCATCTAGCAAAGAAATTCTTGAAGACCCCACTACTCTTTGTAGAATGTGGTCCATTTTTGGCAGTGGGTAGTGATCTTTAAGGGAGACTTGGTTCAGATTTCTTAAGTCCACACATAGTCTGATCTCCCCTGTTTTCTTCCTTGTGGGAACAAGATTGGATACCCATTCTGAAAATCTAATGGGTGCTATGATACCAGCTTCAAACATTCTTTTCACTTCTTTCTCAATCAACAGGAGAAGCACATGATTGATTCTCCTTAGTTTCTGTTTGAAGGGCTTTTGATTTGGCTTTAAGGGAATGGTATGTTGAATAACAGAGGGTGTCATAGGACTTAAGGTCCTCATAACTCCAGGCAAATACATCTTGAAACTCTTTAAATAAATCAACATATTTTGGTTTTTGATCGGGAGGCAAAGACTTGGACAGTTTAATCATTTTTGGCTTCTCTGTTGTCCCAATATTATAGTCTTCCACAGCAGCGTTTAAGGGCTGCATCTTTGGCTTTTTGGGGACATCGTTTGAATCAAATATGTCTTCTAATGGAGTGAGGCCAGTAGGTAGAAAATTGTCTTTTAAATCAATCACTTCGGCCTTTGCTTCAGCTATTTCATCTAAATGCATTTGCCTCAGCTCTTGCATGTTTTTCTCATAAAAAATGGTTGGGTGCATCATTTGTTTTACTGCTTCAGCTGTTATAGTTTGCTCATTTTGTCTCACTTGCTGCTGTGGGTCATCCATGGCATCTTCATCAATGTTTGAGCTTGATAATTCTTGCTGTAAGGTAAGAAAATTGTTGATTTGAGCATCATCCTCAAACACTTGCCAATCTTTGATATTGTTAGGGACAACAGGCCTGTGCTTTATCTCAACAGTAAAGTGGTAATTGGGCTCAAAGGGCAGTTTGTAAGTGCTAGCAAAAGTAGCTAGACTATGAGCATGTATGTTATGGCTTCTAGAAATCTTAGCAAGCTTGGGTTCGGTGAAGGAATTGAATATTTCTGTGGCAGCAGACCTATAAGCTCTCAGCCTATTGTCATTAGTAACAAAGTTACCTTTCATCTGTTGAATGATCAAATCAGAGTCACCTAGAATGGACACTTTTGCAGCTCCTAGAGCTTTGAGCAGTTTAAGGCCTAAAAAGAGAGCCTCATACTCTGCCATGTTGTTGGTGCACTTGAAGTTTAGTCTATAAGCATGACCCTCTGCATGGTTGTTATGTGTATTGTGAATCCATATTCTTGCCCCTGCTCCTAGCTTATTAACAGAACCATCAAACTCTAAATACCATGTGATTTCTTGCTTGTGGTTAGTATTAAGAGTTTCAGTCATTTTAGGATCGGGCGGACCTAGGTTTTGTGCTTCATGTGGTTCTTCTTGTATGCTGGTTGCACTAATTGTTTTAACAGTTTCACAGGTATGGGAAACCGACTCTTGATTGATGCATGTTGCTTGTTCTAAAGGCAAAGGCTTCTCATTAGTGGGAGGGCAGCTATCATCATTGAATAATATAAAGGAATCCATATCAGAATGGATTGAGTAAATGGGAAAGTTTTGGGGTTTTTCCTCACTACTTACCACATACTTCATCAGTGTTTCTCTATACAGTCTCTTTGGTTGCCCAAAGAATGAAATAGTGGCATAGGAGAGGTCTAGCTGGAGAGATCCTTGGAGTTTTACTCCCCAAGATCTTGATAAGAGCATGCCATACTTTGGTGGAATGTCAGCAACCACCACGTCCATTAGGATCGTTTTGTTGGGAAATTGGACTAAAGACACACAAAGGTCTTTGATTAAGTCTAAACACTTGACCTGACTAGAATCAAATGAGAATAAGTCTTTGTAGGGTCTAGTGACATCAAGGTTTAGCTTCTCCATTATAGCTTTGGGCATTAGATTGTGTGAAGCACCTGAATCAAACATAGCATTGTGCAACACTTTATCATGAATGTGCAAACTGACATAAAAGGGTAGAATAACTCCATGTCCTGATTTACCATTGACTTCAGGACCAAAAAGTAATTCAGGTTGGTTATCTAAGACATTAACATCATCCCCGTTCTCTGGCATTTGCAGTGATCTTTTGATATGCTATCTGTACACATCATGTTTGGCAAGCTCACAGAGAGGAATAGATATCTTTAATTTACCAATTTTTGCTTCTAAATCAAAAGGTTTTTCTGACTGTGTTTTAGTATTGTGACTGGCAGATTTTCCCTTTTCAATTATATCTTCAGTGATCTTCTCTTGGTTATCAGTGATTTCTTGAGATTGTTCTGTTTTGGGAAGGCTTTGAGGAGTGCTATTTACATTGTCTTTTGAGGGAAAGGATACAAGAGGCTGGTTATTATAGGGCTGCATGTCAGATACATCCTCTATGGTCACTTCTTTTAATTTTGGATTTGTTTTATCAGCAGGTTCTGTGATAGCGGCCTTGTCTTTTACTTTCTTAGCTTGCTTGGCATCCTTTGGATTGATGGGATCAGACACATCAATGGTTCTTGTTCTCAATTTATATTGTTTATGGACTTTGTAGATAGCTGAGTCACAACCTTGTTTGAAGTCAAAGGACTCTCCAGACTTGGTCTGAAATTGATTTATATCATGGTCATCTTGGTCTTCTTGGGTTAGGAATACTTGTTGTTCACTCTTCAAACCCTTCAAGTTTATGTGAGTGTCCTCTGTTTGCTCACTAGATGTGGATGCTTCAGCATAGTTTTCATGAAAAGGAGGTCTTATATCCTGGTCAGGACTTGCCCTTCCAACATTTGGGTTCTGATTTTTTCTGAAGTTTGGATTTCTGATAGGATTGTTTTGTTGTCCTTCCCATGAGGCTTTTCTTTCAATAGTTCCCATTCTATTTTCAAAGTTGTCCATACCTTTGATGATTGTGTCCAATTTTTGCTCAAAGGCTGAAGGTTCATCTTTGAAAGTGGTTCTTCTCTCAGCTCTTGCTCTATTTCTCTTGGCAATCAGATTTGCCTCCACACTAATAGCTACATTCTGCATGTCTGCTAAGGTTTGAGGGGCTCTTTCCCTTAACTGATAAGCCATGTCTGAATCAAATCCATCAGGGAATTTGTATAAAGCAAGATCCGGTGGAGGTCTAAGGTTTTGTGGAATAGCATTGTAAACATTGTTAAACCTGGCACAATAGTCTAAGACAGCTTCTTGAGGGCCTTTTTGATAGTGTCATACTCGAATAATATGTGCAGAGGGTCCTTCTTCTTCTCCCATATGTTAAGAAATGTATGGTTAAGTGCCTTTGGGTCAGCTATGGAATTTGCAGCAAGTGCTCTAAACCAGGGCCTAACATCTCCTGTTAAACTTTGGACAAAAATCTTCATTCTTACACTATCATCATCTATTTCATAACTCTCAAAATAGTCCTACATTTTCTTAGTATGTTGCAGGGTTGTGCCAGAATCCGTACCTTCAAAATATGTGATTTTAGTTTGATAATCCTGATGCATAGCCCCTGGATTTGCAGGTAACTGTAAAGGTGCATATATGTTAGCCATATTTACAGGGATAAGTGGAACGACTGGAACAGTTGGAAGAGTTGTAATAACAGTGGTGGTAGTGGTAGTATGCACAGTGAATGGAGGTGTGGAAAAGGTGCTTGGAGAGGTGGATGATGAACAAGGGGAAGTAGGGGTTGAACGAAACAAAACTTTGACAGGGGTTGGAAAATAGCTTGGCTGAACTGTCTCAGGACTAGAATCAACAAACTCTTCTTTGTTTTGTTTGCTAAGGTTTCTAGAGACTAAATTGGGATTTTCAAAAACAGCTGGTGGATTTGGGTTTGGATTTGACCTAGTATTATGTGTTTTCTTCTTGGGAGCCAGCTTCTAACTTGTTTTTTGGAAATTTTTGAATAAGTTCCCCAGCGGAGTCGCCAATGATGTTATCACTCAGGTTGTTCCTTGGCTCCTTAAGGGATACGACCGAGGTAACCACAAACCAATCTTTGGGCTGCAGGTCCTAGCCTACTTGTAGTCAGAGAGGGCTCTCTCTTTAATATATAACTTTGTTTTGAGTTGATTTTAGGCTAGTTATGGTGTACATGGGTTTTGTTTTGATTTTGGTGGGAAGGATGATGTTTTCAAGTAGAGTTGGGATGCATAGTGTGAGAAATTCAAACCATTGGGCATGGAGTCATGGATTAGGGCTTGCTGTTGCGTTTTCTTGGTCACAAGAGGAATACGGAGCAGGATAGTTACACATAGAACAATATCAGGCTGGAATAAAGATGGGATGAAGGTCAGAGATGAAAGGCAACTAAGAATCTTTCATTAGCTAACATAGAGGGAAGGTGAATGATAGTTTCTCTAGGAGCAATCAAGAATTCCTAAATAACAGTCATATGTGAAAGAAACAGGGTAAACATGATCATTTAAGTATGCATATTCATAACCATTTCTGAAGAAAACATATAGAAATAACAAGGACTGATCATAGGGTGCCGTCAAGCAAAACCTAAGCTATTCTTCTTTCTTGCTATTTAGATGGTAACACAATTGTGGCATAAACATATGAAAACTGTAAACAGAGGTAGGAAAACACTTATTGAGCCATGTAGTAGTACAGGAATTCCACAGTCACTCTTTGGCCATTAAATAACACAACAATCAGTTCTTCATCCAAAGCATTCCAGCAGTCTTTGATTACAGAGCTCTCAAAAAATACAAAGCAAGTCTCGAATGAGGATTATCAACCAACCAACCCTTTAAACAATGAATTAGGGTGGTTTGTATAGAGAAAATATCTAAAAATATCTATTACAGCATACCTTAAACAGGTCTGAGGGAAATGAGTTCTTTAACCTAATCTTGTCCTGAAATTAATGCAAGAATATATTTATTTGAGCTGCGCTGGAGGCAGCTGCATCAAAATGAGTTAATATCTGTCCGTATGGCTCTGTGCTGTTCATTTAGCCATAATTTTGCTTTGGGCTTTGATCCCCTACTCTTGAGTGACTTTGATGTGCATTAACTGTGATCTGAGAGCCTCAAATGGCTTCACTGATTTCTTTGACTTTGCTTAGGGGCCTTTAATGTTCACCTGCTTTGATATTGCCATTCTGATACTCTTTGTCGCTTCACTGATACTCTTTAATTTAATTTGGGCTTTATCTTTCCTCTGATACTCTTTTACAATTGAATCGGGCCACTTTCTCTCCCTTGATGTGCTTGAAATTGTCGAATCCCCCCTTTTCTTCCCTTTCAAGGCAAAAATAGCTGCTGCAAATGCTTTTCGTGGCCTCTAGAATGCTATCGGCGCTGGACGATTGCTTATGAACCTTCATGAAGAAATCCTGTTGCTTCCCATGAATTTTTGGGTTTTGCAGGTAGCCGAGCCATGAGAAACCCTCGATTTTGATCAATTTTTCTTAGCACATCAAAAACTGCCTCAGTTTTTCATTCCGAGCATCATTTGCTGTGATTTTCGCCCTTCGCGCCTTTTTCGGTGATGACATCAGCATGACGTCAGGGGTGGGTCCCGGTACGACAGGGTGACGTGGCACAGGACACGGTGGCGGGGTAGGGATGGAGGCATATGCGGTGGCAGTGACACGTAGCAGTGGCAGGTTGACGCAAAGGTGACGTAGCGTTGACGTGGTGCTGACGTCAGGGGGCGGAGGGAGAGAAGGCGGTTTGTGGTTTCATCGGACCGCCTTCTGTACGGGGGTGGTATTTGTCAGAGGGGCTCCGATACAATAAAAGGCAGACACGCGTCCTTCTGTACGACGGCAAAACTGTTGTGCTATCGGATGCTAACTGTCGAGTGACGGGGCGGCTTCGAAATCGCCAAGAGCCGTCGGATCTGGGAGGACGGATCAGAGGGCTGACAGAGCGCGGAGCTGATGGCAGGTTTGTGCACGGGGCCTGTTGTATATTTTATCATTTATTTATGTGCGGGGGAGTCAAAACTTTGGGTTTGTGGGTTATGCGCTGGTGGTGTTTAATGTTTATTCAAACATTTTAACACTAAACTTTAAACGATGAGCGCGAGAGGGTAAAAATGATGAAATGTTATGGGTAAAGGGGTGAGGAAAGAGGTTATTAACTTAACCAAATGTTAAGTTAATCCCAAGGTTAGGACATGGAAGGCTAATGCTAAGCCCCAAATGAACTCAACATTTCCCCAAACTAATGTTATAGGGCTATAGTGCCAGGGGATGGGAATATGTACATAGGGGAGCTATTTAGTGCTTTTTAGTAAGGGGAAGGGGAAATAGATAGGGATTTACATAATAATGTTAGAAGTTAATATGAAAATGACAAGAAAGCGCTAAGTTCAAAGATCTTAGGCTACTTTAAAAGGTAAAAATGACTTACAGAAGAAATATGAGTACTCCTAAGCAAAGCAAACATTTACTTAGGCCAATGATATGACAAATGATGAAACTTAAGAGATATCAAGCAGATCTTGACCTCTTTAGGGAGGTTAGTGAATGATTTGGGGAATAAGAAGAAGGGGGAGTTAGACATGCCTCACTTGAGCTCCTCCAAATGAAAAACTTCCTCATAATTGTGATCTGAATAGATATAGCACTTGAAAACATGAAATGGATCACATAGCTTGATTCTGAAACCACAAAACTACTTACCCAGCCTACTTACCTAGCATTTTTTCTTCTTTTTGCATGGGTGCACTTGGACTTGCAGACCCTGATTATCTTCTTTTCTTTTGACTGCCCTCTTATCTAAGTGTACCCTTATTTCTTCCAAGGGCCCAGATTAAGCAGTTGGGCTCCTTCATTTCTCTACCTAGCTACTGATCTGCCAAGCTTAAGCTGTTTGGACAGATATTCATTCTCTATCTTCTAAAACAAGCAATTTAAACCTATGGAAGCCAAGATTAAGCAGTTTGGCTTTCCCTTATCTGTAAAGCTCTTCAAAAATGGTATGATTCTTCAAAATGGAACTTCTCGGAAATATGGAACCTTGCAACATGCAAAGATGACATATTTGGCATGTAAAACTGTTAGAAAATTATATATTACGGAGTAATGGAACACATAAAATATTGCAGAAATATAAGCACAGAAAACACACAAAACAAGAGAGACACAGATATACGTGGTTCACCCAGTTTGGGCTACGTCCACCCCGAACAGCCAGTCCTTCCTTTCTATTATCCAGCAAAATGAAGAGACACAACCTACAACAAAACTGCTGTAATATCCTCTGTTTTCTCTCACAGTCTCACCTCTCTATTCATCGCTCACAGAATACGCCTCTATCTCACAGCCTCAAAATACAATACCCTCATACAAAGAGATGGGTTTCCTTCTAGGCCAAAAAACCCTAAACTAAACATAAGTTCTAACGTCAGATCATCTGCCTAATGCACGGCCCAGATTGACTAGAAATTACTATACTTTTACAAGGGGTCCTATGTGGCGATACCTTTGAATATATAAGATAATCAGGCTCCACACCCAACAAAAACAGTCAATCATGAAATATGAAACCTATTGCAATAGGAGGCTAACAGATGATACCCTGATGCAAAATATGTTCCTTTCAGAGTGAGTCTTCAATTAACCCTTGTCAACTCATTCAAGTAGAGTAAGGTGAGGGGGAAAACCTTATCAAGTATGTAAGAGGTATATATAAACATCCTTCTATGAAGGGACAACCTCTTCTGCTCTCAATAAGTTGGGATTCCTCTTCCGCCTCATGAAATAAATAAGTTCCTATGCACAATTCTTTGATAAATGAAAAATGAAATGAAATAGAAAATAAAATAAAGGTGAAAGAAGAGAAAGGCTTCCTGCGCAGAGAGGTGAAGCAAGTAAATCTACTGGGGTATTGTCTAGGGTCGCTAGCAGTGGAGCAATGCTTGTGTTCCTGAAGTGACTTCGTTGGGGTATTGTCTAGGCCTATTGGCAGCGAAGCAACACCAGAGATGAAACTAAAAATTTGATAGTCTATATTACTTGTGCCTCAATATACCCCTCATCTCATATTGAAACAACTCAGTTGACTTGGATTTGTATGTGTGCTATCGATAAAGAGAATGGTAGGGACTACATATTTAACTCAAGCTAATGAAGAAGCTATGCCAATTAAAGAATAGAACAATAATTCCAAAAGAGTTAGACTCACTTTACATGAGACAAGGTCCATTTAGAGAACTGGAGTTCTACCAATGTGTGGCCAATGTTGTACCAGCTACAACCACCCTCCAAAATTTTCCATATGCTTCTTTTTGGAGCCTCCCTCCTAAATCACAACAACTCATCTCACATTGACTCGGTACTTGTGCTTTGATGGATCTTTATCATTCACATTATGGCTTGTATTTTCTCACTTGAGTTACATTCTAACCCATAAGCTGATCTCTTGACTTGGTTTGAACTTGGTTCCAATTTTTCCTTAGTGAACTGCACAATCCTTGAGGGAAACCATCCTTGCTCTTTGGAATTGCATAGTCCAAGATGATAGTGAGCCTTGAGCTCCAAAATTGCGCAGAGCTAGTTGAAAACCTACCTTCAGCTCGGAGACTATGTAGAGCATGAGAGGTAGCCAGAGCCACTCGGCTGATAAATTGCGCTGAAGCTTCTTGCTTAGAAGATACCTATTACATGAGCCAGTGAGTTGCCCAGTCCTTCCCAGAAATGTGTAATCTCTTCGGGCAATGCATGTAGCTTTTCCCACAAAAGCAAAAAGAAAGGTGATAAAACATTCTTAGAAAACAGGGATATATTTTTAGCAGCTCAGAGGAGACACTCGAGTTATTTTGGAAACTGTCACCAAGTGTCACTTTTTCCTTGATTTTTGGCCTTCGCATCATAAACCCTAAATTGACCAAATCTATTTAATCGACATAGATAGAGCTCATTTTCACATTTGATCTTAGATCTCTGGTATCCCTGAGCAGATTAAGGAACCTTCGGTGTGATCATCATTACTTTTTTGGGTAGGTCTTGCTTTTCTAGTCTTTTGTTGTTTTTTCTAGCGCTTTTGTTTATTTGGCTTGTGAGAGTGTTTTTTCACTTGTTGTTTTTAATGCCAGCTAGCGTTTCAACTTGTTTTAGCTTGTAGAAGTGTTTTTTAAGTTTTGCATTGCCTTTACCAAGTGTCGCATGCATCACCTAGTTTTTGCGCTTACGGTCGTCGTTGCAACGACTATCTCCACATGCTATGTTTTCCTTAAGTTTGATTGGTTCCTGCACCCTTTTCTCTTACATGCATCATAATTCACTTAGATCTGCACCCAACATCATTCAATCCTTCAGATTTGCTCTATTCCTCTCTTCCCTTAGGCAAATCTGGCCTTCCTTGGCCTGGATCTCATTTCCCAAGCATGCACTCTGCATTTCTAGAGCTCAAGGCCTCGACCTTGGCTTCTGGAATTCTGCAGAGGTTGCCCAGTCCTGGCTCCAATGGCGCATTGTGCACTTCCAAGAGCCAGAACTGAGCCTTGGCCATAGAGACTGAGCAATGCGTAGTCTCTCTTGACCTATTCCCAGACTGGACTGTGCATTGCGTAGTTCCAGTAAGCAAGACCTCCCCACTGACTACTAGGAATGAAAAATGCATAGTTCTAGTTGGCAGTTAGTCACGTCTGTGAGCCTAGATTGTGCAATCCTTCCCAGTAGTTGCCTAGTTTTTTGTTTGTTCTGTTCTTAAAGTGATTTTGGTTTCAAGCTAACATATGCATGCCATGAGTGTCCTCTCTGTCTCTAGGTACAACAATTTTTGAGAAACTCTTCAACGGTTATAGGTAACATGGCTTCCAAGAGAGTTGCATCGAAGGATACTATCGAGAGTATCATTGGGGAAGTAGTTGAGTAGGTGTGAGTGAATTTTCTAGTTTATGCAGAAACTTAGTTGTTCATTGAGAAGGGCATGAAGTTAACATGGCAGGAAATCAAGGATATCTTTGCAGGCGACTTCAAGGAAGATCTATAGGATCGACAAGTTTATATCATTGTCCATCGGTCAGGCTTCCATAAGTTTTCATGCAGGTACACCGCCTTCCCATGTGTGAACATCATCCACCGTATTGTCTCACACACAGATCTAGAGACTATGACATTGAGCAGTGCCAGTAGGATACAACTTGCCAACTTTAGGGTAGAAAACTATCAACAAATGTATCATTTACATCAACCAGTGAACAACATGGATTCACTTTTCTATTCCACCCACAACTTTGTGAACACCAGAGATATTGTAAATAACTAGGTGAAAGAGACGTCAAAGTTCAGAGTGAAACCCACTAATGTTTACAAGACAAAGTCACTCAAGAAAGCCTACAAGTTCTTGATCATATTTTCATTTCAACTATACAGTCAAGAGAGCATGGATACCTTTCTGAAAAATTGGGTGGTTGTGTTGGACCAGTTGGTGAACTATTGAAGGTCATTCAACAGGTCAAATCTATTGGCTCTTCAGTTGAAAATCCATGTGAATAACACCCAAAATCTTCTCAAAGATGAGAAAGAGAGAGTCTACATCTTCGCGTATTTACTTGATGCAATTTGTGCCCAACATCAGTTTCCTGGCATGGGTTAGACATGCACACCAAAAGAGACTGTCATTAACATTTATTTTCTGAATGCAACTACCAAGGAGTTATGGTTAGGCTATCTGGCCATTTCATCATCTTGTTCTACAAGTTGATATTTGAGTAGGATCCACCTTGCATGTCCCAAGAAGCAATGGAGGTGATACTTGATATTGTAGATTTGTATGCCTCACCCGATGGCACCTTCATCAGGATGTTTGGCGGAGAGAATCCTCCACATGTTCTACCAAGGTATGCCACAAATAATCTGGTCATGCAAGAGGTCGCATATCACCTCTCCAGAGGGTTATCATCAGGAACGCACAGGAAGAAGAAGGCACCATGGCCCACCCTTCCTTTGCGGATCAAATTGTACGAGATTAAGATCTTGAAAGATGTGGATGTCGAAGTTAAGGAAATAGTGAAGTTTGAGTTTGACACCAAAGACTTCAAGCTGTATGATCCCCATGGTATTTTCAAGAACCATTCTGTGAAGGTGTACTATCCATGGATCCACATAACATGTCATTAGGAAAAGGAGGACCCTTGGAGGTATTGTTATAACTACTCCAAGCTTAATGAACCCGTCAGTGTACCCACAACATGAAAAGTTGCTTTGCAAGCAATAGCTCCTCAGGAAGAAAAAAAAATGGTAGCAATAAGTAGCAAATTGACGTAGGATAAGGGTAAGAGGAAGATTGTCGCAAACCCAGAGGATGAGAAAAGCTACAAGTTCAAAGAAGATCCTCTTATTGAGAAAGCACCTTTGGTAGCAGAGGAAAAGATGCAACAACTCATAAAGAGGGTAGAGTGAAGGAAGAAAGAAAAGAAAAGGTTGGAGGAAGAAGAAAGGAAGTTGTATGAAATAGAGAAGAAGTGAAAGGAAGAGAAAGAGCTCAGGAGAGAGAGGGAAGAGAAGCAGAAACATGAAGAAGAAGAAAGGAAGGGTGCGATGACAAAGCAAACAATTCCCATACAGGTTGAAGACTCAGAACAATTGATAACGGAAGAAGAGGGTGAGAAGATGCATGATCAAGAGCTTGCTGAGCAGATTGAGAAATTGATCAAAGTGACATACATGGAGTTGGTGGATGAACCACAGGATCAAGACACTGACTTCATTCTGCATGCACCTGAGGTCACCCCTCAATCTCCACCACCTCTAGTATTAGAACTTGTCCCGAGCGAGCATGGAGATGTTTTTCTCATTGATGTTGATCCGGTGATAGATATATACAATCTATCATTCAATGAGTTGTAGAAGAAGATTGTACAAGCACGAAGAAAAAATTTCCCGAATGATCATGCGTCACTTGCATTCATGAAGGAAAGGGTGATAGTGTCAGAAATCATTAAGAATCCAGTTTTCATGGTCGATGCCACCTTGGCTTATGTAGAAGCTATGAGCTCAAATGTGAAGTTCTTATTAGTAGAGAATGAAAATATGGCAAAGAACTTGTAGACGACTAGGCAAGAGGTAGAACAATCTAGAGAGTAGAGCGTGGGTTCCACAATAACAGAGATGAGGAAAGTGATACATGTTGAACTATCAACTCTTGAGGCCACCATGCAGAAACTCTATGATGGATTTGTTACTGTGCATAAGGCAGTTGTCCATCTATATGGATTTCAGTAGTGGAGTAGGAGGATTGTCCAGACTCTCAAGGACTTACATGATGCTATCACACATGTGAAAGAATGGACAACGAGGTACAAGGGAGCCCCGCTTCACTTTCCAAATATTATGAATTCGCATGTAGAGATAGAGAAAACAAGGATCCGGATGTTGATCTAGAACTATGAGAAACTCACCCCGTTCATCAGTAGCATACATAATTCATATGCATGGTTGTATAAGAGTTTGGATTTCATGGTTCATCAGTAGCATGCATAATTCATATGCACAGTTGTATGAGAGTTTGCATTTCATGGCAAGAACACATAGGATCCCATCAATTGGTTCCCTCACCGAAGCTAAGCACAAGAACCAAGTCTAGCTAGAGATCGATAGGCACATGCAACAGCTAAGGCGAGAGGCCACCAGGGATGACTTGGAGCTGAGAACACAAAACATGTTGAAGTACATTGGTGGTCTTGTCATGGTCAAGACCATGCTCCACATGCTTTAATATGAGTTGGACAAAGGTTCCAAGAGCATATACCCAGAATATATGGAGGCAAGATCTTGTTATCAGAAAGACACCATCAAGCAATTTGGGGACATCACAACACAGTACTAAGCTAGGTATCAGTGTGTCACCAAGAAGCATCAATTGGAGGTGGCCGAGTTGGTCTTTCCCCAAACTTCTGAGTCATAGTGTTTTGTCTTGTTAGTCTATCTCTATCTTATTTTGTCTCACATGGGTACATGTGGAAAATGTATATTATTTGTAAATATGTTGTAAGCAAAATTCCAAGTGTCATTAGTGGAATGTGAATAGTCACTATGTAATGTAATGAGTTATTTGTAAAGAAGTTGAAGAGTCATGAGGGTAGTCAAAGAGTCATAAAGGGGAATGTAAAGGGTCACCTCACCCTTTGTTATAAATAGAACCTTATAGCTCATATAAGAGGCTTTTGGGAGCCAAGATTTTGGCTAGGATTAGGCTTAGAGAAGGCTTGGGAGCATTGTGACGAGCCTTGGCTGCTCCACAACGTAAAGTGAGTATACTTATTTGGAGGAGCAAGTGTTCTTGACTGTAATGTTCCACTATTGGGGCTAGTGGTTGTCAATATAGTATGTATGGATGGAACTTTCACTTTTAATAATAATAATAAAGCTAGCACGATTTCATGCATATTTTTTTATTGTAGTTGGACTATTATGTTCACCTTAGTAATGTATGTTTTTTAACTTACACATTTTCTTATGAACTACTTTTTATGCAATTGTATGAATCTTATTGAATGCGTGTTGTTGGATTAACCCAACACTTTGTTTTTTGGACTATTCTGCATTTCAGTTTGTGATGTCATTTTGCTTGTGTGTTCCTTTCAGTTTGCGTACTATTACATGCTTATAAGGGACACAATTCCTTCTTCCCTTCATGTGTTAGAACCCCCATGCATCTCACTTGACTTGCAGTAAGGTCACACACTTTCTTCTCACCAAATTCGTCATACTTATCTCTGCACCATGGTCAAGGCATTACACTACCACCCATTGCTGGGAATCCTACTCCAAACAGTCTGAGGTCTAGTTGGGACTTCTTACCGGGGATATCCCCTTAATGTTGGTGGGTCCAACACCGTCAACAATTACTATATTTAATTTCCAAGAATATAGGAAATTAGACTTTAGATCATTGGAATCCATGAATAGTTTGCACTCAATGACGAAAGTTTGAATGATCATCCTACTCACTAAGAGAAATTGGCCAACATTTAATGCAATTTATTTGGATTGTAAAGTTATTATTTCAGGGAAAATTTCTTCTTTACTAGTCTAATTATATCCTATTTGGATAATTTATCTCAGCGAGGTAGTTGTACAAGTCATACATTGTATTCTAGCCACTTTTTTGGACTATACACTTTAATTTATTCCTAGATGAGTAATACCTTCTAACTGGTCAACTTCCCTTCAATCTAGGCAATTATACTCAAACTAGTTGTTTAGGTGGATAAGCTACATCAACCACTTTAAAGGACAATAAAAATAATTAGTGTGTTCCATCACGATTATTATATAAAAGTGATATTATTTTGTGTTGCATACATATTTGGACAACTTCGTAAGTTCATAAAGAAAAAAATTGGTGTGCCCTCATTGGAAATATTTATCGTCTAATTAGATTTGGCCTTTGTTGCTCTAAAATTTTGAGAATTTCTTTGTTTAATGAAGTTTTGATTGATAATTTTATTTGATTACTTTATATCACTCGTTTTAGTATTAACATTTGTTGTCTGAATACAAAATTTTGTTTTCATTTTCCATTGGAAGAAGTAATAAAGGTCACTTTAAATTGTGGAACCTCCAAGAAATTGTTCAAGAGCACTAGGAAACAGTGGCACTTTCCATTTCCATTGTCGCGATTAGAACTATAGTTGAGAACACTCTGATAAGCTCACCTTTGTAGACATTTTTCAAGAGCATATTGGTGAATATGAAAAGCATGATAGAGGCATTAGTTCAAAAATATTAAGGCAGATGGGCTATGATGGACAAGGAATAGGCAAGACAAGGCAATGAATCTTAAGCCCTATTGTAGCCATACCATGGTTAATCATGAATTCCTAGGTTTTCAAGACAAGAGGGAAAAGTGTATGACCATGAAGACCAATTTTGTGAAGGAAAAGACATAACAAATTTGACTTACTCATTATAAGAAAGAGGAATAGTGCACAAGGTGGCAGTCCACTACCATCTAAACATTCTTGTGGTGGAGTGAAGAAGGGTAGTGATGATAATAACTTGAAGACTCAACCTACATTATCATTAAAAAGGAGAAATAATCCAATCAACCAAGGTGAGAGGGATAAGAATAAAATGAGGTCTTCATCAAATAAGACATCACTTGTTTTTCATTACTACAAGAAGGTAATCCATAATGATACTAATTGTTGGTACTGAGAGGCATGCTCATTTTATGGGAAGAAAGGCTATTAGGTGGTATCTTGCTGGGAGAAGCAAGTTGTTATGTGCCACAAGACAAATTACTTCCAGAGGAGGAAGAAGGACACGAAGTATTCTCCAATCCAAGAATGAATTGGGGGGCACTACGAGAGGAGGACTCTATCAAACAATCCTTACAACTGTGCTAAGAAATTTTTCCACCATTGCAACTTGAGTGCTCATTAGGAACCAAAGTGTTGTAAACTTCATCAAGAGCTTCACCCTAGAAACTGCATAACTAGGAGAAGAGTATTGAGTGTGAATATTGAAGAAGAAGAGTTTCTTAAATCTATAGCCCAAGTAGTATAAGTTATATAAGTAGCTATAGCAACAAAGGAAGTCAGTGACAACAATAAGATGGATAACATGTTGATTCCAAGGGTAGCCAAAATAAAGTTCTTATTTCATATGTTGCATTCAAAGAGCCCATTCATAGAGTTGTCCCAAAGATTAGTGCACAAAGGTCAATGGACTTAAGGGAGTTTTGGAGAGCTTCATGGCATAATTGTAAGAATGCATGAGCACCATAGAATTGTTTCCATGTAGAGAAGCAACTAATCCTATAGGATAATGAAATCACACTTCCTATTGTGGAATTTTTACATGATGGAAATGTGTTAAGGTCACACTGAACATAAAACAACATTTTTCTTGGCTTCACTGACTGCTAAGGTGGACTATCTCCAATTCTAAGAAGGAGATGGAAATCACTGTTGAGTCCCAAGTTTGATCTAGATATTGATTAAAACTAAGAGTTAGTGAGCATAATTTTTCAGTACAGGAACAGGTAGGACAAAATCAAAGCTAAAGATATAACAAGGACCAAGCCCAATATCTAAATATAAATTCAAAACTAGAGTCACATTCAAGAGAAGTAGACAAGAGGCTCATTAATCTAGATAGATTTCCTTGAGATTTTGAAGATGAAAAATCCTCTCAATGGTGAGGTGTGATATGAAATGGATTCAAACGAACGAGAAATTGTAAGGCTCAGTATTTGTAAGATTTACTCGAGAATTTGTGAAGGTTATCAAACTATGTAAATCAATGTAAATGTAAAATTGATAAGGCAACATGAGAATGAGGATTAAAAATAAGATAATTAAAACATAAAAATAAAATAAAATAGAAGAGAATGTTGAGGAACATGAAATGAAGGGTCACGTTGTTAGCCTTCCCTTTACCCCCAACTCTCCTTTTCTTTTCTTCACTTTCAATGGATCTTTTGGCTAGAAGAGGGGGCATAGAATTCCATGTGAGATTTTTGTTAGGAAAAATACTTTTTTTTTTGGGGGGGGGGTGAATCCATATTTTTATTTCACTCGGAATTCAATTTTAATTCAAAGAAGTGTACGCTATAGTTATTCAGGAAACTTGTGTGTGTATGCTACATTAGTGAATTAAAGCTGCATATGTGCAGATTACAATTTTTTTCATAAATTCCATTAGTTGTTTGACTTAACCATTGCATCATTATTTCACTAGCCATTATTCATTAACCATGAGCAGCAAGAGAAAATAAACCATAACACATAATCAACACATCAACACATAAGGACACCGAGATTTAAGGTGGAAACCCAATGTGAGAGAAAACCACCATTGTTGTCATCTTTGTCTTTTTTCTTATTATAGACAAAATCTTCTTACATATAGTATTGGTGCAAGAACTTACCAATACGTAGGCTCCTACTTACAGCAGGCTACAACCTCCACAAATTATCCAACTCCTACTGGAATGAAGCTACTGCTCCCTGTCAAGTTTACTGGCTCCTACTGGAAGGAAGCTCCTACTCCCTTACTGAAGGTTACAACCCTCAACAACTTTGTGGACCATGATTCATAATTTTCACACGGGATCCACCTACCTCAAACACAAACCAAAACCTATAGGCCATGTTGACGGTGCTGGACCCACCAAAATGTCAAGGGGATCTCCCCAGTCAAAAGTCCCAGTTAGACCTCAGACCATTTGGTGTAGGAGTCCTAGCAGTGGGTCGTAAGGTAATACCTTGACTGCGATGTCGCACATAGGCAAGTAAGATAACTGTGTCAGTAGCAAGGGTGTGATTGATGCTTCAAGGAAGGTGTATGAGTTCGATGGGAGAAGGAGGTGAAGGTGAGTTCCAGGCTGAAAGGGATCAGTCCCAACTCGACTAGGAACACACAACACAAAAGGACATGCACAACTTCCGGCAGAGTAGTCCACTTGGATGCAGCAGTCACATCATACAAGGTAAGATAACATGTAAAACACTCATGGATCATTCCGAGATGAGTGTGATGGTTGTTACAACAAGGTTCATGTGAAAGGTCTGTCTGATGTTCGAAGAGCATTTGACACGGACGGTGAAAGCATTAACAACATATGCAACACATTAACAAAAATATTCATATAATTGCATACAAATCAGTTCATACACAAGTACATAAGTTAAACAACACATATCATTAAAGCAATTGGAGCGGTCCAACTACAATAACAACATATGCATGAAATGTGCTAGCTCTTATTATATAAAGAAGTACAAGTCACAATCATACAATACATCCATGTAAACCTGCTAGCCCCAATAGTGGAACATTACAGCCACATCCGCCTACTCCTCCAAAGAGATGTGCTAGCTCCGTGTAGTGGAGAAGCCAAGGAACGTTACAATATTGTCCAAGCCTTCTTCAAAATAGTCTTAGTAGAAGCTTGGTTGACCAAAAGCCTATACAATGAGTCGTGAGGGACTATTTATAGCAAAGGGTGGGGTGACCCTTGACATTCCCCCTTTGTGGCAGTTCAACTACCCTCATGACTCTTCACCTACTCTATGAATGTTACATCCAACTGTTGGCACTTGACTTACACATGACACGACTCAACATTACAATGCACATGTACTCATGTGAGACAACATGGCTTGAGAAAGCCTTGCAATACATCATTGTAACTTGGTCTGCTATGGTGAGACCAACTCTTTGACATGCTTGTGACGGTGAAGCTGGTGAGCTGATGCCAAGCTTGGTCATCTGTGATGGTGTGCATGTACCTCATGGTGACATATTTCTAAAGTGAACTCTTGCCTCCATTGCAACCGATGCATTGGTTCAGCCGCATCATCCAACTCATATGCTAACATGTGCATGGTCTTCTTGGGTATGGTTGAACCAGAAACACATTAATGCATAGTTTCCGTGCTGATCTTCAAGTGTGTACTGGTGGTCATGCGCATCAACTTGCTGAAGTGCATGTTCAGCCCTAGTTGGACTTGCTTCTTGTCTTCCCCTTGGTGAGTGTGTTGAATGGGTTGGTTTGCATGTGTGCACTCAATGATATGAATGTTTTAGAATCCCTTGCATGAGATCAACAACATTGCTCACCATGTCTGCTCTGTGTCAGTTGTTGAGATGGATCCTTAACTTGTACAGGCACAGTTTCATCCATGAGTGCATGTTGCGCCCACTGCTGTTCCTGTTCTTGTTGCAACTCATTCGTTTGTCTGTGCAGCTTCATGTTCTTCTTGAGTTTCTGCTTCAAAACATGAAACTCCTTTCTTGTTCCACCTTCTACCTTTGCACGATCTTCATGTCGCGCCATCACTTCATAGCCAGAGTCTCCAAATTTGCTTTCATCATCAATGGACCTGCTTGAGCTTGCAACTTTTTTCAGCCTATGTGTTGTCAACAACCTTCGTCTTGCATTCGTTGCATTTGGTATGCTATCTTCAGCTGTTGTTCATGATTCTACCGCTTGATGTCCTTGTCTGCGAACAAATTGATGTCTTCGTGAGTAGGCAAGCTCATAGACACTTGATCAACTACATCCCCAGCCATGCTCTGAACGACGTCCTCATATTTGCACTCTTGGAAACCATTGTACCTGTATACTTAGAGGCAAATGAACACCTACGATACTTGGAGACATGGAAAAACTCATAGAAAGCAATTTGTCAGTTAAAAACCTCAATGAACATGAGAAATGATTTGCAACATACCTAGATGAATGATCATGAAGGTTGTGCAATTTCGGCTAGGAGGTTGGGAGACCGATTGCCAAGACTGGTTAAGACACGGTTTGGGCTATTGGGAGACTGGCTAACTACTAGAACTGCACAATGCACAGTCCAGTCTGGCTGTTGACTGCTGGGATTACACAACGTGCAATTCCAACTAGAAAGGACTGCTGGCCTAGGGACATATCTGCGCAATTTCCTTGGCCAAGCAACCATTTTCCTCTAGAAATGCGCAGAATAGTCATGGAGGATAGTGTCGGGCAGGAATGCACAAATCTGGAGAGGAAGGTGAGCCTTCCTTTCCTAGATTATGTAATGTAACCTTGGTGAAGGCAGAGCCAAGGCCAAGGTTGGCCCGACTCGCCGACGGGCGTCTGAAAGCAAGTAAGTCAGTGAATGCATGGCGAAACTAAGTGATAACAGAAGTGATTGATAGTGCATGAAAAACACGAATGAAATATTCAACAAATAGATCAACATGCATGTGGGTGAGGCAGTTCGTTGGTTGGGCGAACATCCGTGCAAAACAGTTTCATGCATGCGACAACAGTGAGATAGCAACGAAAACTGAAACAGAGCTAGGATAAGATAGTATATATGTAAATGATAGCAAGCATTCATATAAATCAAGCAAACAATACTCCTACAAGCGAAAACATAAAAAGCGACAGAAATGCAACACAAGGCATGGGGAGTGGGCTTACCCCAAAATAGCTGAGCTGAATGTGCCGAATTCTCCTAGATGTGATGTGGGATGTCAGAGATGCAAGGTTGATGTGAGGAATGAGCTATGCAGCATTCGGTTGATGAATTTTGAAAAAATTGAGGTTGTGACGCGCATGCCACAAATCTAGGGGAAGCGACACTTGGTGGGAGGTTTTGGAATTGCTCCTTGCATGTAACCTCCAAATGCTAAACATAGATCCCTGAAACAAGGGATGCATTTGCATGCTACCTTGGGAGAAGAAGCCCATGCATGCAAGTTTGTTTTTCTCAGTCCCAGAGGGAACCAATCAACTCAGCTACACATGCAAGAGATTGCTTGACTACTGGAGAAAAATGCGCATTTATGACTGGGAGTTGGGCTGGATGCCCAGGAGATTTGTGCAATTTCTGGGTACAGTAGCTGACTGCTACCCAAATTTGTACAAATCCTGGGTCGAACATCCTGTTGCTGGGAAAATTTGTGCAAATCTTGCTAGGAGGGTTGGTTGGTATGATTTCCCTCCAGAAATGCACAATTTTCAAGGGGAAGCTTCTCAACCTACAACTGGACCAAGTCCGGGTGAGCAACCTGTGAGGGGAATGGATCAACTTTGATCGACAGGCTGCCTTTGTGCGAGGAAAACACTTGAAGCTTGAGTGCTAGACGAAGCAAGACAAAGTGTTGTGTAAGGTTGGTTGGAAGGCTCCAAAATAGGCTAAGGAGAAATTTTGGAGGGTGGTTGTAGCCGCTACAACACTTGGAGACACACTAGTAGAACTCCAGCTCTCTGAATGGACCTTGTTTGTGAAAATCAAGTCTAACACCTTCGGAAGTATTGTTCAACTCTCAGCTCATCTTGGTTTCAGACTTGTTTGATTGTAAGATGTAGCATCTGCTAGAATCTTGGTCAATTGACACACATTCCAAGCCAAGGAAACAAAGTTGTTTCGATTAAGGTTGAGGGGCATATAGGTGCACAAGCAGTATAGTCGCCAGGGTCTTAGTTTCATCTATGGTGTTGCTCCACTGCCAACAGGCCTGGACAGTACCCTAGTGGAGTCACATATGAACACAAGCATGGATCCACTGCCAGCGAGCCTGGTCAGTACCCCGACGGAGTTACTTGCATCACCTCCTTGCGTAGGAATCCTTTCTCTTATTTCACCTTATTCATTTTTCATTTTGATTTTTTTTTACTTTTCATTTTTTTCATTTTCACTATGCATAACACCTATTCATTTTAGAGGTAGAAGAGGGATCCTAACTTATTGAGAGTAGAAGAGGTTGTTCCAGTAGATTAGTAGTTTATTATATCTCTGACGTGCTTGTTAAGGTTTTCCCCCTCACCTTACTCTACTTGACTGAGCTGACAAGGGTTAACCGAAAACAATCGACTAGAGAAGGTGACACTAGTTAGCGTGCAAGAGTTGTGTTTACACCAAGGTTCACTTCGAACAATATGTATTTTCCTTTGACGTATCATGGATTAAAAGTAACAAGCTCATCATACATAGGCAAGATGACATATAACCAAGTAGTGATAGTTGTACAAGCCCTCTTTTACTTTACCCAGCTCGCTTCAAGAGTCATACATGGTTTCATGCAAAACTAACCTATGAACGAAACAAGCGAACGAACTAAAAATCAACAAAGAAAAGCAAGAGCAGAAGCAAAAATGAAAGTGAAGCAAGAAAACAAACAAGCAAATAAAGCATGTAAGAAAACAAGCATGCAAGCAAACAACTAAAAGAAAACACTACTCCTACTCCTACACTAATGGTACATGGGCCTAATCATGTGAAGTGATACTTCCAATGCAGCCATCGGCACATTGGTAGACCCATGTTGGTGAAGGCTTGGTCCACGAGCAACCCAGTTGTGTGAACCAGCAGTAAAGAAAGATATAACAATGAAGACAACCACACTTCGTGATTCAAAGTTCCCATGGGACATAAGTGAGTGCATGTGCATGATGGGAAATCCGAGGACTTATCATGGTGCTATGTGACACTATGTGCAACTTTGAAGCATAAGCACACTCTTGACTGTGACATGCAAGCAAACGAAATAAACAAAGATAACTTGTGTCATGCATGAGTGCTTGCAATGCAAGACTCCTCCAATGCATGATCAATGGGATTGTGTAGTTCGAGTGGAGGAAGTAAAATATGAGTGTTGGATTGATATTGAGTGCACACAGATGAGTGATGAGGAGCCTTGAGTGTTTGGACAATGTCTTGATCGGAAGCAGAACCAACCTCAAGACAGCGAGGGCCTGACATAACCATCAGCTCGGGCTAAAGTGCCTCAATGGTCTATGGGGTTTTGACTTCATTGATAGATGGATCTTCGTAGACCAGTGGCTTAGAAAAATTAATAATGAGTGAGTCAAAATCGTGATCAGATAATGAGGTGAAGAGATCATGACAACCAAGATCAGAAAATTCAGGATGTTGGTCGGCATCCTCATGGTTGGATGAATCACACATAGGGGTAGATGAAAAGTGAACAAACTCATCCTCTGTGTTTCTAGAAAAGACAGATGAAGGATCAAGTGGATTTTCAATGAGTAACTTATCCTCTCCATTGTTGAATGATGGACTAACATCTGGTGAGTCCTGCGAGTGATCAACAATGGGTGCATCCGTGGATGAAGATACAAATGCAAAATCATGGATGGTAGGTTCACCAAAGAGGTTAGGAAAGAACAGAGGGGACTCAGAAAGAATGGAGTAATCCTTCGCCGAGTGTTGATATTCAAGCTCCCACTCATACTCTTCATGAATGATAGTGAATGTTGGTTGTGCAACACCAACTCCATCATTGGGTTGTTTCTCATTCAAAACGAGTGGAGAGTCTGGAATGGACGAACACAAGACAACACCATACGGAGTAACACCTGATTGTGAAGATGGAGGTCAAAGAAAATAATGCATATGAGAACTCGAAGGACCCACAACCAAATCTACATGAAAATCGAGTGGAATGATGTTGGGAGAGTATGAAGGATGAAGAGGTGTGTGAGCATGATCCTTAATATCACTGGGTAGTGGTGGACCTGCTGAATGAGAGGGAGACAGATAATCAGTTGAGACAGTGCCCACTCCCACATGAGATTGCGCAGTTCCATCAATGAAGAATGTTGAGCGAGGCTTGATATCAAGCTTCCTGTTGGGACAGATAGATTTCTTAAGGCAATACTCAAACCGGTCCCAAAGATAAACAAATTTCATCTGGCTCTTCGGAGCTTGAAACTACAAGTCGCGGAAGCGCTGCCAAAAATCAATAATGGATTCATGTGGAGCCCTCCGTTGCTGTAATAGTTGCCATTCAAGATACTCGAGATCAAAATGATAGAACGTGTCTTCAAGGAGATCATAGAAGTGCTCAAATGAGTGCACGGTGTCGACCAGTAGGCTGAGAACCTAACAAAATGGAGATTCGTGAAGTGTGTATGCAAGTAGCAAACTGGCCTGTTCGTCAGAAAACTCATCTTCCTCATAAATCATGCAAAGAAATTTATATAAGTGCTCAAGCCAGGCCACTTCACCTTCACCATCATACATGTGTGTGGACAAGGGATCGAAAAGCTTCCCCGAGCTAGAGACATCTTCACGATTCGAAAAACACCTCAGGGGAAGAAGAGTGCAAGACTCCATGAAAGATATACAAAGGTTCAAAACTGGATGAGAAGACACAGCTTGTCATCAGGCCCTCCTTCTAGCACAAGAAACGTTGACAGTGCTGGACCCACCAACATGTCCAGGGGATCTCCCTGGTAAGAAGTCCTAATTAGACCTTAGACTGTTTGGTGTAGGAGTCCTAGCAGTGGGTCGTAAGGTAATGCCTTGACCGCGATGTCGCACAGAGGCAAGAAAGATAACCCTGTTAGTAGCTAGGGTGTGACTGATGCAGTGAGTTGAGGAAGGTGGATGAGAGGTTCTAACACTTCGAAGCGAGAAGGAGGTGAAGGTGAGTTTCGGTTGAAAGGGATTAGTCCCAACTCGGCTAGGAACACACAACACAAAAGGACATGCACAACTTCTGGCGGATCAGTCCACTCGGATTCGACAATCACATCATACAAGGTAAGATAACACGTACAACACTCACAGATCAGTATGAGATGAGTGCGATGATTATTACAACAAGGTTCATGTGAAAGGTCTGTCTAATGTTCGGCAGAGCATTCGACATGGATGGTGACAACATTAACAACATATGCAACACATTAACAACAATATTCATATAATTGCATACAAATCAGTTCATACACAAGTACGTAAGTTAAACAACACATATCATTAATGAAATCAGAGCATTCCAACTACAATAACAACATATGCATGAAAATTTGATGGCTCTTATTATATAAAGAAGTGTAAGTCACAATCATACAATACATCCATGTAAACCTGCTAGCCCCAACAGTGGAACATTACAACCACATCCACCTGCTCTTCCAAATAGATGTACTAGCTCCGTGCAGTGGAGAAGCCAAGGCGCATTACAATACTATCCAAGCCTTTTTCAAAATAGTCTTAGTAGAAGCTTGGCTGACCAAAATACTATACAATGACTCATGAGGGACTATTTATAGCAAAGGGTGGGGTGACCCTTGACATTCCCCCCTTGTGAAAATTCAACTACTCTCATGACTATTCACCTACTCTATGAATGTTACATCCAATTGTTGACACTCAACTTACAGTTGACACGATTCAACACTACAATGCGCATGTACTCATGTGAGACAGCATGGCTTGAGAAAGCCTTGCAAGACATCACTGTCACTCGATCTACTGTGGTGAGACCAACTCTTTGACATGCTTGTGATGGTGAAGCTAGTGAGATGATGCCAAGCTGGGTCATGTGTGATGGTGTGCATGTACCTCATGGTGACATCTTGTTGAAGCAAACTCTTGCCTCTATTTCAACCGGTGCATTGGTTCGGCCCCTTCTTCCAACTCGTCTGCTAACATGTGCATGGTCTTCTTGGGTATGATTGAACCAGAAACACACTGATGCATATTGTCCATGTTGATCTTCAAGTGTGTGCTAGTGTTCATGCGCATCAACTTGCCAAAGTGCATGTTCAGCCCCACTTGGACTTGCTTCTTGTCTTCACCTTGGTGACTATGATGAATGGGTTGGATTGCATGCATGCACTCAAAAATATGCATGTTGTTGAATCCCTTGCATATGATCAACAACACTTCTTACCATGTCTTCTTTGTGTCAGCTGTTGGGATGGATCCTTAACTTGTACGGGCGCAGTTTCATCTGTGAGTGCATGTTGCGCCCACTGTTGTTCCCGTTCTTGTTGCAACTCATTTGTCTGTCTGTGCAGCTTCATTTTCTTCTTGAGTTGCTGCTTCAACACATGCAACTCCTTTGTTGTTCCATCTTCTAGCTTCACGCAATCTTCATTTCGTGTCGTCACTTCATAGCTAGAGTCTCCAAAGTTGCTTTAATCATCAATGGACCTGCTTGAGATTGCAACTTTGTTCCGCCTCTGTGTTTTCGACAACCTTTGTCTTGCATTCATTGCATTTGGTATGATATCTTCACCTGTTGCTCATGATGTTTCTCATTGTGATGCCTCCGCTTAATGTCATTATCTACGAACAACTTGATGTCTTCGTGAGTAGGCAAGCTCATATACAATTGATCGACTACATCCCAAAGTGTGCTCTGAACGGTGCCCTCGTCTCTGCTCTCCTGGAAACCATTGTACCTGTACTGCTGAGAGGCAGATGAACACCTGCGATACCTGGAGACATGGCAACACTCATTAAAATAAATCTGTCAGTCGAAAACCACAATGAACATGAGAATTGACTTGAAACATACCTAGGTGAATGATCATGAAGGTTGCGCAATTTCGGCCGGGAGGTCAGGAGACCGATTTCCAAGGTTGCTCAAGGCATAGTCTGGGCTGTTGGGAGACTGGATGACTACTAGAACTGCACAATTAATAGTCCAATCTAGCTGTTGACTGCTGGGATTGCGCAATGTGCAATTCTAGCTGGGAAGGACTGCTGGCCTAGGGAGAGATCTACGGAATTTCTTGGGCCAAGAAGCCACTATCGTCCAAAAATGTGCAAAAAAGCCCTAGAGGCCAATACTAGGTAGGAATGCACAAATGTGGAGAGGAAGGTGAGCCTTCCTTTCCTAGATTGTGCAATGCAGCCTTGGTGAAGGGAGAGCCCAGGCCAAGGTTGGTCTGACTTGCCGACGGGTGACTGAAAGAAAGTAAGTCAGTGAATTCATGGTGAAACTAAGTGATAGTAGAAGTGATTGAAAATGCATGAAAAACATGAATGAAATATTCAACAAACAGATCAACATGCATGTGGGTGAGGCAGTTTGCTAGTTGGGCGAACGTCCGTGCAAAACAGTTTCATGCATGCAACAGCAGCGAGATAGCAACGAAATCTGAAACATAGCTAGGGAAAGCTGGTATATATGTAAACGACATCAAGCATACAAAGAAATCAAGCAAACAATACTCCTACAAGCGAAAACATAAAAAGTGACAGAAAAAGCAGCACAAGGCATGGGAAGCAAGCTTACCCCAAAACAGTTGAGCTGAATGTGGTGATTGCTCCTAAATGTGATGTGGGATGTCAGAGATGCAAGGTTGACATGAGGAATGAGCTTTGAAGTATCCGGTTGATGAGTTTTGATAACATCGAGGTTGTGACGCGCATGCCACGAATCTAGGGGAAGCGACACTTGGTGGGAGGTTTCAGAATTGCTCCTTACATGTAACCTCCAACTACTAAACATAGATCCATGAAAGAAGGGATGCCTTTACATGTTGCCTTGGGAGAAGCAACCCATGCATGAAAGTCTATTTTTCTCAGTCCTAGAGGGAACTAGTCAACTCAACTGCACATGCAAGAGACTGCTTGACTGTTGGAGAAAAATGCGCATTTATGGCTGGGAAATGGGCTGGATGACCAGGAGATTTGCGCAATTTCTGGGTAGAGCAGCTGACTGATGCCAAAATTTGCGCAAATCCTGGGCTGAACAACCTACTGCTGGGAAAATTTGTGCAAATCCTAATGCGAGGGTTGGCTGGCAGGATTGCGCAATCCTGGAGCTCAATAGGCTGTCAAAGAGGATTGTGCAATTATTGGAGGGAAGGCTGGTTGCCCTCGAGAAATGCACAATTTTCAAGGGGAAGCTACTCAGCCTACAACTGGACCAAGTCCGGGATACCAGCCTGTGAGGGGAATGGATCAACTGTGATCGACAGGCTGGCTTTGTGTGAGGAAAACACTTGAAGCTTGAGTACTTGGCGAAGCAAGACATAGTTCTACGTGAGGTTGGTAGGGAGGCTCCAAAATATGCTAAGACAAAATTTTGGAGGGTGGTTGTAGTCGCTACAACAAGCCACCACCCACATTCACTGTAATTTGAATACCAATATACCAAACACTGGTCAAACTGAACCATTACATATTAATGTACTGAATCCCTTGATACCAATTAAACCTTTGTAATCAATCATTGATCAAACCAATATTCTCATATCAATATACCAATCAACATTTAATCATAGATCAACTAGATCAAGAACCAAACTCTAACCAATAATCAAAATAACAATAATTAAGACATCCTTGACAAACAATAGCAAGCAACAAGACTTATTCACTATCATAGCCAGAGCAACGCTGCAAATCCTAAACAATTCATAATGTATGTGTGACTATCATTAGGGTTATCCACGTATGTACACGATTGTTGTACATTAAATCATCACACAAATCTCAATTCATTATTATTCAAGTCAACCTCTCTGCCAAACTTTCCCTGCAACAAACATAACCTTTGAACCCAACCAAACAAGTAAGCCACCTTGACATTACATTAAATCATTTCATTCTCTACAATAATAAAAGAATGTATATGTGACTATTATGAAGAAAACCAATGTATATACACATTTATAATACATAAGAACTGCGTACATGATCCAGATTTAAGCAGGAACGCAACAAATTACAGAGATAACCATATACACAAAGATGCAGCGGAAATAATACTTCATTTCATTAATGGAAAATACTGACATATGCTTACAAACAGAAATGGCAATAAACTAGCTAGGGCGATGGTAGCTTATCTCTGAGAAGAGATGTGATGGCTACATGCCTCTGAACTGTTCTGAACTGTATTACAATGAGGCTCGAAGGCCTATTTATTGTTGAGAAACAATGGAAAACCCTTCACATACCGAAACCTAACCCTAGAAGATGAAACGCCAAATTGTGGGCCCCGTTTGGGTAAATTGGTACATCAATTTCCCGGGGTCGTAACTTTGGCATACGATCTCCGTTTGACGCGTACGATAGCTCGTTAGAAAGATCTATCCGAGTACTACCACTTTGGGAGGCAACAATAGGGCTCGGTCGCCCCAGAATTCCAAAAAAACGTCGTTTAGGGCCTCAAAACGGCTCCGGAAGTTCAGGACCCGAAAAACTGCTAAAAATAGTAAACTGTGCTACAATTAAGGAAACTGAAAATGCTGAGAAAGACAATGGTGGGGGTCCAGGTGGACCTGGCAGGTGGCCACCAATATCCACCTGGATCATTCCTCCCCCCTTAGGAAGCAATGGTCCCCATTGCGTTGAGCTCCTCCATGAGATGAGGAAACCTCTGCTGAACTTGTTCCCTGGTGAGCCACTTGCCCTGCTGAAGGAGTTGGCCTGCTTTGACAACTCGATACAGTTGGATATGCTGTTGGCGAGTGTTCTTGATCTGTGTGTCCATGATCCGATCAGTTGCAGCTTGTTCCATGCAATCTGGATTTAATTCTGTGGGTTTGAGCTGTTCTGCAATGTCGGATGTGTCTAGCAATGGTGGAAAGTATGGCCGAAGGCGGTCCACATTGAACACTGGGTGCAGGCCAAGGAATGGGGGAATGCTGAGCTCAAATGCATTGTCTCCCATAGCCTTAGTAATGGTGTAAGGACCATATCGAAGTGGTCTCAATTTCCGATAGGCTCCAGTAAGGCGTTCCTTTTGCAAATGCAACCAGACTTTGTCGCCCACCTGAAACTTGTGTGGCACCCGGTGTTGATCATGTCGCTGCTTGTACTTGGCATTTGATTTCTCAAGAATGTCATGGACCTGCTGGCGAATATGTTGGATGCGCTCAATGAAGCTGGTGGCCTTATCTGTTTCGGACTGGACATGAGCTGAATTCATGTGAGTAGCTGCAAGTGGCATGGCCACATCAATGGGGCATAGTGGCTGGAATCCTAAACCCACCTGAAAAGGGCTATGGCCAGTGGAGCTGTGAAGAGCTCGGTTGTAGCTGTGCTGAACATAGGGGAGGCTCTCGTCCCATGTGCGTGGATGCTTTGAGTTATACATGCGCAGAATGTGCACAATCATCCTGTTGACAACCTCTGTCTGGCCATCAGTTTGAGGATGGAAGGCTGTGGACTTCGTGAGTTTGGTGTCCAGCATTGACCAGAGACTGGACCAAAATGTGCTGAGAAACCGACTGTCCCGATCTGAGATGATAGACTGTGGGATCCCAAAGTGCACCCACACTCGTTCAAAGAAGAGTTTAGCAGTGGCTTCTGCTGTGATATTCTTCTTGCAGGCCATCATAATGGCCATCTTTGAGAACCTGTCGACGACCACAAAAACACAGTCATTTCCATGCTTAGTGGAAGGAAGGCCTGACATGTAATCCATGGAGATGGATTCCCAAGGTCGACTAGGGGTAGGCAACGGGGTATAGAGGCCTTGCTTCTTAATGGTCGGTTTGGCAATGGCACAGGCAGTACATGATCGGATGTACTTCCCAACATCCTGTCGAAGATTCGGCCAATAGAAATAGTTTTGCAGTACTGCCACTGTTTTCTCGACCCCGAAATGCCCAGCAGCCCGACTGTAGTGTGCTTCCCAAATCATCTTGGCACGCTCGCTTGAAGGAACACAAAGGTGACCGAGGTGGCATAATAGGGCATCCTGGAGGTGAAAATCTGCAACCTGCCGACCCTCCAAGAGTGTCTGGTATGTGTGGCCGAATTCTGGGTCGCTTTTGTAGAGAAGTGGCCAATCAGAAGTCTCGTGCCCGCAAGAGTTGAGCACGGTGGTTAGCGCCATGATCGGTGGTCGACTGAGGCAATCTGCAACATTATTGGTGCTGCCCTTTTTATACTTGATATTCAAGTGAAACTGTTGCAGGTATGTAGACCACTTCTGATGGCGATCATTCTGCAATTTCCCTTGGGTCTGTATGAATTGCAGAGGTCGGTGGTCTGTGTGGATGACCGTTTCCTTCCCCAAAATGTAATGCTTCCATTGTCGGCAGGCCTGTACAATGGAATACATCTCTTTATCATAAGTGGGGTACTTCCGGACTGTGTCTGAAAGTGTTTCACTGTGATATGCCACTGGATGTCCATGTTGAGTAAGGACTGCCCCAATAGCATAGTCAGAGGCATCTGTCTCGACCTCAAATGGTTGTTGTAAATCTGGTAACGCGAGCACTGGTGCCGTGCAGAGGCGATCCTTCAACTCCCTGAATGCCTTCTGTTGAGATTCAGACCAAAAGAATTTTGCTTTCGCCCCGCCCTTGGTGACTTGACTCAAGGGCCAAGAAATATGAGAAAATCCCAACACAAACCTGCGGTAGAAGTTGGCAAGACCTAGAAAGCTGCGGAGCTCTGTTAGAGTGGTTGGAGAGGGCCAATCCCGAATGACTTGGACCTTGGCTGGATCGACATGCACCCCCTGTTCATCAATGATGTATCCCAGATACTGGACCTCGGTCATGCCAAAAGTGCATTTCTCCAAATTGGCACATAGCTTGTGTTGCCGCAGTGTTTGGAGAACCTGTCGGATGTGGTGGAGGTGCTCTTCCCAACTCTGGCTGAAGATCAGAATGTCATCCAAGTATACTACTACAAAGGAGTTGGTGAATGGCCGCAAGATGTCATCCATTAGCCTCATAAAGGTTGCAGGAGCATTCGTCAATCCGAAAGGCATGACCAACCATTCGAAGAGGCCCTCCTTGGATTTGAAGGCAGTCTTCCACACATCTGAGGGTTCAATTGGTACCTGGTGATATCCTGACTTCAGATCGATCTTGCTGAAATATTTCGCCCCCTTTAGTTGGTCTAGGAGGTCATCAATCCGCGGGATCGGGTACCTATTACGGACAGTGATCTTGTTCAGCGCCCGATAGTCAATACAGAGTCTCCACGTCCCATCCTTCTTCTGTACCAACACTATCGGGCTCCCACAGGGCGAAGAACTCGGACGGATGTGACCTTTCTGTAGGAGCTCCTGAATCTGCCTCTTGATTTCATTGTTCTCCAGAACGGAGCGCCGATAAATTGGTCCATTGGGTAGCGGCGCACCTGGGGTCAGATCAATGGAGTGCTTGACTTGACAGTGCAGAGGAACCCCTGCCGGGGAGGTGAAGATGTCTTTGTACTCCTCCACAATCTTGTCCATTTGTAGCTGCCGTGCAGAGGGACCTCGTTTGGAGGCCGCGGCCACTGTCTTCTTCTTCCCTTGAGGGCGTATCATCAGGAAAACAAATTTCCTGGTTTTGGAAATGATCTTACTGCATTGTTTTGCAGTAATCAAAGAGATGGCGGCAGGTGGTGGTACCTCTGGTATCCTGAACAACTTATTTCCCAATGTAATAATAACAGCACGGGGCCTTGATTCATACACAGCATGTCGCTTCCACAAGTATGGTTGTCCTAGTAATACATCACAAACTTCAAGGGGAGCAATGTCACACAATACCTCATCCGTGAAGGGCTTGATGTTGTATGGAAGGCGACACTGCTGGCTCACGCGAAGATCTCGCCCTTGGTAAAGCCACCCAATGGTGTATGGTTGTGGATGTGCTGTGGTCGGTAAGCCCAACCGCTTCACGACCTCTGCCGAAATGAGGTTCTTTTGACTCCCGCTATCAACAATGAACTGTATCGGGGAGCCCTTGACCCACATCTGGGAGTGGAAGAGACGCTCCTCCTCCTCTGGATCTTCGGGTTCATTTTTCTGGATCTTTGCGGTAGCAACAGTGGCGCTGGGATCCGCATCAATGATCTGCTTCCCTTTTTCATACCCCTTATCGGGTTCTGACTCAGAGTCGGAACATGCATCTGATTCTGAAACCTTTAGCTCAGCCACCAGTGACTGTTTGGCCCGACACTCACTTGTGTTGTGAGTGGAGCTCTTATGGAACTCGCACCATTTTCCAGTGTCCTTTCTCGGCTTCGCGGCGTTGCTCTTTGCTTGCAGCTTCAGCTGGTTGTCTTGGGCTGTCCCGCCTTGGCTTTGTCCTTTGTTCTGTGGTTTAGGGGCACCTTTCCCCTGCTTTGGATTCGCAGATCCAAAGTCTCGCTTCTTTTGTTTAAACTTCTGCTCGACTTTGACGGCATACCGGTATGCTGCGCCGAGCGAGGGGATGTTTAGGAACTGTATTTCTTCCTGGATGTACTTGTGCAGGCAGCCACGGTATTTGAGTATCAAATGTTGCTCCGAATCCTTGATACCCAACTTTGTGCGAAGGGTATGGAAAAGATTGGTGAACTCCGGCACATCTTGGTCCCTTCCCTGCCGCAGCGTGGTCCACTTTATGTATTCATCCTCATAGCTTCCGACAGGGTAGTACTGCTCCTTGATGGCATCCCGGAACGAATCCCAGGTGGGTGCGGCTGAAAATAGTGAGCCAGTACTTTCATCCTTCTGCTCGCAGTAGGTTTCCCACCAGTCCTTGACGTGGGGGGCTGCTTTGAGAAGAGCAAAAACAATCTTTTCCCGACTCGAAAATTCATGAACAGAAAAATAACCCTCTAGCAGATTTAACCATTTATCTACGGCATCGGCGTCTATCTGACCCTCGAATATGGGGATTTCAAAATTAACTTGTACCTTAAAGGGTGTGGCGTTTCCAGAGGAGCTGCTGGAAGCCGATGCGCCGCTTCTGGGTAGCCGCTGAAGGATCTGCGCAAAGCTGTCCATCATCGCGTTCCGTTGTCGCTCGAGCGCTTCTTCGAGCAAGATTTTGATGGGATCTCCTGCCCCCTCGTCTTTCTTCTCGTCCGCCATGGGAGGCCGTCGGGATTTGCGAGGCTGGTCTTGCAAAGGTTCAACCAGTTCAAGCCCTAACTCCTTATATCCCGACCTTGTTGGGGACATGCAAAGAAAAACAGAGAAAAAGCAGACCGCTCTGATACCACTGATCCAGATTTAAACAGGAACGCAACAAATTACAGAGATAACCATATACACAAAGATGCAGCGGAAATAATACTTCATTTCATTAATGGAAAATACTGACATATGCTTACAAACAGAAATGGCAATAAACTAGCTAGGGCGATGGTAGCTTATCTCTGAGAAGAGATGTGATGGCTACATGCCTCTGAACTGTATTACAATGAGGCTCGAAGGCCTATTTATTGTTGAGAAACAATGGAAAACCCTTCACATACCGAAACCTAACCCTAGAAGATGAAACGCCAAATTGTGGGCCCCGTTTGGGTAAATTGGTACATCAATTTCCCGGGGTCGTAACTTTGGCATACGATCTCCGTTTGACGCGTACGATAGCTCGTTAGAAAGATCTATCCGAGTACTACCACTTTGGGAGGCAACATAGGGCTCGGTCGCCCCAGAATTCCAAAAAAACGTCGTTTAGGGCCTCAAAACGGCTCCGGAAGTTCAGGACCCGAAAAACTGCTAAAAATAGTAAACTGTGCTACAATTAAGGAAACTGAAAATGCTGAGAAAGACAATGGTGGGGGTCCAGGTGGACCTGGCAGGTGGCCACCAATATCCACCTGGATCATTCCTCCCCCCTTAGGAAGCAATGGTCCCCATTGCGTTGAGCTCCTCCATGAGATGAGGAAACCTCTGCTGAACTTGTTCCCTGGTGAGCCACTTGCCCTGCTGAAGGAGTTGGCCTGCTTTGACAACTCGATACAGTTGGATATGCTGTTGGCGAGTGTTCTTGATCTGTGTGTCCATGATCCGATCAGTTGCAGCTTGTTCCATGCAATCTGGATTTAATTCTGTGGGTTTGAGCTGTTCTGCAATGTCGGATGTGTCTAGCAATGGTGGAAAGTATGGCCGAAGGCGGTCCACATTGAACACTGGGTGCAGGCCAAGGAATGGGGGAATGCTGAGCTCAAATGCATTGTCTCCCATAGCCTTAGTAATGGTGTAAGGACCATATCGAAGTGGTCTCAATTTCCGATAGGCTCCAGTAAGGCGTTCCTTTTGCAAATGCAACCAGACTTTGTCGCCCACCTGAAACTTGTGTGGCACCCGGTGTTGATCATGTCGCTGCTTGTACTTGGCATTTGATTTCTCAAGAATGTCATGGACCTGCTGGCGAATATGTTGGATGCGCTCAATGAAGCTGGTGGCCTTATCTGTTTCGGACTGGACATGAGCTGAATTCATGTGAGTAGCTGCAAGTGGCATGGCCACATCAATGGGGCATAGTGGCTGGAATCCTAAACCCACCTGAAAAGGGCTATGGCCAGTGGAGCTGTGAAGAGCTCGGTTGTAGCTGTGCTGAACATAGGGGAGGCTCTCGTCCCATGTGCGTGGATGCTTTGAGTTATACATGCGCAGAATGTGCACAATCATCCTGTTGACAACCTCTGTCTGGCCATCAGTTTGAGGATGGAAGGCTGTGGACTTCGTGAGTTTGGTGTCCAGCATTGACCAGAGACTGGACCAAAATGTGCTGAGAAACCGACTGTCCCGATCTGAGATGATAGACTGTGGGATCCCAAAGTGCACCCACACTCGTTCAAAGAAGAGTTTAGCAGTGGCTTCTGCTGTGATATTCTTCTTGCAGGCCATCATAATGGCCATCTTTGAGAACCTGTCGACGACCACAAAAACACAGTCATTTCCATGCTTAGTGGAAGGAAGGCCTGACATGTAATCCATGGAGATGGATTCCCAAGGTCGACTAGGGGTAGGCAACGGGGTATAGAGGCCTTGCTTCTTAATGGTCGGTTTGGCAATGGCACAGGCAGTACATGATCGGATGTACTTCCCAACATCCTGTCGAAGATTCGGCCAATAGAAATAGTTTTGCAGTACTGCCACTGTTTTCTCGACCCCGAAATGCCCAGCAGCCCGACTGTAGTGTGCTTCCCAAATCATCTTGGCACGCTCGCTTGAAGGAACACAAAGGTGACCGAGGTGGCATAATAGGGCATCCTGGAGGTGAAAATCTGCAACCTGCCGACCCTCCAAGAGTGTCTGGTATGTGTGGCCGAATTCTGGGTCGCTTTTGTAGAGAAGTGGCCAATCAGAAGTCTCGTGCCCGCAAGAGTTGAGCACGGTGGTTAGCGCCATGATCGGTGGTCGACTGAGGCAATCTGCAACATTATTGGTGCTGCCCTTTTTATACTTGATATTCAAGTGAAACTGTTGCAGGTATGTAGACCACTTCTGATGGCGATCATTCTGCAATTTCCCTTGGGTCTGTATGAATTGCAGAGGTCGGTGGTCTGTGTGGATGACCGTTTCCTTCCCCAAAATGTAATGCTTCCATTGTCGGCAGGCCTGTACAATGGAATACATCTCTTTATCATAAGTGGGGTACTTCCGGACTGTGTCTGAAAGTGTTTCACTGTGATATGCCACTGGATGTCCATGTTGAGTAAGGACTGCCCCAATAGCATAGTCAGAGGCATCTGTCTCGACCTCAAATGGTTGTTGTAAATCTGGTAACGCGAGCACTGGTGCCGTGCAGAGGCGATCCTTCAACTCCCTGAATGCCTTCTGTTGAGATTCAGACCAAAAGAATTTTGCTTTCGCCCCGCCCTTGGTGACTTGACTCAAGGGCCAAGAAATATGAGAAAATCCCAACACAAACCTGCGGTAGAAGTTGGCAAGACCTAGAAAGCTGCGGAGCTCTGTTAGAGTGGTTGGAGAGGGCCAATCCCGAATGACTTGGACCTTGGCTGGATCGACATGCACCCCCTGTTCATCAATGATGTATCCCAGATACTGGACCTCGGTCATGCCAAAAGTGCATTTCTCCAAATTGGCACATAGCTTGTGTTGCCGCAGTGTTTGGAGAACCTGTCGGATGTGGTGGAGGTGCTCTTCCCAACTCTGGCTGAAGATCAGAATGTCATCCAAGTATACTACTACAAAGGAGTTGGTGAATGGCCGCAAGATGTCATCCATTAGCCTCATAAAGGTTGCAGGAGCATTCGTCAATCCGAAAGGCATGACCAACCATTCGAAGAGGCCCTCCTTGGATTTGAAGGCAGTCTTCCACACATCTGAGGGTTCAATTGGTACCTGGTGATATCCTGACTTCAGATCGATCTTGCTGAAATATTTCGCCCCCTTTAGTTGGTCTAGGAGGTCATCAATCCGCGGGATCGGGTACCTATTACGGACAGTGATCTTGTTCAGCGCCCGATAGTCAATACAGAGTCTCCACGTCCCATCCTTCTTCTGTACCAACACTATCGGGCTCCCACAGGGCGAAGAACTCGGACGGATGTGACCTTTCTGTAGGAGCTCCTGAATCTGCCTCTTGATTTCATTGTTCTCCAGAACGGAGCGCCGATAAATTGGTCCATTGGGTAGCGGCGCACCTGGGGTCAGATCAATGGAGTGCTTGACTTGACAGTGCAGAGGAACCCCTGCCGGGGAGGTGAAGATGTCTTTGTACTCCTCCACAATCTTGTCCATTTGTAGCTGCCGTGCAGAGGGACCTCGTTTGGAGGCCGCGGCCACTGTCTTCTTCTTCCCTTGAGGGCGTATCATCAGGAAAACAAATTTCCTGGTTTTGGAAATGATCTTACTGCATTGTTTTGCAGTAATCAAAGAGATGGCGGCAGGTGGTGGTACCTCTGGTATCCTGAACAACTTATTTCCCAATGTAATAATAACAGCACGGGGCCTTGATTCATACACAGCATGTCGCTTCCACAAGTATGGTTGTCCTAGTAATACATCACAAACTTCAAGGGGAGCAATGTCACACAATACCTCATCCGTGAAGGGCTTGATGTTGTATGGAAGGCGACACTGCTGGCTCACGCGAAGATCTCGCCCTTGGTAAAGCCACCCAATGGTGTATGGTTGTGGATGTGCTGTGGTCGGTAAGCCCAACCGCTTCACGACCTCTGCCGAAATGAGGTTCTTTTGACTCCCGCTATCAACAATGAACTGTATCGGGGAGCCCTTGACCCACATCTGGGAGTGGAAGAGACGCTCCTCCTCCTCTGGATCTTCGGGTTCATTTTTCTGGATCTTTGCGGTAGCAACAGTGGCGCTGGGATCCGCATCAATGATCTGCTTCCCTTTTTCATACCCCTTATCGGGTTCTGACTCAGAGTCGGAACATGCATCTGATTCTGAAACCTTTAGCTCAGCCACCAGTGACTGTTTGGCCCGACACTCACTTGTGTTGTGAGTGGAGCTCTTATGGAACTCGCACCATTTTCCAGTGTCCTTTCTCGGCTTCGCGGCGTTGCTCTTTGCTTGCAGCTTCAGCTGGTTGTCTTGGGCTGTCCCGCCTTGGCTTTGTCCTTTGTTCTGTGGTTTAGGGGCACCTTTCCCCTGCTTTGGATTCGCAGATCCAAAGTCTCGCTTCTTTTGTTTAAACTTCTGCTCGACTTTGACGGCATACCGGTATGCTGCGCCGAGCGAGGGGATGTTTAGGAACTGTATTTCTTCCTGGATGTACTTGTGCAGGCAGCCACGGTATTTGAGTATCAAATGTTGCTCCGAATCCTTGATACCCAACTTTGTGCGAAGGGTATGGAAAAGATTGGTGAACTCCGGCACATCTTGGTCCCTTCCCTGCCGCAGCGTGGTCCACTTTATGTATTCATCCTCATAGCTTCCGACAGGGTAGTACTGCTCCTTGATGGCATCCCGGAACGAATCCCAGGTGGGTGCGGCTGAAAATAGTGAGCCAGTACTTTCATCCTTCTGCTCGCAGTAGGTTTCCCACCAGTCCTTGACGTGGGGGGCTGCTTTGAGAAGAGCAAAAACAATCTTTTCCCGACTCGAAAATTCATGAACAGAAAAATAACCCTCTAGCAGATTTAACCATTTATCTACGGCATCGGCGTCTATCTGACCCTCGAATATGGGGATTTCAAAATTAACTTGTACCTTAAAGGGTGTGGCGTTTCCAGAGGAGCTGCTGGAAGCCGATGCGCCGCTTCTGGGTAGCCGCTGAAGGATCTGCGCAAAGCTGTCCATCATCGCGTTCCGTTGTCGCTCGAGCGCTTCTTCGAGCAAGATTTTGATGGGATCTCCTGCCCCCTCGTCTTTCTTCTCGTCCGCCATGGGAGGCCGTCGGGATTTGCGAGGCTGGTCTTGCAAAGGTTCAACCAGTTCAAGCCCTAACTCCTTATATCCCGACCTTGTTGGGGACATGCAAAGAAAAACAGAGAAAAAGCAGACCGCTCTGATACCACTGATCCAGATTTAAACAGGAACGCAACAAATTACAGAGATAACCATATACACAAAGATGCAGCGGAAATAATACTTCATTTCATTAATGGAAAATACTGACATATGCTTACAAACAGAAATGGCAATAAACTAGCTAGGGCGATGGTAGCTTATCTCTGAGAAGAGATGTGATGGCTACATGCCTCCTGTTCTGAACTGTATTACAATGAGGCTCGAAGGCCTATTTATTGTTGAGAAACAATGGAAAACCCTTCACATACCGAAACCTAACCCTAGAAGATGAAACGCCAAATTGTGGGCCCCGTTTGGGTAAATTGGTACATCAATTTCCCGGGGTCGTAACTTTGGCATACGATCTCCGTTTGACGCGTACGATAGCTCGTTAGAAAGATCTATCCGAGTACTACCACTTTGGGAGGCAACATAGGGCTCGGTCGCCCCAGAATTCCAAAAAAACGTCGTTTAGGGCCTCAAAACGGCTCCGGAAGTTCAGGACCCGAAAAACTGCTAAAAATAGTAAACTGTGCTACAATTAAGGAAACTGAAAATGCTGAGAAAGACAATGGTGGGGGTCCAGGTGGACCTGGCAGGTGGCCACCAATATCCACCTGGATCATTCCTCCCCCCTTAGGAAGCAATGGTCCCCATTGCGTTGAGCTCCTCCATGAGATGAGGAAACCTCTGCTGAACTTGTTCCCTGGTGAGCCACTTGCCCTGCTGAAGGAGTTGGCCTGCTTTGACAACTCGATACAGTTGGATATGCTGTTGGCGAGTGTTCTTGATCTGTGTGTCCATGATCCGATCAGTTGCAGCTTGTTCCATGCAATCTGGATTTAATTCTGTGGGTTTGAGCTGTTCTGCAATGTCGGATGTGTCTAGCAATGGTGGAAAGTATGGCCGAAGGCGGTCCACATTGAACACTGGGTGCAGGCCAAGGAATGGGGGAATGCTGAGCTCAAATGCATTGTCTCCCATAGCCTTAGTAATGGTGTAAGGACCATATCGAAGTGGTCTCAATTTCCGATAGGCTCCAGTAAGGCGTTCCTTTTGCAAATGCAACCAGACTTTGTCGCCCACCTGAAACTTGTGTGGCACCCGGTGTTGATCATGTCGCTGCTTGTACTTGGCATTTGATTTCTCAAGAATGTCATGGACCTGCTGGCGAATATGTTGGATGCGCTCAATGAAGCTGGTGGCCTTATCTGTTTCGGACTGGACATGAGCTGAATTCATGTGAGTAGCTGCAAGTGGCATGGCCACATCAATGGGGCATAGTGGCTGGAATCCTAAACCCACCTGAAAAGGGCTATGGCCAGTGGAGCTGTGAAGAGCTCGGTTGTAGCTGTGCTGAACATAGGGGAGGCTCTCGTCCCATGTGCGTGGATGCTTTGAGTTATACATGCGCAGAATGTGCACAATCATCCTGTTGACAACCTCTGTCTGGCCATCAGTTTGAGGATGGAAGGCTGTGGACTTCGTGAGTTTGGTGTCCAGCATTGACCAGAGACTGGACCAAAATGTGCTGAGAAACCGACTGTCCCGATCTGAGATGATAGACTGTGGGATCCCAAAGTGCACCCACACTCGTTCAAAGAAGAGTTTAGCAGTGGCTTCTGCTGTGATATTCTTCTTGCAGGCCATCATAATGGCCATCTTTGAGAACCTGTCGACGACCACAAAAACACAGTCATTTCCATGCTTAGTGGAAGGAAGGCCTGACATGTAATCCATGGAGATGGATTCCCAAGGTCGACTAGGGGTAGGCAACGGGGTATAGAGGCCTTGCTTCTTAATGGTCGGTTTGGCAATGGCACAGGCAGTACATGATCGGATGTACTTCCCAACATCCTGTCGAAGATTCGGCCAATAGAAATAGTTTTGCAGTACTGCCACTGTTTTCTCGACCCCGAAATGCCCAGCAGCCCGACTGTAGTGTGCTTCCCAAATCATCTTGGCACGCTCGCTTGAAGGAACACAAAGGTGACCGAGGTGGCATAATAGGGCATCCTGGAGGTGAAAATCTGCAACCTGCCGACCCTCCAAGAGTGTCTGGTATGTGTGGCCGAATTCTGGGTCGCTTTTGTAGAGAAGTGGCCAATCAGAAGTCTCGTGCCCGCAAGAGTTGAGCACGGTGGTTAGCGCCATGATCGGTGGTCGACTGAGGCAATCTGCAACATTATTGGTGCTGCCCTTTTTATACTTGATATTCAAGTGAAACTGTTGCAGGTATGTAGACCACTTCTGATGGCGATCATTCTGCAATTTCCCTTGGGTCTGTATGAATTGCAGAGGTCGGTGGTCTGTGTGGATGACCGTTTCCTTCCCCAAAATGTAATGCTTCCATTGTCGGCAGGCCTGTACAATGGAATACATCTCTTTATCATAAGTGGGGTACTTCCGGACTGTGTCTGAAAGTGTTTCACTGTGATATGCCACTGGATGTCCATGTTGAGTAAGGACTGCCCCAATAGCATAGTCAGAGGCATCTGTCTCGACCTCAAATGGTTGTTGTAAATCTGGTAACGCGAGCACTGGTGCCGTGCAGAGGCGATCCTTCAACTCCCTGAATGCCTTCTGTTGAGATTCAGACCAAAAGAATTTTGCTTTCGCCCCGCCCTTGGTGACTTGACTCAAGGGCCAAGAAATATGAGAAAATCCCAACACAAACCTGCGGTAGAAGTTGGCAAGACCTAGAAAGCTGCGGAGCTCTGTTAGAGTGGTTGGAGAGGGCCAATCCCGAATGACTTGGACCTTGGCTGGATCGACATGCACCCCCTGTTCATCAATGATGTATCCCAGATACTGGACCTCGGTCATGCCAAAAGTGCATTTCTCCAAATTGGCACATAGCTTGTGTTGCCGCAGTGTTTGGAGAACCTGTCGGATGTGGTGGAGGTGCTCTTCCCAACTCTGGCTGAAGATCAGAATGTCATCCAAGTATACTACTACAAAGGAGTTGGTGAATGGCCGCAAGATGTCATCCATTAGCCTCATAAAGGTTGCAGGAGCATTCGTCAATCCGAAAGGCATGACCAACCATTCGAAGAGGCCCTCCTTGGATTTGAAGGCAGTCTTCCACACATCTGAGGGTTCAATTGGTACCTGGTGATATCCTGACTTCAGATCGATCTTGCTGAAATATTTCGCCCCCTTTAGTTGGTCTAGGAGGTCATCAATCCGCGGGATCGGGTACCTATTACGGACAGTGATCTTGTTCAGCGCCCGATAGTCAATACAGAGTCTCCACGTCCCATCCTTCTTCTGTACCAACACTATCGGGCTCCCACAGGGCGAAGAACTCGGACGGATGTGACCTTTCTGTAGGAGCTCCTGAATCTGCCTCTTGATTTCATTGTTCTCCAGAACGGAGCGCCGATAAATTGGTCCATTGGGTAGCGGCGCACCTGGGGTCAGATCAATGGAGTGCTTGACTTGACAGTGCAGAGGAACCCCTGCCGGGGAGGTGAAGATGTCTTTGTACTCCTCCACAATCTTGTCCATTTGTAGCTGCCGTGCAGAGGGACCTCGTTTGGAGGCCGCGGCCACTGTCTTCTTCTTCCCTTGAGGGCGTATCATCAGGAAAACAAATTTCCTGGTTTTGGAAATGATCTTACTGCATTGTTTTGCAGTAATCAAAGAGATGGCGGCAGGTGGTGGTACCTCTGGTATCCTGAACAACTTATTTCCCAATGTAATAATAACAGCACGGGGCCTTGATTCATACACAGCATGTCGCTTCCACAAGTATGGTTGTCCTAGTAATACATCACAAACTTCAAGGGGAGCAATGTCACACAATACCTCATCCGTGAAGGGCTTGATGTTGTATGGAAGGCGACACTGCTGGCTCACGCGAAGATCTCGCCCTTGGTAAAGCCACCCAATGGTGTATGGTTGTGGATGTGCTGTGGTCGGTAAGCCCAACCGCTTCACGACCTCTGCCGAAATGAGGTTCTTTTGACTCCCGCTATCAACAATGAACTGTATCGGGGAGCCCTTGACCCACATCTGGGAGTGGAAGAGACGCTCCTCCTCCTCTGGATCTTCGGGTTCATTTTTCTGGATCTTTGCGGTAGCAACAGTGGCGCTGGGATCCGCATCAATGATCTGCTTCCCTTTTTCATACCCCTTATCGGGTTCTGACTCAGAGTCGGAACATGCATCTGATTCTGAAACCTTTAGCTCAGCCACCAGTGACTGTTTGGCCCGACACTCACTTGTGTTGTGAGTGGAGCTCTTATGGAACTCGCACCATTTTCCAGTGTCCTTTCTCGGCTTCGCGGCGTTGCTCTTTGCTTGCAGCTTCAGCTGGTTGTCTTGGGCTGTCCCGCCTTGGCTTTGTCCTTTGTTCTGTGGTTTAGGGGCACCTTTCCCCTGCTTTGGATTCGCAGATCCAAAGTCTCGCTTCTTTTGTTTAAACTTCTGCTCGACTTTGACGGCATACCGGTATGCTGCGCCGAGCGAGGGGATGTTTAGGAACTGTATTTCTTCCTGGATGTACTTGTGCAGGCAGCCACGGTATTTGAGTATCAAATGTTGCTCCGAATCCTTGATACCCAACTTTGTGCGAAGGGTATGGAAAAGATTGGTGAACTCCGGCACATCTTGGTCCCTTCCCTGCCGCAGCGTGGTCCACTTTATGTATTCATCCTCATAGCTTCCGACAGGGTAGTACTGCTCCTTGATGGCATCCCGGAACGAATCCCAGGTGGGTGCGGCTGAAAATAGTGAGCCAGTACTTTCATCCTTCTGCTCGCAGTAGGTTTCCCACCAGTCCTTGACGTGGGGGGCTGCTTTGAGAAGAGCAAAAACAATCTTTTCCCGACTCGAAAATTCATGAACAGAAAAATAACCCTCTAGCAGATTTAACCATTTATCTACGGCATCGGCGTCTATCTGACCCTCGAATATGGGGATTTCAAAATTAACTTGTACCTTAAAGGGTGTGGCGTTTCCAGAGGAGCTGCTGGAAGCCGATGCGCCGCTTCTGGGTAGCCGCTGAAGGATCTGCGCAAAGCTGTCCATCATCGCGTTCCGTTGTCGCTCGAGCGCTTCTTCGAGCAAGATTTTGATGGGATCTCCTGCCCCCTCGTCTTTCTTCTCGTCCGCCATGGGAGGCCGTCGGGATTTGCGAGGCTGGTCTTGCAAAGGTTCAACCAGTTCAAGCCCTAACTCCTTATATCCCGACCTTGTTGGGGACATGCAAAGAAAAACAGAGAAAAAGCAGACCGCTCTGATACCACTGATCCAGATTTAAACAGGAACGCAACAAATTACAGAGATAACCATATACACAAAGATGCAGCGGAAATAATACTTCATTTCATTAATGGAAAATACTGACATATGCTTACAAACAGAAATGGCAATAAACTAGCTAGGGCGATGGTAGCTTATCTCTGAGAAGAGATGTGATGGCTACATGCCTCTGAACTGTATTACAATGAGGCTCGAAGGCCTATTTATTGTTGAGAAACAATGGAAAACCCTTCACATACCGAAACCTAACCCTAGAAGATGAAACGCCAAATTGTGGGCCCCGTTTGGGTAAATTGGTACATCAATTTCCCGGGGTCGTAACTTTGGCATACGATCTCCGTTTGACGCGTACGATAGCTCGTTAGAAAGATCTATCCGAGTACTACCACTTTGGGAGGCAACATAGGGCTCGGTCGCCCCAGAATTCCAAAAAAACGTCGTTTAGGGCCTCAAAACGGCTCCGGAAGTTCAGGACCCGAAAAACTGCTAAAAATAGTAAACTGTGCTACAATTAAGGAAACTGAAAATGCTGAGAAAGACAATGGTGGGGGTCCAGGTGGACCTGGCAGGTGGCCACCAATATCCACCTGGATCATTCCTCCCCCCTTAGGAAGCAATGGTCCCCATTGCGTTGAGCTCCTCCATGAGATGAGGAAACCTCTGCTGAACTTGTTCCCTGGTGAGCCACTTGCCCTGCTGAAGGAGTTGGCCTGCTTTGACAACTCGATACAGTTGGATATGCTGTTGGCGAGTGTTCTTGATCTGTGTGTCCATGATCCGATCAGTTGCAGCTTGTTCCATGCAATCTGGATTTAATTCTGTGGGTTTGAGCTGTTCTGCAATGTCGGATGTGTCTAGCAATGGTGGAAAGTATGGCCGAAGGCGGTCCACATTGAACACTGGGTGCAGGCCAAGGAATGGGGGAATGCTGAGCTCAAATGCATTGTCTCCCATAGCCTTAGTAATGGTGTAAGGACCATATCGAAGTGGTCTCAATTTCCGATAGGCTCCAGTAAGGCGTTCCTTTTGCAAATGCAACCAGACTTTGTCGCCCACCTGAAACTTGTGTGGCACCCGGTGTTGATCATGTCGCTGCTTGTACTTGGCATTTGATTTCTCAAGAATGTCATGGACCTGCTGGCGAATATGTTGGATGCGCTCAATGAAGCTGGTGGCCTTATCTGTTTCGGACTGGACATGAGCTGAATTCATGTGAGTAGCTGCAAGTGGCATGGCCACATCAATGGGGCATAGTGGCTGGAATCCTAAACCCACCTGAAAAGGGCTATGGCCAGTGGAGCTGTGAAGAGCTCGGTTGTAGCTGTGCTGAACATAGGGGAGGCTCTCGTCCCATGTGCGTGGATGCTTTGAGTTATACATGCGCAGAATGTGCACAATCATCCTGTTGACAACCTCTGTCTGGCCATCAGTTTGAGGATGGAAGGCTGTGGACTTCGTGAGTTTGGTGTCCAGCATTGACCAGAGACTGGACCAAAATGTGCTGAGAAACCGACTGTCCCGATCTGAGATGATAGACTGTGGGATCCCAAAGTGCACCCACACTCGTTCAAAGAAGAGTTTAGCAGTGGCTTCTGCTGTGATATTCTTCTTGCAGGCCATCATAATGGCCATCTTTGAGAACCTGTCGACGACCACAAAAACACAGTCATTTCCATGCTTAGTGGAAGGAAGGCCTGACATGTAATCCATGGAGATGGATTCCCAAGGTCGACTAGGGGTAGGCAACGGGGTATAGAGGCCTTGCTTCTTAATGGTCGGTTTGGCAATGGCACAGGCAGTACATGATCGGATGTACTTCCCAACATCCTGTCGAAGATTCGGCCAATAGAAATAGTTTTGCAGTACTGCCACTGTTTTCTCGACCCCGAAATGCCCAGCAGCCCGACTGTAGTGTGCTTCCCAAATCATCTTGGCACGCTCGCTTGAAGGAACACAAAGGTGACCGAGGTGGCATAATAGGGCATCCTGGAGGTGAAAATCTGCAACCTGCCGACCCTCCAAGAGTGTCTGGTATGTGTGGCCGAATTCTGGGTCGCTTTTGTAGAGAAGTGGCCAATCAGAAGTCTCGTGCCCGCAAGAGTTGAGCACGGTGGTTAGCGCCATGATCGGTGGTCGACTGAGGCAATCTGCAACATTATTGGTGCTGCCCTTTTTATACTTGATATTCAAGTGAAACTGTTGCAGGTATGTAGACCACTTCTGATGGCGATCATTCTGCAATTTCCCTTGGGTCTGTATGAATTGCAGAGGTCGGTGGTCTGTGTGGATGACCGTTTCCTTCCCCAAAATGTAATGCTTCCATTGTCGGCAGGCCTGTACAATGGAATACATCTCTTTATCATAAGTGGGGTACTTCCGGACTGTGTCTGAAAGTGTTTCACTGTGATATGCCACTGGATGTCCATGTTGAGTAAGGACTGCCCCAATAGCATAGTCAGAGGCATCTGTCTCGACCTCAAATGGTTGTTGTAAATCTGGTAACGCGAGCACTGGTGCCGTGCAGAGGCGATCCTTCAACTCCCTGAATGCCTTCTGTTGAGATTCAGACCAAAAGAATTTTGCTTTCGCCCCGCCCTTGGTGACTTGACTCAAGGGCCAAGAAATATGAGAAAATCCCAACACAAACCTGCGGTAGAAGTTGGCAAGACCTAGAAAGCTGCGGAGCTCTGTTAGAGTGGTTGGAGAGGGCCAATCCCGAATGACTTGGACCTTGGCTGGATCGACATGCACCCCCTGTTCATCAATGATGTATCCCAGATACTGGACCTCGGTCATGCCAAAAGTGCATTTCTCCAAATTGGCACATAGCTTGTGTTGCCGCAGTGTTTGGAGAACCTGTCGGATGTGGTGGAGGTGCTCTTCCCAACTCTGGCTGAAGATCAGAATGTCATCCAAGTATACTACTACAAAGGAGTTGGTGAATGGCCGCAAGATGTCATCCATTAGCCTCATAAAGGTTGCAGGAGCATTCGTCAATCCGAAAGGCATGACCAACCATTCGAAGAGGCCCTCCTTGGATTTGAAGGCAGTCTTCCACACATCTGAGGGTTCAATTGGTACCTGGTGATATCCTGACTTCAGATCGATCTTGCTGAAATATTTCGCCCCCTTTAGTTGGTCTAGGAGGTCATCAATCCGCGGGATCGGGTACCTATTACGGACAGTGATCTTGTTCAGCGCCCGATAGTCAATACAGAGTCTCCACGTCCCATCCTTCTTCTGTACCAACACTATCGGGCTCCCACAGGGCGAAGAACTCGGACGGATGTGACCTTTCTGTAGGAGCTCCTGAATCTGCCTCTTGATTTCATTGTTCTCCAGAACGGAGCGCCGATAAATTGGTCCATTGGGTAGCGGCGCACCTGGGGTCAGATCAATGGAGTGCTTGACTTGACAGTGCAGAGGAACCCCTGCCGGGGAGGTGAAGATGTCTTTGTACTCCTCCACAATCTTGTCCATTTGTAGCTGCCGTGCAGAGGGACCTCGTTTGGAGGCCGCGGCCACTGTCTTCTTCTTCCCTTGAGGGCGTATCATCAGGAAAACAAATTTCCTGGTTTTGGAAATGATCTTACTGCATTGTTTTGCAGTAATCAAAGAGATGGCGGCAGGTGGTGGTACCTCTGGTATCCTGAACAACTTATTTCCCAATGTAATAATAACAGCACGGGGCCTTGATTCATACACAGCATGTCGCTTCCACAAGTATGGTTGTCCTAGTAATACATCACAAACTTCAAGGGGAGCAATGTCACACAATACCTCATCCGTGAAGGGCTTGATGTTGTATGGAAGGCGACACTGCTGGCTCACGCGAAGATCTCGCCCTTGGTAAAGCCACCCAATGGTGTATGGTTGTGGATGTGCTGTGGTCGGTAAGCCCAACCGCTTCACGACCTCTGCCGAAATGAGGTTCTTTTGACTCCCGCTATCAACAATGAACTGTATCGGGGAGCCCTTGACCCACATCTGGGAGTGGAAGAGACGCTCCTCCTCCTCTGGATCTTCGGGTTCATTTTTCTGGATCTTTGCGGTAGCAACAGTGGCGCTGGGATCCGCATCAATGATCTGCTTCCCTTTTTCATACCCCTTATCGGGTTCTGACTCAGAGTCGGAACATGCATCTGATTCTGAAACCTTTAGCTCAGCCACCAGTGACTGTTTGGCCCGACACTCACTTGTGTTGTGAGTGGAGCTCTTATGGAACTCGCACCATTTTCCAGTGTCCTTTCTCGGCTTCGCGGCGTTGCTCTTTGCTTGCAGCTTCAGCTGGTTGTCTTGGGCTGTCCCGCCTTGGCTTTGTCCTTTGTTCTGTGGTTTAGGGGCACCTTTCCCCTGCTTTGGATTCGCAGATCCAAAGTCTCGCTTCTTTTGTTTAAACTTCTGCTCGACTTTGACGGCATACCGGTATGCTGCGCCGAGCGAGGGGATGTTTAGGAACTGTATTTCTTCCTGGATGTACTTGTGCAGGCAGCCACGGTATTTGAGTATCAAATGTTGCTCCGAATCCTTGATACCCAACTTTGTGCGAAGGGTATGGAAAAGATTGGTGAACTCCGGCACATCTTGGTCCCTTCCCTGCCGCAGCGTGGTCCACTTTATGTATTCATCCTCATAGCTTCCGACAGGGTAGTACTGCTCCTTGATGGCATCCCGGAACGAATCCCAGGTGGGTGCGGCTGAAAATAGTGAGCCAGTACTTTCATCCTTCTGCTCGCAGTAGGTTTCCCACCAGTCCTTGACGTGGGGGGCTGCTTTGAGAAGAGCAAAAACAATCTTTTCCCGACTCGAAAATTCATGAACAGAAAAATAACCCTCTAGCAGATTTAACCATTTATCTACGGCATCGGCGTCTATCTGACCCTCGAATATGGGGATTTCAAAATTAACTTGTACCTTAAAGGGTGTGGCGTTTCCAGAGGAGCTGCTGGAAGCCGATGCGCCGCTTCTGGGTAGCCGCTGAAGGATCTGCGCAAAGCTGTCCATCATCGCGTTCCGTTGTCGCTCGAGCGCTTCTTCGAGCAAGATTTTGATGGGATCTCCTGCCCCCTCGTCTTTCTTCTCGTCCGCCATGGGAGGCCGTCGGGATTTGCGAGGCTGGTCTTGCAAAGGTTCAACCAGTTCAAGCCCTAACTCCTTATATCCCGACCTTGTTGGGGACATGCAAAGAAAAACAGAGAAAAAGCAGACCGCTCTGATACCACTGATCCAGATTTAAACAGGAACGCAACAAATTACAGAGATAACCATATACACAAAGATGCAGCGGAAATAATACTTCATTTCATTAATGGAAAATACTGACATATGCTTACAAACAGAAATGGCAATAAACTAGCTAGGGCGATGGTAGCTTATCTCTGAGAAGAGATGTGATGGCTACATGCCTCTGAACTGTATTACAATGAGGCTCGAAGGCCTATTTATTGTTGAGAAACAATGGAAAACCCTTCACATACCGAAACCTAACCCTAGAAGATGAAACGCCAAATTGTGGGCCCCGTTTGGGTAAATTGGTACATCAATTTCCCGGGGTCGTAACTTTGGCATACGATCTCCGTTTGACGCGTACGATAGCTCGTTAGAAAGATCTATCCGAGTACTACCACTTTGGGAGGCAACATAGGGCTCGGTCGCCCCAGAATTCCAAAAAAACGTCGTTTAGGGCCTCAAAACGGCTCCGGAAGTTCAGGACCCGAAAAACTGCTAAAAATAGTAAACTGTGCTACAATTAAGGAAACTGAAAATGCTGAGAAAGACAATGGTGGGGGTCCAGGTGGACCTGGCAGGTGGCCACCAATATCCACCTGGATCATTCCTCCCCCCTTAGGAAGCAATGGTCCCCATTGCGTTGAGCTCCTCCATGAGATGAGGAAACCTCTGCTGAACTTGTTCCCTGGTGAGCCACTTGCCCTGCTGAAGGAGTTGGCCTGCTTTGACAACTCGATACAGTTGGATATGCTGTTGGCGAGTGTTCTTGATCTGTGTGTCCATGATCCGATCAGTTGCAGCTTGTTCCATGCAATCTGGATTTAATTCTGTGGGTTTGAGCTGTTCTGCAATGTCGGATGTGTCTAGCAATGGTGGAAAGTATGGCCGAAGGCGGTCCACATTGAACACTGGGTGCAGGCCAAGGAATGGGGGAATGCTGAGCTCAAATGCATTGTCTCCCATAGCCTTAGTAATGGTGTAAGGACCATATCGAAGTGGTCTCAATTTCCGATAGGCTCCAGTAAGGCGTTCCTTTTGCAAATGCAACCAGACTTTGTCGCCCACCTGAAACTTGTGTGGCACCCGGTGTTGATCATGTCGCTGCTTGTACTTGGCATTTGATTTCTCAAGAATGTCATGGACCTGCTGGCGAATATGTTGGATGCGCTCAATGAAGCTGGTGGCCTTATCTGTTTCGGACTGGACATGAGCTGAATTCATGTGAGTAGCTGCAAGTGGCATGGCCACATCAATGGGGCATAGTGGCTGGAATCCTAAACCCACCTGAAAAGGGCTATGGCCAGTGGAGCTGTGAAGAGCTCGGTTGTAGCTGTGCTGAACATAGGGGAGGCTCTCGTCCCATGTGCGTGGATGCTTTGAGTTATACATGCGCAGAATGTGCACAATCATCCTGTTGACAACCTCTGTCTGGCCATCAGTTTGAGGATGGAAGGCTGTGGACTTCGTGAGTTTGGTGTCCAGCATTGACCAGAGACTGGACCAAAATGTGCTGAGAAACCGACTGTCCCGATCTGAGATGATAGACTGTGGGATCCCAAAGTGCACCCACACTCGTTCAAAGAAGAGTTTAGCAGTGGCTTCTGCTGTGATATTCTTCTTGCAGGCCATCATAATGGCCATCTTTGAGAACCTGTCGACGACCACAAAAACACAGTCATTTCCATGCTTAGTGGAAGGAAGGCCTGACATGTAATCCATGGAGATGGATTCCCAAGGTCGACTAGGGGTAGGCAACGGGGTATAGAGGCCTTGCTTCTTAATGGTCGGTTTGGCAATGGCACAGGCAGTACATGATCGGATGTACTTCCCAACATCCTGTCGAAGATTCGGCCAATAGAAATAGTTTTGCAGTACTGCCACTGTTTTCTCGACCCCGAAATGCCCAGCAGCCCGACTGTAGTGTGCTTCCCAAATCATCTTGGCACGCTCGCTTGAAGGAACACAAAGGTGACCGAGGTGGCATAATAGGGCATCCTGGAGGTGAAAATCTGCAACCTGCCGACCCTCCAAGAGTGTCTGGTATGTGTGGCCGAATTCTGGGTCGCTTTTGTAGAGAAGTGGCCAATCAGAAGTCTCGTGCCCGCAAGAGTTGAGCACGGTGGTTAGCGCCATGATCGGTGGTCGACTGAGGCAATCTGCAACATTATTGGTGCTGCCCTTTTTATACTTGATATTCAAGTGAAACTGTTGCAGGTATGTAGACCACTTCTGATGGCGATCATTCTGCAATTTCCCTTGGGTCTGTATGAATTGCAGAGGTCGGTGGTCTGTGTGGATGACCGTTTCCTTCCCCAAAATGTAATGCTTCCATTGTCGGCAGGCCTGTACAATGGAATACATCTCTTTATCATAAGTGGGGTACTTCCGGACTGTGTCTGAAAGTGTTTCACTGTGATATGCCACTGGATGTCCATGTTGAGTAAGGACTGCCCCAATAGCATAGTCAGAGGCATCTGTCTCGACCTCAAATGGTTGTTGTAAATCTGGTAACGCGAGCACTGGTGCCGTGCAGAGGCGATCCTTCAACTCCCTGAATGCCTTCTGTTGAGATTCAGACCAAAAGAATTTTGCTTTCGCCCCGCCCTTGGTGACTTGACTCAAGGGCCAAGAAATATGAGAAAATCCCAACACAAACCTGCGGTAGAAGTTGGCAAGACCTAGAAAGCTGCGGAGCTCTGTTAGAGTGGTTGGAGAGGGCCAATCCCGAATGACTTGGACCTTGGCTGGATCGACATGCACCCCCTGTTCATCAATGATGTATCCCAGATACTGGACCTCGGTCATGCCAAAAGTGCATTTCTCCAAATTGGCACATAGCTTGTGTTGCCGCAGTGTTTGGAGAACCTGTCGGATGTGGTGGAGGTGCTCTTCCCAACTCTGGCTGAAGATCAGAATGTCATCCAAGTATACTACTACAAAGGAGTTGGTGAATGGCCGCAAGATGTCATCCATTAGCCTCATAAAGGTTGCAGGAGCATTCGTCAATCCGAAAGGCATGACCAACCATTCGAAGAGGCCCTCCTTGGATTTGAAGGCAGTCTTCCACACATCTGAGGGTTCAATTGGTACCTGGTGATATCCTGACTTCAGATCGATCTTGCTGAAATATTTCGCCCCCTTTAGTTGGTCTAGGAGGTCATCAATCCGCGGGATCGGGTACCTATTACGGACAGTGATCTTGTTCAGCGCCCGATAGTCAATACAGAGTCTCCACGTCCCATCCTTCTTCTGTACCAACACTATCGGGCTCCCACAGGGCGAAGAACTCGGACGGATGTGACCTTTCTGTAGGAGCTCCTGAATCTGCCTCTTGATTTCATTGTTCTCCAGAACGGAGCGCCGATAAATTGGTCCATTGGGTAGCGGCGCACCTGGGGTCAGATCAATGGAGTGCTTGACTTGACAGTGCAGAGGAACCCCTGCCGGGGAGGTGAAGATGTCTTTGTACTCCTCCACAATCTTGTCCATTTGTAGCTGCCGTGCAGAGGGACCTCGTTTGGAGGCCGCGGCCACTGTCTTCTTCTTCCCTTGAGGGCGTATCATCAGGAAAACAAATTTCCTGGTTTTGGAAATGATCTTACTGCATTGTTTTGCAGTAATCAAAGAGATGGCGGCAGGTGGTGGTACCTCTGGTATCCTGAACAACTTATTTCCCAATGTAATAATAACAGCACGGGGCCTTGATTCATACACAGCATGTCGCTTCCACAAGTATGGTTGTCCTAGTAATACATCACAAACTTCAAGGGGAGCAATGTCACACAATACCTCATCCGTGAAGGGCTTGATGTTGTATGGAAGGCGACACTGCTGGCTCACGCGAAGATCTCGCCCTTGGTAAAGCCACCCAATGGTGTATGGTTGTGGATGTGCTGTGGTCGGTAAGCCCAACCGCTTCACGACCTCTGCCGAAATGAGGTTCTTTTGACTCCCGCTATCAACAATGAACTGTATCGGGGAGCCCTTGACCCACATCTGGGAGTGGAAGAGACGCTCCTCCTCCTCTGGATCTTCGGGTTCATTTTTCTGGATCTTTGCGGTAGCAACAGTGGCGCTGGGATCCGCATCAATGATCTGCTTCCCTTTTTCATACCCCTTATCGGGTTCTGACTCAGAGTCGGAACATGCATCTGATTCTGAAACCTTTAGCTCAGCCACCAGTGACTGTTTGGCCCGACACTCACTTGTGTTGTGAGTGGAGCTCTTATGGAACTCGCACCATTTTCCAGTGTCCTTTCTCGGCTTCGCGGCGTTGCTCTTTGCTTGCAGCTTCAGCTGGTTGTCTTGGGCTGTCCCGCCTTGGCTTTGTCCTTTGTTCTGTGGTTTAGGGGCACCTTTCCCCTGCTTTGGATTCGCAGATCCAAAGTCTCGCTTCTTTTGTTTAAACTTCTGCTCGACTTTGACGGCATACCGGTATGCTGCGCCGAGCGAGGGGATGTTTAGGAACTGTATTTCTTCCTGGATGTACTTGTGCAGGCAGCCACGGTATTTGAGTATCAAATGTTGCTCCGAATCCTTGATACCCAACTTTGTGCGAAGGGTATGGAAAAGATTGGTGAACTCCGGCACATCTTGGTCCCTTCCCTGCCGCAGCGTGGTCCACTTTATGTATTCATCCTCATAGCTTCCGACAGGGTAGTACTGCTCCTTGATGGCATCCCGGAACGAATCCCAGGTGGGTGCGGCTGAAAATAGTGAGCCAGTACTTTCATCCTTCTGCTCGCAGTAGGTTTCCCACCAGTCCTTGACGTGGGGGGCTGCTTTGAGAAGAGCAAAAACAATCTTTTCCCGACTCGAAAATTCATGAACAGAAAAATAACCCTCTAGCAGATTTAACCATTTATCTACGGCATCGGCGTCTATCTGACCCTCGAATATGGGGATTTCAAAATTAACTTGTACCTTAAAGGGTGTGGCGTTTCCAGAGGAGCTGCTGGAAGCCGATGCGCCGCTTCTGGGTAGCCGCTGAAGGATCTGCGCAAAGCTGTCCATCATCGCGTTCCGTTGTCGCTCGAGCGCTTCTTCGAGCAAGATTTTGATGGGATCTCCTGCCCCCTCGTCTTTCTTCTCGTCCGCCATGGGAGGCCGTCGGGATTTGCGAGGCTGGTCTTGCAAAGGTTCAACCAGTTCAAGCCCTAACTCCTTATATCCCGACCTTGTTGGGGACATGCAAAGAAAAACAGAGAAAAAGCAGACCGCTCTGATACCACTGATCCAGATTTAAACAGGAACGCAACAAATTACAGAGATAACCATATACACAAAGATGCAGCGGAAATAATACTTCATTTCATTAATGGAAAATACTGACATATGCTTACAAACAGAAATGGCAATAAACTAGCTAGGGCGATGGTAGCTTATCTCTGAGAAGAGATGTGATGGCTACATGCCTGTTCTGAACTGTATTACAATGAGGCTCGAAGGCCTATTTATTGTTGAGAAACAATGGAAAACCCTTCACATACCGAAACCTAACCCTAGAAGATGAAACGCCAAATTGTGGGCCCCGTTTGGGTAAATTGGTACATCAATTTCCCGGGGTCGTAACTTTGGCATACGATCTCCGTTTGACGCGTACGATAGCTCGTTAGAAAGATCTATCCGAGTACTACCACTTTGGGAGGCAACATAGGGCTCGGTCGCCCCAGAATTCCAAAAAAACGTCGTTTAGGGCCTCAAAACGGCTCCGGAAGTTCAGGACCCGAAAAACTGCTAAAAATAGTAAACTGTGCTACAATTAAGGAAACTGAAAATGCTGAGAAAGACAATGGTGGGGGTCCAGGTGGACCTGGCAGGTGGCCACCAATATCCACCTGGATCATTCCTCCCCCCTTAGGAAGCAATGGTCCCCATTGCGTTGAGCTCCTCCATGAGATGAGGAAACCTCTGCTGAACTTGTTCCCTGGTGAGCCACTTGCCCTGCTGAAGGAGTTGGCCTGCTTTGACAACTCGATACAGTTGGATATGCTGTTGGCGAGTGTTCTTGATCTGTGTGTCCATGATCCGATCAGTTGCAGCTTGTTCCATGCAATCTGGATTTAATTCTGTGGGTTTGAGCTGTTCTGCAATGTCGGATGTGTCTAGCAATGGTGGAAAGTATGGCCGAAGGCGGTCCACATTGAACACTGGGTGCAGGCCAAGGAATGGGGGAATGCTGAGCTCAAATGCATTGTCTCCCATAGCCTTAGTAATGGTGTAAGGACCATATCGAAGTGGTCTCAATTTCCGATAGGCTCCAGTAAGGCGTTCCTTTTGCAAATGCAACCAGACTTTGTCGCCCACCTGAAACTTGTGTGGCACCCGGTGTTGATCATGTCGCTGCTTGTACTTGGCATTTGATTTCTCAAGAATGTCATGGACCTGCTGGCGAATATGTTGGATGCGCTCAATGAAGCTGGTGGCCTTATCTGTTTCGGACTGGACATGAGCTGAATTCATGTGAGTAGCTGCAAGTGGCATGGCCACATCAATGGGGCATAGTGGCTGGAATCCTAAACCCACCTGAAAAGGGCTATGGCCAGTGGAGCTGTGAAGAGCTCGGTTGTAGCTGTGCTGAACATAGGGGAGGCTCTCGTCCCATGTGCGTGGATGCTTTGAGTTATACATGCGCAGAATGTGCACAATCATCCTGTTGACAACCTCTGTCTGGCCATCAGTTTGAGGATGGAAGGCTGTGGACTTCGTGAGTTTGGTGTCCAGCATTGACCAGAGACTGGACCAAAATGTGCTGAGAAACCGACTGTCCCGATCTGAGATGATAGACTGTGGGATCCCAAAGTGCACCCACACTCGTTCAAAGAAGAGTTTAGCAGTGGCTTCTGCTGTGATATTCTTCTTGCAGGCCATCATAATGGCCATCTTTGAGAACCTGTCGACGACCACAAAAACACAGTCATTTCCATGCTTAGTGGAAGGAAGGCCTGACATGTAATCCATGGAGATGGATTCCCAAGGTCGACTAGGGGTAGGCAACGGGGTATAGAGGCCTTGCTTCTTAATGGTCGGTTTGGCAATGGCACAGGCAGTACATGATCGGATGTACTTCCCAACATCCTGTCGAAGATTCGGCCAATAGAAATAGTTTTGCAGTACTGCCACTGTTTTCTCGACCCCGAAATGCCCAGCAGCCCGACTGTAGTGTGCTTCCCAAATCATCTTGGCACGCTCGCTTGAAGGAACACAAAGGTGACCGAGGTGGCATAATAGGGCATCCTGGAGGTGAAAATCTGCAACCTGCCGACCCTCCAAGAGTGTCTGGTATGTGTGGCCGAATTCTGGGTCGCTTTTGTAGAGAAGTGGCCAATCAGAAGTCTCGTGCCCGCAAGAGTTGAGCACGGTGGTTAGCGCCATGATCGGTGGTCGACTGAGGCAATCTGCAACATTATTGGTGCTGCCCTTTTTATACTTGATATTCAAGTGAAACTGTTGCAGGTATGTAGACCACTTCTGATGGCGATCATTCTGCAATTTCCCTTGGGTCTGTATGAATTGCAGAGGTCGGTGGTCTGTGTGGATGACCGTTTCCTTCCCCAAAATGTAATGCTTCCATTGTCGGCAGGCCTGTACAATGGAATACATCTCTTTATCATAAGTGGGGTACTTCCGGACTGTGTCTGAAAGTGTTTCACTGTGATATGCCACTGGATGTCCATGTTGAGTAAGGACTGCCCCAATAGCATAGTCAGAGGCATCTGTCTCGACCTCAAATGGTTGTTGTAAATCTGGTAACGCGAGCACTGGTGCCGTGCAGAGGCGATCCTTCAACTCCCTGAATGCCTTCTGTTGAGATTCAGACCAAAAGAATTTTGCTTTCGCCCCGCCCTTGGTGACTTGACTCAAGGGCCAAGAAATATGAGAAAATCCCAACACAAACCTGCGGTAGAAGTTGGCAAGACCTAGAAAGCTGCGGAGCTCTGTTAGAGTGGTTGGAGAGGGCCAATCCCGAATGACTTGGACCTTGGCTGGATCGACATGCACCCCCTGTTCATCAATGATGTATCCCAGATACTGGACCTCGGTCATGCCAAAAGTGCATTTCTCCAAATTGGCACATAGCTTGTGTTGCCGCAGTGTTTGGAGAACCTGTCGGATGTGGTGGAGGTGCTCTTCCCAACTCTGGCTGAAGATCAGAATGTCATCCAAGTATACTACTACAAAGGAGTTGGTGAATGGCCGCAAGATGTCATCCATTAGCCTCATAAAGGTTGCAGGAGCATTCGTCAATCCGAAAGGCATGACCAACCATTCGAAGAGGCCCTCCTTGGATTTGAAGGCAGTCTTCCACACATCTGAGGGTTCAATTGGTACCTGGTGATATCCTGACTTCAGATCGATCTTGCTGAAATATTTCGCCCCCTTTAGTTGGTCTAGGAGGTCATCAATCCGCGGGATCGGGTACCTATTACGGACAGTGATCTTGTTCAGCGCCCGATAGTCAATACAGAGTCTCCACGTCCCATCCTTCTTCTGTACCAACACTATCGGGCTCCCACAGGGCGAAGAACTCGGACGGATGTGACCTTTCTGTAGGAGCTCCTGAATCTGCCTCTTGATTTCATTGTTCTCCAGAACGGAGCGCCGATAAATTGGTCCATTGGGTAGCGGCGCACCTGGGGTCAGATCAATGGAGTGCTTGACTTGACAGTGCAGAGGAACCCCTGCCGGGGAGGTGAAGATGTCTTTGTACTCCTCCACAATCTTGTCCATTTGTAGCTGCCGTGCAGAGGGACCTCGTTTGGAGGCCGCGGCCACTGTCTTCTTCTTCCCTTGAGGGCGTATCATCAGGAAAACAAATTTCCTGGTTTTGGAAATGATCTTACTGCATTGTTTTGCAGTAATCAAAGAGATGGCGGCAGGTGGTGGTACCTCTGGTATCCTGAACAACTTATTTCCCAATGTAATAATAACAGCACGGGGCCTTGATTCATACACAGCATGTCGCTTCCACAAGTATGGTTGTCCTAGTAATACATCACAAACTTCAAGGGGAGCAATGTCACACAATACCTCATCCGTGAAGGGCTTGATGTTGTATGGAAGGCGACACTGCTGGCTCACGCGAAGATCTCGCCCTTGGTAAAGCCACCCAATGGTGTATGGTTGTGGATGTGCTGTGGTCGGTAAGCCCAACCGCTTCACGACCTCTGCCGAAATGAGGTTCTTTTGACTCCCGCTATCAACAATGAACTGTATCGGGGAGCCCTTGACCCACATCTGGGAGTGGAAGAGACGCTCCTCCTCCTCTGGATCTTCGGGTTCATTTTTCTGGATCTTTGCGGTAGCAACAGTGGCGCTGGGATCCGCATCAATGATCTGCTTCCCTTTTTCATACCCCTTATCGGGTTCTGACTCAGAGTCGGAACATGCATCTGATTCTGAAACCTTTAGCTCAGCCACCAGTGACTGTTTGGCCCGACACTCACTTGTGTTGTGAGTGGAGCTCTTATGGAACTCGCACCATTTTCCAGTGTCCTTTCTCGGCTTCGCGGCGTTGCTCTTTGCTTGCAGCTTCAGCTGGTTGTCTTGGGCTGTCCCGCCTTGGCTTTGTCCTTTGTTCTGTGGTTTAGGGGCACCTTTCCCCTGCTTTGGATTCGCAGATCCAAAGTCTCGCTTCTTTTGTTTAAACTTCTGCTCGACTTTGACGGCATACCGGTATGCTGCGCCGAGCGAGGGGATGTTTAGGAACTGTATTTCTTCCTGGATGTACTTGTGCAGGCAGCCACGGTATTTGAGTATCAAATGTTGCTCCGAATCCTTGATACCCAACTTTGTGCGAAGGGTATGGAAAAGATTGGTGAACTCCGGCACATCTTGGTCCCTTCCCTGCCGCAGCGTGGTCCACTTTATGTATTCATCCTCATAGCTTCCGACAGGGTAGTACTGCTCCTTGATGGCATCCCGGAACGAATCCCAGGTGGGTGCGGCTGAAAATAGTGAGCCAGTACTTTCATCCTTCTGCTCGCAGTAGGTTTCCCACCAGTCCTTGACGTGGGGGGCTGCTTTGAGAAGAGCAAAAACAATCTTTTCCCGACTCGAAAATTCATGAACAGAAAAATAACCCTCTAGCAGATTTAACCATTTATCTACGGCATCGGCGTCTATCTGACCCTCGAATATGGGGATTTCAAAATTAACTTGTACCTTAAAGGGTGTGGCGTTTCCAGAGGAGCTGCTGGAAGCCGATGCGCCGCTTCTGGGTAGCCGCTGAAGGATCTGCGCAAAGCTGTCCATCATCGCGTTCCGTTGTCGCTCGAGCGCTTCTTCGAGCAAGATTTTGATGGGATCTCCTGCCCCCTCGTCTTTCTTCTCGTCCGCCATGGGAGGCCGTCGGGATTTGCGAGGCTGGTCTTGCAAAGGTTCAACCAGTTCAAGCCCTAACTCCTTATATCCCGACCTTGTTGGGGACATGCAAAGAAAAACAGAGAAAAAGCAGACCGCTCTGATACCACTGATCCAGATTTAAACAGGAACGCAACAAATTACAGAGATAACCATATACACAAAGATGCAGCGGAAATAATACTTCATTTCATTAATGGAAAATACTGACATATGCTTACAAACAGAAATGGCAATAAACTAGCTAGGGCGATGGTAGCTTATCTCTGAGAAGAGATGTGATGGCTACATGCCTCTGAACTGTATTACAATGAGGCTCGAAGGCCTATTTATTGTTGAGAAACAATGGAAAACCCTTCACATACCGAAACCTAACCCTAGAAGATGAAACGCCAAATTGTGGGCCCCGTTTGGGTAAATTGGTACATCAATTTCCCGGGGTCGTAACTTTGGCATACGATCTCCGTTTGACGCGTACGATAGCTCGTTAGAAAGATCTATCCGAGTACTACCACTTTGGGAGGCAACATAGGGCTCGGTCGCCCCAGAATTCCAAAAAAACGTCGTTTAGGGCCTCAAAACGGCTCCGGAAGTTCAGGACCCGAAAAACTGCTAAAAATAGTAAACTGTGCTACAATTAAGGAAACTGAAAATGCTGAGAAAGACAATGGTGGGGGTCCAGGTGGACCTGGCAGGTGGCCACCAATATCCACCTGGATCATTCCTCCCCCCTTAGGAAGCAATGGTCCCCATTGCGTTGAGCTCCTCCATGAGATGAGGAAACCTCTGCTGAACTTGTTCCCTGGTGAGCCACTTGCCCTGCTGAAGGAGTTGGCCTGCTTTGACAACTCGATACAGTTGGATATGCTGTTGGCGAGTGTTCTTGATCTGTGTGTCCATGATCCGATCAGTTGCAGCTTGTTCCATGCAATCTGGATTTAATTCTGTGGGTTTGAGCTGTTCTGCAATGTCGGATGTGTCTAGCAATGGTGGAAAGTATGGCCGAAGGCGGTCCACATTGAACACTGGGTGCAGGCCAAGGAATGGGGGAATGCTGAGCTCAAATGCATTGTCTCCCATAGCCTTAGTAATGGTGTAAGGACCATATCGAAGTGGTCTCAATTTCCGATAGGCTCCAGTAAGGCGTTCCTTTTGCAAATGCAACCAGACTTTGTCGCCCACCTGAAACTTGTGTGGCACCCGGTGTTGATCATGTCGCTGCTTGTACTTGGCATTTGATTTCTCAAGAATGTCATGGACCTGCTGGCGAATATGTTGGATGCGCTCAATGAAGCTGGTGGCCTTATCTGTTTCGGACTGGACATGAGCTGAATTCATGTGAGTAGCTGCAAGTGGCATGGCCACATCAATGGGGCATAGTGGCTGGAATCCTAAACCCACCTGAAAAGGGCTATGGCCAGTGGAGCTGTGAAGAGCTCGGTTGTAGCTGTGCTGAACATAGGGGAGGCTCTCGTCCCATGTGCGTGGATGCTTTGAGTTATACATGCGCAGAATGTGCACAATCATCCTGTTGACAACCTCTGTCTGGCCATCAGTTTGAGGATGGAAGGCTGTGGACTTCGTGAGTTTGGTGTCCAGCATTGACCAGAGACTGGACCAAAATGTGCTGAGAAACCGACTGTCCCGATCTGAGATGATAGACTGTGGGATCCCAAAGTGCACCCACACTCGTTCAAAGAAGAGTTTAGCAGTGGCTTCTGCTGTGATATTCTTCTTGCAGGCCATCATAATGGCCATCTTTGAGAACCTGTCGACGACCACAAAAACACAGTCATTTCCATGCTTAGTGGAAGGAAGGCCTGACATGTAATCCATGGAGATGGATTCCCAAGGTCGACTAGGGGTAGGCAACGGGGTATAGAGGCCTTGCTTCTTAATGGTCGGTTTGGCAATGGCACAGGCAGTACATGATCGGATGTACTTCCCAACATCCTGTCGAAGATTCGGCCAATAGAAATAGTTTTGCAGTACTGCCACTGTTTTCTCGACCCCGAAATGCCCAGCAGCCCGACTGTAGTGTGCTTCCCAAATCATCTTGGCACGCTCGCTTGAAGGAACACAAAGGTGACCGAGGTGGCATAATAGGGCATCCTGGAGGTGAAAATCTGCAACCTGCCGACCCTCCAAGAGTGTCTGGTATGTGTGGCCGAATTCTGGGTCGCTTTTGTAGAGAAGTGGCCAATCAGAAGTCTCGTGCCCGCAAGAGTTGAGCACGGTGGTTAGCGCCATGATCGGTGGTCGACTGAGGCAATCTGCAACATTATTGGTGCTGCCCTTTTTATACTTGATATTCAAGTGAAACTGTTGCAGGTATGTAGACCACTTCTGATGGCGATCATTCTGCAATTTCCCTTGGGTCTGTATGAATTGCAGAGGTCGGTGGTCTGTGTGGATGACCGTTTCCTTCCCCAAAATGTAATGCTTCCATTGTCGGCAGGCCTGTACAATGGAATACATCTCTTTATCATAAGTGGGGTACTTCCGGACTGTGTCTGAAAGTGTTTCACTGTGATATGCCACTGGATGTCCATGTTGAGTAAGGACTGCCCCAATAGCATAGTCAGAGGCATCTGTCTCGACCTCAAATGGTTGTTGTAAATCTGGTAACGCGAGCACTGGTGCCGTGCAGAGGCGATCCTTCAACTCCCTGAATGCCTTCTGTTGAGATTCAGACCAAAAGAATTTTGCTTTCGCCCCGCCCTTGGTGACTTGACTCAAGGGCCAAGAAATATGAGAAAATCCCAACACAAACCTGCGGTAGAAGTTGGCAAGACCTAGAAAGCTGCGGAGCTCTGTTAGAGTGGTTGGAGAGGGCCAATCCCGAATGACTTGGACCTTGGCTGGATCGACATGCACCCCCTGTTCATCAATGATGTATCCCAGATACTGGACCTCGGTCATGCCAAAAGTGCATTTCTCCAAATTGGCACATAGCTTGTGTTGCCGCAGTGTTTGGAGAACCTGTCGGATGTGGTGGAGGTGCTCTTCCCAACTCTGGCTGAAGATCAGAATGTCATCCAAGTATACTACTACAAAGGAGTTGGTGAATGGCCGCAAGATGTCATCCATTAGCCTCATAAAGGTTGCAGGAGCATTCGTCAATCCGAAAGGCATGACCAACCATTCGAAGAGGCCCTCCTTGGATTTGAAGGCAGTCTTCCACACATCTGAGGGTTCAATTGGTACCTGGTGATATCCTGACTTCAGATCGATCTTGCTGAAATATTTCGCCCCCTTTAGTTGGTCTAGGAGGTCATCAATCCGCGGGATCGGGTACCTATTACGGACAGTGATCTTGTTCAGCGCCCGATAGTCAATACAGAGTCTCCACGTCCCATCCTTCTTCTGTACCAACACTATCGGGCTCCCACAGGGCGAAGAACTCGGACGGATGTGACCTTTCTGTAGGAGCTCCTGAATCTGCCTCTTGATTTCATTGTTCTCCAGAACGGAGCGCCGATAAATTGGTCCATTGGGTAGCGGCGCACCTGGGGTCAGATCAATGGAGTGCTTGACTTGACAGTGCAGAGGAACCCCTGCCGGGGAGGTGAAGATGTCTTTGTACTCCTCCACAATCTTGTCCATTTGTAGCTGCCGTGCAGAGGGACCTCGTTTGGAGGCCGCGGCCACTGTCTTCTTCTTCCCTTGAGGGCGTATCATCAGGAAAACAAATTTCCTGGTTTTGGAAATGATCTTACTGCATTGTTTTGCAGTAATCAAAGAGATGGCGGCAGGTGGTGGTACCTCTGGTATCCTGAACAACTTATTTCCCAATGTAATAATAACAGCACGGGGCCTTGATTCATACACAGCATGTCGCTTCCACAAGTATGGTTGTCCTAGTAATACATCACAAACTTCAAGGGGAGCAATGTCACACAATACCTCATCCGTGAAGGGCTTGATGTTGTATGGAAGGCGACACTGCTGGCTCACGCGAAGATCTCGCCCTTGGTAAAGCCACCCAATGGTGTATGGTTGTGGATGTGCTGTGGTCGGTAAGCCCAACCGCTTCACGACCTCTGCCGAAATGAGGTTCTTTTGACTCCCGCTATCAACAATGAACTGTATCGGGGAGCCCTTGACCCACATCTGGGAGTGGAAGAGACGCTCCTCCTCCTCTGGATCTTCGGGTTCATTTTTCTGGATCTTTGCGGTAGCAACAGTGGCGCTGGGATCCGCATCAATGATCTGCTTCCCTTTTTCATACCCCTTATCGGGTTCTGACTCAGAGTCGGAACATGCATCTGATTCTGAAACCTTTAGCTCAGCCACCAGTGACTGTTTGGCCCGACACTCACTTGTGTTGTGAGTGGAGCTCTTATGGAACTCGCACCATTTTCCAGTGTCCTTTCTCGGCTTCGCGGCGTTGCTCTTTGCTTGCAGCTTCAGCTGGTTGTCTTGGGCTGTCCCGCCTTGGCTTTGTCCTTTGTTCTGTGGTTTAGGGGCACCTTTCCCCTGCTTTGGATTCGCAGATCCAAAGTCTCGCTTCTTTTGTTTAAACTTCTGCTCGACTTTGACGGCATACCGGTATGCTGCGCCGAGCGAGGGGATGTTTAGGAACTGTATTTCTTCCTGGATGTACTTGTGCAGGCAGCCACGGTATTTGAGTATCAAATGTTGCTCCGAATCCTTGATACCCAACTTTGTGCGAAGGGTATGGAAAAGATTGGTGAACTCCGGCACATCTTGGTCCCTTCCCTGCCGCAGCGTGGTCCACTTTATGTATTCATCCTCATAGCTTCCGACAGGGTAGTACTGCTCCTTGATGGCATCCCGGAACGAATCCCAGGTGGGTGCGGCTGAAAATAGTGAGCCAGTACTTTCATCCTTCTGCTCGCAGTAGGTTTCCCACCAGTCCTTGACGTGGGGGGCTGCTTTGAGAAGAGCAAAAACAATCTTTTCCCGACTCGAAAATTCATGAACAGAAAAATAACCCTCTAGCAGATTTAACCATTTATCTACGGCATCGGCGTCTATCTGACCCTCGAATATGGGGATTTCAAAATTAACTTGTACCTTAAAGGGTGTGGCGTTTCCAGAGGAGCTGCTGGAAGCCGATGCGCCGCTTCTGGGTAGCCGCTGAAGGATCTGCGCAAAGCTGTCCATCATCGCGTTCCGTTGTCGCTCGAGCGCTTCTTCGAGCAAGATTTTGATGGGATCTCCTGCCCCCTCGTCTTTCTTCTCGTCCGCCATGGGAGGCCGTCGGGATTTGCGAGGCTGGTCTTGCAAAGGTTCAACCAGTTCAAGCCCTAACTCCTTATATCCCGACCTTGTTGGGGACATGCAAAGAAAAACAGAGAAAAAGCAGACCGCTCTGATACCACTGATCCAGATTTAAACAGGAACGCAACAAATTACAGAGATAACCATATACACAAAGATGCAGCGGAAATAATACTTCATTTCATTAATGGAAAATACTGACATATGCTTACAAACAGAAATGGCAATAAACTAGCTAGGGCGATGGTAGCTTATCTCTGAGAAGAGATGTGATGGCTACATGCCTCTGAACTGTTCTGAACTGTATTACAATGAGGCTCGAAGGCCTATTTATTGTTGAGAAACAATGGAAAACCCTTCACATACCGAAACCTAACCCTAGAAGATGAAACGCCAAATTGTGGGCCCCGTTTGGGTAAATTGGTACATCAATTTCCCGGGGTCGTAACTTTGGCATACGATCTCCGTTTGACGCGTACGATAGCTCGTTAGAAAGATCTATCCGAGTACTACCACTTTGGGAGGCAACATAGGGCTCGGTCGCCCCAGAATTCCAAAAAAACGTCGTTTAGGGCCTCAAAACGGCTCCGGAAGTTCAGGACCCGAAAAACTGCTAAAAATAGTAAACTGTGCTACAATTAAGGAAACTGAAAATGCTGAGAAAGACAATGGTGGGGGTCCAGGTGGACCTGGCAGGTGGCCACCAATATCCACCTGGATCATTCCTCCCCCCTTAGGAAGCAATGGTCCCCATTGCGTTGAGCTCCTCCATAGATGAGAAACCTCTGCTGAACTTGTTCCCTGGTGAGCCACTTGCCCTGCTGAAGGAGTTGGCCTGCTTTGACAACTCGATACAGTTGGATATGCTGTTGGCGAGTGTTCTTGATCTGTGTGTCCATGATCCGATCAGTTGCAGCTTGTTCCATGCAATCTGGATTTAATTCTGTGGGTTTGAGCTGTTCTGCAATGTCGGATGTGTCTAGCAATGGGAAAGTATGGCCGAAGGCGGTCCACATTGAACACTGGGTGCAGGCCAAGGAATGGGGGAATGCTGAGCTCAAATGCATTGTCTCCCATAGCCTTAGTAATGGTGTAAGGACCATATCGAAGTGGTCTCAATTTCCGATAGGCTCCAGTAAGGCGTTCCTTTTGCAAATGCAACCAGACTTTGTCGCCCACCTGAAACTTGTGTGGCACCCGGTGTTGATCATGTCGCTGCTTGTACTTGGCATTTGATTTCTCAAGAATGTCATGGACCTGCTGGCGAATATGTTGGATGCGCTCAATGAAGCTGGTGGCCTTATCTGTTTCGGACTGACATGAGCTGAATTCGTGTGAGTAGCTGCAAGTGGCATGGCCACATCAATGGGGCATAGTGGCTGGAATCCTAAACCCACCTGAAAAGGGCTATGGCCAGTGGAGCTGTGAGAGCTCGGTTGTAGCTGTGCTAACATAGGGGATGCTCCTCGTCCCATGTGCGTGGATGCTTTGAGTATACATGCCGCAAATGTGCACAATCATCCTGTTGACAACCTCTGTCTGGCCATCAGTTTGAGGATGGAAGGCTGTGGACTTCGTGATTTGTGTCCAAGCATTGACCAGAGACTGGACCAAAATGTGCTGAGAAACCGACTGTCCCGATCATAGATGATAGACTGTGGGATCCCAAAGTGCACCCCCACTCGTTCAAAGAAGAGTTTAGCAGTGGGGCTTCTGCTGTGATATTTCTTGCAGGCCACATAATGGCCATCTTTGAGAACCTGTCGACGACCACAAAAACACAGTCATTTCCATGCTTAGTGGAAGGAAGGCCTGACATGTAATCCATGGAGATGGATTCCCAAGGTCGACAAGGTAGGCAAAGGGGTATAGAGGCCTTGCTTCCTTAATGGTCGGTTTGCAATGGCACAGGCAGTAACATTATCGGATGTACTTCCCACATCCTGTCGAAGATTCGGGCCAATAGAAATAGTTTTGCAGTACTGCCACTGTTTTTCTCGACCGCCG